>CM057140.1:2746642-3946642 GCA_029964075.1 Patiria pectinifera | reverse complement strand
ATGACTCATGACCCATGGGGTGCTTTGGTCTAATGGTTACGGTGTTCGACTCGTGTGCCGTGGTACACGGGTTCGAATCCTGACCGTGGGAACATGGTGCTTGTGCTCTTGAGCAAGGCACTTAACCACTATTGCTTCGTCCTCCGGATGGGACGTAAACCCGTAGGTCCCGTGTGATGTGTAATGCACGTTAAAGAATCAGTAACACTTGTCGCTAAGAGAAGGGGTTCGCCCCGGTGTCCTGGCAGTGGCCGCAGCACCTTGTAAACCCTGGTGCCACATAATGGGTCTCATATCTCTCATGTACTTCATTCATCTAATAATAGACATAACTCCCAGTGCCTTGAGTACCTCAGTACTCCGTTGCGCTAATGCCTGAATAGGTTTCTTTAACATAGCCATACAGATACAGACAGATACAAATGGCCCATATCACTATGCGCATGCACAGTTGAAATAACGAACTGTTTTACTCCGAAGTCCTGATTTGTGCACCACACTTTTTACTCCCAGTACAAGAAACACGGAGGCCTGTATGACATCGCGCTGGACGACTACAAAGGCTACGCGCGGGTTGAGGGCGCTATGAAGAAAATCGGCCTGGAGGACAAAGAGAAGACAAACATCTTCCGCGTGGTTGCCGGCGTAATGCATCTTGGGAACGTCAGCTTTCAAACGTCGGACGGAACGCAAGGTATGGCAACAAGTACACCTTTTGAACAATCCTATTTTTAAAGGCATATAGGATCATTTGCATTTTTTCCCATAAGTATCCTACCAAATTATTATCAAAAAGCTCCATACTTGGATTAAGGATCATACTGGTACTAAAAACCCCGTGAAATTATTCCATCTGGCTTGCTGTTATTTCGACGGTGTTTTCACAAAGTGACAAAAACCTCAATATCATGCAAAAAGGTCATTCCGAGATGATCACCTTTGAAGTTAATCATATTTTCAAAACACCTTTTCGACTAGTTTTTAGTTATGGATTTCGGAAATTCTTGCATTGTCAAGTAACGTATGCTTTGTTCTCTGCTAATTCAAAGTTGTTTATTAGAGGTCTCTCTTAATTAAACTGTAATTCATTAATTAAGATCAATAAAGATTTTGTTCACTTTGTGAAAACAGCAAAACACAGAGGCCTCACTATTTTGTCCCATTAAGTTGTACACACGCTTTGTCACTTCGTGAAAACATAAATTGTGGAGAAATGCATTATTCCTCTGGCCCTGCTAACAAGGTAAGTTTAAAACAGAAAAACACGGATTTCAGGCATTTTGTCAAATTTTCGATTTTGGAGGTTTTTGTCACTTCGTGAAAACATCGTCGATTTAGAAGAAATCAAGAAATGTAGGTGATTTCCAAGAATCAGTCAATTGACTAAGTTTTGGAAATAAAGAGTGCTATGGACAAAATTGTGTTTTGTGATCGAAAGGTTGTTCAAGGTTTTTTCGCTGTTTTCTCGATATATCCACTGAGCTGAACCTTCAACGGGTAATAGGTTTTGAACAGTCATCTTGGGATTTTGAGCCTGCCTTGGAACTGCCCAATTACGTACTGGTCCCTTTTACCGTTTTTGTACATCATCGACCCGACTTGATGTTTTTGTTTTGTTGTTCTCTAGGGGGATGTTTTGTACCTGAGACGGCCGAGTCTGAATTGACCAAGACCGCTGAGCTCTTCTCGGTTCCCGTCAATGACTTGCAGGACTGCCTGACAAGCCGCATCATGCAAACCACCAAGGGAGGCCACAGGGGAACGCTTATCAAGTATGAAGATAGTTTCATTAATTAACCCTTTCCTTACCATGGTCGACTTTTGTCGACAAGAAGAACCCCCCTGCTGGTTCCCATGGGCGACTTTAGTCGACCAGGAAACCACACACAGAACACCCTCAACACAGATATATTCACTACTTTGCAGAAAGGCGGCATGTTGATATGTTTGGCCGCCCATACATCAACCATAGACCAACTGAAAGAGTGTTTTCGGATCGTTCTAATGGTGTAGTTTATTCATAGTGTTACCATTACAAAAAAAATGAGAAAAGTGTTTCAGAAGTCTCCACGCACAATTTGAGGTATGGAGTGCCATTTGGCCATGTGGTGAAATGGCTTGCAGTTTGATAAATGGGACCAGATGAACAAACAGGCATAACTTTCTTATATTTGCACATACGGACTTCATTTTAACATCATATAAAAGAGCAAGGTTCAAGGAACAAACTTTACACACAATACCGGGTACCTATGATTTAAATCACTCCTTGGCAGTGATAATCTGGGTTGAAAAAAGTGGGTTTTCGAATTGTGGTCATTTTTGTTCACGCTGTAGTGATTTCCTCATGACTGAGCAAACAATTTGGTCCTGGGGAGAGCCAAGTCATTGAAGAACGTGGTAATGAAAGGGTTAAACCCAACTCTTAAAGCGGTTTTTTTTTCACCTGTTCCCTAATTGACTTTGTGTATTTTTTTTGCCAGTTACCCAGACATAAGTGTTATACAGGGTGGAGAAAAAAAAAACCGAAACGGAGATATTATTGCTAATTGTAACAGAAGTAGGGCACATGTGAATCAAAGGGAGATATCCTCTGTTAGGGTTGAATCTCCTCTTTAAAATGACACCCTGATCATGTCTTTACATTCACGGTTGACTGAGCAGTGACCAATTTTATGAAAGGGTCTATTTAGAGAATTGCGCCACTTTTCATGGTGAAATCTCTTTTTCCCCCACCTGCCTTGATTGGCAACCATAGCCTTTCACTCTGTGACAAATGACACCACAAAAACCACAATTGAAAAGTGGCGCAAGCCTGCAAATAGACCCTTTCATAAAATTGGTCACTGCTCAGTCAACCGTGAATGTAATGACATGATCAGGGTGTCATTTTAAAGAGGACATTCAATCCTAAGGCCAAAAAAAAGATAAGTCGGTCTCTGGTCAGCGCGCGCGTCGATTTTAATCATGCGCGTCAATCTTTTTTTCCCCAAAATGTTCCGCTGTAGCCCTCTATTGCCGCACCTCCTCAATTTTTTTTATCAAAGAGCACCAAGGAATGGGAAATTGCACCAAGGCAAATGATCGAGAGCACCAAGGCAAATTATGGAGGACACCAATGTACATGAGGACACCAAAAAAGTAAAATAGTACCCACCTTGTCTGTACAATCCAAGCTTGAAGAAAAGAAAAAAAGCCGCGTCCCCGCGTCAATTCCGGAACTCCGGTCTGACCAGAGACCGAATTTTCTTTTTTTTTTGGCCTAACAGAGGATATCTCCCTTTGATTCACATGTGCCCTACTTCTGTTCCAATTAGCAATAATATCTCGGTTTCGTGGTTTTTTTTTTTATCCACCCTGTAGTTGAGGTACTTGTGTTGGATCATAAGACATTATAAGTCTGTCACAATTTAATCACTAGTTACAATCATTAGTCCACTACAAGTGCATTACAAGTCATCATGAGTTAATCACCAGCCCATCACAAGTCAATCGCAAGTCAATCACAAGTCCAATCACAACTACGACCATTTTTACCATGCAGGGTACCGCTGAACGTGGAGCAGGCGTGCAATGCTCGTGACGCCCTCGCCAAGACAATCTACTCGCACCTCTTTGATCGCATCGTCCAGCGAGTCAACGAGTGCTTCCCATTCAAGTCCTCCGCGTCATACATCGGCGTGTTGGACATTGCCGGCTTCGAGTTCTTCACCCTCAACAGCTACGAGCAGTTCTGTATCAACTACTGCAACGAGAAACTCCAGCAGTTCTTCAACAAGCGTGTCCTCAAAGAGGTACTTTTGATATTTATTTCAGTACTTGGTTTTGCGCTTCATCGATGTATTAAAGTAATAGTCCATCATTTGTAATTTGTGCATTTTGTTAGTTTGAAGCAACAAAAGTGCTCAAAATCTAAAGAAGGGTGCTGAACAACTAACCTGATAAGTTTCAGCTCAACTTCAGCTGTATATTCCGAGAAAAACAGCATTCTAGGATCTCAATTTCAAATCAAAAGTTGCTGAATCATGTTTTGAATTGCGCCTGAATTCAGCATCTGAGACACGTTCTCGCTGAGCCGAATGCAGCTACGCGATGTCGCGCACTGATCTGAGTTATAGCAACCGGGGGTGCGTGTGCGACGTGCCAATGCTTGCGCGCGCTTCACCGAATAACAAAACGAACTACTAATTTAAATTTTCCTACGGTGCGTCTTAAGAAGCGCCGTTGGAAAGGCCTTCTTTCGTTGATTACTTCAAAATGACAGCTTGCCAGAAAGAATAATTTCACAGGGAGCTTAGTCCCCTTACTATCTTTCAACCAAGTATGTTTTTCAACAATAATTACGCCAGCTACTTTTCGGATAGCTGCAAATGATGGACTATAGCTTTAACACTGTATACTCAGTGTCCCGAGTGATAATGAGAAAAACAATTCACAAACTAGAAATGTGTTTGTGGACAAAGACTTCGGGATAGTGGTCTAAGTGTCTGCCAAGTCTAAAGTCATGCAATCAGACATACGAAAGTGCCAAAGTGTATGGTTGGAAGAAAAACGTGTACAAAACCTATGGAGAAAAAAAATACACCTTTAATGTGGCGTAACTTCACACCTGATGATGTCATCGTGACGCTAATCTTCTAGGACCATCTTCAGGTGATGGTCTTAGCGTATGCCAAGTCTTAAATCCAATCAGACTTACAAAAGTGCCAAAGTGCATGGTTGGAAAATAAATGTGTACAAAACCTATTGAGAGGAGTCAGAAAAAGAAGAAGAAAATAAAACTAGAGCTGTATGTCTGTTTGCAACAGAACACAGGGCTTTTCCGCATTATGATTTTTTTTTAACCAATAATACATCCCTGACTATGCGCATGAATGAACATAAAATCTGTCAAAGTTAGCCGAAAATCGGCTAAAACGGTCACTGTGGACAGGATTTGACCTCAGCCACACGTGCGCTGCAGGCTGACTGACATACGATGTATGTGCGTATGTACAACGTACGTGCATGTACATTGTGGACGTCCTGTGCATGTTTTAAAGCAGAGGTATTGTCAACCTGAAGTTTTAAGCGTGCGCAGGGTATGTTCGAGTTCGCTTATTGCCTGAAAACTTTGAAATGTTTTAGACCTACCCTTAAATCGACAATCAAAGTAAAAACAAATATAAAAACTGCCTTGGTTGATTTTTCAGGAATTTTCAAAAGAAAAAGGGTCTTTTCATTATAACTTCCGGTCTGATGACGTCATACGCCTAAAACTTTGCAAAAGTCTTATGTGGGTCTAGGTCATCATATACACCAATATTTAGGCGATTCCTACAAACTTCGCCACAGACATCTATTCAAAATACATTTTTGAAAATGTTCAACCTGTCGCTAGAGGGCGCTCGAAGATTGCATGACGTCATCGGTAGATGATCTGAAGAATACTATCGGCCAAGACACTAACACCGTTAAAAGCAAGTTCATATCTATTACCACTTTCAAATAATAAGCCACTTCCGGTTTTGGCCTTTTTCGACCGGAAGCAAGGGTCACGTGATTTCACGCACACTGAATGAAATAAAGACCTCAACCTATTCTACCACTTGCCAGCAAAAGAATGCTGCGGACGCGTACGGTTGATTTCTTATGCATTTTTAAATATTAAAAGTGTCACAATTTAGTTGCCTATAAATAAACACCTGATGACGTCATCATGACGTCATCATTACAAAATGTTGTTTGAATTAGGGTCTTTGCTTGGACAAAGATTGGTGTAAATGAATTACTGGCAAAGAGTCCAAAATGTCCTTTGAAAATCGACAATTTTTTTAAATTTCCGTGTACAAAGTCTATGGGAAAAATTAAATATTCAAAAATCTATAATAAATTAGTCGATGACGTCACCATGACGTCAATCTTCAGGGCACATCTTTGCTATAGGGACTATGCTTATGCTAACTTTGAATGATGTCTGACAAAGATTAATGCCAAAAGTGGCGTGTAGAAAAAACGTGTACAAAGTCTATGGGATTTTGGCGACAAAAAGAAATAAAAAAAAAAAAAAAAAATCAGAACAAAAAGAAAGGCTTTTTCGCAAAATTGCGAAAAAGCCAAAAAGGAGAAAAAAACTTCAACGAAAACAAGAGCTGTTTCGGCCGTGTACACCAAAACAGCTGACTACTCAGTAGGGACTCGAACCACTGACCTCCTGTTTATTAGTGCAGACGTCTTACCACTCGACCACCGAGCTTCTAATTCAAGTGTTCAATCTGTGTTGCTCATTTTCACAGGAGCAAGAGTTGTATCAGAAGGAAGGTCTGGGAGTCAACGCTGTGCAGTATGTGGACAACCAAGATGCAATCGGTACGTTCTGCTTCAAGGCAATGAGGATATTCATTGCATTTTGTACATTTCCAATAATAACACCACTCAAAAACGCATAGAAGAATGTTCAAAACCTAACCTGTTGAAATTTCAGCTCAGTGCATATGAGAAAACAGTGAACAACCGTGCACAACCTCTTGATCACGCAACACGATGTCGTCAATAGCATTCTTTATTTCCAACGTTTATTCAATTGACTGTTTGTTTGAATCGCTTACATTTCTTGATATACCAGTATGATCTGTAATTATCCAAGTCAGCTTTTGGATAATCATTTTCCAGTGATGTATTAGTCTGAACCCTGCTGAATCCAACAGGATCCAACTATGTCACATACCCAATGGAGCCTGTCGGATTGAGCAATAAACCCCTTGTGTACATTCCTCATGCAAAATGTTGGATTCAGCAGGCAACTGAACCGCAATATAACGCCATGTTGGACTCCGTTGAATTCAGCAGCCAACTGAAAATGAGGCACAGTGGATTGAGTAGAAAACTCCGGTTGGACTCTGTTGGATTTAGCAGGGTAGTCCTGAGGAACCACTAGGGGGTTACAGACTTGTGATTATAAACAAAATGAGGATTAGGCTTGTAAGAAAAACTGAAATGACAAGTATCCAATAAGCCTTTTCGGAGTTCCAACTGCGCGCATTCGTAACCTGTGACAACGCACATTGTTTGTCTCTAATGGCCTTTGACAGTACCCACAATGCACAAACAGCCTTTTTGTAAAGTCAGTGGCGCGATGATGTCAAAGGTCATTTGAGACAAACAATGCGCGTTGTCACAGGTTATGAATGCCCAGTTGGAACTTCGAAAAGGCTTATTGACCTATGTGCGTGTATTTCACTTTTATCATGGCCATATTTTCTATTTTCAAAATGTTGTCTTTCTTCAGATCTGATCGAGGGCAAACCGTCCGGTATTCTGGAGCTATTGGATGAAGAGAGTAAACTGCCCAGAGCCAGTCCCAACAACTTCACTCATACAGTGCATCAGAAACACAAGAATCACTTCCGACTGGAGGTAAGACTAATAACATCAGCGTCAGCTTTCATAAAAGTCTTTGAATGTCATCAGCTTTTCAGTTTTAGTAATTTTCCTCCCTTTTTAAAGCTATAGTCCATCATTTGCAGCTATCCAAAAAGTAACTGGCGTAATTATTGTTGAAAAACACACTTGGTTGAAAGATATTAAGGGGACTAAACTCCCTGTGAAATGATTCTTTCTGGCAAGCTGTCATTTTGAAGTAATCAACAAAAGAAGGCCTTTCCAACGGTGCTTCTTAAGACTGACCGTAGGAAATTTAAATTGGTAGTTCGTTTTGTTATTCGGCAAAGCGCGCGGGCATGACGCACACGCACACGCGGTTGCCATAATTTGTCGGATCAGTGAGAACATGTCTCGGACGCTGAATTCAAGCCCAATTCAAAACATGTTTCAGCAACTTTTGATTTGAATTTGAGATCCTAGAATGCTGTTTTCTCGGAATATACAGCTGAAGCTGAGCTGAAACTTCATCAAGTTAGTTGTTCAGTACCCTTCTTTAGATTTTGAGCACTTTTGTTGCTTCAAACAAACAAAATGCACAAATTACAAATGATGGACTATAGCTTTAAGGACAGCATTTCATCTGAAGTCACATTTATGTCGTCTTTTTTTTCTTCAGATACCGAGGAAGTCCAAGTTGACTAGTCATCGTAATCTACGAGACGACGAAGGCTTCCTCATTCGGCACTTTGCCGGCGCCGTGTGCTACCAGACGGTGAGTGCAGGGATTACTCTATAAATTTTTACATTTATGCAAACTTGATGCATTCCATAGAATAGACGCTGGAGTCATTCCATATTACTGCAGTAATTCATCTTTTGAAGTCTTGTGCGATCACTCCTGTTTCAAACATCAAACTTTTCATGTATATAATTGGTTTGGCGTGACACTTGAATGCCAGTTCGAAACAGTCTTTAGAAATATCCCACATTTGATATTGAGATCATTCTGTTCTTTCTTGTCCCTGATGCAGTTGCATATCCAGTAGTCTGGTTCCCAGACCTGACAATTATTCCCGACGCTCACATCTTAAATTGTAGGTCAGGCAGCCTCCGTGGCTAAAAATAAACATGACGACATTAATGGCCCTTTTTTAAAGCGCGGCTTCGTTTCCGAAATCGCTTTATCACTTGTAGCTTTTAATGTTCTGATCAAATCTTTAAATTAATCACTTGCTTCGTAATATCATACAGTTATGATAATACAGTTTGATGTTTTTGTAAGATAACATTGAGTAATGTTGATCTGGAATCTTCAAAATTACGGAACCAAATAGCACTGTTAGCAGGCGGAGCCGAATGGAGACCGAGTTTTGGAAAATCTCAGGTAACGGTCGTCAAATTCAAAATTGTACATGACGCAGCAAAAAGTTCGCCCGTACGATCCGAGTATATTTGATGCACAAAATCGTCGTTGAATTTCAAGTTTTCTAAATGAAAACAATGAATATTAATTATCAACTCATTTAAAATAAAATTAATAAGCAATTAGCAGTTAATTAAACCAATATTATATACTCGGAAAATACTCGGGCGCTATCCGATTGTCGACGAAACGACTTCGGCAAACTTCGGAAATTTTCAGAAAAAGGAGGAATTCCTCCCGTTTTAGTCACGTGACGTAAATTGTAATACATTGTATTACCGGAGGCTACCGGACCTAAGATTCATCAGGAATAGTCGGAATCTTTTAGTCTGGGAACCAGACTACATATCCAGTGGAGGGGTAAAGGGGGCAACTTGCCCCCTCCCACCGCAGCATTTGAAAGAAAAAAAAAAGACATTTTTTTCAGAAGATTTTAAGAAGGTTCAGACGGCGATACAGTAAAGTCTTAATTTTGCCCACCCTGGCATAAAAGCTGGATATGCTATTCGCTCGTACCCCCCGCCCTGCAAACAGGACACTGGGATACTCTGATGAATTCACGCTCTGATTGGTTGGATTTTGCGTGACCAGTGACCTGCGCGTCATCAATGTCATGACTCTGCAAGGTTTGCAACGGCCGTTAAGACTGATTCATTACTCTTTTAATTTATTCCATTTTAGAGATGTTTTTTCTTGTTGAAAAGCGTAATAATGTAGGAAATTCTGTAAAACAATTCCTGTCACTTGCTCAGGCTCCGTTTATGGAATTACAAACGGTGCGACGCTCAAAATGTTGTCCACATGGTTCGCAATGAAACAGAAATCACATCCGGTATGGAATGTGCGCATTTCTATGAGAAGTTTTCAGATACCATTTGCGCACATTGTCTATTAAACTGCGGTCTTGAACAGCTGCAGCCAGATGCTTTATACATAGGTCATAGGCCACTTCCTTCGCAAGATTCTGTGAAGCTCATCAGAGTATCCCAGCGCCCTGTTTGCAGGGCGGGGGATACGAGCGAAGATATGCTACTGTGCTGTTTATACTTCGAAGTGCTATGACATCTATGATTTTTGAATAATTCTAGACGCACTCCTTAGTGTATAGGTCATAGGCCACTTCCTTCACAAGATTCTGTGAAGCTCATCAGAGTATCCCAGCGTCTTGTTTGCAGGGCGGGGGGTACGAGCGAACATATGCTACTGTGCTGTTTATACTTCGAAGTGCTATGACATCTATGATTTTTGAATAATTGTAGACGCACTCCTTAGTATATTCCTCCTCTGTGAGTGATTCCGTGAAGCAAACGGCGTACCCCAAAATAGATTTGAGTTTGAAGGCATTTTTCTTGACACTTGAATGGCAAAGTACAAAGTTTAGAGGTAAAAATGGACAAGAAAAAATGCCACACAGTGGACGCTTAGTTTTATAGACCGACCCGTTTGTGTTCCCCGCTCAGAGTGAGTTTATTGAGAAGAATAACGACGCCCTCCACTCCTCCTTGGAGCATCTGGTGCAAGAGAGCAAGGACGAATACGTCAAGAGTCTCTTCCCTGGACCCCCGGCTCTTCCCTTCATCTCTAAGCTGGCCTTCGAGAGTATTGGAATGAAATTCAAGGTTTGTGAGAACTACTCAAGCACACTTTTTGGTACTTGTACTCGACTCATGAGAATGTACACGTACTCGAACAGAAGTACATTTTTGGGTACTCGTAGTCATGAGAATGAACTCGTACTGATGAGAATGTACTCATACTCATGAGAAGGTTTGTGAAGTGCTGTGGCCTTGTGGTTAAGGGCACTGGATTCTGGGTCTGTGGGTAAAGCTGCGGGTTGTGGGTTCGAGTCCAGCCGGGGTCATGGTGCGTGTGCCCTTGAGCAAGGCACTTTGTCACTCATTGCTTCTCTCCACCCAGGAGTAAATGGGTACCCGTGAGGGCAGAGATGGTTATGGTGATTGAATAAGCTTGCTTGCGCCTTACAGGCAGCATCCAGCTGTATACTCCCCAGGGAGCTGAGATGGTATTTGGAATGTTTAATTGGCCCAATGATCAGGGGTAATAATAATACTGTAAGCGCTGTGATTTAGTTTACTAATAAGAGCGTTCTTAAATGCCGATTATTATTATTATGATATAATTATGATATAGGGCACTTCCACACCAAAGTGGACATGACACCAAAAAATTCAAATACATGTGACTTAAACAAATTTGGCATCAAATGAAAGCTAAAAGTCTATATTTTCAAGATTTGAAGTCGGAATTTTATTTTTTATACATTTCGGTACCAAAAAATAGGATTATGTAATAATCCTGTTTTAATCCTAAAAATGTGATTAATAGTGATATGAAAGTATTCTACCAATAGACACACAAAAATATGTACTAATGCCATCAGTTTCTGTCATGAGAAAGTATTGGTCTTGAAAAACCGACTAAAACTTGTTTTTAACATTTTGCGTAATTTGTTTCGCTTCAGTGACTTCTAATATATCAGCCTTCGAAAATGTCCTTCCGTTACCGAAAAAATACATATTTTTAATTTATTTTTAAAACTTGCAGTATGAATGCATTGAAAGTTATTGTGCAAAGCAAGTTTAGGTAGGCCTTCAATATGACATTATAACTGACACTGCTGTACTTATTGTTTTTTAATTACAATTAATTAAATCACGTCCTTCCGTTACCAAATTGGTAACGGAAGGACGGTAACGGAAGGACAAATTGTATTTTTATCAAATGTTACGACATTTGCGTTCATGTTTGAAAAATGAACTCGCTGCAAATACATGCAAGTATAATGAGCATTGAAAGGACATTCATGTGACCCACCTTCACAAAAGCGGGATAAGCAGGGCAAGGTGTTTATTACAAAGGAAGGCACAGGCATGTACAACATGTACATGTACATATGCCGATGTACCAGTACTTGTACATGTATGGAGTTGTTGCAGAAAATCAAATCATAAAGTTGCTGCCATCAGCATTCATGGACAATAGAGAAAGATACAAATTCTTTGAAGCCATTTCAGAAGCAAATTAAGTCAAAAATGAGATGGCAGAAAGTACCGGTACTTTGGGGCACTTTCATTCAATTTACATGTGTAAGACATGTGAGGTGCAATCTTTGACAAATTATGCCCAAGTTAACAATTTCAGTTTGGATGTTTATAAATTATTTGTTACTACTCTAAATCATTGTAATTTGATTTCAAACATTGATATTAGAGTTCAATTAAAAGCAACACCTACATGTAACTGAAGCCATCAGTTCTACCGGTAGATGGTTTTACCTTAAATGTCATGTAGGCTGGTCGCCCCCCCCCCCCACCCTTTAGGTAAACCTTTGAACCTACCGGTATTATTATTAAAAAGTTGTTGGTGAATATGTAACCAATATACTCAAGAGTTCACATACTGTGTATTTAAACTTTTAAGGATTGAGGTGGTGGGTTTGAAGTCTATTTCTGTAGTAGTCCTGTGTTCGTGAATTATGTGTTTTGGGGTGTTTTCGTTTTTCTTTTGTTATCATTAATTAGCAGGCTTCTATCTTTATCTCAATAGTTTCTTGGGTATAATTATTTATGCCAGGTCTGCATATTGTTGATTTCACATTCAGTTACACTTTTCAGCAATTTGTTTCACTTATATAATTAGTGTAAATTCACATTTTGTTCATGCTATAATTGAGTAAACCTTTTGTCCTTCCGTTACCGTCCTTCCGTTACCAAATTACAATCTGCTTAAAACGTTGTAATTATATTACCGAAACACTTAAAGTCAAATGAAAGGCGGTATAGTATAGATAAAGCTTCAGAGATTCCATTTCCTACCTTTAAAATATAATTGCCCCATAAAATTCACAGAGTTTACGCAAAATGCGAGTAAGTTGGAAAACCCTTGTCCGTTTTACCGTCCTTCCGTTACCGACCTCATTAATATTCATAATTCATAAACGGGAGGCATTCATGCCCCCCAAAAGTGTGGGAAATGAAAGTAGCATTATAGCAATACAATTGTGACATTTGTTTGCTGTAACTATGAACAGTGTCTGTGATACACACATTTGAAATTTTGTTTAATGAGTGAAAACGTCCTTCCGTTACCGTGGAATTGCCCTATATTCAGTATATTCAGGCAGTGGCAGTTCACGGTCCTTTCTCGTTATACAATTGCGTCATTTTTATTGAATCGGACAAATAATGTCTTGAAGTATAATTAGTTGATTTTTTTTGTTGGCTCCACCAGACACAACTCAATCTGTTAATGGACAAACTGGAGAGCACCGGCTCCGCTTTCATCCGTTGCATCAAGCCCAACGGCAAGATGGTGGAGGATCTGTTTGAGGGAGGGCAGATTCTTAGTCAGCTCCAGTGCTCAGGTACGACAAGTTATCCCAGATCCATAAACCAAGGGTTTAACTCAGAATTCACAAGTCCAGTCACAAGTAACAGATGAACGTCAACAATGGAATGCCTTTGTCACAGTTCGTTTGAATACCTTGTGACTTGACTTGGGACAGGATGACTTGTGATTGACTTGTGATTGACTTGTGATTGACTTGTGAATGACTTGTGATTGACTTGTGATTGACTTGTGATGACTTGTGATTAACTTGTGATTAACTTGTGATTGACTTGTAATGCCTTGTGGTTAACTTGTGATTGACTTGTGATTAACTTGTGATTGACTTGTGATTGACTTGTGATGACTTGTGATAGCTTTTGATGACTTGTTATTGACATTTGGTGGCTTGTGCTTAACTTGTGATGACTTATCATGACTTATAGTGACGTATAGTGACTTGTGATTGACTTGTGATGACTTGTGATGACTTGTGATGATTTGTGATTGACTTGTGATGACTTGTGATAGCTTTTGATGACTTCTTATGACTTGTGATTGACATTTGGTGGCTTGTGCTTAACTTGTGATGACTTATCATGACTTATAGTGACTTGTGATTGACTTATGATAGACTTGTGGTGATTTTGGTAGAGTCCAGTTGACTTGTGATTGTCTGATTGTCTTGTGATTGACTTTTGATGACTTGTGATTGACTTGTGGTGATTTACTTGTGATGCCTTGTGGTTAACTTGTGATTGACTTGTGATGACTTGTGATTAACTTGTGATTGACTTGTGATTAACTTGTGATTGACTTGTGATGACTTGTGATTGACTTGTGATGACTTATCATGACTTATAGTGACGTATAGTGACTTGTGATGACTTGTGATGACTTGTGATGATTTGTGATTGACTTGTGATGACTTGTGATAGCTTTTGATGACTTCTGATGACTTGTAATTGACATTTGGTGGCTTGTGCTTAACTTGTGATGACTTATCATGACTTATAGTGACTTGTGATTGACTTATGATAGACTTGTGGTGATTTTGGTAGAGTCCAGTTGACTTGTGATTGTCTGATTGTCTTGTGATTGACTTGTGATGGCTTGTGATAGCTTGTGATAGCTTGTGATTGACTTGTGATTTACTTATTATTGACTTGTGATGCCTTGTTAACTTGTGATTGACTTGTGATTGACTTGTGATGACTTGTGATTAACTTGTGATGACTTGTGATTAACTTGTGATTGACTTGTGATTGACTTGTGATTGACTTGTGATGACTTGTGATAGCTTTTGATGACTTCTGATGACTTGTTATTGACATTTGGTGGCTTGTGCTTAACTTGTGATGACTTATCATGACTTGTAGTGACTTGTGACTGAATTATGATTGACTTGTGGTGATTTTGGTAGATTCCAGTTGACTTGTGATTGTCTGATTGTCTTGTGATTGACTTGTGATTGACTTGTGATTGACTTGTGATGGTTTGTGATAGAGTTCAGTTGACCTGTGAAGACTTGTGATTGACTTGTGGTGATTTTTGGTAGAGTGAGGAACATAATGTCTCATGATGAAAATTAAATAAAATCTGGAGTTTCTTATTTTTTTTCAGGAATGGTGACGGTATTGGACCTGATGCAGGGAGGCTTCCCATCCCGTACACAGTTTTCCGATCTCTACGACATGTACAAGAAGTACATGCCTGCCGAACTGGTTCGTCTAGATCCCCGACTCTTCTGCAAGGTAAGTCAAGGGGCCTCACCACAAGGGGCCTGACCGTGAGGGGCCATGGTCCAGTGGTTACCACGTTCGACTCACATGCCATGGTACATGGGTTCGAACCCTGACGGGGAACATGCAGCTTGTGTTCTTGGGCAAGACACTTTACTCCAATTACCTCTCTCCACCAAGGAGTATAAATGGGTACCTGTGAAGGTAGAGACCACAATGCACTGATCTTGAGCTGCTGCAGAAAAAAACATTGGCTCATGGCCTGATGAACAGGGGTAATAATTGTGAAGCGTTTTGAGACCTTTGGTATAAAGCGCTATATAAGCACAGCAATATTTTTCATTATTTGGATTTTTTTCTTTCAATTTTACTTTTGTCTGTAATTACACCTTTATTTGTTTGCAGTTAAAGGTTCTTTCCAGCTTGACTATTTTTTCTCCTTATCGTGGCTCTCCCATAGGCCCTGTTCCACGCCCTAGGCCTCGACGACCGCGACTACAAATTCGGCCTGACCAAAGTCTTCTTCCGTCCGGGCAAATTTGCCGAGTTTGACAAGATGATGAAGGGCGATCCGGACACCTTACGGGAACTGATCAAGAAGGTCCGACGCTGGCTGATCTGCACTCGCTGGAAGAAGGCCCAGTGGGGGACGCTGATGGTCATCAAACGTAAGACAAAATAATTAACCCTGAACGCCCTGAAGCCTTCAAAATCCTCTTTGCCAAAAGGGAGGAATTATGAGGATTGAGGTCACATGGCAAAAGTGCGTTACTGATTTCGTTGGATGCACTTTGTCAAGGTCTTGGGCCGGACCTTGTGTTGTTTTTGCTCAGCCATGCATAAATATAGGCCTGGATTATGCTTGAAATCCTCTGTACTGCTCCAGGATGTCACTGGCCAAGCCTCAGCATACTGACAGTCACTGCCGCAGGATTTTGCAGGATTCAGGCAGTGGTCACCCCTCCAAGGACCATATTCAAGAAATAATGGAGGAATTTGCAGGATTGAGGCTATATGCTATTTTTCCATGAGGCCAAGTGGAGGATTTTGCAGGATTGAGGCTACATCCTAGCAAAAATTGCCTAGGGAGTTAGGGTTTAATAAACAATACATAAAAGGCAGATAGGATCATTTGCTTTTTATGCATTTTGTTCGTTCCAATAATAATACCATTCAAAATCCAAAGAAGAATGTTCAAAACCTAACCTGTTGAAGTTTCATCTCAGTGGATATTGCACTTTCGAGAAAAACAGTAAAAAAACAAAACACTATGCACATCCTTTTGCTCACAAAACACGATTTCGTCCATAGCACTCTTTATTTCCAAAAATCAGTAGATTGACTAATCGTTGGACATCACCTACATTTCTTGATTTCTCCTAAATGACAGCAAGCCAGATGGAATAATTTCATGGAGTGTTTATTACTAGAGCAATCTTTAATCCAAAAAAAGCATTTTGATAATAAATTCAGTAGATTACTTATGGGATAAATACAGATTATTATTATTATTATTATTATTAATCATTTCTGGTAATGAAACCAAGGATTCCTCAAAAGCGCCCTAGGCACTGCAGCTCGCAAGCCTGAAGAAACCTGTGGAGAGAAGACATTGAGAAGAAGTTACAGTTTTAGAGGTGGGAGGAAAAGCCCAGAAGAATATTCTGGGGAAAACCCACGGAATCAGGCAGGGACTGAAAACCCAATCCACATATTGGCCCAGGCGGGATTCGAACCCGGGTCACAGCGGTGGAAGGCGGGGAAAGTACCGCTATGCCAACCTGACTCCCCGATGATCTTATATGCCTTTAAATGTGTAATTGTGTTGTTCACATAAAAATGGCAGTCTCTGTATCTTTCCTTCAACTCTGTGAAAGAACAAAATGTGAAGTTCGTTCCTGCGATAATGACATGAAAAACTGCAAGTTTTAAAGGTGTTGCTGTGTTGTTCACATAAATGTTGGGGTTTTTTTACCCGAAAAAAAAAACAAAATGTAAAGTTCCTTCATGCGATAACGACATGAAAAACTGCAAGTTTTAAAGGTGTTGCTGTGTTGTTCACATAAATGTTGGGGTTTTTTTTTACCCGATTTCAGTGAAGAACAAGATTCTGTACCGTCGAGCGTCCCTGGTCAAGATGCAGAGCATGGTTCGCATGTTCCTGGCCGTCCGCAAGCATCGCCCGAGATACAGAGGTCTGATGCAGGTCCGCAAACTACAGAAGGAGTTCCTACAAATGAACGAGATCGGTACGGAGTTCATGCAGAGTATTAATTTATTGTACAATATTTTAACCAGTTCGCGCCGGGATAATTTTGTAATTGAACGGACTCAGGTGCAGGGTTGTTTTTCACGAACCTCGATGCCAGACGGGTTCAGGACGTCATCTTCGGGTAGCACACCCTGATATTTCTGGCCTCGCTCGCTGCGAGCGAGTCGCAGCTCTTTACGTGCCTAGCTCTTCACATGTTTAACAGTCGTCCGATCCGAATGCTGTAAAACTTTTACATTCATTAGTCATTTAATGAATGTGACCTACTGAGGCAAAATGAGGAATGTCCCCCAAAACCTTGTTTTGAGAAATCGAAGCCTGAAGTCGAATATGCTAGAAAAATCAAGTAATTTTATATTGATTGTTTTGTATTTTTGAGTAGCTATACGTTTTCGGAATAAAATACCAACAAAAGTGGAAAAACTGAAGAACGTTTTTCACTGCCGATGGTAGCACAATGCGTGTATTTTTTTCAAAGCGGTTTTTCTTGAAATTAGGTTTGAGAAACTTGGCAGGACACTGTTGAAGTTCCTGCGTCATATCTTGGGAATAAATTAAGCTACAGAAATACATTTGGTATCGTTGGAAAGCCAATGATTTGCGCTTTAACATGATATACAAAACTTGAAAGTGAAAGGTGGGGGTTATTCCTCATTATGCTATGGCAGGTCACAAATGAACAATCGTGTTCAGATTTTGTGTTCTCATAGACCACGCCTTGGCTAACGTTTTTGATCTTCAAACGCAAAGTCAGCTGACCTTTCCTTCCTTGGTTACCGGACGGTCAAGGTTAGGTGAATTCAAATTACCAAAAGAAGCTTCATTATTAAAACAAACAGACTTTCTGCCAAACAGTTCAAGTACTGGGCCCAATTTCATAGAGCTGCTTAAGCAGAAAATTTGCTTAAGCATGAAAAAACATTGCTTAGTAAAATTAGGTTACCGGCCAAAACTTCATGTGATGTACATTGCTTGTGACTGGTATTTAGCTGTTGTTTACTTAGCATAACAATCGCATGGAGTTTTGGCCGGTAACCTGATTTTATTAAGCAAGACGTTTTTGTGCTTAAGCAAATTTTGTGCTTAAGCAGCTCTATGAAATTGGCCCCTGTAGATGTAATCATCGTTCGAGCATGAACCATTGACGACGATGTGGTAATTTTGTGACGCATCGTGACGTCATATATCAAAGTTACGAGCAATTTAAGAGGTCAAATCTCTACTTTTTCTCTTTGATTTGTCCTTTCCAGCCAAGGGTGTTGAGGACGCAACCACCAGGAAGCAAGCAGAGGATGTCGGCAAGGAACTGACTGCCCTCGTCCACAAGATCAAGGTGCGCTTTATTTTATAGAGGGTTGGAAGTAGGAATTGATAGGTGCATAACCAGATATCTGGACAAGCTCTTGGTAACTTTTCTGCTTTCATTTTAAAAGTCGTCGTTGGGCAATCCTCGATTCGAGGAGTTGTCACTTTTGCTGCTGTCTCCCTCGCCATTGGTGACTGGTCTCGTGGCTACATAGTCCCAGCTGTGACTGTATTGGTCATCTACAGATGGAGCAGGAGAACTGCGGGATTGAGTAAGGCTAAGACGCCCGTTCTTTCCTTCGGCGTCTTTTCTCGTCCTCCTGCTGAAGGCGTGAGGGCTCGAAAAGCTGAGCTCCACGTGTGATGGTGGAGCGCCAGGTGGAGCGTTTGCTGCTTTGTCCTCCCAGGGAATTCCACAGCGGTGCAGGTTCAGTTTGAGGAGGTCCATCAAACGTCTTTTGGGTCTTCCACGTAGGTGCTTGCCAGAGCTGAGTTCACCGAAAAAAGTTGTTTCGGTAGAGCGGTGTCCTCCATCCTTCTCACATGTCTGAACCACTGTAGTTGATGTCTCACAATCATGGCTTCGATACTGGTCATCAGAGTTACGGATGTGAACAAAGAAATTGACTGGAGCGGGGTTTGAACCTGCAAACCCCGGATTGGTGTTCCGGTGCTCTACCAACTGAGTAGTCCATCCTTATGTCGGCAGTTCTGTGCGACCTCTGGGACGGCAATCCGGAGGTCGCAGGCTCCAACCCGCTCCAGTCAATTTCTCTGTTCAACGTTACAAACTTATAATAATGCATCGAGTCAGTTTCCCTTCCTGGTTTATTTGAAAACTTTTCTGACTTGTTGGAAAACTTTTCCGATTTCTTAGATTAGACTTGTTTCAAATATTTGGCTTGATTGATGTCTTCCCAGACAAACACCAACCTGAAACGGCGCGATATCGAGGATTGAAATTTGAAAACTTTTCTGATTTGTTGGAAAACTTTTCCGATTTCTTAGACAAGACTCGTTTCAAATATTTGGCTTGATTGATGTCTTCCTAGACAAACACCAACCTGAAACGGCGGGATATAGAGGACGCCCACCTGATCCTGGCGGAGAAAGTACGCCGTCAGATCCATCTCCTGATGCAGAAGAAAGCGGCCGAGGAGAAAGAGCGGGAACGCCTGCGCCGCATCCAGGAGGAGATGGAGCGAGAACGGAAGCGCCAGGAGGAGCTGGAACGACGCCGCAAGGAGGAGGAGGCGGAGAGGGAGAGGAAGCGCAGACTGGACGAGGAAGAACGAAGGAAGTAAGTGTGAAGAACGATCGTGCAAAATGAGACGGAACTGGGCACAGGCGGAAGTGGAGAAATCACGCAGATTTTGTTCATGCTCCACTGCTCTCCACAGTGCTGTTTATTGTGCAGTGACTCTTTGTGTGACACAGTTACTTTAACACTTCATGTCCCTTCAGCTGAAACTGACCTGCAGGGTTTTAGAGGGTTATTGATATTGCTCTGAATGTTGACTACCTGCTGGGAGGGTTAATGTAGTCGGAATATTTTGTTTCGCTAGGAAAGAAGAGATGGAACGACGACGTATTGAGGAGGAGGCCTCGCTGCAGAAGCGGCTTGAGATGGAACGCAAGAAGTTGGAGGAGGAGAGACGCCAGTTTGAGTTGGACAAGAAGAAACAGGCTGAGGAGACGGCCAGACTGCAGGAACAACTGAGAAAGTAAGAAAACTGTTAAACAACCCACCTCAACCCAGCCCAACCCAACCAAGCCAAGCCTAGCCCGGTGCATCCCAATCCAACCATTCTGTCCCAGTTCTATACGCCCAGCCCAACCCAGCACCAACTCAACCCAGCCCAGACCACCACAACCCTGCCGAGCCAAGCCTAGCCCAATGCATCCCAATCAAACCATTCTGTTCCAGTCCTATACACCCAGCCCCACCCAGCACCAACTCAACCCAGCCCACCACAACCCAATCGAGCCCAGTGCACCCCAATCAAACCAATGTGTCCCAGTTTCATACATCCAGCCCAACCTAGCACCAACTCAAGCCATCCCACCACAACCCAACCCAGCCAAGCCTAGCCCAGTGCATCCCAATCAAACCATTCTGTCCCAGTCCTATACACCCAGCCCAACCCAGCACCAACTCAACCCAGCCCACCACAACCCAACCCAGCCAAGTCTAGCCCGGTGCATCCCAATCAAACCATTCTGTTCCAGTCCTATACACCCAGCCCCACCCAGCACCAACTCAACCCAGCCCACCACAACCCAACCCAGCCAAGCCTAGCCCAATGCATCCCAATCAAACCATTCTGTCCCAGTTCTGTATGTCCAGCCCAACCCAGCACCAACTCAACCCAGCCCACCACAACCCAACCCAGCCAAGCCTAGCCCAGTGCATCCCAATCAAACCATTCTGTCCCAGTCCTATACACCCAGCCCAACCCAGCACCAACTCAACCCAGCCCACCACAACCCAACCCAGCCAAGCCTAGCCCAGTGCATCCCAATCAAACCATTCTGTCCCAGTCCTATACACCCAGCCCAACCCAGCACCAACTCAACCCAGCCCACCACAACCCAACCCAGCCAAGCCTAGCCCAGTGCATCCCAATCAAACCATTCTGTCCCAGTCCTATACACCCAGCCCAACCCAGCACCAACTCAACCCAGCCCACCACAACCCAACCCAGCAAAGCCTAGCCCTGTGCATCCCAATCAAACCATTCTGTCCCAGTTCTACACACCCAGCCCAACCCAGCACCATCTTAACCCAGCCCAGCAGACCCCATCCAAGCCAAGCCTAACCCAGTGCATCCCCATCCCAATTTGTGTAATCATCACAGTATATTTTCTGCTTAATTCCAGACAAGCTCAGTTGGAGCAGGAGCGTCGTGATCATGAGCTGGCGCTCCGCCTGGCTCAGGAGGCTGAGTCTCAAGTAGTGCCGGTTGAGGAACCGGTCAGGTGAGTCTAATCTCAAGAGCAGGGCGAGGCAAGCGGTCTTTGCATTGATGTAAAAAACAGAAGAGGAAAAAAACAAGTCTGTCTCGCACTCCTGTATCTCCAGTTTTCTTGAAATGAAACAACTGAGAATATTTCTATTTCTCATAGATGGGAAGCCTGTCTATCCAATCTAATGCAGCTACCCATTTATGCTCCTGCATTGTGAGAGGCAAATTGGGGTAAAGTGGCTGGCCCGAGGACACATCATCATTTGATGCAAGATATGCAACAGAGGCCCCCCCCCCTTTTGTGTTGGGCATTGTGTTCCTAGAATCTCACGACTTCTTTTGAGATACGTAGGGAGATGGTCTAGAGTGTGCAAAGGGTTTGGGGACCAAAGGGGGGTACTCCTCGGTCTCGTATGGCCAGCAGCTGGTTTCGAACCCCTGACCCATTCATCATGAGTCACAAACCGTAACCATGAGACCACTAGGCCACTTTCCTGATACGGCTGTGCTATAAGTCAACCCTTCTTTCATATCCAATACTACACTAAAATTTCATTTTGTGGAAGGAAATTCTCAATTGGGTCCTGATTCTCATTTGGTCACCAGAATGGATATGGCATCTGTGGTGAACGCTGCCATGGTCGCGGCCGCACCCCAGCCCAAGTACGACTTGTCCAAATGGAAGTATGCTGAGCTGCGAGACACTATCAACACATCCACAGGTAAGCTTGTCCAAAGATTCCTGTCATAAAATGGAGTCAGAGAACGACTTTTATATTTCTGTTCCGTTGACCTCAGGGTCACTTAGTTATTGGCTGTAGAAACCCAATGGCATATCCTCTTATTAAAAAATTTCAAGGGGCATCCAGCTACATGTAAAGTAATAGTGGCAGGGCTCTAACTTCCTCAATCCCACAAAATCCTCCGTAATCCTACAAAATCCTCCGTAATCCTACAAAATCCTACGGAATCCTACAAAATCCTACGGAATCCTACAAAATCCTACTGAATTCTACAAAATCCTACGGAATCCTACAAAATCCTCGAACTTTATCAAGAAATCAAGCCTCTTGTAAAGTAATAGCGGCTGGGCTATACCTTCCTCAATCCTACAAAATCCTCCATTAACTTTCAAAACCTGACAAAATCACATGAATGTTTCCTGTGGATTTTGATGAATCTGGGAGGGTTTAGGATAAATGCTGTCCATTTCTGATGCAAGAAGACAAGTCATTCATTCTTTGTGTCTGTTTGATAGATGTTGATTTGCTGGCTGCTTGTAAGGAAGAGTTCCACCGTCGTCTGAAGGTCTATCACGCCTGGAAGATGAAGAACAAGAAACAGACAGCCGTAAAGCAAGAGAGAGCTCCTGAAGCAGTCATGCAGAACAGTGAGTTATCAACCTCCACAGCTCCTCTGGGCAAGCCCTGCCCCATCTAAACAAGGCCCCCCTCTCCAAAGCTAGCCCCTCCCTCTCCAAGCAAGTCCCTCCTCTCCAAGCAGGCCCCTCCCATTCCAAGCAAGCCCCTCTCCTCCAAGCAAGCCCCTCCCGTTCCAAGCAAGCCCCTTCCTTCTAAGCAAGCCCCTTCTCCTCCAAGCAAGCCCCTTCCCTCCAAGCAAGCCCCTCCCTTACAAGCAAGCCCCTTCTCCTCCAAGCAAGCCCCTTCCCCTCCAAGCAATCCCTTCTCCTCCAAGTAATCCCTTCCCCTCCAAGCAATCCCTTCCCCTCAAAGCAAGCCCCTCCCCTACAAGCAAGCCCCTCCCCTACAAGCAAGCCCCTCCCTTACAAGCAAGCCCTTCCCCTCAAAGCAAGCCCCTCCCTCCAACAAAGCCCCTTCCCGCCAAGCAAGCTATGCCCTCTCCAAGCAAGCCCCTCCCCCTCCTAGCACCCCCTCCCCCTCCCCCGCCTCAAAAGAAGATGATTAAATATTGTGGTGATGAAATGCTATATGCCAATGTCTCAAAACACTTCACAATTATTACCCCTGTTCATGAAGCCATGAGACCCTTTTCTGCAGAAACTCCAGATCAGCGCAATTTGGTCTGTACTGTGACAGGTACAAATTTTATACTCCTGGTTGAAAGGTGCATTTGTTGTAAAGTGTCTTGCCCAAGAACACAAACACCATGATCTCCTTCACGGCTCTAAATTTCCTAGTGTTGCATATTGGATTGGACATTGTAAGCATTGGGGCAATTCCACGGTTACTCACGTTACATTTTCGTAACATGAGTAACCGATTTTGTGCGTCTTGTTTATCATACATAACACATTTTTCTGGATGTCATCTTTGGTGCTTAGGTAGGTCTAGGTCTACTCTATCTACCATGGGGATAACAGTTATTAAACCTTTTCAGTGAGGTAATTACAGCCCAAGGAAACTCAAAAGTACATCAAAAATGTAACGTGAGTAACCATGGAATTGCTACTTGGACCTTAGTCTCAACAAACACAAGTATCATTTCTTACAGGATGTATGCTGATGAAATGGATTTCCCAAAATTTGGTAGATATTTTCTACTAACATAACTTGTCTTTTGTAGCCATGCAAGCCCCTCTCATCCCAGCCCCATCTGCGCCCGCGGTCACCAACAACGCCCAACGCTTCTTCCGCGTGGCGTTCGCCCGTCCCTCTCAGAACCCAGGGGTACGCGAGCGCAGTGTCTGGTACGCTCACTTTGACGGTCAGTGGATCGCTAGACAGATGGAGGTTCATGCTGACAAGCCGACCATTTTGTTGATAGCGGGTAAGCACACAAATAGCATCTCTTTTACATCTATAATTTTTATTTTTTGAACCCTTACGTACCTGAATCCATCAAAATCCACCCCCCTTTTTTTCGGGGGATTTCGGCGGATTCAGGATACCTCCATATTGCACAAACTGGGGGATTTTGATGGATTCAGGATTGTGAGCCTAGCAGAACTGCAGGATTTTGATGGATTCAGGATACCTCCATATTGAGCTGTTGGGGGGACTTTGATGGATTCAGGATCTCAACAGATTTACTCCCACCTAACTGATGGATTGTGATGGACTCACTGGCCACCAACATTTTTTTTGCATGGCAAAATTGATGGATTTTGGTGGATTCAGGATACTTTCTCGTAAAAGAGCCAAGGGTTAAAGTTAATATGTACAACTTAAAAAAAACCATTCCCAGGGCTATTTTTGAGTTTCACCTCAAAAAAATGGTTTGCGTTTTCAATTTATACATTATTCGCAATACAGGGTGTGCCAAGAAACAAATTAAAACTGTTTAATTGTTGTTTTCGTCAATGAAATTATATAATTACATTAAAGCCTGACTATTTCTCAATCCACTCCTTTTTACCCCATTCCATTTGGGTCCCTAGATCCAGAAATACAATCGATTAAGTGAAAGGGTGTACATTTTACTTGGGCCACTCTCACCTGTGATGTCACCAACTTCAATGCCTATTCAATGCTAACCCAGATTTAAACGTACCCTTGAAAGCCTGCTTAAGTCCTACTTTTATCCCGATTATGTCCTCCAAGATCCTACTTTTGGGGGTTTTTTTTGGGTTTTTTGGTTTTTTTTATTTTTATTCTTCTGTTCTTGCACTTTTCACCTGGGTCTGGTCGAAAGAAAAGTCTCGCAGGGCGGGTTCATTTTTGTGGGCGAAATGTAAAGCTCTTTTTCAGAGGGTTGCAGACGCCAAAAAATTGGGAAAGCCGTTGTTTTAATTTTTTGTAAAAACAAAATATACAAATTGAAACACCGTTAGGAGAACAACAACAAAATCAATTTTGCAGAGCATGGGTGATGCAACTTTAACCCTAACCAACAACGAGCAAATTTCAAATTTCATGATTCAAACATTGAAAATTAAGAAAGAAAGCTAAAAAAAATTGAGTACAGAACAGTACAGTCGGAAGGAAAAGAAAAGAAAATCACGACAAGGTAAACCTAGTAAAGCTAGTTCCAGAGTGCGCAGAGTCTTTTTCTTTTGATTTACGCAATGGGCCGGATTTAGCCCATTCATTGGTGTTACGGGGTGATCCTATACAATAGCACTGCCCAGCTCACAAGTGACAATCAGTCAGTCAGTGAGACAGACGCAAAGAGCACACTAGGCTGGCCCTCTGGGCCCAGCAAAAACTAACAATTACAACTTTGAAGGAGGTCATCGTTACGTGAACATATTTGGCCTTTGTTTAGAAGTACTCAAAAGGAAGAAAATTAGTCAACATTTCTCATCAATTTAACAAGTCTACTCAGTTTGATAGAATCCTTGAATTAAGTAAACAGAGGAAATCAGTGTCTTTTTCTGACTTTACTTCCCTTTCTCCCAAAATAGGTTTTTTGAAAATGCAATAGAGGAAGTCAAAGTTAATAACATCACTTTCCTTTGTCTAGAAATACACTGGTTTTTAATGCCCCATAAAAGGTCATTTTTGTATTAATAGTCAACCACTTCCGTGATTGTAGATGTGTTGTGATGTCTGATTGGATAAAAATATTACACCCTGGATATGATGGGAGGGGTCGAGACAAGGAAGCAGACGATTGAAAAAACAAATTGATATTTAAAATTTGTGTCTTAATCAAGAGCTTCAAAACCCCATGTCTAATCATAGTGGATTGTACATCTTCAGTGGGGCTATGCATTAAGGACAGTGGAGCTGAAACCAATCACTTTCCCTGCAGTGTAAGGTGGATGCTGTCCTCAGTGATGTACGAGCCTTCAACCTGGCAAGCTTGATGTGAAATCACCGTTGTTCTTTGTTCTACTGAACTTGTTTTCCTGTGCATCTGACTCGTCAGACTTGTGTGAGGACATACCATTTCCACACGCAATCAGCAGCCAAATGATGTCAGCCAACATGATGTCTCCAATTGGCTTAGTCGTTGTGATGCTTCTGTATACAGCTGAGGGGGGTTTCACAAGCGATCCAAGAAGTCAGACAGTATATGCGGGGGGCAATGTCCGATTAACTTGCAGATCTGAATACATGACTCAATGTCGTTATCCAAGTTTCCGTTGGTATAGATCTACCACTAGTCACCCATCACAACAATATGTTTCTGGTTGTATCCAGGTCGATCCTAGTTTAAGGAATCGTATGACTGTTGAGCTTGATATGCTAACCAGGGTGTTTCATCTTGACATCCAGAACGTGCAGCTACAGGACAGTGGACAATACTGGTGTCAATTATTCTTTACTCCGACCATCCACTCACATATAAACTCTTCAAAAGTCAGACTGACAGTAATCCCACGCCCTCCTCCTTCTTGCATGGTAACCAGTCCGTCAAACCCCAGAGTGGGTGACAATGTTTCATTTACATGCACCTTGGCAGAGAGTGACCCATCAGCTGCTATAACTTGGTACATTAATTCAGCAAGTGGTCATCGTCCACTCACTTCTATCCAGGAAGCCAGAGAAGGTCGCGTTTCAAGAGTAAGCCGAGTGCTACAAGCAACCGACAACATGAAGGAGTTTGTCTGCGTTGCTGGTACATATTTTAACAATGGCCCAAGATGCTCAGTTACACCTCTGCAGATACCACCCAGGGTCTCCATCTCACCAACTGTTCTGTCTGTATATGAGGGAGACAGTGTAGTGTTCACATGTAATGTAGAAGCGATATCCCCTCTGACAGTGGAAGAGTACATATGGCGAATTTATAAAAGTGATGAATCAAAGGTGAGAGTTCAAGGAGCCACACTGACTAGTTTTGATGGCCGATATAACATGACAGGGAATACTCTGGAGATCCTTGCAGTGTCTGCCAACTTTCATAACTCTTATGTAATTTGTGGAACCATTTATCCTCAAGGTTTTTCCCGCAGCATCGACAGATCTCTCCTTACAGTTCTCAGTGTTACAACTGTGCTGTCTGCTACATCATCTGCGGCCACGGCAACAGTTCAGGAGACCAAGGATCCAAGTGTCCTCCAAACGGAAGAAACTCACTTTTGGGTGAAAACTCCCAACCACTATTCCACCAGTGTCAGGACCACAATTACTAACGAACCTATGGATGATGATAATAAATCTTCATCTCAGACAGTACCAATGGGAGTGCTAATCGGAGGAGTGTTAGCACTTCTTTTCCTTCTGGTTGTCATCATCCTTCTTGCCAGCTTCTTGCTCAGATACAAGAGGAGAGTCAGGAGACTTCGTCAGACACAGGCAGGGAATCCTGTTCAGATATCAACCATTGGTTCATCAGAAGGGACCGACTTGACATACCAGAGCCTTCAAAAAGACGTCGGAAATCAGAGGGCAACTGAACTAACGTACATGGATCTGAACCTTCAACAAGGCGAGCGAAACCAAGTCAGACCACAGGCGGAGTCTGAAGTAAGGTACGAAAACCTCCCAAGAAATGACCCGAGTTATCCAGACTCGTCAGCAGGTAGAGAAAGACCAGAGGACATCGCAGAAAATGAGACCGGCCTGTATGAGAACATTTCTGAGTAGACTAGATGTGGAGAGGAAGACTATGATCCAGGAAGTCTCACCCCAGGATGTTTGAACCAAGCGCAGTGGTTATTATCATCTGACACGCATGCACAAAAGTTAGACATGCGTGCAGTGTGGCACCAAAGACAGGGGCGTGCAGCTGCCCACATTAGCAGTGGGCAATAGATTTGATGTCATCAGAAGTCAACAGCGCCAATGCCATCCAAAAGTTTGAAACTCTTTCGTAACTTTTAGGTAAAACAGTCTTTGTGATCAACTTCTACCAAGTGTATAATTGCACTATAGTGGCAAGCGAGGTGCATTTTCAACGTTCTTCCCATTGTGATGAAAATTTGTGATAGTAAAAAAAAGGGAATAATCTTGAAGGGGATAAATATATGTCCTTGCACGTTTTTAAACGTACTTGTGTAAGGCCAAAAAAAAAATAGTCTCCGGTTTCTGGTATGCGAGCGCGTCGCCGTAGCCATGCGCGTCGGCAAAATAAAATAAAAAATTTTCAATAAAAGATGATGTCTCAAAACCGCCAAACTCACTGGTTTGACTGGAATCCTGCTGCTGCACAATTTTAACGTGTTTTTAGATTGGGTTATGGTCGAGAATAACCTTTATGTGGCCTCTCTGGACTCCATATATTTGCACTCCATATATTTGCACTAAGTTTAGTCGGGCACCATTTGCAGTCATCAGCCGACATTTGAAGCAAACAAAATCAGGTAAAAAAAAAAAAGCTGCGTCGCCGCACCACTTTTTGGGCAAGCTCCATACCAGAAACCGGAGACTTTTTTGGGGGGGGCCGAATACCGGCCAAGCACATATTTATTCCCATTCATTAATACCTTTCAGTCAAAAAGTCAAAACACGTCACAAATTCATAATTTCCACAGATTCTGTTCAACAATTGTACCTCCCGTTTTGTGAGGCAAAGGCGTGTCTTTTTAGAAAAAAAAGCTGCCTAGTAATTTGACTGTTTTAACAAACAAATAAGCAATGGATAAGTTGTAGACCTTGTACATTACCATAGCTGCCAACTTTTCAAAATCCCAATTAGTAATCAACCCGCGCGGTCATTTTCAACTGCTTGTTTTATCAAAAGCTTTACCAATATCGAGTACAGGTACATGGTTTACATGTACACATACATGTGCATACCCTTCTTGTTTTGAATAATAATGTACTGTAGGCCAAGAGATAATTTAATTTTTTTTTATTTTTTTTTATTTTTATTTTTTATTTCATGGGGGGGGGGGCGTCATGTAGGGGCGTCAATCGCTTCTCAAAAGTGGGATGCGAAGCGTGAAGCCCTTACGGCGTGGGGGTTCGGTGCCCGCTTAAGGGCCCCGAAAAAAATTGGATTCTAGATGTTCTGTGGTGTGATCTGAAGCAATTTCTTACCACTTTCCTCCATGCTTTAACTAATATTTTCTTACCAAAAGATAATTATTTGAACATCATTTTCGAGGTTGGAGTCATTGAATCAGCTATCGGTATTGTGAGCTATAGGCGTGGGGTTCAGGGCCCGCTTAAGGGCCCCGAAAAAAATTTGGATTCTCGATGCTCTGTAGTGTGATCTGAGGCAATTTCTTACCACTTTAACCAATAATTATCTTAGCACAAAAGATTATAATTTAAACATAATTTTCGAGGTTTTTTCAGTTAAAGGCATAAGACATTTTTTGAACATTGTTTTCGAGGTTGGAGTCATTGAATCAGCTACCAGAATTCTGAGCTATAGGCGTGGGGTTCAGGGCCCGCTTAAGGGCCCCGAAAAATTTTGGATTCTAAATGCTCTGTGGTGCTCTCTGAGGCAATTTCTGACCACTTTAACCAATATTTTCTAAGCAAAAGATACATTGTAGTACATAATAGGGCCCTGTAAATGAGACACGAGTTCAAAAATGGGGGGGGGGGGCATTTGATATCATGTCCCCCACCCTTCAAAAAGTGTGGGGGGGGGGGGGGGAACCAGTCCCCCTGTCCCCCAAGATTGACGCCCATGGCGTCATGTACATTGTAGATCAATGATAATTTTTTTAGAAACTCAAAATCTCAGTGGGGGGGGGGGCGACTGGGGGGCGACAAGGTTTCCACTGTTTCCACAAGGTTTCCACAAGGACGCCACTGATTTCAAGGAATTTCAATTGGTCTATTATTATTATTTAGCTTATATGAATGGAGGAAAAAGTTTGTGCGTGGCCGATTCGCGTGATATCGCTGACTGAAACTGTGTGACCCACGGACCACCTGTCTATAACAAGTGTTCCGTGGTGTGAGCGAGCAGTGCAGTGGGTGTTAATACGCATTTTAGATTATCATTATGCGCTATGTCACGCCGGTTGTCAGCTTACTGGTCCGCGGTCGCCGGTCGAAGGGTCGTTTCTCAGTGGTCATCATGTGGATCATTCGCGACTATTTAGATTTAGATCAATGATAATTTTTTTAGAAACTCAAAATCTCAGTGGGGCGACTGGGGCGACAAGGTTTCATGGGGGCGGTCGCCCCATATCCCCCATGCCCCCCATCCCCCCGGTGGCTACGCCACTGGTTGAAGTCAAATAAATAATAACAATAATAACTTCGACCAGTTCGTATCATGTTTTTACACACAATGATTTAGGGCCACCGTATGCAATAGAAATATCCCGCCAACATACCTTGCAAACGCATGCTGATTTATCTTTTCAGGACGTTGTGACAAACTCAAACTCTATTACCAATTATTCCAACCATACTGTTATTAAATTCCATGATTAAAATCTCGCACTGATGGGTCTCATCCCGGCAATAAGCGACCAAATGTGCTCACGATCGTCACTGAAAAGTACTCACACACAGTACACACAACCACACATCCACGAGATGCACACAAATGACACACCATTGAAAAATATTTTTAGTCTGGTCCTCAAGTACTCCACTGCGCATACTGCATTGATGTCTATCAGGTGCTTGACTGCATTCTTATTAGACTTGTCACCAGTCCATCCATTAACGCGACATTTCGCCAGAAGTTTTCGGTCAAAACCGATACTTTACAAGTATTTTTATTTCGTTAGGTAGAAAATAGGAAATTCGTAATGTTTTAGTGGCAAATCGTATTTTCGTAATTTAACAAACAATTCGTAATAATTACGAAAATTTTGTAACAGTTGGCAGCTACGCATTAAGGCCGAGTCAGACGGCAATGATTTTGTATTGCTGGGATAGACATGAGTAAACATTTGATGCATTCATTGTAAATAACTTTAACTAAACAGGGGCTAGAACATCCTCTGATATACCTGCAATGCATAGGTCTGTACACAGGATAACATTTTTTTTTTCAAAGTGTCTTATGCAGAACTTGTAATTAATGGAAAAATGTAATGAAATGTTGTTCATAAAATATCTTTCTAATAAAATGTAGCATTTAAGGAAAGAAATTAGTTATAAATTCTATAAAAGACTTTCAATGGTGTCTCACTGGATATGTTATCACATTGCCATAAATTAAAATAGAGTGAACAAAACGACAAGTACAGGATTCTATGAGGCTGGCTTCAAACATAAAGATTTGTGACAAATCAGTGTGAGCTCTTTTCGACACGGAGTGAGAATTTCAAACGTTTCATGTTTGGAGGAGGTCACAGTAAGGTGTTCACATTTGGTCTTTGTTTAAGAAGTAGTAAACAGAGGAAGAAAACTAGTCAGTGTACAATTAAAGTGATCAGTGGAAGAAAATGGGGGTTTTTTTTCAGCTCAATTGAATCAGTCTGATCGGTTTAATAGAATCTATGAAATTTAAAAAGTTTTGTTTGACGTTGCTTCCCTTTGTCTCAAAATTTATTTTTTTTGTTGAAGATTTGAAAGGAAGTCAAAGATGTTAATGACATCACTTCCCTCTGTCTGAAAATACACTTCTTTTTAATGCCAAAATTAGCATTTTGTAAAAAAATTCGACCACTTTCTTGATGCTGGATATGCTGTGATGTCTGATTGGATGGATGAAACTTGGCCTCCATAAATTATTCAAAAGGTGGGTGGGTGGGTTAGGGGATGCTGGTACCATCTTCAAAATAGGGGGCGCTCTTCAAAACCAGCCATTATGCAAACTATGCATTATGTGCCTGTTTTCAGGGTGCATTATAAGGGTTTTGGGGCTTGGTTTTCATATTCCTCATTCATATCAGAAATCTCCATACCATTTTGGGAAATGGTTACTGAAAACAAATTATCCGAAATGTTAGGGCCAGTTTTGTTTTCATCTCGAGGGGCACATTGATGCTCGAGGGGGGACATTTATGTCCGCAAGAGGGGCACTTGGGTAAATCTGGGGTGGGGGGGGGGGGTAACCCCCTTCTGACGTCCCTGGATATTGTGAGCACATTTGTTGTCAATGTCAAGTTCTGAGTGGGGGTATGCCTTGAGGATTGTGGTGCTCAAACCCAGCAGTTGACACCTGGCCTTGCTGCATGAGGTGAATGCTGTTCTTAGTGATACATACATGTACAAGCCCTCGACCAGACAAGCTTAATGCACATTCTTTTGGCATATATGACCTTTTTTCATTATTCTTCTGAACTACAATCCTGGCCAAATCTAGCTGGGCCCCCAACCCCCCAGGCCAGCCCTGGTCAATGTTGTCTCTCATTGCGTGGTGTGTGCTCCATCCACTGAAGAGAACAACATTGACCGGGGGAGCAGGGGAGTTGGTGACCGTTGGAGGCTAAGGTTATTTCCAAGTGTCCCAACCATTTTGGCCGGGATTGTAGCTTTGGTTTGCATCTGATCTCTTCAGACTTGTCCAAGGAAATTCAATCAGCAGGCAAATAATGTCATCCAACATGACACGTCTGGTTACTTTGGTCTTTGTAGTGTTTCTGTATCTAGCTGAATGTCAGAACTCCCAGAATCTCACACATAATCCCGATTTTGCCAGGGGGTGCTGGATTTTCTAAAGAACAAAATTAATGTGGCCAGTGCAGAGTGCGAAACCCTTACAGCGTTGGGTCTGTGGCCCACTTAAGGGCCCCGGAAAATGTTGGATTCTGGATGCTATGTGGTGCAATCTGTATTTAATGGGGAAAATGTCATGAAATATTATTTATGAAATATCTATCCGAGAAAATGAAGCATAAGGGCAATTAGTAATCAGTTACTTCTCCTCCATAAGAATGTGAATAATAAGTTATGAATAGAAACGTCTTATCACCTCATTATAAATAGAGTGGACAAAATAACAGTTACAGGATTTTATGAGGCTGGTTTCAAACTCTAATATTTGCAACAAAGCAAAGGGAAGCTCATTGTGGCAGGAAGCAAAAACTAAAAAATAACAAAGTTTACAGGATGTTTGTTCAAGTGAAGATATTCGGCCTTTGTAAAGAAGTATTTAAAATAAAATAATTATTTTTTTCTGATCAATTTAACAAGTCTAATCAGTTTAAAAGATTCCTTCAACAATTAAACAGAGGAAATCAGTGTTGTTTTCTGACATTACTTCCCTTTGTCTTAAAATATTTTTTTGTGAAAATGTTAGAGGAAGTCGAAATTGTTAATGACATCACTTTCCTTTGTCTTAAAATACACTGGTTTTTAATGCCCCATAAAAAGTAATTTTTGTATTGATAGTCAACCACTTCCGTGATTATTGATATGTCGTGATGTCTGATTAGACAATATACATGTATCACACCATGATGGGAGGGGCAGAGACAAGGAAGCAGACAATTGAAAAAATATTGATATTCAGAATTTGTGTCTTCATTAAGGGCTTCAAAACTCCATGTCTAATCACAGTGGATAGTACATCTTGAGTGGGGCTAAAGGACAGTGGAGCTGAAACCAGTCACTTTACCTGCAGTGTAAGGTGGATGCTGTCCTCAGTGATGTACGAGCCTTCAACCTGCCAAGCTTGATGTGAAACCATCGTTGTTCTTTGTTCTACTGAACTTGTTTTCCTGTGCATCTGATCTCTTCAGACTTGTGTGAGGACATACCATTTCCACACGCAATCAGCAGAAAAATGATGCTAGCCAACATGATGTCTCCAATTGGTTTAGTCTTTTTGATGCTTCTCTATACAGCTGAGGGGGATTTCACAAGCGATCCAAGAAGTCAGACAGTATATGAGGGGCACAGTGTCAGTTTTACTTGCAGATCTGCATACATGAATCAATGTGGTAATCCAAGGTTCCGTTGGTATAGATCTACCACTAGTCACCCATCACAACAATATGTTTCTCATTGTTCCCAGGTCAATCATATTTTAAGTAATCGTATGACTGTTGAGCTTGATATGCAAACCAGGATGTTTCACCTTGACATCCAAAACGTGCAGCTACAGGACGGCGGACAATACTGGTGTCAATTATTCTTTGCTCAGAACAGCCATTCAAATAGAAACTCTTCAAAAGCCAGACTGACAGTAATCCCACGACCTCCTCCTTCTTGCATGGTAACCAGTCCGTCAAACCCCAGAGTGGGTGACAATGTTTCATTTACATGCACCTTGGCAGAGACTGACCTATCACCTACTCTAACTTGGTATATTAGTTCATCAAGTGGTCATCGTCCACTCACGTCTATCCAGGAAGCCAGAGAAGGTCGCGTTTCAAGAGTCAATCGAGTACTGCAAGCAACTGACAACATGAAGGAGTTTGTCTGCGTGGCTGGTCCAGACTTTAACAATGGCCCAAGATGCTCAGTTACACCTCTGCAGATACCGACAAGGGTCTCCATCTCACCAACTTTTCAGTCTGTATATGAGGGAGACAGTGCAGTGTTCACGTGTAATGTAGAAGCAATACCCCCTCTGACAGGCGAAGAGTACAGATGGCGAATTTATCAAACTGATGGATCAGAGGTGAGAGTTCAAGGAGCTACACTGACTAGTTTTGATGGCCGATATAACATGAGGGGGAATACCCTGGAGATCCTTGCAGTGTCTGCCGACTTTCATAACTCTTATGTAACTTGTAGAGCCGTTTATCCTCAAGGTTCCTCTGTCAGCATCTACAGATCTCTCCTTACAGTTCTCAGTGTTACAACTGTGCTGTCCGCTACATCATCTACGGCCACGATGACAGTACAGGAGACCAAGGATCCAAGTGTCCTCCAAACTGAAGAAACTCTCTTTGAGGTGAAAACTCCCAACCACTATGCCACCAGTGTCAGGACCACAATTACTAATGAACTTAAGGAGGATGATGATACCTGTACATGTTCATCTCAGATGTTACCAATTGGAGTGCTTATCGGGGGCTTGTTAGCACTTCTTCTCCTTCTAGTTGTCATCATCCTTCTTGCCAGCTTCTTGCTCAGATACAAGAGGAGAGTCAGGAGACTTCGTCAGACACAGGCAGGGAATCCTGTTCAGATATCAGCCATTGGTTCATCAGAAGGGATGGACTTGACATACCAGAGCCTTCAAAAAGACGTCGGAAATCAGGGAGCAACTGAATTAACGTACATGGATTTGAACCTTCAACAAGGCGAGCGAAACCAACTCAGACCACAGGCGGAGTCTGAGGTAAGGTACAAAAACCTCCCAAGAAATGACCCGAGTTATCCAGACTCGTCAGCCGGTAGAGAAAGACCAGAGGACATCGCAGAAAATGAGACAGGCCTATATGAGAACATTTCTGAGTAGACTAGATGTGGAGATGAAGACTATTATCCATGAAGTCTCACCCCACGATGTTTGGACCAAGCACAGTGGTGATTATCATCTGACATGCATGCACAAAAGTTAGACATGCGTGCAGTGTGGCACTAGAGACAGCGACGTGCAGTTGCCCACATTAGCAGAGGGCAATAGATTGGATGTCATCAGAAGCCAACAGTGCCAATGCCATCCAAAAGTTTGAAACTCTTTCGTAACTTTTAGGTAAAACAGTCTTTGTGACCAACTTCTACCAAGTGTATAATTGCACTATCCGGTTCGTAAGTGTGACGTCATCTCAACTTACTGTACATGGTGTAGCATGGCACCAATGGAACCGGAAGTTAACGCAACTTGAGTGTTTATCCAATGGGCGCTCGTAATCAGTGGTGCGTGCGCGTGTATGACAAAGTCACTTACGAACCGGATAGTGGCAAGCAAGGTGCAACGTTCTTCCCATTGTGATGAAAATTTGTGATAAGTAAAAAAAAGGGAATAATCTTGAAGGGGATAAATATATGTCCTTGCACGTTTTTAAACGTACTTGTGTAATACCGGCCCAGCACATATTTATTCCCATTCATTAATACCTTTCAGTTAAAAAGTCAGAACACGTCACAAATTCATAATTTCCACCGATTCCGTTCAACAAATGTACCTCCCGTTTTGTGAGGCAAAGGCGGGTCTTTTTAGAAAAAAAAGCTGTCTAGTAATTTGACTGTTTAACAAACAAATAAGCAATGGATAAGTGGTAGACCTTGTACATTAACATAGCTGCCAAATATTCAAAATCCCAAGTAGTAATCAACCCGCGCGGTCATTTTCAACTGCTTGTTTTATCAAAAGCTTTACCAATATCGAGTACAGGTACATGGTTTACATACATGTGCATACCCTTCTTGTTTTGAATAATAATGTACTGTAGGCCAAGAGATAATTTAAAAAAAAAATTAAAACAAGTAAAAAAAAAATTTTTTTTTTTTTTTTATTAATTTTGTTTTAATGTCGGTATTTGTTTGTTGAAGTTAAATAAATAATAACAATAATAACGTGCGCATATTTTTTTGAGATGCATGCTATCGATGTGGAGTTTCGAGTTCGTATCATGTTTTTACACACAATGATTTAGGGCCACCGTATGCAATAGAAATATCCCGCCAACATACCTTGCAAACGCATGCTGATTTATCTTTTCTGGACGTTGTGACAAACTCAAACTCTATTACCAATTATTCCAACCATACTCTTATTAAATTCCATGATTAAAATCTCGCACTGATGGGTCTCATCCCGGCAATAAGCGACCAAATGTGCTCACGATCGTCACTGAAAAGTACTCACACACAGTACACACAACCACACATCCACGAGATGCACACAAATGACACACCATTGAAAAATATTTTTAGTCTGGTCCTCAAGTACTCCACTGCGCATACTGCATTGATGTCTATCAGGTGCTTGACTGCATTCTTATTAGACTTGTCACCAGTCCATCCATTATCGCGACATTTCGCCAGAAGTTTTCGGTCAAAACCGATACTTTACAAGTATTTTTATTTCGTTAGGTAGAAAATTGGAAATTCGTAATGTTTTAGTGGCAAATCGAAAAAAAAAAAAAAAAAGTTGGCAGCTATGCATTAAGGCCGAGTCAGATGGCAATGATTTTGTATTGCTGGGAAAGACATGAGTAAACTTTGTATGCATTCATTGTAAATAACTTTAACTAAACAGGGGCAAGAACATCCTCTGATATACCTGCAATGCATAGGTCTGTACACAGGATAACATTTTTTTCAAAGTGTCTGATGCAGAACTTGTAATTAATGGGAAAAATCTAATGAAATGTTGTTCATAAACTATCTTTCTAATAAAATGTAGCTTTAAAGAACGAAAGTAGTTATAAATTCTTTAAAAGACTTTCAATGGTGTCTCACTGGATGTGTTATCACATTGCCATAAATTAAAATAGAGTGAACAAAACGGCACGTACATGATTCTATGAGACTGGCTTCAAACATAAAGATTGGTGACAAATCAATGTGAGCTCCTTTCGACACGGAGTGAGAATTTCAAAAGTTTCATGTTTGGAGGAGGTCAAAGTTAGGTGTGATTTTGGTCTTTGTTTTTGACGTAGTAAAAAGAGGAAGAAAACTAGTTAGTGTACAATTAAAGTGATCATTGAAAGAAAATGGGTGTTTTTTTTGTTTTTGTTTTTAGCTCAATTGAGCCAGTCTGATCGGTTTAATAGAATCTATGAAATTTAAAAACGAAGTAAAAGTTTTTCCTGACGTTGCTTCCTTTTGTCTCAAAATTAATTTTTTTGTTGAAGATTTGAAAGGAAGTCAAAGATGTTAATGGCATCACTTCCCTCTGTCTTAAAATACACTTCTTTTTAATGCCAACAATGGCGTTTTGTAAAAATAGTCGACCACTTCTTTGATGGTGGATATATTGTGATGTCTGATTGGATGGATGAAATATGACACCATATGATATATGGGCCGAGACAAGGAAGGAGCAGATGGAAAGAAAAAAAAAAGAATGCATCTCTTTCCCAGCATCTTCTTTCTCAACGTATAATAACAATGAATGCACATGGATATTGTCAGCAGTGGAGAAATGGTTTTCAAATGGAGGGGGGGGGGGATCACTAAAAAGGGGCACTTGCCTTCCGTCACTGAAATGTCGACTCATTTTTTTTCACCGGAAGCCTCCGTAAAATCAAAAGGTGGGTAGGTGGGGAGAGGCTGGTACCATCTTCAAAATAGGGGGCGCTCTTCAAAACCGGCCATTATGCAAACTACGCATTATGTGCCCATTTTCAGGGCGCATTGTAAGGGTTTTGGGGCTTGGTTTTCATATTCCTCGTTCATATCAGAACTCTCTATACCATTTTGGGAAATGGTTACTGAAAACAAATTATCCGAAATTTTAGGGCCAGTTTTGTTTTCATCTCGAGGGGGCACATTTATGCTCGAGGGGGCACATTTATGTCCGCAAGAAGGGCACTGGGGGGGGAGGGGTAACCCCCTTCCGACGCCCCTGGATATTGTGAGCACATTTGTTGTCAATGTCAAGTTCTGAGTGCTGGTATGCATTGAGGACAGTGGTGCTCAAACCCAGCTTTTGACACGTCATTGCTGCATGAGGTGAATGCTGTTCTTAGTGATACATACATGTACAAGCCCTCGACCAGACAAGCTTAATGCACCTTCTTTGGCGTATATCACCTATTTTCACTATTCTTCTGAACTAGCTTTGGTTGGCATGTTATCTCTTCAGATTTGTCCAAGGAAATTCAATCAGCAGGCAAATAATGTCATCCAACATGACATGTCTGGTTACTTTGGTCTTCGTGGTGTTTCTGTATCTAGCTGAATGTCAGAACTCCCAGAATCTCACACACAATACCAATTTTTCCAGGGGGTGCTGGATTTTCTAAAGAACAAAATCAATGTGGCCAGTGCGGAGTGCGAAACCCTTACGGCGTGGGGTCCGTGGCCCACTTAAGGCCCCGGAAAATGTTGGATTCTGGATGCTATGTGGTGCAATCTGTATTTCATGGGGAAAATGTCATGAAATATTATGAAATGTCTATCTGACAAAATTTAGCATAAGGACAATAATCAGTTACTTCTCCATAATAATATGAATAATAAGTTATGAATAGAAATGTCTTATCACCTCATTATAAATAGAGTGAACAAAATAACAGTTACGGGATTTTATGAGGCTGGTTTGAAACTCTAATATTTGCAACAAAGCAAAGGGAAGCTCATTGTGGCAGGAAGCAAAAACTAAAAAATAACAAAGTTTGAAGGATGTTTGTTCAAGTGAAGATATTTGGCCTTTATTAGAAGTATTTAAAAGAAATAAAATTGATTACTCTCTCTGATCAATTTTAAACAAGTCTAATCATATTAAAAGATTCCTTTAATAAGTAAACAGAGGAAATCAGTGTTGTTTTCTGACATTACTTCCCTTTGTCTCGAAATATTTTCTTATGAAAATGTTAGAGGAAGTCAAAGTTGTTAATGACATCACTTTCCTTTGTCTTAAAATACACTGGTTTTTAATGCCCCAAAAATGGTCATTTTTGTATTAATAGTCAACCACTTCCGTGAGTTCTGATATGTCGTGATGTCTGATTGGACAAAAATATTACACCCTGGATATGATGGGAGGGGTCGAGACAAGGAAGCAGACGATGGAAAAAAAACAACTGATATTCAGAATTTGCGTATTCATCAAGGGCTTCAAAACCCCATGCCTAATCACAGTTGATAGTACATCTTGAGTGGGGCTATGCATTAAGGACAGTGGAGCTGAAACCAATCACTTTACCTGCAGTGTAAGGTGGATGCTGTCCTCAGTGATGTACGAGCCTTCAACCTGCCAAGCTTGATGTGAAACCACCGTTGTTCTTTGTTCTACTGAACTTGTTTTCCTGTGCATCTGACTCGTCAGACTTGTGTGAGGACATACCATTTCCACACGCAATCAGCAGCAAAATGATGTCAGCCAGCATGATGTCTCCAAGTGGCTTAGTCTTTGTGATGCTTCTCTATACAGCTGAGGGAGATTTTTTCACAAGCCATCCAAGAAGTCAGACAGTATATGAGGGGGACAATGTCAGATTTACTTGCGGATCTGCATACATGTCTCAATGTCGTAATCCAGGTTTCCGTTGGTATAGGTCTTCCACTAGTCACCCATCACAGCATAATGTTTCTGGTTGTATCCAGGTCGATCCTAGTTTAAGGAATCGTATGACTGTTGAGCTTGATATGCTAACCAGGGTGTTTCATCTTGACATCCAGAACGTGCAGCTACAGGACAGCGGACAATACTGGTGTCAATTATTCTATGCTCAGAGCAGCTACCCACATATAAACTCTTCAAAAGCCAGACTGACAGTAATCCCACGACCTCCTTCTTGCATGGTAACGAGTCCGTCAAACCCCAGAGTGGGTGACAATGTTTCATTTACATGCACCTTGGCAGAGACTGACCCATCAGCTGCTATAACTTGGTACATTAATTCATCAAGTGGCCATCGTCCACTCACTTCTATCCAGGAAGCCCGAGAAGGTCGCGTTTCAAGAGTCAATCGAGAACTGAAAGAAACCGACAACATGAAGGAGTTTGTCTGCGTGGTTGGTCCAGATTTTAACACTGGCACAAGATGCTCAGTTACACCTCTGCAGATACCACCGAAGGTCTCCATCTCACCAACTTTTGAATATGTATATGAGGGAGACAGTGCAGTGTTCACATGTAATGTAGAAGCAATACCCCCACTGATAGTTGAAAAGTACAGATGGCGAATTTATAAAACTGATGGATCACAGGTGAGAGTTCAAGGAGCCACACTGACTAGTTTTGATGGCCGATATAACATGATTGGGAATACTCTGGAGATCCTTGCAGTGTCTGCCGACTTTCATAACTCTTATGTAACTTGTAGAGCCGTTTATCCTCAAGGTTCCTCCATCAGCATCGACAGATCTGTCCTTACAGTTCTAAGTGTCACAACTGTGCTATCCTCTACATCATCTGCAGCCACGGCAACAGTGCGGGAGACGAAGGCTCCAGGTGTCCCCGAAACCGAAGAAACTCATTTTGGGGAGAATACTCCCAATCAACGTTCTACTAGCAGTAGCAGATTGGCCACCATTTCTTCAAATGAACCCAAACAGGACGGTGAGATATCTCAGAAATTACCAATTGGTGTTCTCGTTGGAGGAGCGCTGGCTATTCTTCTCCTACTGGTTACCATCATCCTCCTTGTCTGCTTCTTGGTCAGGAACAAGAGGAAGGTCAGGAGACCGAGACAGGTCTCGGCTGGGAGTCCCACACAGGAATCTGCAAGGCAACACACAGTCACCGCTGGGTCTTCAGTGGAGACTGACTTGACATACTTAAACCTTCCACGAGATGACCAAAGGCGACCAACCCAAACCAACATGTCGTCTGAAGAGACCACAGAGTGCGAGACAGACGTGTACGCCATTCCAGACAAGAGCGGCAGCAGAGAGGTGAAGCATTTCACCATGTCGCCACCAGTCAACAAGACCAGCACCAGCCGTGGGTTTGTCAGTCTTCCCCGTAACTTGGAGCCTGCATCTTCAAACGGACATGGTAGCCACGAAATGGTAGTCTATGCTCAGGTGAACAAAAACATCAGGAGGCACCCCAAACCCACTGCAGACAAGCCCGCAGTTGGCGATACCCAAGAGATGGCATCATCACTCCAAGACCAAGCATCCCAAGGTGAGGACATGGAGGAACCCGAATACGCAGACTTGGACTTTAATCAAGTTCCTCAAGGAGCAACGGGAGTCGACGCCATCTACGCCAAACCCCACAAAGGCCCCAAGAAGTAGCCCCAGACGGCCTCCACTCCCAATGACTAAGGTACTGTACACAAAACATCTCTAACACATCACAAAGTGAATCACAAAGATGAAGTCAGAGGGCAAAAGATTAAAAAAAAAAAAAATTATTATTAACTGGTTTTCATAAAGTGGATGTATGTCGGCTCTGACATTTGGTACAATGTTTGAGGTATACCAGAAAAGATTGTGGATTTAGAAATGTTTTAGTATCTGCAATTTAATAAAAGAAATGATGTAATTAATTGAGGACGTGTGTATCCTAAAACTGAAAGGGGAAATCCAGAGATTATGCGTATTAAATCAGTGAGGAACTAAATCAACCTATTTAGACCGTCATTGAGGCGACCAACATCAATTCAGACCACAGGCCGAGACCGAGATAACTTCAAACCTCCTAGGAAATAAGTAAGATTTGAGGCTTTGCATGGTGGAGATACTAAGTAATGAAAGGTTTGCGGAAACACCATGTGCGAATAATTTCTCAACTAAGAGAATGGTTCTGAAAAGAACCAGAGGTATAAACTCGACGTTCCGTTCAGTATGCTCTGACCGTCTTCAGGAGAGTGCCTAAACTCTAAGAAAGTGAATACTTAAGTAGCAAAAGGCGAAGTCAATGAAGTGAGAAGTTGCATCCTGTGATGCCAAGTAGACAGGATCCTAGAACAAGCTGGTGCCCACTGAAAATGACCTAGGAAATGACCGAGTTATCTCAACTCGTCGGCAGGTAGAGAAAAACCCGAAGACATCGTAGAGAGTGAGACAGTCCTGTATGAGAAACTGTCTGAGTAGACTAGACATGAAAAAGAAAAGAGGCCACGGAACTTCCCAATTGTTGGGTTGGGTTTGTGAAATAAACGGACACAAGATACGAGCTTAAACTGTAGTGTTACTTCATATTCTAATCCGAAAACCAACATGGATGCCAGTAGCGGCAAGGTTACAGTGGGTATGAACAGCGCCCTCATGAGAGCTTAACTGGTACATGTAAACAAGTTTAAAGCGAGTTACAAACACAACACCAATCAACTTAAATCCATTACGCTCCTCCCTATGATGTGTTGACCAATCACAGTGGTGGTTACTGTCCAGCATGATGTGTGCATGTGTGTACAAAGCGAGCAGCTGGAATATGCAAAAGCGGCATTGAAGTCAGGTGCGCGTGTTGTTACCAGGGGCCGGGCGGGGCTTAACCCTAATCTTCCTTAACCATCCAAAATCAACCAGGCATTTTGGGGGGATATTTTAGGATTGAGGCTGTATGCTATTTTTGTGCCAGTTGATTTTTGAGGATGCTTTGTGTCAAGGTCGTATTTAAGCTGCACCCTGTGTTGTTTATGCCTAGCCATGCATAAATTATGCCTAGATTATACTTCCGCACTGCTTCTGGATATCATCGGCTGATTTCTCATCATTTTTTTTTTATGGAATGCCAAGATAAAATTCCAACATGAATGTTTTTTGGGGTGATTACGGTTTAGAAATCATTCTGTCAAAAATTATATTATTTCCCCCAAGGTGCGTAAACCCAAAGTGTACTTTGTTTTCAGCGAATTGACATCTGTTTCAGTTTTTATGGAAGTTAATTTCATTATTATCATTTTATTGAATGGTTTTGGTCATAATGAATATATTCTCACAGGAAATTGATGTCAATTTCTGAAACACCTGTTTGGTTTACATTTTGTTTTACTGCACTGTTAAAAGTTGCATTCCCTGTGCTCTTCAACATTATAATTTTTTTTCTATTAATAAGTATTTTTTATTCCAATTCAAAACGTCCTTTTGACACACGTCCAGTGTGGTATACTCAGTGTGGTATACATACTGAGTATACAGTGTATATACGTAAGTGAAGGGCAAAATCCTAGTTTGATTTACATCACCCCGACGCAAAATACCATCTAATGAATAGTTAATGCGGTACCCGCTGCTATGTACATCAGATTCGAACCAGCGTTAGCTCGGTGGTCGAGTGGTAAGACATCTGCACTAGAAAGCAGGAGATCGTGGGTTTGAGGCCCACCCGAGTGATTTTTTCCAACTTTCACTCGGGAGTTAACTCACTGAGTATACAGTGTTTATACGTTGGTGAAGGGCAAAAACCTAGTTTGATTGATGTCCTGAATCTGATAACAGTTATTCTGTTTGAAAAAAAAATGAGTATAACCTAGATTGAACTCGAACTTAGCACTGGAAGCCCAACTTTAAAATAGTTAGATTGGTGACTTTTTATGTCCATAGCTGGATGTGCACGATTAACAAATTAACATCTTGAATAAAGACTACACTGAAACTGGTACTCATCTTCAGTATTTAACACCGGTAACCCTGCTGCCAGTGCCCTCAGTATTAGTACATCTCAGGGTCACCATGCAAATAGACACTATGGAGTTAGACGTCACAAATCTACAAATATGATTGTTAGGAAACAGGATGTAACGCCTTTGTTTAAATAGTGCATAAAGTTCATTGGGAGTATTGTTAAACAGCCAATGCATGTGTTCGTACGTCACTGACATTATGTTTGTCAACACAACCTCGTGCCCAGGGGTTAATTTATTTTCAACCTTGTTTCCAAGAGTTACCCCTGGTAGGGAAACTTGCTTGCTGTATCCTGATTCGATACAGCAATAGCAAGTAGTGGATTTATATCGTGTACTTGATGTTTTTATTTCCAACATGTATAATGTAGTTTAATGTTCAACGTGAACTATAACATCCACTCTGAAATAGTCTGATTATCTCTCCCCTACGCCTTTGCACCATGCACTGCCAGTACTAATATGTGAGTTTATGCCCCCCCCCAAAAAAAGCCAACGCCCATCATGATCAACCCCCTTTTTTTAAAGCATAGCCAACCAGTTCAGAGATGGATTTTTACTGTTGTTGCTGTCAAATGTATAAAAAACAAAAACATAAAAATGCAGAAAATGTTATGAAAATATAAACATGAAAATGACTTTTTCTATTTTGCTATCCAATTACTTGTAAATTTAAACCCCCCCCCCCCTAAAAATTTTTTTATTTTTTTAAAAAAAAATGTAAAAAATGAAACCCTTCTTTCTTCCAATGTTTGCGACAGGGAAAGACGATCTGAGCATGTGCGAGATGAACCTGGAACAGACCGGTCTGTCGCGCAAGGCCGGCGCCGAGATCGTCCAACGAGAATTTGAAGAGGAGTGGAACCGACACGGTGGGCGCCAGCTATTAGTGGACGCGATACGCATGGGGCAGGCCCGCAAGACCTTTGCAACCGAGTCACTACGTATGTAACGCCACTCTGGGTGGGCTGATAGCTAGATTAATTATCAAAATCCAAGATTAATTGTAGAATTTTTGTTTTAATTTGAGCGTTGCCGTTAATTGTTGCAATGGTCTGGTGTTTTTAACAGCATGGAAAAATAGTGTGCATAGAATAAAGCTGCTGTGTGTTATTTCACGGCGTAATAGGATCATTTGCGTTTCATCAATTTTGTTAGTTTTCAATAATAACACTGGAAATCCAGTGTTCGAAACCTAACCTGTTGAAGTTTCAGCTCAGTGGGTAATACACCTTTCGAGAAAACAATAAAAAAAAACACATTCACAGCCTTTCGATCACGAAACACGATTTCTTCATTTTCGCTCTTTATTTCAGTCAATTGACTGATCGTTGGAAATCATCTGCATTTCTTGAACTCTTCTAAATGTCAGCAAGTCAGACAGAATAATTTTGTTGGTCGAATATTGTTAAGCCCAACCATAGCCCTGAACCACCCGGATCCGTTAAATTTTACCAGTTGGTTTTGAAAGATTTTGTGGGATTGAGGACGGTAGAGCCCAGCCACTGTCTCATAAGTACATGGGTGTGAAATTCTATGAAAGTTGACTACAAATAATTCATAATTAGTTTTCGAGGACTTTGTGAGATTGTGTAGGAGTTGTGATTTTTTTGTGAGATTTGTGGGATTTTGTGGGATTTTTGTGAGAATTTATGAAGCTTCTCAGCACAGTGCCCAGAAAGTTAGGTTTAATAGCTTACTGCAATCAAGTAAATTGGTGTGAATTGTTCTCCACTTTCGTTGCACACTCGCACAGAGAAATTAAACTGTATTTTCATGGAATAACCTTTTATATTAAAAAGGTTGAAAGATTAATTTAAAATGACTTAAGTCAAAACAATTTTCACAGGGACTCAAAAAACCTAAAGAATTCTACATCGATTCCTTCTTCCAAATTGATGAGATCCGCGCACTCAAAAAAATAAAATTCATTTGCTGTTGCCATGGAAACCATGACATTTTGTACAATATGGTAACTCAAATATGTCCTATCAATTTTTTTCATTCTATCAGTGATGACAATTTGGGTTTTAATATGCCTTCTGTCTAGACATGTGTGATGTGTGTTGTGGAAGTCTTTAAACACATTTTGTCTTTCACATAACTCACTATATAATGGGATATTTATGAAATGTATCGATACTTTATCATTTATCAACATATTGATGTAGTTTTTGCACAAGAACAGGATTTTACATGTTTAACCTAAATCTGTACAAATCACACAAAAAAGTTGGGGGGAAACCTGAAAGACAAGTTTTTTGTGAAACTTTTTAAAAACTAGAAATCAAAAATTGGCAGTATTTCCTTAGCAAGAACCAAAGATTTTTGTTTGATTTTTGTTATTATGTACTATATAATGTCTGTATTTCCACGCATTTATCTGAATTTGTATAGAGGAATTTTACGAGTGAAATAACTTCAGTTTTTCTTTGTTTTTTATCAGTAAGGTTATGTAACCCCTTGTGTAAGACGTACTTCTGATAACTCTTCAATGCTGTAATCTGTTTAACTGTTACAAAACAAGTGAACCTTTTTTTAAAACAGGAAAAGGCATTTGGAAATAGAAGTTGTTTTTGCACATGTGTACCAAAAACATTTGTGTACGTTTGTGCCATACAATCCTTTTTCCCAATTAATAAAATTAAAAATTCTTGGATATTTTGGACAATATATTGAACAAGGTTGAATGGTAAGGCTAATGTTCTTCTTAAGGATAGAATATGGATGGAAAACCATTGTTTTGCAAATACATTGATTTGTAGAGTTTGGTTTTCAAGGTACGTTCACTAAAAACACGGCCGAATGTTTGTGAAGGATGAAGTCACATTTTGAGAATGTGACAAAAATAGTTCATGCTTTGTAACAAAGAGTCATTTTGTCTCTACAGCCACTTTTAAAAAGTGGGGAAATTCCTGTAAATGTACCCGTATTAGGAGACATTTTTTTTCGTCCTAAGTTTATACCTAATAGACAAGGTAGACTAAGGAGACATTTCAATGTCTCCCTGATGTCACAACTCCTATTTAGTGGAAAAATTTTGTCGCCGCAAATGGGCTAGATCAATTGCTCGTGGTCCCAAACGTAAATGTACCAACATTCGTAAGGGTAGGATATCAAGGTAAAATGGGGGTAACAGGTAATGAAATTTTGAATATTTGTGTGCACATCCCTATGGGAATCTCTCTTTAAGGTACCATTCTCGGTAATAATTAAATTTTTATGTATCCTTATCACTTTGTATTCAAGGTCTTAGTTTGTCATTGGCTGTCATTTTTGGCTGACTTGTAATTAATTAAAAACCTGGCCAGTTTTCAAAAGAATGTTCATTCTTTTGTATCTCAAAATTGAGAGCACGTTAGAAAAATCAATTTGAAATACTGAGATTTACTTTTCAAAATAATATATAAGCACAGTATGCTCTGTGTGATCCATGAGATTTTTTGAAATAAAGTCGCAGCAATGCTCGTGTGGGATTCGAACCCACGATCTTCTGCTTTTCCTGTGCAGTCGTCTTACCGATCTGCCATGAAACTTCCTAGGGTTTGGTTGGCGGGTTCGAACTAAATTATCAAAAATATTTTGCATAATATCAAACTTTGAACCGCTAACCTCATGTTCAATGCAGTTTTGAGAATCGTAATTATTGTGTGAGGCTTTTCATTCAGATTGCACTTTAAGCGCACTCTTGTATATAGCTATGGTAAGATGCGACTATGGAGAAAATATGAGCTACGGCCTTTAGTTAAACAAAAGTTTGGTTGGCGCACTAGAATTCCACTTAGAAGTGCCCAAAAAGTAGTGACAAATATGATAGTATTTGAAATCACAGCTCTGTTGGTTGCAATGTGTATGTACATGCAAGATGGAATTTAGAATAAAAACTCGTAAATACAAGAAATAATTATTTCAGTTAGGCCTACGGCTTGTTTTAGAATGTCGTGCAACTTGTGTAAAGTATATTAAGAAATTCTTAGTGGGATATAATTACATGTTTAATTTCTAGAAGAAGTAGAACTCAACATATTTTTGCATTCTGGATCATGTTTTCGATTTTCAGCTCTATTTTAAGTGATTATCTGTATATTTTTCGTACACTTGCAATATATAGGAAAAAATTGGATTAAATTTAGAAACTGCCCAGGCAGCTGGCATAATGAATTATATTTATATTCAACAATCGTACTAAGAAAGTGTAATAATAGTTTGTAAAAGATGACTATTTGAAATGACCATGGATGCATCAAATAAGATTGGCCTTTTTGTATATTTTCTCAAACATTTGGAAATATTGAGCTTTCTTCGTATGATGAAAAGAAAAAAAAATCCTAACTAGCATTATTGTGTGTTCAGCATGGTGCCTTGGTGTTCATTGCACAATATGCACATTGATATCAGTCTGGAGTCCAGACTAAAAAAAAAAAATTGCAAAACTTGACGGACATATTGTACATTTGTGTGTTGCAATGTTCTTGTGCCTTTGTTGTAAGAGAGAATTTTTGAAACGTATTGCCTTAGCACCAATTTTGCATGAAAACCTCATACAGTCGAGTCGTTAACCAGCGGCTCACAATGAAAAGATGTTCTGTACTCCCATGTAATCATACAAATGTCAGATGGCTGTTGGGTTTTTATTAGGCTAAGTAAAAAAAATTAATAGTTTCTCCTCCTGCCTTTTTGGGAAAAAAATGAAAGAGGCGAGGACGTTTTTTCCCCTTTTTTTTTCAAAGATGGCGGATTTTCCAACATGGCAGATGGATTTTTTTATTTTTCTCGACGGTTATGCTGATACAAAATTGTGTCTAAAGGAGCCCAGTAACTCTTTCTATAGCAACAATTTTGTTGGAAACAAATAAAAAGACAATTATTCTATACATCTTTTGATAATTTATGTGCAAAAAATATTGCAAATGTATTAATCAAAGAAGAAAAAAGGAGGGCATGGACGAGAAACTGGTTTATCTTTTTACTTGGCCTTAGCTAAAACAAGGTGTCACTTAGAAAATGTATGCACAAATATGGTTCAACATTTCAACACGTGCAACTATCTTTATATAATTGTATAATTGTATTGCAATGGTTAACAAGCACAAATTTTGTGGAACTTTTGTTAAATATTCGGTAACATTTCAATTGTTTATCACTTCCAAAAAGTATATGCTTTGGTTCTTTCTCATAATTTCACATATAATTTTTCAAGTGGAAACAGTAAGTGCACTTTTAGACAATTACATCAAGCATTTTGTTTCTGTATTCAGCGCACATTGGCTGGTTTATTGGTAAAGACTCTTTCATTTGTAAAGTTGCTTCAGATCCAAATTCAATATCGCTTTTCGCTTTTAACTGCCTACATGACTAGTGGATTGGTTTATTTTGAAACCACCTGATAGATCAAAAGTGTATTAACTTTGTTGCTACAGATAATGCTATGTTGATAAATGTTCCATCTTAAATTCTTAGTTGCAAACATACTCATTTGAAACTAATTTTTGCAGTGTTTGCCACTATCCTTTTGTATTCAGAAAATACCTTCAGACTAAAGTCTTCATTTAAACGTTTCAACTCTTTCCATTTTATTTATGATCAGTAAAAATCAAATACTATTTTCATTCCTGTACATCATAGGTTATTGACATTTTTGAAATTTATTTTAGCACTTATTATTCCACATTGTGATTTCTTTCAATAGAAATTTAAGGAATGGTTATTTATTTAATTTACATCTTCAGAATTAATAAAACAATAATTAGGCACCGAATATCTCTTGTGTCACTTTTACTTTGTAACATTTATTTCCATCAGTACATTTGATAAACTTGCTTTTTTTATTTAATTTTGTTTGTGTCTTAGGCGCTTTATAACTTTGCTTGCACCTGGTGTCATATGAAATTTTGACTCGCTGTGAAATCTGGCCTCTTGTACTTGATAGAATTATAACCTCACGCGCGCATTACTGTAGTGTCCTTCACATTTTGTTCTTAAGCATGCGCAATACAACCAACAATTCAGTATTCTATAGATTCCAAATTTCTTTCTGTACACCGGCGCCGCGCGCCAATTAAGCTATTAATGTCATTTTGGCGCCGTACATCTATTTTTGCAATTTTTTGTGTGTTTAGGAAAGGGCTGTATTTCCACGAAAATTGAAATTGGACAATATTAACCCATGCATTAAACTACATATAATACGGGGGATTTTATACTGGAAATGCAGTGGAACAGGAAATGAGTATAGCAAGCCTGTAGCGACAAAATGTTTTTGTGTCATGATCACCGACTGACGTACGTACATCACCGACATATCCATTCATGTGAGGTTTTATTATGATTCGCAGAAAAGCCTGTTGCGCGTACACCGCCCCCTCCTCATACGTCTCCGTAGTTTAGCACCTTTCCAAGTTCATAGGAAATCGAAGCCGACTTTTAAATTTAAAAAAATATATAAATAAATAAACAGGTGCTTACAAATCTTTAATTCCTAATGCAACAAAATGTTTCCTGTTTCGAAGAAACAAAATGATCAGGGAACAAACAAATTAAAGAAAGATAATGCAAAATCATTCAAATATTTAAAAAATTGTGAGATATGAATTAATCAATCTCCGAAAAAAGAAATAGCTCGACTAATTATCCACCATTGATAAAACACTCACTGAAATTCATTTTAATCTCGTGAAAATTAATCTCGTGAAAATTACACACAAATGATTTCACCGAAAACAAGGAAATATTTTATTTTTTTCTGGTTTATTTAAAAAAAAAAAAAACACGAAGTAGCAGCCACTGTTTTTGTGGCTGATGAGACCGGCTAACATATTAAAGAAGATTTGTTTATAAAGTACAATAAGATGCGGATTATACCATATTTCCTTGTTGTACCTTTATAAAAAAAAAATAGGAGTTATAAATTATGTATAATTATTATTATTAATCTTTCTCCGAACCAGACCTAAATAGAAGTTGCCCTTTCTTTGATTAATAATTTCCAGATGTTGTTACAATGGCATTTCAAATGCTAGCGTATTAAACCTTCAGTAACTCCTTGCTCTATGAGTAACTGCAGTGCAGAATAAACAGGACTTTTCCCGAAGGAAGGCACCAAATATTTTCGCGCAAACTCATGGTCATTATGAATGAACGTCAAAACCGCAGAGCGAATGATGAAATCACACCACGCCGAGTTCACGGGTCACTAGACGCGCTGATTCCGAGAATTTGATTGGCCAATATTGGAGGTGTGTCTGGTAAAGGTCGCATAAATTATGCTAATTACCGGCAGAAACTCTGCCATGTCATGTCAGCTGTGTGCGTGCGCGCATGCTGTACAGAAAATGTGTACGTGAGATTTCGTGTGCTGAATACAAATGAATGGAATTTTCCGTTGTCAATGTGCGCGAAACTGAACGGTGGACTTTGTTGCCGGATGATTCCCTGCGATTTCGTGCTGCAGAAAAGTGGAGAAATTCTCCGTTTTTGCTCCAGCTTTGACCACGGAAGGCAAGGTGAGATATTATTCTGTCAGAATTTCGAGTCAGTTAACCGGTGATATGAGCATTTTTTATTGTAAAGTGTGGGTTTTTATGTCAGCGTGGTCTGGTGGTGTAATTTTGTTGAGTCATTTTTTGGCGACCGACATCCGTACGTACGGAGCACACTGATGTTGCCGCACCGTCGCGTTGCCGGTTGTTCGGGATGCCGTTGCGCCACCCGGTACGGTCGGCATGATTCCCCGCAAAATTTGTAGACTCAGTGTTTGTCCATGTCCGGCCTTCTAAAATCTTGTTTTTCTTTCCAAGGAACATGTATTGAGTTATTTGGAAAGAATTTAGTATCCAGACGCCGCCCAAGTCTGCTCCTTTGGTCATGTTGGTTGTGTGACTGTCAATTATTTTCAAAGTGGCCTAGGCTAGGCCTATTTTCTAACAAAAGTGGAAATGTTTCGCATTCCCAAATTCATGCCTTTTTAACATTTTTGCAATGAGTGACCTTCATTGAGATAATATAAGATGAAAAAAAGTGGTGTCAGGATTACTACTACCTTCTTTCCACCAGGTATTGTAGGCCTACCGGCAAGTAATTTGAAATATATTAGAATGAATTTGGGAGAAAACTACAATTTTTTAATTTATTCTTGGTAAATTAAATTTGGTCAAGTTCTTGTCTTTGCAGTCTTTCTATTATCTAGCATTAGGCCTAAACTTATGGCAAATGCTAAGCAAAAACAAGGTTAACTTAAACTTTAAGGTGATACCCCGTGCTCTTAAAAAACAATGGCTTTTTCTCCTAACGAATGCTCAATTTGTATGTTTTGTTTCAACGACAGAAACCACTTTATTCTGATTTTGGGCATATCTGCAGCCCTCTGAAATTTGCACACAAATGAACCCACCTTGCAAGAGCCAGCAACCAGTAATTCAAGTTTTGTTAAGAAATAATCAATAACTTTTACTATTAAAATGTCAATGGATATTTTTGTTCAATGTCTCATTTCGAGGTAAAAAGCAAAAATTGAAAATATATGAAAAAAAAATCTAGTTTTCATGGTGAAACTCGAAAATAGCACGGAGAATATCTTTAACTAAAACTTTGACAAATTTGGTGCTATAGTATCGGTGATTCTGAAAAGTAAAACGGGGAAGAAAGTAGAATCATGATCCCCATTTGACCAATGGTTGGAAAGTTTCTTTCTAATCTTCTTTCGTTTAAATCTTTAGTTTTTGTTGCCTGAAAACTTAAATTTGAAATCACTTGCCGTACTGCCTACCAAATTTATAGGACATCCAATAACATTCTTCAAATTGGACTTTTTTCAGGAACATACCACGGAGGCAGCATCCTCACTCGTAGTGATATCTGTAAAGACTGTGCTCCAAAATGGCCGTTCAAGAGGGCTCCGTAGCCCAAGCACGTATGATGCTGCAGAGGCTGTCCACTAGAGACAGTGCCTGCCGACTCAACACTTTAGAACAACTCTGCTCCTGCATCGCTTCCCTCCACGAAGACGTCTTGGAACAGCGCTCCAACAGTGTCGAGGAAAGCGACGCTTACATCGATGGCTGCTTAGCCACAAACTGCCGGGACGGCGTCCACGAGAACCTGCTGCAGCCGCTGACCAGCGTACTGCGCTTGGCTGTCCAGTGCCCGTTTAAGGATGTGCAGGAAAAATGCAGTAGTCTTCTGAGCGAGTACAGGGTGAGTTTCAACACTGTTCACTTTCTCGGCGGTGGTAAAATTTTTGTTCGAAGTCTCATTCCTAAGTAAATAACTTTGGTCTTGCTAGAAAAATTTGCAATTTAAAAAAGGAATCTAATTTTTGGGATGAACTCGGAAATTCAGGGGAATGCAACTTTAACATCCTCAACAGTATTGACTGTGTATTTGATAGCACTTCACAACTGTTTATTCATCTTGCGGTTAGATAAATACCTGAATGCTGTACACAGGTCACCCACCATAGAGATCTGTCACTACATGATCACAATCAAAAATGGAATGTTCATGACTTGTTAACATTTTGCAGCATGGCTCAGTGACTGCCACAACCCAGAGCGAGTCTTTGAATAAACATAAATGCTTTAAAACGTTTCCAATCTCTATGCCTTTTTGTGATTCGAAACGGGTACATTTTGTAATGTCTGGTGCACTTGCACAGTATACAAAATGTGAATAGACCCATTTAAGTTTATTGGCACTAGCGCTAGGGATTCACAACGCATCGATGAATGAGCGAACTGAGTTGATGCGCTGTGATCGCGCTCACTAGCGCTGAGCTGCGCGTCAAGTGTGCCCCCTGTCCAAGATGGCGCCGATGGCCGCGAATGAGTCTGTTAGTGAGCCTATTACTTTTATTAGTATTACTCAAAATACAAATTGTGTTGCTTTTTCACATGACTTAGGACCACTCCTCCGCTGCCCCCCCCCCACCCCCACCCCCCCAAAAAAACCTCCAATCCTAAGGTTTGGCCCAGAATTATGTGATAAATTGTTAACTGTCTTAGTCTAAGGAATTACAATAACAAGTATTCAAAGTTGGTTTACAAAAACAAGTTGCGGTTTATAAAAACCATATCACTCATACATGTAGATTGCAGTTCTCAGTTGTCAGTTTGGTCACTTAGGCTAAAAAAAAAGTGTCCGGTTTCTGGTATGCGCGCGTCGCCGTAGCCATGTGCGTCAACTGGCAAAATGTAAAAGTTTTTTTTTTCAATGAAAGACGATATCTCAAATTAAACCGCCAAACTCACTGGTTTGACTGGAATCCTGCTGCTGCACAATTTTAACGTGTTTTTAGATGGGGTTACGATCGAGAATAAGCTTTATGTGGCCTCTCTGAACTCCCATTGCACTAGGTTTAGTCGGGCACCATTTGCAGTCATCAGACATTTGAAGGGAAAAAAACGGTTAAAAAAAAAAGCCGCATCGCCGCACCACTGTTTCGGCAAGCTCCATACCAGAAACCAGAGACTTTTTTTTTTGGCCTTAAGGTGAACATTTTATTTCAGCTTCTCCTTATCAAAACAATGTGGAAAGACTTTCAAAAACAATTGTGTGCAATACATGCTGTGGTTACGGATGTGTAATTTCTGTAGTTTTGGTAATAGTAAGACATTAACCTCGCATTGACCCCATATGTACAGGAAGTTTCCACAAAAACCTCACGCTGCGTACTGCATGCTTTAGTGGTTATTTGTCACCGCCTTTCTTCACAATTCTCTCATTTGTGACGTTTTTCAGGTGTAAGTAATGAGACATTCATCTTTTGTGAGTAATGCTCCCATACCGTGCATAATTTTTGTAAAGTGTTCCAGTATCAGTGAGTTTAATGAAATGTGGGTTTTTGGAGTGAGTGATCATGCTCTTTTGTGGCTGAAAAGCGTTCAAACAGGCCAGACGTGCGTAATAAGCTTTAGAAATAGAATTGGTTCCGAACTTTCATTAAAAAAAATGTTTTCTGAGGTACATGTTTTAACATTTGTTTGTTACAGAATTTATTTTTTGATTTCTAAGTTTGGCATATTAGGCCCAAAAAAAAGTTCAGGTTTCTGGTCTGCGCGCGCGTCGCCGTAGCCATGCGCGTTGTCAGAATTAGAACGTTTTTTTCAATATATGGACATACATGTCTCAAAACCGCAAAACTCATTGGTTTGACTGGAATCCTGCTGCTGCACAATTTTAACGTGTTTTTAGATGGGGTTACGATCGAGTATAAGTTTTATGTGGCCTCTCTAGGCTCCCATACATTTTGCACTAAATTTAGTCGGCACCATTTGCAGTCATCAGGCGAAATTTGAAGGAAAAAAAAGTAAGGAAAAAAAAAAGTCACGTCGCCGCACCACTTTTGGGGCAAGCTCCATACCAGAAACCAGAGCCTTTTTTTTGGCCTAATGGAAAATCATAAACAAAATATTGTTTCAAATTCAATTACAATCTCATCATAGAGGATATTTTGTTATTCAACTGCCAAATTGAATTCATTATTCATCAATTTTAACTTGAATTGTTAATGTAACGCTTTGTGCTGCCAATTTGTTTGCAACAATTTGAACAGAAGCAACTGTTGCAGAAATATTCACAAAATAACCAACAATCAATATTTAATCCATACCTACGTGTAAACATGATAGGAATGATATTTCATCCCTATTAAATGAAACAGATAATGTGTAATTAGAATTACGTACTAAAAGGGGCTCAAAAGGTCTACTGTATGCCTGCTTAATTAAAGAAGGATTTTCTATCTATCGTTTAATTAGAGGAGCACATCTTTCTGAAATTGCTGGAATTTTTTGTGTTTATCTATGGATTGTTTAGGCAAAAAAACCCAATAGTTCTGGTTCCGACATTCAAAAATAGGGTAGGTAGGTAGGGAATTTTTTTTTGGCAATTTTTTGTGTACGATCATATGGTGGCGTCTGCATGTTGTCAAGGGTAAAAGGTAGTAATTGATGGTTTTGGGTGTTTTTCCTTATGTTTCCCATAAGAAAATTAGGGTAGGGGCTGTCAGAATAGGGTAGGTAGGTGCCAGGGTGGAGAAACCGGAAGCAGACTTATTATTTTGTTTGGCCTTACTTATTTTTTAGAGTCAAAATGTTGTCCAACGAAATTCATTCTCGCACGAATAACACAAAAACTGCCCATTTTGTTTTGTGTTGTAAATGTTTATAAATATTCTGCTCTTAAATACTCTTTCCTATAGTTTCATTTCATTTACAACATGTTTTGTAGCCCAATTGGGCGTTTTCCAGGACGCAGTGTCCCTTCAAAGTTTGAATGCATACTCCACGAGGGGTAAAATAAAATCATATATTTTAGGTGTGGCTAACGCGGTTCATCAATGCTTGAGCGAACATCAAAATATTTTTTTGACATCGACACTGACAGGATTGAATAATAACTGACCTCATTCTACAGGTGGGGTGATCACGCATTTGTTGTTCCCTTTTGTTAAGAAAATAATTTGCATATAATACAGACTGCAGTTAAATAGAACGAGAAAATATTTATAAACTGTTTGGTAGGCCTTGAAGTTAATAAAATATATTACATTGCAGATGGTTTTGAAAATGCTCTTAAAGGGAATGTACAACATTTGCTTTTGCTGCAGTTTTCAGAAATTAATGGATTGGGAGATTGGTACGGTATGTTATAGCAAATATTGTTACACTGACTTGTTTCACGTTTTGGGTTCGTAGATGCTGGGAAAAAAAACAAGAAAACCAATCATATTCTTGTAGTCTGGTTCCCTGACCCCACTCAAGATGAAACGGAGCAATTTATAGACTTTGGGGAATTGAAAGTTCAGAGAATCAGTCTAGCAGGCTTGTAGCCTTCACAGGTGTGTAATATAAAGAAAATGCAGACGAACTACCTATGAAAATTAGGAGCATGTTTTGAAAAAAAGCCAGTTTTTTTCCAAACGCTGGTCAGCCGACCAGCGTTGGAAAAATAGTTTTTCTTGAAAATGTCAGCACACCAGGAGCCGCAACTTTACATGATGCTTTAGACTGTCATTCCCTAACAATCCAGTTTGGTATTTCGTGATAATCTGATCATTTCGTTTTTTGATGTTTGCAAATGTTGTATCTTCCCTTTAAATAAGCGTGTACGTAATGGAACGTTTTATGATGGTTTAAAGGTCATTTGCTTTTGATGCAGATTTTCTGCGTTTCCAATAATAACACCGAGTGCTGAAAATGCAAAGAAGAATCCTCAAAACCTAAGCTGTTAAACTTTCAGCTCGGTGGGTATTACACTTTTCGAGAAAACAGTCAGAACTAGAAATCGAATGGCTGTAGAACCACAAGTGGAACAATGAGTAGCACAAGCTACTCGTGAGTAATCGAGTCACTCGCCCAGCGGTAGGCTCGGCCCTAGTAGTCTCCAGTTAGACTTGATGTTGTTCCCCCCCCCACCCCCAAGTCTCCAGGAAATTACATCCTTGCCTGGCATTTGGCAGTTTTTCATTAACACAACTCAACCACAGCAACACCTGAATCTCTCCAATTTTCCTTGGGGGGAATTTTCGCCGCCTTTCAGGATTTTTGTTTTGTTTTGGCAGTTCTCCGATCGTGTCTGTACAATGTAAGGAACCTTTTTTTGTTTTAATATTGCACTTGGCGATGACATACGATCCAATGTTTGGACTCGGCAGATGAAAGATGTTGGCACAATATTGTTTTTAGGCCTGGGCCAGTTGGCCAGTTTCCTGCCTAGAATGTGTTGAATACCCAGGCAACCTTTTTTTTCCCTTTTTATGTTGGAGAGATTTTTGTTTTGTAAATTTAAAAAAAAATGTATTCAGTGGAAGAGTCTTTATTTTGTAATACATCATTTATTCACAGAACTTGTCTCGATTTTTTTCTCCTTTTCAAAATACTCCTCTTTTTGGGGGAGGGGGGGGGGGTTTGAGGGCTGCAGACCTGCCGATAGATGTTAATAAGCTGTAATCCAAATTATCACAAAAAAAATTTTTAAAGAAATTTGTCAAAGTACATGTACATGTACCTGTTGCCATGTTCAAAGTTGTTCCGACAATTTTGACTGCGATTTGTTTTGCCCGAGGCTGCTAGACGCTGTCACTGCACTCTTGGCGGACCATTGCACTCTTATAATTCAAGTAATGAAAGGCAAGTTAGTCTGGATATATTGAGGTTCATCCATGGGGACGTCTAAATTGATCAAAATTTTGAGAATCACGTAGGGAAGCAGTGGCGCACCAAGGATTTGGCTTGGGGGGGGGGGCTCACAATTTGTTTCTTAATTTATTTATTTTTAGAATTTTGAATTTTTTCAAAAAATATTGCCCAAATTTTTGGCCGCAGAAAAATATATATTTGGGGGGGGGATGGAATATTTTGACATTGGTGGCGCCATTTACACCCCAATTATACAGGCCACGTAAGGTACATAAGGTACAACGTTCGTGATGTCTGAAAACTGACGGTGGTGTGTAAAATCTTGGGTGTACTGACAATATGGCAGGGGAAATGTTTAGCATTGGTGGAGGTTTGCGCTCTCTGAATGCTTTCTAGTTTTCAATGTATCAGAATTCGTTTTTGCTATTAAAAATATACGTATCAGAATTGTTTAGCTATTAAAGCTTTTTCAAATTTTAAGTTAATTTTAACTTAATTTCAGCGAAATCTTTGAGGGTTTTTCCCCCTTCCCCTAAAACACAAAATATTTATTAATACAGGATTAAAGTTGTGTTCACCTTGCTTCAACAAATTCAATAAATGTTCAATTTGTATGTTTTACGGTATTTCCATCCAAAACAACCTTTTTTTTGGCGTTTGGAACCTTTGATAAAATTAAATTCCTGGTTTGGGCACAAACAGGTCCACTGTGCAAAGTTTGCAAGCAGACTGGCTCCCAGTCTGTACATTATCGATACTGATTGTAGGGCAGGAACCAGCCTACCCAGTGAGAATGGAATCATTGTCTGGCAGCCAATAAGTCAGTTTCAAAGTTGTAAAAAAATGATTCGACATGGGCCTATGTCTCTTTCAAAAGTGAATACAGTTGTAACTTTTGTATTGCTAGAAAAAAAAATATCAATTTAGAAACTGAATCCATTTTTCATCATGAAACTCAAAAATAGCTCAGGGAATGCAAATTTAACTTGGGTTGCCAGTTTTATAGAAGACTTTCCTTCAAGTTTATAATGCCACTTGCCCCTTCATTTAAATGTCAACCTCTTAATGAGGAGTTTTGATCAATGAAGCCCTGGATGTATTGCATTGCATTGGGCACCATTCGCATCAAGTGTGTATGTACCTGTATTAGGCCTCTTCAACTTATGTGGGGTAATTTTAAAGGTCTTGGCAAAATTGTGAGCATTCTGATTTTGCAATGGTTCTCTGTGAATAAAAATCACCAGGCATTTTAATTGTTGAAATATGAGGCACTCTGGCAAAATAAGACAGAACAGACTGGGCACAGACTATAGTGGAGAAAAATTGGGTGATTCTTTTTTAATTTTTACAGTCATTGATATTTGGGCAATACCACACAAATGGGCCCAAAAGTGTGACATTTGAGAAGACCTTTCAGTTTTGATGATAATACTGCGATCTTGGTCTCTCAATTTTTGCTGTAAACATTGCAAGCTTCGAACAAATTTCACCTGCAAATGATATAACTGGTGTTGCATTTTGGAAAAAATAGTGGATATTGTTTTAAAAAGTGTTACGTACGGTATGTAACGAAGGACAGACATTGTAGAGAAAGTCACAAAGTAAGCATATAAAGTTTAATGATCCCCTAATGTTGACTTGTTTAAGAAGACATACCCTGGAGGAATGCTTGTCAGTCAAAACCTAGAAAACTCAGAGTCAGTGTGAAGAATTATTTAATATTTTATAATCAGGATTTATACGTACGAACAGACTGGACATTTGTCACAAAATGTCTGTCCCTGTTCGTACGTATGTAACCCTAATCACATCATAAATTTGAAGCCAGTGTGAAAACTGTTATATTTTTGCTTGATAACAATGTAAAATGGCTTAATAATGTCACTGGAAGTGCCTATTAGAAACTGAATTTGTCCTAAGCACCCTTTTTCTAGCACTGTGTCTGTCAACGTTACATACGTATCACACAGAAAAGATGCCTGTTATTTTCTCAAATAAAACATGGTATCATCTTTTGTCTTGTCTTGTCCTAGTCACTTTCAACTTAGCAAGGTAAAGGAAAAAACTCAAAGTTTAAACGCCTTTTTTGGCAGTATTTTAATTTTTGAACATGTTTATAAAATGCAAACTTTAAACAGCCATAACTTGTCCACAGAATGTCCAATTGGAGTGCAACAAACAGTATTGACTGGACTATAAATTCTTTTTCCTAAAACCTGCTAACACTCATTTCGACCTCTGCCCAGTTCTGTCTCATTTTGTCCGGGAACGCCTCATAAATATGCCTATGAGATAAGAAATATGACTCAAATGCTGTGAATTTACAGCTATCTCACATTACAGGAATCTTCATTCTTTCTCTTTTTCTTCAATTTAGCATTAAATATTTGCCACAGGAAAATGATACATTCCCTGTTTAATTGACTGTGAAGTGAGCATCTGCAGTTTAAAACAAAACTCAGAGAATGAGAAATTTCCAAATTGTAATGAGGTCAGCTAAAAATGTGCTTACACTTACACATCAATTACATCGCTGCTTTTTATTGTGTTGACCAACAGTCAATTGCCCCTACAAAATTAGAAAAAAAAACAGTGTAGGGCTTACCTATCCTGAACTGGTACAAAATTCATAAACGTTCCTCCTTGGAAAAAAAAATTATATTGTGTTGACTGATATTTGACAGGTATAAGGTACCCTCCCGGTACTTTTCCACTCGCTACACTTTGACCCCCAGTGCCCCAGGAATGTATACATCGCGCCTGCAAAATGTTTTCAGATACCAAATCATAACAAATTTTGATTTTAGAGCCAGCTTGGATTACTGTTGTGAGGTTGTATTTTTTTTTTGGGGGGGGTGGGGGTTGGGATGACAAATGGAGTGACAAATAGGGTTACAAGTAGGTGACACTTGTTTGCAATCCAGATTGACCCCTTATTATCCCCCTCAGACCAAAAAAAACGTTCCCCTTTTGTTACCCCTTTGTACTCTCTCTATGCGGCCTTATCGACTTAGGTTTTATGGACGTAAACACCAAATGGATCTTGAAAGTTGTTGGGGACACCTTTTGCTCCCCTGCTGTGTTTTTCTTCACAATAGACATGAAATGATGAATATGCATTAGTTTGTGAATCGCTGAATCATGCACTTGTACACAGCCTGTGGTTGTGGTCATGAATATTCAACAGCTTGTTACAGGAACTTGATTTATTGGCTATTTACAGTGTATCGTGAATATTCCTCAGGCTTTTAAATGCATTGTCTAGTTATTTTCATTGTTGTATTCCCCCTACCCAGGGGCATCATTGTTCAGTGTATAACTGCCTACAGCTTAACAAAAGATATGTTAGTACTTCACTGATCCACTTGAACATTGCTTCCTTATCTAGCAATTCATTATTATGCCATCTGCATGTACATTGTACATTGTCATTGTGATAGATCTTTTAGTGTCGGGATCCATCATTTAATTGTTAACAAGTAAACAGGCATTGTATGCCTAATGTCCTGTCAATTTCTGGGCCCTACGACCTGCGACAAACACCTCGGCCCAGATGCAGAGCTCATGAATATGTAGTGAGTTCCGTCCACCAATCACCGCTAAGTGGGTCATCCCAGCCCAGCCAAATATTGCATCATCACTGCCTTTGTATCCAGGCGCACGGCAACAAAGATCAGCTGATGTGCTGAGGCCACAATTCAACATGAATAATTCATGAGTTGGGCTGTGAGGTCATCTGTCAGTGTTTCTGCTGCTGGCAACTAGCCAGGCTCAGCTGGCCTGATCCATCCACAGCTGGTATTGTTATTCACAGTGTAGACTGTGAGTGCAGCACACATGTGTTTGTGGTTTCTGTGGGGGAAAGAGTGATGCAATACAGGGAGTGAATTGCTAACAGGGAAGGATCCATCAAACAGGAACCAAAATAAGACCGGTTTATAGAGAGTGATGTTCAAGGTGTGCTCCAGTGTAGCCGGTACATGTGGTGTGTTTCTAGGGCAGAAGGATTCCAAACAATTCTGTGGTACTAGCTGCGCCAGCCAAGCAGAGGTCCGAACTATGGGCAAGCGGGTCCGGGCGAACAGCCCACTGAACGAGTTACAGAGATATTTTTTCGAGGATGGGCAAGTGAAGACGAGGCCGACACTGTGTATAAGGTGTTTGCAGGTAAGGCGGTGCGCATTACAAGGGAGACTTCGAATATGACGTTTAAAAACCGACGGATTTATTTCAAGTCAACTTGAAATTATTACAAACTCGTTTGCGTATTTTATTTTCAAGAGAAATTAGCAACTGTAATTAGCAACTGACTTAACTGATTTAGTTTACTATTGAGGATCACTGTAAAAATATTCATGATTTCCTTCGTATTTTAGATGTTGTTTTGCACAGAAATTGTAAATAGATAGAACAGTATTAAATTTGTCATTTGTTACCGTTGAAATGAAGAAATAACTGTTGCAGTGTACACGTGTAAGTTGGGATTGAAGTCAGATGGGATCATTTGATTTTCATGCATTTTGTCTATTTTCAATAATTAATAGCACCACTCAAAATCCAAAGAAGAATGTTCAAAACCTAACATGTTTAAGTTTCATCTCAGTCGATATTTCACTTTATGGAGAAAACAGTGAAAAATCATGCACAACTTTTGATCGCGAAACACGATTTTGTCGATAGAACTCTTTATATTTCCAAAGATCAGTCTATTCATCTACATTTCTTGATTTCTTCTAAAAGACAGCAAAGACAGCAATATTTTCACATGTGTTTAGTATCAGTGCAATCTTTAATCCTAATAAATTCTTTGATAATAATTCGCTACATTACTTTTTGGGATAAATGCAAATGACCCTATGGCTTTGATTAAGTACCAAATGCAAGTCATAATAATTGTAACAAACATTTTCTGCATTACATCAGGCAAACTTTTCAAAACAATCCCTCCAGTTTTTGTGAACTTCCTGTGTTTTACTGTCGAATCTGAAGCATTATACAGTCGATTCTCGTTAATTAATGCAAGCTGCATTAGTTAATTGGATCAACAACAGAATGTGCAAATCATTGAATATGTCATGTTTCTGAGAAGAAAAAAAACTGATGATTCGTTGATTATGTCATAAATGATTTTGGGGGGAAAAGGGGACAGGATGTACGGGACAGAAAGGATATCCCCTGTCCTGTTTATTGAGTAACGCACTCCAAATCCTGGTAATATAAAAAAAGTCACCACAAAATTGTCATCAGATTTTCCACAATCAGAACGAATTGTATGCTTCAGCAATGGACATTGTATGGTTCAGTGGTTTCATTCTTTCGTTGTGGTTGTGCATCGTTGAGTTTGCGGACAGGATTTTGTGGCGTTTTGGTGTGTCCCACTTGCCTTGGAAATAGCATTCTCCAACTTTTATTTCCAGTCTGTTATTCTTGCTTTTATGCAGACTTTAATTTTATGAGAACATTTCGTTTGACAAAAAGGGACAATAGGCCTATTTACCATATATGTAGGAAATGCTGACCATAAAGCACAGTACATTTACATGTAGAACTAATGTACAGGATAAAGTCATTCTCCTGTTGAAAAGTTCTTCATCCCCCTGTTGTCCGAGCAGAACGGAGGGTTAATGGAAAAAAAAACTTGTGTGTATAATGTTTGCGGTAGATTATAAACTTAAACAGTGCCATTAAAGGGAATATACATCATTTGCTTTTGCTGTAATTTTCAGAAATGGATGGAATTGGGGGGTTGGAAATATATAGCAAATATAGTTACACTGACTTTTTTGAGGTTTTGGGTTCGAAAATGCTATAAAAAACCAAGAAAAACAATCATTTTCCTGTAGTCTGGTTCCCTGACTTCATATAAGAAAAACCGAGCAGTTTACATACATTGGGGAATTGTAAGGTCAGGGAACCAGTCTAGCTGGCTTGTACCCGTTCATAGGTGTGTAATCGATTGCAAACAAGTGCGATGGTCAATTGGGGCCAGTATTTGAAAAAAAGCCAGTTTTTTCCAACGCTGGTCGGCCGACCAGCTTTGGAAATTGATACAAAAATACCACTTTTCTTGAAAATGATAGTATACCAGGTGCCATGATTTCACAGGATGCTTTACACTGTCATTCACTAACAGTCCAGCAAGGTATTTCAAAATGATTTGGTAGTTTTAATTTTTTGATGTTTGTAAATGTTGTATTTTCCCTTTAAATAGTGCCATTAATTCTCTTTCTCCAAGATACTGTAAGCAGATTGTGTGCTAATTTTACCACCAATGCCTTTTTCATGTACCAAGTGTTCGTGCTATTTTCCAAACTAAAAGTTCCTGGAACAGACCCAAGTTAAAACAGGTTGATTCCAGCAGATGCATACACATGATGCAACTCTTATTGCAAACTGCATGATCAGATGTCGTACATGTACCATACTGATTTGACCCAGAAACTTTTCAACGCACCCATTGGACAGCTGTGTGTTTCGGGTCACAAATGGAGTGCTGATCCTCGCAAAATTTCATGCTAATATTTTTTGATTTCTTAACGGAAATGATGCAACTTTTCAAGTGTACGTTAATCATTAATTTTTCCAGTACCCCAGTTTTGTAGTACAGAAAAGCTCCAAGTCTAAAGACACCAGCATGCTAGAATCAAGTCATTTTCATTCGTCCTTTCTGTTCAGGTGTGGTGAATATGGAACGTTGCTACATGTAGTTTCTGGTTCAGGTGCTAATCCATTCGAGATAGATTTACCGGTAGTTAAGAAAACTTCCAAACTGTAAACGGTTTTAGGAGGCGAATTCTTGGAGTTCATTCCACAAATAGTTTGTCCACAACCATTTATAAGATACATTTTGTTTTCAGTGTGGTGAAAGCTTGCTTATGATATGCATATAGCTTCATAGGGATGTGAGTCCAAGTACCAGACTCTAACATGTACATTTTCCCCCTTTTCAGAAATAAAATATTCTATTCATATTGTTTTTTTATCCACAGGAAAAAGGAGTCAAAGTTCCCAGGCAGTGTGGCAACGGCCCTTCAGCATTCATACCAAGATCAGAGGTGAGTGTGGTGTGTAAACTTCTAGCAAAATAAAGAAAACTTCACGCCCCAATTTAAAAACTTGGAAACTTTCAGGGCTAAGATTGAATTACGTTTGGCTTACCCAAACATACCCAATGCAAAACTTTGTTTACTTTTGTATGTTACAAATTCCAGCAACTTGTCTTGCCTCAGTGGGCAATAACTTTTCCGCCCATGTACTGAAGCCATTAAATGTGACAACTTTCACATTGCATTGTCATGACACACATGTGCACACACACCCCGCAGTCATTCCAAACTTTTTCACTGAGTCATTTCACAACACTTGGACGAGATGTTGACACAGTGAAAGCCCTTCCTGTATTGAAGCTTGGAATTGCGTAAAATAAACCACCAATGTTATTGGGTCAGCGCACAGGATGGTCCCGATAAAACCCCAGAACGCCTTCCTGGATTTGTTATCTTAGAAAAGTTGTTTGTCCCAAAAGGAAAAAGAACTTACTCAGGGACTTTGAAAGAATTGTCTTTGATGGAAGCGATTGAAAAGTTAGGGGTTAGTTGTTTTGTAATCTACCACACAAATCTGCATGAATTTTGAACCCATTACCCTACAATGGCCAACTCTCTCCAACCATGGAGCTATAAAACACATAGCTCCATGCTCCAACAAACAGCAGTTTTGGATTGTGTTGACTGGTTCAGTTTGGTGATTTTTGCAAATTAAGAGTACAACAGACGAAATCGTGTTTCCTTTATTAAAAAGGTTGTGCATGGTTTTCACTGTGTTCTCGAAAAGTGTAATATCCACTGAGCTGAAACCTCAAGAAGTTAGGTTTCTGAACGTTCTTCTTTGGATTGTGAGTGGTATTATTATTGGCAACGAACAAAATGCACGAAAAGCAAATTGTCCTCCATTTAAAGATTTTAACGCTCCCTTTCGAAGCCTCATTAACATTGAATCTCACAGCTCCCATTCTTGTATTAGTGACCTTTCACACCGACTTATCAGTCCACTCGTTGTTGTTGTAAATATTTAACAGGAATTAGATTCAAATCGTTAAATCCTCTAAGAGCAAATTTGAAAATACCTGGATCAGATAAAGGGTTGGGCTGAATAAGCCTTTGCACAAATACCTGTACACGTGTGGGTTGGAGACTGGCCTTATTTTGAATGAGCGTGTCCGTACATGTTTTGAAATTACAGTTCAAAGACAATAAAACCATTCGTATTGCATGCAGTTGCCCAATTTGGACGGGCCGGCACTGAGAATGTGCAATCTGTTTTTATTCAATGTACATGTACACTGTAGAATCTGTTGTGCAAACTAGTTTTGGAAAGCAGAAATCAATTGAGATCAAGCAACAATCAGTATATTTTTACATGCTGGCAATTGTAGGATTTTGTAGGATTGAGGATGGTTCCTAGCCAAAAGGGCTTATGGGTTATAACCCTGCTCTTTCAACAGGCTCCATCGGGTATGTGACATACATGTAGTTGGATCCTGTTGGATTCAGCAGGGTTAGGTATAAGGAACAACACAACCTTACTTAACATAAAATGTTCTGACAATTGAATCATTGTCCAAACTTACAGGGTTTTATACAACCAACAAAGAATCCAGTCTATAAACTTGATTTCAAACTCCACTTCTCATCACAACACTGTAAAAAAAACAAAAAATCTGTAGCAGTGGCGCACCCAGGATTTGGTTTTGGGGGCTCACATTTTTTTTCACATTTTTTAGAAGTTGAAATTTTTTTAAAAAAATTTTGCCCAAAATCTTTGGCCGCAGAATTTTTTTTTTGGGGGGGGGGAGACTAGTTTGACATTGGTGGCGCCACATACATCCCTATTATACTACTCGAAAATAGGCCACATACATATCACCAAGGTCAAATCGTGGATGCACTGCTGGTCTGTAGTTTCCTCTATACTGCCATCATTCGGTTTCCTGTTTTTTCCCCCTAGTTTACAATATTGTATGCCAAGATTTCCCCAATGCAAGATTTTAAGTTTTCCCTCAACACAGAGGGAAAAAACCACAAAGGGGCAAACCTTTTCCCCACCCCCTCGGCCGTCCAATCCTTGTCCAGATCAAAACCACACTTTCTTGGCATTGTTAGAATGATCTAGTTTGTTGATGATTCACCGAGCAATCCCCCCCCCCTTTCAACCGACGGGTATCCCAGCTCCATTGTTCAGCGATTACAACCAATCACTAGCGACCAGCGCCGGCCGGGCACATCACGCCACACGGGTAATCATTAACATAGGTCAGAGCTGAGAGCGCACGTACTACACGTTGACAAACACAGTTAATATCGTCCCGGCTTTTGTTATCTGTGTTGTTCAGATAAAAGACTTTTAAAAAAGCAATTGGCTTTTGAACTGATGTTTCAACATCACTGAGCCATTGAAATTTTTTGTGACGTCCCTGTTCATTGCTTTTTGCTTGCTGTTATCTTTCAAGTTATCGCCGCTTGCGGTTTTTAAACACGTCAATGTTGTATTTGACCTTAGTGTCATTAAACGTCTGGTCCCCCCCCCCCTTCAAAAAGTCATTCAAAGTGCTACTTCTGGTTTTTGAAGTATTTTCAAGGATTCACGAACGAGAAAAGAAAAGTCACATTCTTCAAACATTTTTTTTGTATTTTACACGTAGTCCCAATTTTGTATTTTACTGGACTGTGACTGTATGAATATGTGTGTTTTCAGAACAAATTTGTTTAAGTATTAAAGGCAAATAACACAGATTTTTTGTTTTAAAAGGTTGTGGGAAAAACTACTGGTATAATGTGAGAGTGTTGGGGGTTTTTTTCGGTCCAGTAGATGCCTTGTGGTTAAGTTAAAACAGGAACCACACAGAGACTCTTAACAGCCAGATTAAACTTGACCTCTCAAAAATTCCATTCGGTAGATTCCCGACGTGATTTATTGCAGATGGATTGGTTGAACGATAGACTTTTACTCCTGGAGCAGTTATGTTGCAATGTACAGTGCATCGTTGATCATAGATACAGAAATGAAACTTTCGTAAAGCTTTTTTTTAAATCCAAAATTCTGGAAAGGTCCATTGCTGGGGAAAGACTTGATTTATCAGTTGCAAGTTTAGACAAAGTCAACTGATTTCTTTGTGTCTTTTCTTTTTTTGAAACCTTTGTTCAGATTTCAAGTACCATTCGTATCTCGACAGTGTGGTAATTTTCGGAATGATTTCACAATTAATAAAAAAATTATCAAGTGCGGTCAGACTTTGTACCTGTTTGTCTCAATTTCTTGACTTCTTTGGTCAATGTTTGAAAGGATCGCCAGATTGGGGGGAAAAAAAAGAAAAGGTCAAAATTGTGGTGTGATCTTGCGAGTCAATGTTAGGGCCAAAGGCTGAATAAGGAAAAGAAGGGCAAATTAAAATTGGAAAATCAGACTTGGAATAATCTTTATAAACGTCACTCTAAAATTGATTTAGTCAAGATTTATCACAGTTTCTGTCAGTTTTTTGGTGTTTTTTTGTGGTGAAAAAATTTAATGTCAAAATTTATCACAGTTTCTGTCACTTTTTTTATGGTTTTTGTTTTGTGATGAAACAATGAAAGTACCGGGTAATGAAATGTGATGGTCCTTGCACAAGAAAAAGCCTTTCAAACCTTCACATTTTTTTTCAAATCTTGCAAAAGGAATAATGACTCATTAAAAATTTGAAGTTTGCAAATCACGAAATACAAATAAGCAAAGGTCGTGTGCATTTGACTGTTTCTTAATGGAACGAAACTGTGAAATTTTTTTCTTGGTTAAAACTGCTTTTGATTTAACAGTTTTTCTTGGTTTTCGCCCCCTAAAAGTCGACTGCTGCAGTAGGCTTAGAAAATTGGTGTAGGTCTAAAAAAAAGAAGAAGTACTTTCCTGTTTATAGTCGAATGAGAGGTTTTTTTTCAGAAATAAATTATAAAGGAGTTTTACTACTCAAATGGTGACAAATATGGTCTTGTGCTTTGTTCATTAGCCTTTTACCAAAGTGATCGAATGTGCTCTTAAAATTGAACAGGATGTTCGGTGTATTCGTGTAGGGAGAGCTGGATTATAAGGAAACCTCCCTGCCTCAAACTCTGGCTGTAATTTTCCATGACGTTCAACCAGGGACCGCCAGTGACCTTTGTGCTGCCGTTATTCTCAGCTGTGGATCAGGCAATGTTTGCGTTAGCACTCTGTGTGTGTGTGTTAGTCCCCAATGTTTTTGTCTTTGCATAAAGGCTTACAGTATGCTGTACGTGTGCTGGTACATGTATGTTTGCGGACTGGAGTCAGGCCTGATATTAAGAAAAGAATATTCTGCCCACTTTATGAACACTACCTACTGAGTTTTACTAAGAACAGTACCAAGTCCACCAAAAAATCCATCACTGACTCTCCTGCACATAATGCTTCAGGACCAAATCCATCAAAATCCACCATTGCCACATGTATTTGGTGGATTTTAATGGACTTAGTACGCATGGCTTGCCTGCCAAAATCCACCCAAATGGGGGATGGATTGTGATGGAGTCAGGAAGGTTAGGGTTGCCAATTATTTGGTTGTTCCTTTTTCTTGGGGGAGGGGTGGACATTTTTGTGAAGAAACTCTTTTTTTTGGGAGGGGGGGGTACAGTACAGGAGTTGATTATATTAAGCATGAATGAAGAGTCGGGAGAGAGTTTGTTCTATTTTTAAGTATAAAATAAAAGAGAGTTTATTAAAATTAAGTATAAATTAAAGCAAAATGCCAAATAGTTCATCAGCTACAGCATTTCACCACAGTGCCCTATTCATCCCTAGATCAGCACGGATCTATGAAATAAAAAATTCAGCACAGCCAGACCTTCCCCCGGACCCTAGGGGGCCGCGTGTCGCTCGCGTCATCACCATTAATTAATAGATTACGCAGGACTTTGTTTCTAATCATCCCATCATGACCGCGGCTGAGTCCGTCCGGTTTATTCATGGGATTTCAACGATACATCTCCACGGAAAAGAATAACACCTCTCCTTCCCCGCCTTTCTCCCAAGCAAAGCAAGCCCACTTAAGCACAACCGTCAAAGCGTAGCGAGAAAGAAAACACAGAGCCATGGTTTAGAATTCCCTCCCACTGACGTCGGTTTTGCAATTACGCTCCTCGGCGCGCCATAGTCTCGGAACTGAAAATCCCCCAGCCATTATTCCCATTGCCCTAGTTTGTTTACTGGAGCATGGTATTTTCTCGCTATAAAACACACACACAGGGCGTTGCTCTGTAGAGTTAGTTATGGTTGAAAGGCCATCAATTTTAAAGACACAAAACCTGCTGGTTTTTGACAATGTTCCACTTTGTGAAAATACGGTTCTTATTCCTCCATTGTGATAGTTCTGTAGTCACGATTTTAGATCATAAATCTATTACACATGTTGAGAATTTGAGATAAACTGTCTTACCTTTTAGAAAGAAGAATGTGTTGGGAACTTTCCAAAGATTTTTTTTGAAAAAGCCACTAAGGAATAACCTTATCATAAATAATGGTGTGATGCCGTCGTCAGAGATAGAAAGAAAAAAAAATTGTCAAAGTGTCTATCAAGATTAACTCTACCAAACGGTAACATGAAAGCAGCATGAGTTGACGGTCTTGTCAAGATCACTGACATCAAGACTTGGGTGAAATGAAAGGGAAAAAAAAACATCAGCCGTAGGATGTTGTGATATCCTTGGCCAAATTAATTCGACCTTGGCCTATTTAACGGTGGGGACCTACATACATCAAACCCCATCATGCTGAGACAGGGAACATCGATCGTTGACATTCAGCTGTGCATTCTTGCAACAGTATAAGCAAGGGCAAGGCCGACATGAATGGAACGTTGCTTTTCAATCGGGTCTGGACAGTTTTTTTGGTCAAAGACCTATCAACTTTGCTAAAGCTTTAATGTCTTTGAGAGGCCAGTTTTTTCCTGGTATCATGCAAATTTGCTGTGACTTACAAAAAAAAAATAGGGTTCATTTGAAATGAACTTTGCCAAAAAAATACTGGTAGTCAAGTGATCGAGGTAGACCCAAATACCCCACTTCAACATCTTGTTTTGTCAGATTTCAATTTTGCATGAGACTCGATGACCCAAATTGTGTCAAGTTTTGCATTTATCCCCGAGGTAACCTACAAAATTATAATCAAAAAGCTTACTTGGATAAAAAGATTGTACTGTACTAATTACCCTGTGAACTTATTCCGTCTGGCTTGCTACCATTTAGAAGAAATCAACAATTGTCGTTGATTTCCAACGATCAGTCAATTGATGTTTTTGGAAATGAAGACCTAGTTATTGACGAAGTTGTGTTTCGGGATCAGATCATGGTTTCTTACTGAAACTTCAACAAGTTAGCTTTTGAGCATTCTTCTTTGGATTTTGAGTGGTGTTATTATTGGAAGGGAACAAAATCCATTGACATAAGAGCAAATAAGCTTGACGATTCAGAAATATTTTTCCAGAACTGAAATCATGGTCTAGCTGCACTTTATAGCAGCTATAAAATATGATGATGCAATACTCGCAGCATTCCTTTGTATCCATGTTCTTTTCATTCCAATATTTCTTTGTCGTCGGTCAGGTATGCGTGAACGCAGCATATCACCTGATGTGCGTAGACAGTAGAGGGTCCTAGTTAACAAAAAAAATAACGGACACACCCCCGGGTGGCCTAGTTTGACGTAAACACAGGGTCGCTGACGATCGAAGCTTCGTCCTAATCGTTAGTTAATCACGGTGATGCGATTGCATCATTCCTTCCCGGGGTTCTGCCTTGGAAAAAAAAAAATCTACCCAGATGCCCAAAGAACACCTGCCGTGGGTTTTGTACGCAGCCAGAGCGATTGAGATAAATGGAAAGAATGTGGCTTTGGCATTCGACCAAGAGAAATATTTTTGGGAGGGCGGAGATATGGTGTCATGAAGAAGTATTTTGTTGGTGACCAACGTAGGGAAAACAGAGCCTCGGGGTTTATCGGGATTAGGAATTTGATCCGGTTGTGTGTATGTACTTACGTACAGAGTTGTGCTTGTATCACGTTTTGCGGTTTAAGAAACTTTTAAGTAAAGTAGCCATTTAAAAAACTATCAAATTATTATGACATGTAATACCAAGCTTGTTACAACAAATCCAAGACCAAACCATGGGAAGGGGCCATGCAACGTAGTTTTTTAATACTATCCTTGAAAATGCACCTTTGTGTCTCGTTTAACCTTATTTTAAATTCTCGTTTTGCCATTTTAAAATTTAAAGGGTATGTACTTCTACATGTACAATGTAGGCCTACTTGTAGTCTACAGAACACAGAACATTGTCAACAGATTCTAGCTTGGTTCATTGGTTTTTTTCTGTTTTTTTTTCCAAAATCTTGTAGTTTTTTTATTTGGATCAGAAATCTTCCTAAATCTTTCAACAACACCACTGGGCAGGAATCAAATGAAACATGATTTTTCTGCTTTATCCAAAATTGTGTTGCCTTTTTTTCTTTGGTTTTGGTCAGAAATCTCCCCAAACCCTTCAAAACCGCCACTTTGCAGGAATCAAAAGAGACATTCCACCAAAACCTTACTGTAGATTTTGAAAGATTTTGGAGGTTTGGGGTTTATAAAGATTCCTCTTTGGCCCGAGCAAAACAACAGTTGCTTTTTGGGGTGTTTTTTTTTACCAAGTTGGGGAAATCTGCTCGTCTCCAACAGCTGTTCAGGCAGCATTCAAATGCCAACTCTTGCGGGATCTCGCCGTCTTTCCTGTGCGGTTGACTATCTTTATTGGCCTCACTCATGCGTTGGATAGATTAACTAGTCCCCAGTTTCAACCAGGTTCCCCCTTTTTCCCTAGCGCTCCCCTCCCCCTAGCAAAGTTGACAATGCTTATTGTATAAAAGCCCATATGACCAAGCATTTCCTTGACATTTGCCGCTCATCAGCTGTTCGGGCCGGACTTTTTTTTTTTTTAGTGGTGGCTTGTCCCGAAGTCAAGTTCTGGCGGTTTTATTTTTAATCCCTCTGCCTTGTTTTAAGACGAGACCTGGACGGGGAAAAGTTTGTCATCTTTGGCTTTGTCAGTGTGGCTGACTCTCTGCTCCAGTCGTGATGTAGAGATTTTATAACGAGTGGGAGTCCGACTGACATATGTAACATTAATGAAAATGACATTAGAAAGACGTACGGTTGTTGCGACGAGGAACACTAGCTCCTGGATGCATACTATTTTAAGATTGGTGAGTGTTTTTGTCGAGTTTTTCGTCCGAGTCAGAAATTTGTCGGGAAGTGGGCTAGAGTATCTGTTCCTTCGTGACAAAATTTGTAAAAGACGTTTTGCTAGCATTTCGTCTGGACAGTGCGTCTTCTACCCATACTTGTGTATGGTGGTGACTTACGTTGTACATTGTAATTTAATAAAGCACTCAGTCCATTAGTGAGCCTGAATTTTTTTGCCGTGGTCCAAACAAGATTCAGGGGATGAATTTGACACTGTGTTGCGTCAGGTTGTGATCTAAGTTAACTGCCAACAATTTTTCAAGAATGTGATCGTTACCGGTATGTTTATAAATAGTGGTGCAGTGAAACTGAAAAATGTTATCTTGAATTATTTTATATTTGATTTGCCTGTTTTCTCTACCAGCATGATCAGATAAAATCTTTTGTGTGTGTTTTTTTATGTGTTTATGATATTCGACATTGTTTCTCTTTTGTGGCTGTGTTGTATATTTTTCAACAATGCATACTCTCTTTATAAACTACAGATAAAATTTATCTTACCTGGAAACATGAACTGTTTAGTTTCATTTTCAACTTTATTTTATCGGTTTGTTTGCGACATTGCATATTTCAGTGACCATTTCCAGTTCCCTCAGCATTGTGGAGAAAAATTTTAAAATTAAGTAATGTTCATGTGAAAGGTAACCTTTTGGCAATTGTATTAAAATGTATTACATTGTATTTACCCCTCCATCCATAAAACCAGAGGGTGTAGAGTGATAAGGTTCAGACTACAGCCTCTCTACCCGGGTTGAACTTAACCCTGGGTGAACCTTGTGCTACCCCAGTTGAGTTTTTGAGTTTCAACCCCGTATTAAACCCCGCCTCATTTCACACTTAGTTTGTACAAACCGAGCTTACATTATTTCGCTTGGTTACTACCATTTTTGAACCCAGGACAAGAGTTTCAACCCAGGTTAAAATCTCAACACTGTTAGCAGGGTTGAGTTCAACCTGGGGCGAAATCGATCTCGGGGTTGACGCGGGGTTGACCAATTTTCAGTTTTTGAGGCGATATGAGGAGTAACAGGAAGGGCGCTTTTGGGCGGTAAATTGGGCTATTGGGTTAATCAGCAGTTTTCAAGTTGAAAATGTCAAAAAGAAGTGGGCAGAATTTTCCCACAAAGTTTCCGGTGTGGTTTTTAGTACCATTTCCTTAATTCACTCGATTGTTCTGGTTGTACCAGGACCTGACAAGTTGGAGATTTTTCTCCAGGAATAAATTAGAGAGATTTTTGTAATCTTTACCCTAAGTCCCTAACCCCCTGACAATTTTTGTGATGGCCCTGCTGAAGCATGTACAATGTACCTGCTGAACGCAACGGAACCCAGTAGCCGGACAATACTTCTAATGTTCACCTTATTATCAACAGAGACCAATTTTGTATTGCTTATTATCAGATATTGTTACATATAAATTTACGTGTAGCATGGTTTGGATTAAAGGCAATGTATACAACATTTGCAAACGACAAAAACAAAACACTACCAAATTATTGTGAAATACCGGTACATTTGAATGTTAAAGTCAATCTTAAGCATCCTGTGAAATCATGGCTCCTGGTGTGCTGTCATCTTCAAGAAAAGTGGAAATTTTTGTATCATTTTCCAATGATGGTCGGCCGACCATAGTTTGAAATTTTGTTCAACTATTACCTCCACAGAATTTAGTTTAGTCCACATTTGTTTGCAATCGGTTATGTATCCATGAACAGGCGCAAGCCAGCTAGTCTGGTTCTACCTGTGAAGGTTGTTAAAACTTGACTTTTTTTATGTGACACGTACTTTACATCCTGAAAGTGTACACGTACGTACCGGACATTGTTCCTTTCAGTACATATCCACCACTATTACATAAGGGGAAAGACCTTGATCAACACTCGAAGTTGCGCAATATGGTATTGCAAATTTTTAAACTAGATAGGTTTACATGATGAGATTTGAGAAGTTCAATCATTCTGTTCTTTCTCCTCCCTTGCAGTTTGCAGCTGCGCAGAACGGACGAGATGAAAAGGTAAGACAAAAAAAATCTTCCAACTTTCTTTAAAAATGTTAAAATAAAATCTAGTTATTTACTCCAGCATTGCCAACAATGTAAAATTTAGCAGGAATTCTCTATTTAGCATTGTCCATAATGATATAGTTGCCCTGGAAATTTGGGTTGAAATCGGCTAATAATCGATTGTAATTTTGTTAACTCATGTATTCTTGACCTTTGTGTTACAGCCAACATTACATTTTGATAAAAAAAAAATTATCTGGTGAAATGATACTTTTTGAGTAGACAATTTCAATTACGATAAAGGTTGTCTCATCGAAGTACAAAGGGCTCACTCAGACAATTATCGCTTTTAATTCTGCTAACTCATGTATTCTTGGCCTTTGTAATTACGGTCAAAAACATTAATCTTGTAAAAATAGCGCTCTTTTTTTAGTTATCAATGTAAAGTACGTCCAAAAGTTGTCTCATCCAAGTACAAAGGGCTCGCGATAAAACAGAAATAAGATCTACTCTAATTTGATTATAATAACCTGTCTCGATCGGAACTGGGCCATGGGCATAAAGTCTGCGAGTTCCATCCCGTCCCAAAGATTGTCCAAGTCAAAAGGGGTTTATTATCTACAAAGTTGACAGGTGGGCATTAAATTCCTCAGCTGTCAAGCCTCCAAAATGTGACTACCAGTAGATGATCGTAAATGTCAATGTGACTTGTGCATACATAGGTTTAAAGGGAAGATACAACATTTGCAAACATCAAAAAACGAAATGATCAAATTATCACGAAATACCTTACTGAATTGCTAGGGATTGACAGTCTAAAGCATCCTGTAAAATTGTGGCTCCTTGTGTGCTGACATTTTCAAGAAAACCTGTATTTTTCTAAGGCTGGTCGGCACCAGCGTTGGAAAAAAATGGATTTTTCCAAAACTGCTCCTACTTTTTCATATTTAGTTATTCCGCATTTTCTTTGCAATAGATTACACACTTGTGAAGGGGTACAAGCCTGCTAGACTGATTCTTTGACCTTACTTCATCTTAAGTAGGGTCAGGGAACCAGACTACAAGAACATGATTTGTTGTCTTGGTTTTTCCAGCATATATACAAGCCCAAAACGTGAAACAAGTCAGTTTAACAATATTTGCTATAGCAAATGTTGTACATTCCCTTTAACCACTCTTAGTGCTGTGTCATTGTTACAACCATACTTCAGTAGCTGCAATATTGGCCATTTTCATTATTGATTACAAACAAACGATGCTGGTAGAGTGTAGCATTGATCTATTGGGCCATTGTGTTTGTCAAAACGACATTTACTGGGACGTGACAAATTGTCATAAAAAGATATATTGCCCAACCGCAGATGTGTTTTACCCATGTGCCCAAAATAGCCGAACACACTTTTAAAGAGGTTGTGGAATGTTCGAAGACATTTCCAGTCATTTTTCAGGTATATTTAGCCTAAGGTGTGATGAAATAAAACCGACCATTGTGTCTGTCATGAAATGAGTACAAAAGGTACTTTTGAGAGCTGTTTTTCAGGTCCTGTTTCGACCCGAACGTGCAATTTGTGTAAAAGTCGTCGTTGGGGGCAGCAAACAAAACATAGTAAATCGTGACGTAATAAACAGGACTCGTTTATACTACGCTGCATCGGGAGTCCTGTTTATTACGTCATGATTTGCTCTGTTTTGTTTGCTGCCCCCAATGACGACTTTTACACAAATTGCACGTTCGGGTCGAAACAGGACCTGAAAAACAGCTCTCAAAAGTACCTTTTGTACTCATTTCATGACAGACAAAATAGTCGTTTTTATTTCATTACACCTTAGGCTACATACGGTATACCCGAAAAATGATGGAAATGTCTTCAAGCATTCCACAACCTCTTTAAGACTCTGTTGTTAATGGTGGGTGGAATGCTGAAGAGGGGTGGTTGGAATCGTCAAGAGCTGATTATTTGCGATGGGTCTTGCTTGAGAATTAAAGCCAAGAATGGAATTCAATTTTTAAAAAAAGAGGACATTTTTGAAAGGACTCAGATTACAGCAATGTACATGTAGGCGTACTCATAAAACAGTTTTGACTCTTTGAATTTTTTGTACCATAGAAATTTGAATACAAGAGTTGTTTTGACATGTCAATTTGACACTGGGAATTTTTTTTTTATTGATTCACGACAAAATACAAACTTTTCTTGACCTTCTGTAAATTTAGTCCAATGAAGCATTACAAGTTCAATATTTTCACAACATCCACGTGACATTTGTTTTTTAGGTGAATCATAAAACAATTACATGTACATGCTGTTATTAGGCTTATAAACCTAAAATCTCAAGTAACGAAATCAGTTTCCAAAAGGCTCCTCAAATTAACTTCAAAAAATGTCCACCTTTTTACATGTAAGAGAAGCTTTCCCTCACAAATTGTATATACCAGTAACAGCATGTAAAATTGTTTATTTACATGTTTGTTTGTTGTTTATTTGTTTATTTACCAGGCGAAAGATTTATTCATCGACGTCTTCCTTCAGAGCAATCGGCTAGACCATTTGACGACGGTCATGGGCTTACATCCCAGCTACCTAGAAGCGTTTCTCCGGACCCAAGACTTCATGTTACGAGGGGACGGTCCCTTACCGTTTCACTACAGACACTTCATCGCAATAATGGTAACTATAATTTTTTTTTTAAATTGAGCAAAATTTTTACAATGACCATATTTTGTTACTTTCGCTAGAGACACTTCATCACAATAATGGTACAGTAACTATTAAAAAAACCTGTCAAAAAAACAAAAACAGAACGAAATCTTTGCAAGGTAAATCATATTTTATTCTTGACTCAAAAGATGGAAATTCTATATAAAGTATTCAGTGTAGTTTTTACTCCCCGAATTCAGGCTTTCAAGTATTTTTACTTTTTCTTAACCTTGCTCCTACTTTTCCTACTTTTTCTTGAAATTGCAACTTTTTTTCCTACTTTTTTTGTCCCACAACTCCGAAAAAATGAAATCTCATTTTTCATCTCAGTGTTAAACAGTATCACAAAGTCCTCCGAAGTCCTAGTTATGTCCTGTTTTTGTTGTTGTTGTTGTTGTTGTTGTTGTTGTTGTTGAAAATGTTGATCCTACCGTTCTCCTACTTTCTCACCTGGGTCTGCTTGAAAGCCTGTGAATTTCTCACGGGTATAAATAAAGAATCGGCAAAAAACCACAAAAAAACAGAAACCACAACAGCCCTACACCCTCTCCATCGATCAACTTTTCTTTTCCTTTTTTTTTGACCAAGAAGCAGATCACAGAACGACCCTTTATGTAACCTGTTGAAAGTCCAGGTCAAACCACTGCCCCCATAAAATGGCCCATTATTTGCAATTTGTAGATTCTCTGTGGTAGATTTCACAACGGGGGGGGGGGGCCACTTTTTATTTTGAAGTTTCTAGTTTTTTCCCTAACCATTCATTCTGGTGCATTGTTTGTGTGCGCCAAGGTCGTGTGTCCCCCATGCGTGGCCGACCCTTCCAGTCAAAACAAAGGTGCCCCCCTCCCCCATTGTTTGCTCCAGATGAAATCCTGGGAACACTGACATTGCTGTCTCATGATGCTTTGTTAGGGTTTTTTCCTCTTTTTTTTTCTCCCTTGTTTTTTTTTTCAGTTTTAGAATAATTTGTTATCTAGTCCTGAGCTTTAGTACGGGTCAACTTTACTGTAAATTTATTTTTCAACCTTGGAAAATCTGACAACTGTACGCACAACTGCACAACTAACTCTGTGTTTAAGTGATAGGGTATTTTTTAGTGCAAATTGCATATTTTGCCCGTTTATACAGCTCTGCCTAGTATCTATAAAACTGTTGGAAAAAGAAATTGGTTTTCAACAGACAACACTACCATGAACAAAACAGTTAGAATGTGACCATTTGAATTTTAATATTCTTCATGTGTTCAAATGGATACTTTTATGTATTTTTTCTTTAAATCATACATCTTTTGACCTAACATTTTTACAGCCCTATGTGAAAGTGCAGGCAGTCTGGCCTGTTTCCATTTAATTTCATCAACCCCGATATTTTCTCCATTTTTTATTTGTGCTCTGTATCGGAAGCGGATATTCTATTTGCAGTTTACGAGTGGGCGGTCCCGCTTTTTGTAAGAGATAATTCTTTGCTTTGCCCTTTTCGAGATCATTATACATGTATCCTCGGGACACAGTGCATCAGGAACGTGCAAGCGATCAGGGAGAGGAGTTTAAACTTTTTTCCCGTTCCATCGATCCCAAAGAAGCTTCTGGGTTGTTCAGAGAGAGTGATCATGATTTTTTGTTTTTCCCAACCCTGCCTTCTGTCACGCTCTGCCTAGGGCTTCATGAAAGGCTTGAAAAAGAAAATTCATAAATCCAAAATTGCTTCAGATACACCACTGATCGCACCTGTTTTTAAAACACTACCCTGCAAGTTTTAAAAAGGACAAATTTTGTAGCAAAAGTTTAACCCTGAATGCACAGCAAAAGAAAAAAATTGTTTTGGTTCAGTATGGAGGTTTCGAGATATCTTTTATTTGACGTCAAAAATGTACGGAGAGCTTTGAACCAAATTGATATGTCACTGCCAGCAACTTAATACTGCCTTCGAGAAACTTCCTGTTCGAAAGGGGGCCTGCCAGTAAATATGCTCGCCATAAAACGTACAGGCGGGTTATCATCATGTTATCCTTCATTTTACTGGTACTTTGTTACTAAAAGATTATATTTCCTCCCCACGAAGTCATAAATCCCTCCTGTGATCTAACCCTGGTATTGGGTTATCATAGCAATGTCCTCGGCAACGGGGATCAGGGATGCCGGCACTGAGCATGCCCAGTGAAGCGCGGCCTCTGATTGGCTGGCCGGGGTGGGCTGGTAGTGGGCTGATCCTGTGCAGTGCAAACAGAAAGAGCTACCTGTATTTATGTACGTGTGCATGTACATGAACATGTTCTGCAGTACAACATGTACTGTACGTGCATTAGTGCACTGTAGAATACTAAGTTGGAAAGGTCGGTTGACCCTCCTGGCAGTCATTGCCCGAGTGCTGGAATGCACGTGCGCGGCCCAGAATGGATTTCTAATGGAAATGAGATTGGCTCGACACCAGAAAGTCGTGAGCCTTGTTGTTACATCTTGCCCCGACCTATCACGACCAAGGGAGCTAAAAATAGCCCTGCACTGACACTTCTGTCTGTAGAAATAAAATTCTGATGTCAAAAACAGTCCAACTTTCAGCTGACAATCGATCAAGCAACTACAGATGTTTTCTGCTAAATTTATATAATTGCACATAAGTCAGTTAAATGTAATTTAGCCTACTTTGTTTCACAGATGCTGTACATGTAATTCTATGCTTTCTGCCAGTAACATGACCCTTTAGTTGTGGGCATGGCATATGCTTGTTGATATGTTTACTATTTTTATAAAATACGAGGTCAACGATAACAAGCGCCACCAGATCAGTCTTACTGATACCTGTACAAAATAGAAAGCCAAACAAATCCGCTTAATCCTGACCATCAGTTGTCAGGGATGCGATGAGGGCAAAGTAAGCTGAAAATATCATAAATATGATTGATTGATTGAAATCAATTGATTGAAATTTTCATAAGATGGAATTTTGCGTTGGGGTGATGTAAATCAAATTAGGTTTTGCCCTTCACCGACGTGTAAACACTGCATACTCAGTGTGTTACCTCCCGAGTGAAAGTTGGACAAAATCACTCGGGCAGGACTCGAACCCACGACCTCCTGCTTTCTAGTGCAGATGTCTTACCACTCGACCACCGAGCTAACGGGATCGGTTGGCTGGTTCGAATCTGATGTACATAGCAGCGGGTACCGCATTAAATATTCATAAGATGGAATTTTTAAGATGGAATTTTCGGGAGGTAACACACTGAATATACAGTGTTCATACGTCGGTAATTGTTCGAAAGTGATGGTTTGAAATTGATTGTTTGAAAGTGATGGTTTGAAATTGATTGTTTGATTCATTGATTGATTAAATGTTGGATTGAAACTGATGGATTGATTGAAATGAATTGATGGAAACGGACCGATTGACTGAAATCAATGGACTGAAATGGATTGATTGATTTGGAGTGATTGCTTGATCAAAAATTGATTGTGTGAGTATGATTTGATATTTTGCAGGCCACAGCGCGACACCAATGCAGCTACATTGTCAGGTTACAAGAGAACGAGTTCCTGGCTCAGGGGGGAGACCCCGAGTGGCTGAGGGGGCTGACGTTCATCCCAGACAAACTCCGACGACTGGCCGAACTCATCAAACTGCTGGTGCACCAACCATGGCTTATCACCAAAGAACACTTAGATGTAAGAGCAGGCTACCTAGGCTAATACAGATTTGTACCTACTTGGCATTTCAGTCTACTTAAACTCTTGGGAGCAAGGTGTTAAGCAGTCCATTTTATCAGCAGCTTGTGGGGTTTCTTCCAAAGTTTGGTCATATCCAATAGACGTATCTAGGCTCTGTCATATGTCTGTATGCATGGTCAGATTCGTTTTTGAGAAAAGACAAAAAACGTGGACCAACCAAGGGCTTTCTGAGTAATGTGCGTATGTTCCACTGATATGAAATCGGATGTGGAATTAAAAGGTTTTCGGTTTTTGAAAACCTACATTGTAATTTAATTATGGAGAATGAAGTTCTTAAATTGTTTTTTCCAAGAACATGAGCATCACATTTTGGATTTCAGATTTCCGATAAATGTCGAAGTTATCAAAATGAAAGAGGTACCGGTACGTGTATGTTTGTATATGCCAGTATTGCATGCATCAAAACCATGCCATTGCTCAGTGTTGTGTGGTTTTAACAATCCCAACACATTACTACAGAATGTTGAACATTGTGCATTGAACTGAAAAATTTACATGCATTATATGTACATACAATGCACTGAAACTTTTATGCTCATTTTTCTGTGATTCAGATTTAAGCACTCCGCATTCTGTAAATTTCCATTCCCATATTAAGGAGCGCGCATTATGACGTGTGTTTTACGTCCTTCTCGCACTCGGCTGCGTATAATCTGTTTGAGTGTATGATTGCCACATGGTGTGCTCATGCCCCCTGATATTTCCAAACCTTTCATTAGATCCTGCACAATTTATCTTGCCAATTTATTTCCTAATGTTGCAGAACCTTTGGCACATCAAAAGGTCACACCGGTATTTCTCGGAAGAGAATTAGAAAATGATAGCAATATGGCTTGTGGGGGTGTTATGACTTTTTAATGACATCCGGAGTTTTCACATCTAGAAATTTTAACAGCTTAAGAGTTTTTCTTTTGCTGGGAGTGTTTTGCCAGTCAGTTTTAAAAAAAACAGGCTTAATTGTCTTAATGCATTGGCACATGGATTTGAAAGGATCTCGAAAAGTTTGGGTCATATTTTGTGTTTTAATTGACTTTGGGCATGATCCCTGGCTACATGCCATACGCACATGTGTTTATGGCTCCTGACTAGCGCCCTTTGACCACATACGGTACATTGACAAAATGCAGGCATGCAACTTTTCCTCGGATCAGCTGATTTCCTCTTTTTTACTTCCCATGTGTGCCATTGAAAATAGAAAAACACTGTACAAAGTCTTGCAAAAATTTGAATTTCCTCTTTTTTTTTGTAATTTCCCAGTTGCATGCCTGAAAATGGGGAACCGCCAACATAGGGCTGGATAGCTCAGTTGGTAGAGCACCGGAACGGCAATCTGGAGGTCGCAGGTTCAAACCCCACTGCAGGCAATTTCGTTGTTCAATTTGCAAATGAACGGTTTTTAAATTTTGTCAAATTCTGATGACTTCATATACAGCAAGCCATCTCTGAGAATGGGCCGTTCCAAATTTGGCCGTAAGCTCCGCCCATTTTTGGTTTGTGTACATCATCACAGTGCTTGTGACTGAGCTTGACCATCACCTGACTGTCACCTGACCAAAACTGGTGATCTTATTGGTCAATATGCACCGTTTGAATGACAAGCAGGAAGGTTCATTGATGTCAATCTCTAGGGGTTTTTTTCTTCTAAATATTCTTCGCTTTTTGCTTTCCATCTTCAGGATCTTTTGAAGGGTCCGTCGAGTTGGGCGTTATCGGAGCTTGTCCAGGCCATCGTCCTGACCACCCACTTCAGCTCCCTGGCCGGGATGGTCTTCGGCTGTGGGGTCAACCCGGAGATCGACATGGAGGGTGGACACACCTGCAGACCGCCCTCGCTTGGTGACGACCCGAGCAGTCCGTCCAACAACAACTATTCAGATGTGAGCCTTGCTCTTTGATTATAATGTAGTTCTTGGGCCCATTTTTAAGATTGCCTGATATTTGAATGTACATGTAACCACTCTTGAAATCGGGGAAAATTTTGAGATTAGTTTTGAGAATTTTGGTGAAAAAAACACCAAGAATCGGGAAAAACTCAGGGAATTTGACAGTGACCCAGAAGGGATAGGTTTTCGCCAGTTTGGCATATGTGCGTCTCGTGCCATGTGTCCAACTTGTGTCCATTGACTGATTACATGTAGCATACAGGGAGAAGGGAGGCCCTCGCTTGTCAACAGGTTGCCTGTGTATTATCAGCATCTTAGATGCTTTGCCGCAACCACATCTTGACTTCAAAGCAGTTTCGTTAAAGTGCAAATATTTCTCATGGAATTCCGGAAATCTCTCAAGGAAATGTCAAGGAAAACTCAGGGAATTTTGTTTTCATAAAGTGCTGGGAACCCTGATCCTAATTTTTGGTTTGTATTTTTGGGACTTCTCTTGCAGGAATCGGAAGGGGCGAGTAGCAACATTGAGGCGTTGATGCAGAAACTGAGGGAGCTGGAGGAGCAATCGGAGCCGGACGAAACCCAAGAAGAAAAACTGAAAAAGTTTGAGAAGGTGGAGAAGCAGAATGTGGAATGTAAGTTCAAAAGGTCAAGCTTCCTCAGACACGGAGTCTGAGAATAACCTGTGCATTTGTTAACCTTACGACCTTTGACCTTAACGTTACTTCATTAACCCTAACTCCCTAGGCCTTTTTGCTAGGATGAAGCCTCAATCCTGCAAAATCCTCCAATAGGCCCCATGGAAAAATACCATATAGCCTCAATCCTGCAAATTCCTCCGTTGTTTCTTGAATATGGTCCATGGAGGGGTGACCACTGCCTGAATCCTGCAAAATCCTCTGGCTATGACTGTCAATAGGCTTAAGCAGAGGCAGTGACATCCTGGAGCAGTGCGGAGGATGTCAAGTATAATCAAGGACCAAATTTATGCACGGCTGAGCAAAACAACACAAGGTCCGGCCCAAGACCTTGACACAGTGCGTACTCTGAAATCAGCAACGCACTTTGGCCATGTAACCTCAATCCTGCAAATTCCTCCAATTTGCAAAAAGGATTCAGGGCGGTTAGGGTTAAGATGTTTAAATGTGCACCTCACTGTGTGAGAATGAGGAATCACCCAACGAGTCTACTGATACGGTAGAATGGTTATGAGGCACAGTAACATTGTGACATCAGAAACTCGGAGGTCCTGTTCTTGAATACTCGTTTAAGGACAGGCCACAAGCATACAACCTGAATCACTTCATGAGGATACTTGCTCACACATGTGAGATGGTTATGTTGGCTCTTAAATCCTATAGTATCATTGTATCGATGATGAGATTTGAAGGTTTGCATGGTGGAAAGATACTAAGACAAGATAAGTTTGCGGTGACACCATGTGAATAAATCTCTTTTGTGAGTATGTGTGGTTCTGATAAGAACCGGAGGGACTCGACGTCTCGAACAGTATGCTCTGCTTCTCAGCTTCACCGGCTTCTCAGCTTCACCGGTTTGGAGCTTCACCAGTTTGCATCCTTCTCACGCCTCACCGCACCCATCCTTATAACATCGCATCATCGTTGGAATCCCTCATTCTCCTGACGACGGGCAGAGCATACTGTTCGAAACGTTGAGTCCCTCCGGTTCTTTTCAGAACCACACATACTCACAAAAGAGATTTATTCACATGGTGTCACTGCAAACTTATCTTGTATAGATGAATCTGCGCCGGAATGATGCTAATACAATATTGGATTTTGCCCTTCACTGGCGTACTTACTTAGTCCCGAGTGATGGTCTAATTCCATTGAATTGAAATTTTTCGGCTGAGCATTAACATACAGACATAGAGATCATTTGTGTACTTTTAACATTATTGTCCTAGAGTTTGAGGGATGTTTTTATTCATAAATGAATCTGTTATCTTGCAGTGTCGCCACCCTGTGACGATCCCTGCCAGGACACGTCGGATCTGTCCCACTACCTTATCGAGCCGGACTTCAAGTACAAGGACTTTGCCAAGCGAGGAGAGGTCTCGCAGATACCCACGTTCAAAGCACAGGTGCGAAAAAAAGATAATCTTGTTTTCTAAACAATTTCGTGCTTACAATGTAGTCTTGACCAAAGTCTCAAAGTGGTTCACAATTATTACCCCTGTTCATCAGGCCATTAGAGCTGTTTTCTGCAGCGGTGTGAGATCAACACAGTCTGGTTTTTAGCCTCAAAGATACCTTTATGTCTGAGCAGAGAGAGGCTATTGGAGTAGAGTGTCTTGCCCAAGAACACAAGCATAATGTTGCCTGGCCTGGGTTCGATCCCACGTACCATCGCACATGGGTCAGACGCCGTAACCATTGGTCCGTAGCGCTCAAACAGGCAATTCTAATAAAGTGGCTTGCCCAAGAACACAAGCATAATGTTCCCTGGCCTGGGTTTGAACCTACATACCATCGCACATGAGTTAGACGCCGTAACCATTGGTCCGTAGCGCTCAACGAGGCAATTGTAATAAAGTGTCTTGCCCAAGAACACAAGCATAATGTTCCCTGGCCTGGCTTTGAACCCACGTACCATTGCACATGAGTCGGATACCGTAACCAGGGGTCCATTGTGCTCAACACAGGCAATTGTAGTAAAGTGTCTTGCCCAAGAACACAAGCATAATGTTGCCTGGCCTGGGTTCGAACCCACGATCCATTGCACATGAGTCGGATACCGTAACCAGGGGTCCATTGTGCTCAACACAGGCAATTGTAGTAAAGTGTCTTGCCCAAGAACACGAGTTCGAACCCACGTACCATCGCGCAAGAGTTGGACACCGTTACCATCGAACCACACTGCTCTAAAACTCATTCTCGTTTTTATAGAATATAAAAAAGTGCAGTTAAGTTGCAAACAGGGAGTTTTACGAAAACATCAATGTTGATGTGGTATGTCTTCGCATTTGTGGATTTCTTGCTTTTTGTCAGAGAAGGTCACTTTGATAAAGAGATAAAAACTGTCCCTGCTTCATGTTGGAATCGGATACTTGTGACTGTATGGGACTGTCAAGTTTTCCTTGGCCCAATCTGCAGCGTCACTCGCAAAATTGGGCCATTTGGCCCCGAGAGGGACTTGGCGTTAATCAGAATCGTGTGGGTGTTTACAAGGAAAAACCAAACCGGAATCAAACTTGCAGAGTTTGAGAATTCGCTGAGTAAAGGTTAGGCCCTTCGGGGAATCAACATCAACAATCGCTTGCCCTTGACCTGGGCTTCTTCCCACAGCCTTGAGGGTAAGGGACTAGGGGCGGAGTGGGAGTAGGTTAGGGGAACACTTAGTCATGATCTGAAGGTGGACTGGGTATGACTTAGCAAAAGGATTGTAATGACTTAAGTCATCTGTGGCAAGAGTTGTCACAACGTGCTGTCAGGTCATTTTTCATTTGGACATTTGAGGCAATTCAACTTGACAGAATTTGGGGATTTGTTTTTATTTTTAATGACTGGTGAGAGCAAAGCATGCCCAGAGATTTTTGTTATCGGATGTTCGTCCGATAAGGTAGAATGGTCATTGCAGACTTGTGGGTATTTTGCAGGGAATGCCGTGTCACCTGTGTCGTCATGCCAACAGGCAACAGACAGGCATCTTTCTTGAGTTCTCTTTCCCAACATTAAAAAGTAAATGTTCACACTCATAATTCAAGATCTATACACGCAGTGCACAAGAGAACAGCTTGCTGAAAGTCGACATCACATGACCCTAGCATTTAGGCATATTTTGCGTCGGGGTGATGGTGATAGGCAAAACCTAGTATTGAGGTTTGTCATAGTCTATAAGCATAAAGCAAGACATTTTATGATATTTTCTCTCTTTTTTTTGGTAGGATTATTCTTGGGAGGACCAAGGCTTCTCGTTATTGAATCGTTACTACCCAGATGTGGCCCCCATGCTGGACGACAAGTTTAGGCTCGCCTATAGCCTGACCTACAACACGTAAGTCACAAAACCTATGTTCCTTATTTAACCCCAAAAACCAGAGTTCTTGCGACATGCATTTTTCTAACATAATTCAAGCTTGTCTCAGTTCATATCCTGGACGAATTCCGGACAAGTCGTGGGTAGAATTATTCACTTTGTCCAGGAGAAAATCTGCATTTGTCCCAGACATGTTCCGGGAAAATGTTCATGAGAAACTGCTTGACTCACCAATACTGACAACTTCATTGCGGGAAGATTGCAGGGAAGTTGTTCAAAATCTTGCAACTTAGACCCGTTACAATTTTCGGAACTTGTCCGGAGCTCGGCCCGGATATGAATGGAGACAGGCCCTAACCAACTCTAATCATACAATTCATTTTCCCCAATTTGATTTTGTCCTCCGCTCAGTATGGGCAAGAAGGAGCAAGTCGACACGTCCCTCTTGCGACGAGCCATCTGGAACTACATCCACTCCCTCTTCGGCATCCGGCACGACGATTACGATTACGGCGAGGTCAACTCACTGATGGACCGAGCCCTGAAGACCTACATCAAGACGGTGTGCTGCTACCCGGAGAAAGTCACCGTCAGTCACTACGAGTCATTCTGGAGGGATTTCAAACACTCGGAAAAGGTACTTATCAAAATCTGGAACCTCAATTTCTGATTGAGCTTGATAACCCATTAGTACCAGGGCCCAATTTCATAGCGCTGATTAACAGCCAACTTTGTGCTTACCGAGCCTCCATGTATTTACACAGCAAAAGCACGCTTAACCCCAGAAGAAAACTTTGCTTAAATCAGTGACGTAACAATAGAAATCTCCATGCGCGCAACCGTTAGCATGAAATAGTGCTGAAGCAGCAGCAGGATTTTCTGCTAAAAGTAAGCACAACTTTTCTGCTTACTGTTAAGCAGCGCTATGAAATTGGGCCCTGTACTACAGTGTATTACATTATGTTTATTCAGTGAAGTATCAATACCGTAAAGTGCTTGGGCAGTTTCAGGCACTACAGTGAGTAAAATGCAGGGCGGTTTTGGGCGGTACAGTGATTAATATGCAGGGCGGTTTTGGGCGGTACAGTGACCAAAGTGTTAAGCCCAGATACTTACTCAACTCACAAAGTTTGCCTAGCAAAAAAAAAAGGATACCAGTTAAAATGTCATGCAAACGTATAGATTGCTCATCACTGGTTCTCGACTGACTTTTGGTTTTCACTCACCAAAATATATGCTTTGCAATGTTTTCCTACATTGAACACCCCCCCCCCTTGGCATTTTTATTACAAAATGTGGTTTTTCGTAAGAAGTTGATCTATAAATACATGGTTGGCATGGGTGGCTTGTGCGTAAAGCGCTCGCCTCTCACCAAGGTGACCACGGTTCGAATCCTGGCCGCGGATCGCATGTGAGTAGAGTTGTGCGTTGGTTCTCTCCTGTGCCACGTGGGTTTTTCTCCGGGCCCTCCGGTTTTCCTCCCTCCGGAAAAATCAAACACTTTCGATCTCAGGCTGTGCTCCGTGGTCATATATGGGTCGATGTGGCCGGCAGCCATAGGCGCCTTTACGTGCCAGCGGCCCGACCACGTTGTAGCCGCGTCCTTCGCAATTCAGCATACCAGCTGCGAGTAAGGATGATTAGCCTCCCAAATTATTATTATTATTATTATGACATCGACAGTACAAAATGAAACTGGGCACTTCCCTTTTCATTCGGACAACATGCGGTGTACAGTTGGGTGATGTCTGATTTCAAGTCTGATTTTTAATTGATTGTGATTCCTGTTTGCAGGTGCACGTGAACCTGATGGTGCTGGAAGCCAAGATGCAGGCTAGCCTCCTGTACAGCCTGCGCGCCGTCATGTGGCTCTACACAAGATGACGCAGCCCATCGCAGAACAAGACTACTGCCACCCGCCGCCCAATCAAAGTCTACGAAAACCTTCCACAACACAGCTGAGTGATTGCTGCCCTTCTTACTCCAGCGGGGCAGCATATCTGCCCTTCTTAACCCAGAGGCGGCAGCATATCTGCCCATGTCAATCCAGAAGGGGCAGCTTATCTGCCCTTCTCAATCCAGTGGGGGCAGCAGATCAAACATAAACCTGCCTGAAAAGCAATACTGTGTTCAGTAGTTTTAAAAAGCCTGAGCGTTTTATTCCTCCCTCTGCAGGGTCAACGGCTGCTTACAAACCAAACAGGTTTTAGTAAGGGTTTTGGGGAAAAAAGATGTATTGATCTTCCTTGGTGCTTCTTCTTGGATATGTAGTTGTAAAGCTTGCAGTTGGCGTGGCAGAGTAGATAGTATATGTGTACATAATAACAACAGTTCCACAACAAATCGTGTTTTCACAAACGGGGCATTAATATACCTGTACTGTTTAGACCAAAGAATTCATATTTGCCCATTTTAACTGAGTATTATCGTGTTCTGTCTGTGCTTTGCCATACCACTGCAGGCTTAGCAATCTGTCTGGGACTCTTTGTGACTACGGGAAAAAAAAATGAATCTCAAATTTAAATAAATATGAGTTTGTGTGTGTGTGCTTGTACATAGTCGGTGTTCCATTATCTTGGTCAAACCAAAAAAGGAACAACGGCCGGCTGTAGAGTCAGTGTTTAATGTCTGTACATTGTTGAATTGAAAAAAAAAATAAGAAAACTGGCACTCTAAAATAATGATGATATCGTTGAAAAAATGTATAAAGTCTGGACTTGTGCTAGTTTTAGTTTTCTGTGTTCCCCCTGGTAGATTACCACTTCCTGTGTTTAAAAAATCCAAATAAATAAAAAAATAAAACAAAATTATGTAACAAAGCCGCAATACAAGCTCGTTGGTGTGATAAAGCTTAACAATGACTAATCAATCCTAGGCTAACGATTTCCAAACGAAAAACGAAAAGGAAATCTCTAATATTTGAGAAAATATTCTGTCATTTGTCTTGAAATGTGGAATTGTGTATATGCAAATATCCCATAAGTGGACAAAAAAGCCTGAATAATGCCAAATGTAACCATTGTACAATTGAATTGGCTTTGCAGTTCTAAGTGATTCCCCACGTTTCCCCCAAAATATAATTGAAATTGTTTGAAGTCTTGCAAGCACAAGTGTCGTATGTTTTACCAGTGCCAGTCAATGTGCAAAGTAAACGGTCAATAGCATTATTGTACTGCTGTTGGTGTTTCTTGATGATAAAATACATTGAATGCCTTTTTGTTTTGAAATTTGTTACTTTTTTTTGACTGAAAATTCTCAAGCATTGCAGTTCTGATATTTGAAAATGTGACAGTAGGGCTGTGACAACCCAAGTTTTTGAAGACATTCGGGGAAATTTTCTGTTGCAGATCATTTTGCCATCAGTATTTTCTGTCAAAAAAATAAGAAGTCAGTTTTTTTTTAATAAGGAATCCGATATTTTTTTCCGTCGAATGGTGCATATAAACATTGTATTATTTGTTTGTATATAGGTGTACAGTGTTTCTGCATGCAGATTTCATGTATAGGGGATCTATTTATACCCATTGTTACCGTGGTTACAATCAGCATTGCGTTGAGTGTTTATAGGCGAGAGAAATTGGGGGGGGGGGAGCGGAGCATTGAAGTTGAAGGTTTATTTATTGCCAAAATGCTTGATTTCAAGAAAACTGATTAATTTTAACAAGTGTTGCAGCTGTTTGAAATCGTAAGCGTTGGTTCTGTTTGACAATAAAAAGTGGTTGTGATTGATTTGACCAGCTGAATGAACAAAACATTTGGTTTTTAGGGTCGAGTCGGGTTAAGTATTATTTTTGGCGTCTTCGTAATGTAGCTACTTCGGAAATTGGATGTAAAATTGCGCTGCAGATTGTATTTTTTTTCTTTTTATGGTTAGTAACTGAAAACCAACATTAATGGGAAGGGTATTGATGCAGTCACCACGTGAAAACACCAACATTCACCGAGCTGAAATATTTTAATGATGTCGATTGCTGAACAGATCGATTCTCTGTTGCGAAGCAAGTGACAAATGTTGGTTTTAGGCCGACGAAATAGTTTTGTGAATATTGGCAACCAATTTTGGAATTAGCCAGAAACCGAACTGCAAGGCAAAATGTGCTCAGAGATTTTTTGAAGAACTTTTAAATGAAGAAAGTGAGGTTGATCAATAGTAATAAGCTCTGAAATGAATCAAGCATTGTTCTGAAACAAATGTGTTTATTTTCAACCCCAAAAAATACATTTTGGGTTGAGGTGTGGCTTATCACAGACTTTACTTCGCATTTAGAAGCTTTTCTGGTGAAACTTAGAAGAAACATCAACCTATCATTAGCAGTGTACCAAGATGTATAAGCTTGCAAACATACAGACTTCCAAGTTTTCTGTGTGCATGTTCCATTTTAGTACATGAAAAGTTGCTCTGTGAAGCTCAAGCATTCGATGTATGAAAAAGAAAAAAAAAATGATGATAAAATCCGTACCCGATATACATATACTTATATTTATGATTGTGAAAAACTAATTGCAATACCAAAGATAACTCAGTAGTTGTGTTGTTGCAGCTTTAGACTTTTGCTTTTATCAGACCGCCTCATGTCATTGTTTGTATTATTTTGTTGACGTCTTGTTCACATTTGGTTTTGCTTGTTGATATTTTTACACATACCCATTCAATTTACAGAAAAAAAGGGCATTTTTGAAATAGATATCAGGATTTTTTTTGTTGGATTTCTCATTCATTCTGCAAGTTCGCCTACTCATTTTCTCCAACAATTCGCTGACAATGCGCTGACAATATATCGTTGAACAGGCATATATATTTTTGGAAATCAGGGGGCAACATCGGTAGCCTTAATACAAGGCTGTCTGTTTGTGGGAGGCGTAAACTAGCTGTAAATGCTGAGAAACACCAAACGTAAGTCAAAATGAAACTGTTGTCTTTGGAAAGTTAAACTCTTTACCAGTTGTGTCAAACTTGCACCAGGCTTTTCAGTACAGGGGGTCATGTTTACAGACTTATCCAGTCAGCAACTTGCAGATTGGAATGAAGTCTACACCAAACGGCCAGTCGAATCTCGGTTATATTTGCGAGTGGAATTTTTAAGAACAAATTATCAATGGAACGCTCGCGTGAGTTTTTATTACAAAAATACATTGTGTTTGTTTGTTTGTTAGGTTGTTTGTTTGACTTGATCGAATGTTTTTAACGTGGCATTTCTGAAACTGCAACATCAAATTATATAAATATATATATTTAATATTGTTTATGAAAATGTTATTTGCTTTGTATGTTTGATAATGATTTAAAGTGTTCTTTTTTGTATGTCGTTGCATGACAAAGCCCACTTTTTCTGTGTACGCTCATTTAATTTGGTTACCATTATTAACTAGTTAAATATTCATTAAAGTATGTTGTCAGGTTTAAGGCATGTTTTCATCAGTTTTAGCAGTATTCATCAAAAAGATAAACTTTTGAGCTGGATATCTTGCTCGTTACCAATGGAAAATATTTGGATTTCTCACAGCCGGGTTTATTTTGAATTCTTTTGAAATATTGTTCTGGTCTACCATTCCACCCAAAAATACTCTGCTTTTCCCGGATTATTCCTAAACAACTACTGTGAAATAAAAGTTATTTGAGGCTAATAATAGTCCATCTCGAGTCAACACTTGTCCGTTTGTATTGGTGTTTTTTCCATCAATCATTTTTCAAACTGTTTTCTTATTGCAAGAGATGATCGTCATCAGACTCCTATCGATGCAACTTCACCAGTCGCTTTATAGTGACAGCTATAGGCAACTAAAATGAACAATTCATTCAAAATAACATCTACAATTATAAGATTTGAGGCTTTGCATGGTGGGGTATCGGTATCGTTTCGGTTTGCGGTAACACCATGTGGTAATAACTACTGCTTAGAAGATAGTTCTGAAAAGAACTTGTACTGCTTATTATCAACTTTGCTAAGTAGTTTTTTTGTTCTGATAAGAACAGTCCTGCTGTAAGTTCTAAACGAACTTGTCTTTGGTCTCAACGTTTCGACTAGCCTGCTCTAGTCATCGTCAGGAGACTGTTCTTATCAGAACAAAAAACTACTTAGCAAAGTTGATAATAAGCAGGACAAGTTCTTTTCAGAACTAATATCTTCTAAGCAGTAGTTATTACCACATGGTGTTACCGCAAACATCTACAATCCTGGCCAAATCTCGCTGGGCCCCCAACCCCCCGGCCCCCGTTCAATGTTGTCTCACATTGCGCGGTGTGTGTGCTCCATCAGCTGAAGAGAACAACATTGACCGGGGAGTGGGTGACCGTGGCAGGCTCAGGGAAGTGTCCCAACCATTTTGGCCGGGATTGTAGATTCAACTACCCTGGGGGCCTCTTTGTTAATCTCCCCAGCGGAAATTGAGGATGTTTTTATATCCAACAAGTGTCTACCAAGTTCCCATGGTGTGGAGCAGTGCGCTCCCACCACTACCTGCTCTCCCTCTCTATTGGATGCGAGGTTGGAAATTAAGTAACCCCTGGGGACGAGGTTGGTTCCGTAAAGACTGGTTCCCGGTCCCTATTATCCTTCGGACTTCGAATAAAGGGACCGGTAGTGGGCAATAGATTTGGAAACATTTATTTCTAAGGAATGGAAATTGGATGCAGGACTAGGAAGATATACCCATAATTCTACCAGGTATGATTCCCGGTCCCTGAACACAAACATCACAACGATAATGTAAGCGTGGAACCAGCCTATTGCAAAATGGCAACAAGTTTGTGGGGTGGTGATGAGTTTCGATTTTCACTGAATTTGAAAGTGTCTCTGGCAACTATGAGGGGCACTGCTTTTCAGTACTTGAAACCTATGCAGTTAAAATGCTTGACAGTTGGCTTCTTGCAGACACTATGACGATTTTGTCTACTAGTTAAGAGTCAGCAGTAATGATACTTTGATGGGCATCTGTTCAACTCGTCCACGCGCGCTAGTATTGTCTGTCGCAAGGTAGCGCCCTCTGTCGTTGGAAATAGGCCCAGGAATTTCAGATTGACGACTGCTACAAATTGAAGAAACTGAGCGTAAGTCATTCTATTTTTAACTGTTTCCAAAGTTTGTTAATTGCATGTCAACAAAAAGTTTGACTAGGTCAGGTATATAGAACGTAGTGGCCATTGCATTTCTCCTGTACATGTATCAGACTTAGGCTATTTCAGGAAAGCTACAAAATATAACAAAGATTCCAAGATGGCGGACTGCATACGCGCATCTGCACTTTTTTGTTTAAAGACATCGAGCGTTATTTAATATGACGGCAAGATAGATGGCGGAGTGACGTCATGCGATGAAAACATCTATTCATTTGCACACCGGCAGATTTCATTAGTTAATTGCTATGTATTACCATTCAGCACTCCAGACTCAAGAACCATTGAGTTTTAAGAAAATAGGGCTATTTAAACAAATTCCCCGATGTCCACGCCCACCTACCGATACGTTTATAGTGCAGGCCTAAATCCGTTATTTAGAGCATTGGAAGGGCTTTGTCATTATTTGATAGTGATACTGGTAGTGTATTGTTTGAAACCGTTTTGTGAATTGGATAGCCCATAGCCGCCATTTTCGGGCGCAAACTATACACATGTATGGGTGCAGACCAGTAAATCGGTCCGAAATTGCCTGCGCCGGCCAAATCACGATTTGCATGCCCTCAAAATCTTCGGTATTTGAGCATGCTGTGGGCCATGAACTTTTGTTAAAAAAAAATGGGGAAACCGTGCACAGGAGGACTTGAGCTTGCAGTTCTGTGTTTTTTTTGATGTAATTTACTAAAAAAAAGCTTACTTTTTTGATGGTGAGTGTAGTTTTTTTTTTTCAAAATGGATGGGCTTCAGGATTTTCAGGTGATCGTCTCTCTTCAGATGAAATTTTCTAAAAGTCATCAGTTGACCCCCGTAAATTGAACAGAAATTGAGGGGAGCATTTACCATTGGGGTCTATGGAAGTTTATTTACTGGTCTGCTACCGTATATGTATTGGGCCACCCGCAGCCACCATTTTGGATGGTCCTATAAGAACGTACACGTATAAAGTACGTTGGCTTCAGTTGCTAACCTTTTTATCCATATTTCAACGAAGGTGGCGCCACGTCCACCCCGTGATAAATGAAGGTTGTCAATCGTACCTAATTAACGCTCGCGTTTACTAATAACCGTGGTCACACCGTATTAAACGTTAAAATAGTGCAGCTAGCGAAATATGCCTTTCATCAGTCGGCAAGGTAGTGAAGACGTACCACACAACTAGCAACGTACAAAAAACTGCCACAGGCTAGCCGCTGGGCGCTGTGTGAATGAACAGATTTCGTCCTGTGCTTCGTTGCATCTCGCGTTTTCTTGAAATTGGTGTTGCCTGCCATGGAGGGTTTGGGATTGTTAATTCTCACGGTGCTATTCACTGCACGACGAGCATGCGTTGCGGCGAGTGGGACCCTCTACGTCGCCCGGGAGAACCAGGCGTTGGTCGGGCACACGTTCCTCAGCCTACACGCTACGTCCCTGGTCCAGTGCATGGTGCTCTGTCATCGCCACCGTCGCTGCTTGTCGTTCAATCACGGCGACACTGATGGCACGTGCCAAATGAACGGCGCAAGGGCAGAGGAAAACCCTGAAAGTTTGCAGCAAAAATCAGGCTTCTTGTACTTCGGCGGCTTGGAAAGTGACACGAAAGGACCGATGGAAACAACGACTGAAACAGTCCAAGTAGGTTTTGTTTTAACCTTAGAATAAAATTTATAAACAATATGCTATTATATACACTTTAAAACTAGAAAACATGGGCGTCGCCAGGATTTTTTTGATCGATGTCTCATTGAAAAGTGAATAACTTTTGTAGCTATCATTAGAAAAAAAGCAGTTTAGAAAAGGAATCTATTTTTTGAGATGGAACTCGAAAACACTCACAGGCCAGGAACACATCTCTAATCTATATATCATTATGATAGGCACATTCACTTGGCACGATGTTAGGTAATAATGTAGGCCGAATGAGACGTTTGTATACATCAAATAAGCACATCAAACAAAATAGTTATAGAAAAAACATTTAGTGGGATAGTCAACCTATTGTAATTATATTATTGTCAGATTTGATTTTTTTTAATTTAAAACCTTATAAAACCACCACAAATTATGTGAGGATAAACACGTCTATTACGTGAGGGTTAAGGTCAATGTCTATGATTGGTTGCAGAAAAAAATATATTGCTGGCAGGTGCGCAGCAGCAATATGCGCGGCTAATACTGCCTTGGTCAAAGCTAGCTAGACTCACAGCTTAATTACATGGCCTTGTTAAAAAAAATACACATGATTGATCGAATTAATCAAACTGACCATTAAGTTGAGTAATGAGAATTAAAATGCAATTATCGCGTGATTATTATCCATGATAAACAAAGGGCAATAATTTGTAGGCATATTCCCTTTTGTTTTTTTCAGGTGAGTACGAATTCCCAAGGACAAGGGGATGAACTTGATCAAAGTGCAGCAGCCATGTCGACCGTTCTTGTCTTCAGAGCAGAAGAAGTGCCCGAAGGTAACTCTTTTGGCGTCACGATAATTATTGTCTGGCAGCCAATAATTCGAAATGTGTGAATAAATTATTCACTTACTATTGTCAGATTTGAGTTTTGATTGTCTGTGGATTGTTTTGTTCAATGTCTTATTCAGAAGTGGAGGACTTTGCTGGAAAGTAAGTTTAAAATAACATCTTTTTTTTTTGAAGTTGAAACTCTTTGAGACATTTGTTAAACATTATTGATCGGAACATTCTTTCCAGTTGTAATAGTACCGCAGCCTTCTCCTGATGTTGAGGCTCCAACGGTCACTTGCCCCAATTCCGTATGGAGCTATACCAATGGAGGAGAAGCCCAAGCCAAGCCCGATTGGGCGCCCCCAACGGCCGTAGACAACCTGGACGGGGAAATACCCAGCTCCGAAATCACGTGCGTGAACGATCTGGGATTAGTCGTTGGCCCTGGGGACGGGTTCTACAAGGGGGTCACGACCGTGTGGTGTGAAGCATACGACAGTGTGCGCAACATGGGGACGTGCCATTTCAACGTTTCTATCATAGGTATTTAGCTCTGATAATCATCGGGATTGCTCATGGCGCTCGCGAGCTGTGCCCAGTGCACACATTGAAGTAGCCTTTCGACAAGGCCATCGTGGCTTGGAGCGACGGAGCTGCGAAAGCACGAAGCGACTGGAGCAAAGATTAAGTCAGCACGCTTCGCCACTCGCGTGTGTGGTCTCCCGCTCCAGTCGCTTCACAGCTTCGCCGCTTTGTCAAATGCTGGCAAGTTAAGCCACGATGGCCTTGGCGAAAGCCTAATCTCTCAATTTGAATATGGCACGGGGAACCCGAGTTAAACTAAAGTTCGTAGGCTTGTTTATTTCAGAATAGAATGTTTAAAAGAATTGAGGTACATTGTATAATGAAACAATTTCTATCTCAACACACAAAAAGTACTAGTCACAAAATAATAAGCATTATCAAACAATGAATACATTAGGTACAGATACGGTTAAGGATTGACGTTCTGTTTTTTTACATTCATTTCCTCTGCAGATTGCGGTGGTTGCGCCCCACTTGGCATGGAAAATGGCACTATACAAGACGATCAAATCGGCGCCCTCAACGTCTTAAACTCAGACGATGCAAACTACGGCCCTGGGCTTGCCCGTCTGAATGGTGCAAGTAAGACAGTTTTAGTTGATGAAAAGACACGTTTATTAAAAGTTTGTAAATGGAGACAAAATAACAATGTGCAGTAATGTAGTCACGTGGTATTTTGTGTAGTGGTTGGACGGTTTCCAGAAGGAGGATAATGTTCCCAAAATTGACCCAAAAAGTGGTGTTTCATGTGCCATCATCGGCGTCGCATTTTTTGTACTTGTCAGAGACTATTGTGCACTCGCACGTGTTGCCTCTTATGCTGAACACATTTTTTTTGGCCAATTTTATCGCAGAATCCTGGTGTGCGCAGACGCTTCAGGACGAGGGTGATCCATTTCCCTGGATCAGTGTGTCTTTGTCGCACCAAGCAGACGTGTACGGCGTGATTGTCCAGGGGCGCCCCTCCAGCAACATGTTCGTGTCCAATTTCATCGTGCTTTACCGAGAAGGTGCTTGGCAAGAATGGAGTCTCATTACAGAAGACACAGGACCTCTAGCAGAGGTAAAAAAAATGTACTTCTGAGTGTCGTTTTTTTCCTGGACATGTGAAATTTGGACTCGAATAAACTCGGGACTATTGGTCACACTATTGGGTCACAGTCCATATAAGGTAACGTTTGGAACCTAAATCATGAAGCGTTTCAAATCACGTGATTATTCAATCACGTAATATGTTTCAAGCATGCATAAAATGACTTTATTATAGGCTGCAGACGAAAACTGCAATCGGGCATGTGATTACTGCCCACTCATTATTACGAAATTACGTTCCTGTTAAACGTTTTAAGACGTTTTTAATTTTATCCACTTTTAAACGTTTTTTAACACTTGAGTGTTACTTCGTGGTGTCGTTATGGCTAACTCCCTTCGCTTATGGGTGTAGTCAACTTTTGAGCTACTCAGCACATGATTGGGGGAAGCACCAGTCTCGGCATGTTCGCACTACAAAACTGGAACTCTCCCAAATCCTTTTTTTCTCCATACATCTCAGTTGAGAAGATGTGTGGTTCTGAAAAGAACCGGTTGGATGCAGTAAAACCTGCCGTTCCTATCAGTATGCTCTGATCGTCTTCAAGACATACAGCATGAAGACGATCAGAGCATTATGATCGGAACGTCGAGGAAGAACCACACATCTTCTCCAAAGAGATTCTTCCATTACACATGGTGTTACCGCTAACCCTTGCTATAGTTTAAGCTACCGACAAAGAATATCTTGAGATTAATGGACCGATCCAGTAAGCACCGCCCCATTGTATTCTGACCAATCACAGCCGTGATTTATGTCCGACATGCGTGCACAAACGTCCGACATGCGTGCACTCGCGTATGATGCGCGCGGCAGGAAAATGCAGTGTGGCATTGGAGAGGAGAACGTGTTAATTTGCCCAGTGCGCAGTGGGAGGGGCTTACTGGATCGGTCCATTCGTGTATTAAAAGGAGCACGATTTGCCTGCATAATGGATAATTCAGTGTCTTTACTACTTTTTTCTTCTTATCGCAGTTTGATTCCTCTAAGTCCGGCGAGACAGCGGTCCACGTGCCGTTTCAATCAGCGTTGCGGGACTACATCCGCCTCGGGCTCCTTCGCATCACGCCCACAAAGTGGCAGACGGCGGTCTGCATGCGCTTGGAAATCATCGGGAAAACTGCGCCTTATTAGACGGTTAACTGCTGCGTGGGAAAAGAGCCTGAAAGTTGACCCCTCAGGTGGCGCGCTTCCGGACCCTACGAGTAGGAATATGAGCGTGTAAAACTAAAAGTCGGAGTTTTTGAAATTATTTTAGGGACATTGATTTCTTAAGAAAATCACCCTCAAAAAGGCTTTTGTAAAATTGTTACTAGCATCTCAATTTACGGAAAACTGAAAAATCGCCTGACGTGAAAGAAATATCGTGCCAACTGACTTGGACCTCTCACTTCAGAAAATCTAAAATACATGTGGACTAGTGGAACTCGGAGCACTCGTGCAATGGTGAAACTTTAGAGCCTATGAAATAATTTGGGGCAGTCATTATTTTGGGTAAACTCTTAAACTTCAAAAGGAGACTAAAAGGTCTTTTTGGGACACACATTTTTTTTTAAAAATAAACTTGAAAAAGTTATTCTCATTTAAATTTACAAACAAAGGGAAAATGACCGTTGATAAGAACTGTAATAAAGTGTGATTCAAACATGGCCGACTAAATCTAGAATCTGGATGTATAGGTATATCATTTTCGTTTTCGTGTAAGTATAGTACGCGATGTGAATACAAACGTGATCCAATTAATTAAGTACAGAAATCCGAGGGTGATTTTCTTGAGAAATCAATGTACCAACAATAATTTTTAAAAAACCTCTTACTTTTATAACATAAAAGTCAGAGTTATAGCACAAAATATTAAGTGCTAGTATAATTGTCCTGTTCGAGGGGTCCGGAAGCGCGCCACCAGGAGTCCTTCAGACTCTAGCACTCTTGATTCCTGGGCCAAGTTCGCGCAGGACTATAGTTGACCAATGGTTAACAGTCGACTAACGCTTGCCCGAACTCTGTCTAGTCGAGGTTGTTGACTACGCTAGTCGACTATCTGGAACCAGCCTACTGGGGTTGGTTGCATCGCTGGTAACCAATAGCCACGCGCATTCATAACGCTAGCACGGTTGAGCAGGATCCAGAAGTTTTGCGATGACATTTGGACCAGCATTTGACGTTGGCACGTTGCTATTAGTGCGCAGGCGTCAGACTATACGTCACAAATTAACCACTAGTCGACTAATGGTCCTTGCCCGAACTTGGCCAAGAATGGCTTTTGATTTTGTTCGTATGCGACTGCGGCGGTAGAGGTCGCTATATCAAAAAGATGAACGAATCCCAGTCTGGAACTTCAACATAGTCGAAAAAAAATAGTAATCATACACAGTCATGTACCCCATAACAACCACACATTGCTTGAATAAAGCGCACGTGTATTTTTTTTGCATCGGCGTGACTGGGTTCATCTTGTCCGATCGCCCTCTACCACCGCGGCGACCAGGCCGCGCTTGCCATAAAACCAGGTATCGCGACTGGCTGCATTAGTGCTAGACTGGTAGCTAGTGCCCATGTGGACTAGTATTTTCATGTAAATCCTTTGATTGGATCACCGTTGCGTGTGCGCAGTATGGTTTTTTTATTTTTGAAAAAAAGTTGTGCGCATGGATGACAGTTGCATGGCCATCAGAAAACTGACTCTTACCAGTAGGCAAAATCGCCATAGTGTCTGCACGAAGGCAAGTTTCAAGCATTTTAACTGCATAGGTTTCAAATACTGAAAAGCAGTGCCCCTCTATAGTTGCCAGAGACACCTTCAAATTCAGCGAAATTGAAACTCATCATCACACAAACTGCGCATCAATGATAGCCAAGGCTCAAGACTGGTTCCGCGCTTGTCATTATCGTTGTGATGTATCTACAGGGCGGGATTCAGACCTAGGTTAATTTACATACACCGGGAGGAATTCCTCCAGGATTCATTGCCCGCTACCGGTCCCTACATTTGAGGGACCGGGATCCAGTCTTGGATAACGACTGGCCGAAACTGGAGGTAGATATAAATAAAATGATAGGTGAATGGTGAGCTGCTAAGCAAATTGATTGCTTTATTTGACAGATTTTTTTTGTCTAACGAGAACCAGTCACGATTGTTTTGTATAGATTGTTTGCGATTTTGGCTGGTAAACCGTCTCTGCTTAAAACTTTTTTTTTTGCTAAGCAAATTGCTGTGCCCAGTAGCTCCATGTAATTCGTCCCCGGTCTTTTCAAGGGGCCTTTTTGAATGTGATAAATAGACATATAGTATATAATTATAGGTAATGATGTATTAATCATGTTTTTATGAAAGGCATGTAGAATCATTTGCTTTCTTGCATTTTGTTCGTTTCCAATAATAACACCACTCGGAATCCAAAGAACAACGTTCAAAACCTAACCTGTTGAAGTTTCAGCTCAGTGGATATTACTTTTCGAGAAAACAGGGAAAACCCATGCACTATAGCTCTTGATCACGAAAGACGATTTCGTCTTTAGCACTCTTTATTCCACAAATTAGCTAATTGACTGATCGTTACAAATCACGGACATTTTTTATTTCTTCTAAATGTCAGCAAGCCAGACGGAATAATTTCATGGGGGTTTAGTACCAGTACGATCTTTAATCCAAGTAAACTTTTGATTCGGTAGGTTTAAGTTTGGGGGTAAATGCAAATGATCCTACACGCCTTAAATATAAGTCTTGTTGATATTAAATGTTTCATGATTGTATTTAACCAAAAATATTTAACCAAAAAAAAAAAGTAATCGAATTGTGATGTAGTAACTGCACGTACTTAGCCTTAACAAATTACTCACTCATTATGTATAACAGCAAAAATATAATAAAGCCAATTTAAAATGTTTATGTTATTTTAATAAATATCAGTATATACGTGTAGTTTATATATAATCGAATATGCCTATTTATTTCAGCTGTATAAAGTTCTAACTTATAACCATTAACTTCTATGTTAAAATAACTAGTCTTACTGAAGTCTTTGTCCAAGAATATATATGTTCTTTTTAATATTATATTTGAAAAGATAATGATACAAAACTCCGAAAATGTATAATGATTGGTTTACAAGGATCCATTCCCAAATTTTTAAGGGGAAAAAAGAAGACATCCAGTGAAATCACACGACTTATAGGCGTGGGATTGTTATGTCAGTGTCAGTCAAGCAGATGAAAACGTCTTTTCCTTAGAACTAGCGTATTCATTGGTTTTTATGTGTTACCATTCAGCACTCCAGACTCAAGAACCATTGAGTTTCAAGGAAATGGGTCTAGGAGCTAGACCACTGATGATTATGTCCATGCACGCCCGCCTATAATCAACACGGTTAATTATAGCGCTATTGCAATTACATGTATTAAATTGTTATGAAACTCGTAGCGAAATATAATAAATGGAATGCTGAAGTTCCTAAATTTATTCTTGAATTACCATAGAATGCAGGAGAAATCATCGTAGATTTCAATTTTTTCGGACCCCTTTAGCAGTGGGTGTTTTAGAATCAACTCCACCCCCTTTATGTACCCCCCTTAATTTTTCCTGATGACTAGATCCGCCCCTTTTTCTTTAAGAAGAGAGTCGATTAAACACTATTCATAAATACCTCAGACAGTTTAGCTATTCCTATTGGTCGAGAGCCCGTCACGTGGCCGGTCTTAAACGGATGATAAAGACATGGCTAGCTGGGGCCAATTTCATAGAGCTGCTTAAGCACAAAATTTGCTTAAGCACAAAAAAGTCTTGCTTAATAAAATCAGGATATCAGCCAAAACTCCATGCGACTGTTGTGCTAAGTAAACAGCTAAATACCAGTCACAAGAAATGTACACCGCATGGCATTTTGGCCGGTAACCTAATTTTACTAAGCAATGTTTTTCGTGCTTAAAGCAAATTTTCTGCTGAAGCAGCTCTATGAATTTGGGCCCTGGGGCCGTATTCACAAAACTCAAACTTAAGAGATAACTTAAGCCAGACTTAAATCTTAGCATCCTACTAACTTAAGTGGGACGCTTAATATGGTATTCACGAAAGATCTAAGCACCCCAATTATATTAGTGCTCAACTTAACTTAAGTGTTCAAAACAGTCACTCTTGCTCAATGCACAAAATATGTACGTCATAAACGTTCCTACGCAGCAGCAGTTCAATCAATAATGTGCGTGCTTCCTTAACATAATCATGCGTGCGCGTATTCTGCGACGCAGTTTCCAAGCTCAATTTAATACACAAAAACTTATCTGCGTCAAGCGCGCGTCCACCTAGTTCGTCATGCACATCGTATGCTCTCAGTGCATGTAGTTACTTACCATAGTTTTTACGGTCGTTTGAACAACTAAACTACAAGTGAATTGTTCATTTTATTTACTATCGAGTATGAAACAAATTGTCATGATGATTTATGTCATACGCGCTGGAAGGTAAGACAGTTAATTTTAATTAATAGCCTTTCGGCAGTCACGTGGTAGGACTGTGCATGCCATTACATTGGTTTCGTCAATCGTACACCTGATCGTACCCGTGCCGCCCGCATAAAAATCAACAAATCGTTCGAAAATGACTGTCAGAATGTCGACGAACTACAATCTTAGGGTTGTCACACATTAATTTCAACTTGGCTTTCCTTTTACAATCATTCGTTATTGACGATATTTCCCTCTACCCCTAGAAAGTCCAATTTTGTGCCTAAAAATACCAACCAACGGAAAGGAATATCGCCGCCATGACACCCTAGTGCCCCACTTAACTTGACTTAAGACAGGTCCGACCACACTTAGATTTAAGTCATGAAAATAAGTGGGGCGCTTAATGAAAATGCTTTGTGAATACTGCTTAAATTGTAAAACTAGTCTAAGTCGCATATTTAAGTGGGGTGCTTGCTTTTTTATGACTTAAGTCGTTTTGTGAATACGGCCCCAGGTCTTAAACACTTTTCCAGTGTCACAATAAAATGTGGACTCCTAAAAATCCAGTGCCTCTTACCGTTTCATTGGTTGAACGTTCACAATCCTCACGTAGGCATGCGCAACACTACCAGCGAGTCAGAATTTTATAGTTCTAAATTCAAAACGCAACGTCCCAGGTGCGTTCTGCGCGACATCGCGCAGAACATGCTACGCGCGCGTCAACCTCCATAAAAGGGTTGTTTACATCTTACTCTCCAGCTGAACACTCCATTATTTTGCTAGAGGGATGTTTCAAAAAGCATGAAGTGAACTTGTTGAACAAAATCGGGATTTTGTGAACGAATTATTTGATATTTTTTACCGAAAAGGTATTTATGAATGGAAATAAATATGTGCTCGGTCGGTATTTATCACTCTGTTTAATACCGCTTAGAGTCTGGGTGCTGATAATTACCCTCGCCTTCGGCACCCAGACTCTAAGCGGTCTTAAACAGAGTGATAAAAACCTCCGGAGCACACATTTATTCCCTTATTAATTTACATACACATTAACTAATGCTATAGTCAGCTTACAATGAGGCAGCGGAAGTGTGTGGGGTTTTTTTTGGGGGGGGGGGAGGGATTAAGGTGAAGAGAGTACCCCCACCTTTTGAAAAGTGTTGGTTTTATCTCCACTTACTTTTTTTTTCTTCACTGAGCCCTGAAACGATTATAGAAGCAGCGGGGAAAACTAAAGTGATAGGCAAGAGCAAGAGCGCCACCTAGTAACGGAAGGGATTCACATTGATATGTAGTTAATTTCCTTGCATTTTCTTCAAGTTCAGACTACTCTCAAAACGTGAATACTGTCAAACCAATCAATAACAAGGATCGAAATATTCAGCCCCAAAAACCCAAAGATTCGATGACTTAATTGTTTTGTGGTTGAGATATAATTTTATGCTTCACTGCTTTCAGATGTGCCATCGCCAGCTTCTTACAAAGTTTTAATGTTGTACACGTAGTACGTGTACGCCTGCCTACAGTACTACGTGTACAGTACTTTTTTGAACATACTGTACATACACTGCATCATGTATGGTCTTGTGTAATAGCGCCCTCATGTGGTTATACTGTCTTATTGATTATCGATTACATCAATAATACAGTAACCACATGAGGGCGCTATTACACAAGACCATACATTACACAGTCTGTAGTTTGTGGGGTGATGAGTTTCGATTTTCACTGAATTTGAAAGTGTCTCTGGCAACTATGAGGGGCCCTGCTTTTCAGTACTTGAAACCTATGCAGTTAAAATGCTTGACAGTTGGCTTCGTGCAGACACTATGACTATTTTGCCTGCTGGTTATGGTAAGAGTCAGTAGTAATGATACTTGATAAATGATAGCAGCATGTGTTCAACTCGTCCACGCGCTAGTATTGTCTGTTGCAAGGTAGCGCCCTCTGTCGTTGGAAATAGGCCCAGGAATTTCAGATTGACGATTGCTACAAATTAAAGAAACTGAGCGTAAGTCATTTTATTTTAACTGTTTCCAAAGTTTGTTAATTGCATGTCAACATAAAGTTTGACCAGGTCAGGTATATAGAACGTAGTGGCCATTGAATTTCTCCTGTACATGCAGACTTACTAGGCTTCTTTATATCAGGAAAGCTACAAAATATGACGAAGATTCCAAGATGGCGGACTGCATACGCGCATCTGCACTTTTTTGTTTAAAGACATCGAGCGTTATTTAATATGACGGCAAGATAGATGGCGGAGTGACGTCATGCGATGAAAACATCTATTCATTTGCACACCGGCAGATTTCATTAGTTGCTATGTATTACCATTCAGCACTCCAGACTCAAGAACCATTTAGTTTCAAGAAAATAGGGCTATGTAAACAAGTTCCCCGATGTCCACGCCCACCCACCGATACGTTTATTAAAGTTATAGTGCAGGCCTAAATCCGTCATTTAGAGAAGCATTATTTTGAAGGGCCTTATCATTATTTGATAGTGATACTGGTATTGTATTGTTTGAAACCTTTTGTGAATTGTATAGCCCATAGCCGCCATTTTCGGGCGCAAACTATACACATGTATATGTATTGGGCCACCCGTAGCCACCATTTTGGATGATCCTATAAGAACACGTATAAAGTACGTTGGCTTCAGTTGCTAACATTTTTATATTTTATCCCTCATCCATATTTCATCATCCATCCAAGGTGGCGCCAAGTCCACCCCGTGATAAATGAAGGTTGTCAATCGTACATAATTAACGCTTGCGTTTACTTTATAACCGTGGTCACACCAAACGTTAAAATAGTGCAGCAAGCGAAAGATGCCTTTCATCAGTCGGCAAGGTAGTGAAGACGTACCACACAACTAGCTACGTACAAAAAAACTGCCACAGGCTAGCCGCTGGGCGCTGTGTGAATGAACAGATTTCGTCCTGTGCTTCATTGCATCTCGCGTTTTCTTGAAATTTGTGTTGCCTGCCATGGAGGGTTTGGGGTTGTTAATTCTCACGGTGCTATTCACTGCACGACGAGCATGCGTTGCGGCGAGTGGGACCCTCTACGTCGCCCGGGAGAACCAGGCGTTGGTCGGGCACACGTTCCTCAGCCTACACGCTACGTCCCTGGTCCGGTGCATGGTGCTCTGTCACCGCCACCGTCGCTGCTTGTCGTTCAATCACGGCGACACCGATGGCACGTGCCAAATGAACGGCGCAAGGGCCGAGGAAAACCCGGCAAGTTTGCAGCAAAAGTCAGGCTTCTTGTACTTCGGCGGCTTGGAAAGTGACACGAAAGGACCGATGGAAACAACGACTGAAACAGTCCAAGTAGGTTTTTTTTAACCTTAGAATAAATAAACAATATGCTATTATATACACTTCAAAACTAGAAAACATGGGCGTCGCCAGGATTTTTTCGATCGATTTCTCATTGAAAAGTGAATAACTTTTGTGGCTATATCATTAGAAAAAAGCAGTTTAGAAAAGGAATCTATTTTTTGAGATGGAACTCGAAAACACTCACGGGCCGGGAACACATCTCTAATCTATAATCATTATGATAGGCCCATTCTTTTGGCACGATGTGAGAAAATAATGTAGACCGAATGAGAAGCTTGTATACATCAAACAAACACATCAAACAAAAAAGTTACAGAAAAAAACATATCTAGTGGGATAGTCAACCTATTGTAATTATATTATTGTCAGATTTGATTTTTTTTTTTATTTAAAACCTTATAAACCCACCACAAATTATGTGAGGATAAACACGTCTATTACATGAGGGTTAAAGTCAATGTCTATGATTGGGTGCAGAAAAAAAATATATTGCTGGCAGGTGCGCAGCAGCAATAATTTTGCGCGGCTAATACTGCCTTGGTCAAAGCTAGACTCACAGCTTAATTACATGGCCTTGTTAAAAAAAATACAAATGATTGATCGAATTAATCAAACTGACCATTAAGTTGAGTAATGAGAATTAAAATGCAATTATCGCGTGATTATTATCCATGATAAACAAAGGGCAATAATTTGTAGGCCTATTCCCTTTTGTTTTTCAGGTGAGTACAAATTCCCAAGGACAAGGGGATGAACTTGATGAAAGTGCAGCAGCCATGTCGACCGTTCTTGTCCTCGGATCACAGCCCGAAGGTAACTCTTTTGGCGTCACGATTATTATTGTCTGGCAGCCACTAATTCGAAATTTGTGAAGAAATTATTTACTAACTATTGTCAAATTTAAGTTTTGATTGTCTGTGGATTGTTTTGTTCAATGTCTTAATCAGTAGTGGATGACTTTGCTAGAAAAGTTGAAAATAATTCTGTTTTTTGAAGGTGAAACACTTTGAGACATTTGTTAAACATTATTGATCGGAACATTCTTTCCAGTTGTAGGAGTATCGCAGCCTTCTCCTGATTTTGAGGCTCCAGCGGTCGTGTGCCCCAATGCCGTATGGAGCTATACCAATGGAGGAGAAGCCCAAGCCAAGCCCGATTGGGCGCCCCCAACGGCCGTAGACAACCTGGACGGGGAAATACCCAGCTCCGAAATCACGTGCGTGAACGATCTGGGATTAGTCGTTGGCCCTGGGGACGGGTTCTACAAGGGGGTCACGACCGTGTGGTGTGAAGCATACGACAGTGTGCGCAACATGGGGACGTGCCATTTCAACGTTTCTATCATAGGTATTTAGCTCTGATAAATATCGGGATTGCTCATGGCGCTCGCGAGCTGTGCACAGTGCACACATTGAAGTAGCCTTTCGACAAGGTCCTCGTGGCTTGGAGCGGCGGAGTTGCGAAAACACGAAGCGACTGGAGCAAAGATTAAGTCAGCACGCTTCGCCACTCGCGTGTGTGGTCTCCCGCTCCAGTCGCTTCACAGCTTTGCCGCTTTGTCAAATGCTGGCAAGTTAAGCCACGATGGCCTTGGCGAAAGCCTAATCTCTCAATTTGAATATGGCACGGGGAACCCGATTCAAACTAAAGTTGGTAGGCTTGTTTATTTCAGAATAGAATGTTTAAAAGAATTGAGGTACATTGTATAATGAAACAAGTTCTATCTCAACACACAAAAAGTACTAGTCACAAAATAATAAGCATTATCAAACAATGAATACATTAGGTACAGATACGGTTAAGGATTGACGTTCTGTTTTTTTACATTCATTTCCTCTGCAGATTGCGGTGGTTGCGCCCCACTTGGCATGGAAAATGGCACTATACAAGACGATCAAATCGGCGCCCTCAACGTCTTAAACTCAGACGATGCAAACTACGGCCCTGGGCTTGCCCGTCTGAATGGTGCAAGTAAGACAGTTTTAGTTTATGAAAAGACACGTTTATAACAAGTTTGTAAATGGAGGCAAAATAACAATGTGCAGTAATGTTATAGTTACGTGGTATTTTGTGTAGTGGTTAGACGGTTTCCAGAAGGAGGATAATGTTCCCAAAATTGACCCAAAAAGTGGTGTTTCATGTGCCATCATCGGCGTCGCATTTTTTGTACTTGTCAGAGACTATTGTGCACTCGCACTTGTTGCCTCTTATGCTGAACACATTTCTATTGCCAATTTTATCGCAGAATCCTGGTGTGCGCAGACGCCTCAGTTGGGTCTATTGCCGTGGATCAGTGTGTCTTTGTCGCACCAAGCAGACGTGTACGGCGTGATTGTCCAGGGGCGCCCCTCCAGCAACATGTTCGTGACCAATTTTATCGTGTATTACCGAGATGATGCTTCGCAAGAATGGAGCTACATTACAGAAGACACAGGATCTCTAACACTGGTAAAAAATATAATTCTGAGTGACATTTTTTCCTGAACATGTGAAATTTGGACTCAAGATAAACTCGGAACTCTTGGTTGCATTGCGCATGCTCAGTGCACCATAAAGTCACGTGTGGGGTCACAGTCCATATAAGGAAACGTTTGGAACCTAAATCATGAAGCGTTTCAAATCACGTGACATATTATTCAATCGCGTAATATGTTTCAAGCATGCGTAAAATCACTTTACTATAGGCTGCAGACGAAAACTGCATCCGGGCACGTGATCACTGAACACTGATGACCCCCTCCAATGGATTAACCGTACAAGTAGAGAGCACTCAGAGAGCGCAAACCTCCACCAAGGCTAAAATTCCCCGCCATATTGTCAGTTCACACAAAAAAGAAATACTCACATAAATGGTGAAAAATGCTGGAACCAGACCTAGATAGCTAGGCCTATGCGGATCACTTTCAAAATCTAATCGATTTGTTTACAGAATTGGTATGGCATGCCCGGATTGGCTTGTACGCGTGTAAAATAAAATTGGGCGGGTATTTTGTAAAATTATGAATTATTTCCATGGGATAAGGAAGTGTAAAATGTTGGCTCATAATCGTCAGCGACACGAAGTATTAACACCCAGGTGGAGCTGAATTCGCGCTACGCGCGCGTAAGTTTTACAGAACCGAGTGATTTTCGTTTTCACGAAGTACAGTAGCTAGGTTGTATGCACTGTGCGCTGATCGGTCATTTTCGTTTTCACGAAGTAACACTCATCTTTAATTCACAAGTTTGAAGGCATTTTATTAAATGTGTCTGTAATCCTACACTACAAGAATAAGGATACATGACGTTCCTGTTAAACGTTTTAAGACGTTTTTATCCACGTTTATACGTGTTTTTAACACTTGAGTGTTACTTCGTGGTGTCGTTATGGCTAACTCCCTTCGCTTATGGGTGTAGTCAACTTTTGAGCTACTCAGCACATGATTGGGGGAAGCACCAGTCTCGGCATGTTCGCACTACAAAACTGGAACTCTCCCAAATCCTCAGTTTTTTCCATACATCTCAGTTGAGAAGATGTGTGGTTCTGAAAAGAACCGGTTGGATGCAGTAAAACTCGCCGTTCCTATCAGTATGTTCTGATCGTCTTCAAGACATACAGCATGAAGACGATCAGAGCATTATGATCGGAACGTCGAGGAAGAACCACACATCTTCTCCAAAGAGATTCTTCCATTACACATGGTGTTACCGCTAACCCTTGCTATAGTTTAAGCTACCGACAAAGAATATCTTGAGATTAATGGACCGATCCAGTAAGCACCGCCCCATTGTATTCTGACCAATCACAGCCGTGATTTATGTCCGACATGCGTGCACAAACGTCCGACATGCGTGCACGCGCGTATGATGCGCGCGGCAGGAAAATGCAGTGTGGCATTGGAGAGGAGAACGTGTTAATTTGCCCAGTGCGCAGTGGGAGGGGCTTACTGGATCGGTCCATTCGTGTATTAAAAGGAGCACGATTTGCCTGCATAATGGATAATTCAGTGTCTTTACTACTTTTTTCTTCTTATCGCAGTTCGACTCCTCTAAGTCCGGCGAGACAGCGGTCCATGTGCCGTTTCAATCAGCGTCGCGGGACTACATCCGCCTCGGGCTCCTTCGCATCACGCCCACAAAGTGGCAGACGGCGGTCTGCATGCGCTTGGAAATCATCGGGAAAACTGCGCCTTATTAGACGGTTAACTGCTGCGTGGGAAAAGAGCCTGAAAGTTGACCCCTCAGGTGGCGCGCTTCCGGACCCTACGAGTAGGAAAATGAGCGTGTAAAACTATAAGTCGGAGTTTTTGAAATTATTTCAGGGACATTGATTTCTTAAGAAAATCACCCTCAAAGGGCCTTTGTAAAATTGTTACTAGCATCTCAATTTATGGAAACAGAAAAATCGCACGTGAAAGAAGTATCGTGCCAAACTTGGACCTCTCACTTCCAAAAATCTAAAATACATCTGGACTACTAGTGGAACTCGGAGCACTCGTGCAATGGTGAAACTTTAGAGCCTATGAAATAATTTGGGGCAGTCATTATTTTGGGCAAACTCTTAAACTTCAATAGGAGACTAAAATGTCTTTTGGGACACACAGTATTTTGTAAAATAAACTTGAAAGAGTTATTCTCATTTACTTTTACAAACAAATCTAAAATGACCGTTGATAAGAACTGTAATAAAGTGTGATTCAAACATGGCCGACTAAATCTAGAATCCGGATGTACAAGTATATCATTTTCGTTTTCGTGTACGTGATGTGAATACAAACGTGATCAAATTAATTAAGTTCAAAAATCCGAGGGTGATTTTCTTTAAAAAAAATCAATGTACCAACAATAATTTTAAAAACCTGACTTTTATAATATAAAAGTCAGAGTTATAGCACATAATAATGTGCTAGTATAATTGTCCTGTTCGAGGGGTCCGGAAGCGCGCCACCAGGAGTCTTTCAGGCTTCAGTACTCTTGATTCAAGAATGGCTTTGGATTTTGTTCGTATATGCGACTGCGGCGGCAGAGGTCGCTATATCAAAAAGATGAATGAAATCCAGTCTGGAACTTCGGCACAGTCGAAACTAAAAAAAAAAATAATCATACACATGTACCCCAAGCAACCACGCACCTGTAATTTTTTTTTTCGTAGTATCGGCTTGACTTGATTTTCATCTTGTCGATAGCGCCCTCTACCGCCGCGGCGACCTGGCCGCGCTTGCCATAAAACCAGGTATCGCGACTGGCTGCATTAGTGCTAGACTGGTAGCTAGTGCCCATGTGGACTAGTATTTTCATGTAAATCCTTTGATTGGATCACCGCTGCGACGGTGCGCAGTATGATTTTTTTTATTTTTGAAAAAGTCGTGCGCATGGATAACAGTGTCATGGCTATCGGAAAACTGACTCTCTTACCAGTAGGCAAAATCGCCATAGTGTCTGCAGGAAGGCAATTTTCAAGCATTTTAACTGCATAGGTTTGCCCATCTATAGTTGCCAGAGACACCTTCAAATTCAGCGAAATTGAAACTCATCATCACACAAACTGCGCATCAATGATAGCCAAGGCTCAAGACTGGTTCCGCGCTTGTCATTATCGTTGTGATGTATCTACAGGGCGGGATTCAGACCTAGGTTAATTTACATACACCGGGAGCAATTCCTCCAGGATTCGTTGCCCGCTACCGGTCCCTACATTTGAGGGATCGGGATCCAGTCTTGGATAACGACTGGCAAACCGGAGGTAGACATAAATAAAATGATAGGTGAATGGGTTGTAATCTTTGGCTTATAGTACGAGCTGCACCAAACTTTTCATGAGCTGCTAAGCAAATTGATTGCTTTATTTGGCAGATTTATTTGCCTAACGAGAACCAGTCACGAGCCAATTGTTTGCGAGTTTGGCTGGTAACCCGTCTCTGCTTAGGAAATGTTTTTGCTAAAAAAATTACTGTTCGCAGTAGCTCCATGTAATTCGTCCCCGGTCTTTTCAAGGGACCTTTTTGAATGTGATAGGTAGACATATAGTATATAATTATAGGTAATGATGTATTAATCTTGTCTTTATGAAAGGCATGTAGGATCATTCGCTTTTCATGCATTTTGTTCGTTTCCAATAATAACACCACTCAGAATCCAAAGAACAACGTTCAAAACCTAACCTGTTGAAGTTTCAGCTCAGTGGATATCACTTTTCGAGAAAACAGGGGAAAATCCATGCACTTCACCTCTTGATCACGAAAGACGATTTCGTCTTTAGCACTCTTTATTCCACAAATTAGCTAATTGACTGATCGTTACAAATCACTGACATTTTTTGATTTTTTCCAAATGTCAGCAAGCCAGACGGAATAATTTCACGGGGTGTTTAGTACCAGTACGATCTTTAATCCAAGTAAGCTTTTGATAATAATTCGGTAGGTTTGGGATAAATGCAAATGATCCTACACGCCTTAAATATAAGTCTTGTTGATATTAAATGTTTCATGATTGTATTTAACCAAAAATATTTAACCAAAAAAAAAAGTAATCGAATTGTGATGTAGTAATTGCACGTATTTAGCCTTAACAAATTATTCACTCATTGTGTGTTACGGCAAAAATATTATAAAGCCAATTTAAAATGTTTATTAATAAATATCAGTATATACGTGTAGTTTATATATAATCGAATATGCCTATTTATTTCAGCTGTATAAAGTTCTAACTTATAACCGTTAACTTCTATGTTAAAATAACTAGTCTTACTGAAGTCTTTGTCCAAGAATAAATATGTTCTTTTTAATATTATATTTGAAAAGATAATGATACAAAACTCCGAAAATGTATAATGATTGGTTTACAAGGATCCATTCCCAAATTTTGAAGGAAAAAAAAACTGAGGAAGACATCCAGTGAAATCACACGACTTATAGGCGTGGGATTGTTATGTCAGTGTCAGTCAAGCAGATGAAAACGTCTTTTCCTTAGAACTAGCGTATTCATTGGTTTTTATGTGTTACCATTCAGCACTCCAGACTCAAGAACCATTGAGTTTCAAGGAAATGGGTCTAGGAGCTAGATCATGGATGATTGTGTCCACGCCCGCCTACAATCAGCACGTTTAATTATTGCGCTATTGCAATTACATGTATTAAATTGTTATAACTTGTATGGGCGACAAATAATAAATGGAATTCTGAAGTTCCTAAATTTATTCTTGAATTACCATAGAATGTAGGAAAAATCATCGTAGATTTCAATTGTTTCGGACCCCTTTAGCAGTGGGTGTTTTAGAATCAACTCCACTCCCTTAATTTATGTACCCCCTTAATTTTTCCTGATAAATCCGCCCCTTTTTCTTTTCAAGAGAGTCGATTAAACATTATTAATTTACATACACATTAATGCTATAGTCAGCTTACAATGAGGCAGCAGAAGTGTGTGGGGTTTTTTTTTGGGGGGGGGGGGATTAAGGTTAAGAGAGTACCCCCACCTTTTAAAAGTGTTGGTTTTGTCTCCAGCCCTAAAACGATTATTATATATAGAAACAGCGGGGAAACTAAAGTGATAGGCAAGAGCAAGAGCGCCACCTAGTGACGGAAGGTATTCACATTGACATGTAGTTCATTTCCTTGCATTTTCTTCAAGTTCGGACTACTCTCAAAACGTGAATACTGCCAAACCAATCAATACCAAGGATCGAAATATTCAGCCCAAAAAAACCAAAGATTCGATGACTTAATTGTTTTGTGGTTGAAATATAATTTTATGCTTCACTGCTTTCAGATGTGCCATCGCCAGCTTCTTACAAAGTTTTAATGTTGTACACGTAGTACGTGTAGGCCTGCCTACTTACTAGTACTACGTGTACAAGTACTTTTTTGAACATACTGTAAATACACTGCGTCATGTATGGTCTTGTGTAATAGCGCCCTCATGTGGTTACTGTATTATTGATTATCGATTACATCAACAATACAGTAAACACATGAGGGCGCAATTACACAAGACCATACATGACACACTGTGTTAGTAGCCCCCCCCCCTCCCCCCCCCGGCCCCAGTAAGGAGTAGGACTTGTTTTGGTTTGTTCATGGAGCTATAAAATTTACAATTACATGTACATGTATTTGTAACTACAAAAGTACATGTCTAAAGAAAATTCCCTCCCATGATCTTTTTCGCTGCACATCTAGCCTCCCAGGCCATGTTGCATTTGAAATGTTTTGCCTCATGTTGAGTATTTGTACAGTATTTTCGGACGAAGAAAAGGCCGCACATTGTTTAAAACACCTAGATATTCATTTAGAAGTGTAAATTGTCGAAATGAAGTGAATGAATTTAATAAAATCAGTAAACTCAAAACTTATAACACGGATGGGGTTCGAACCCATGAGGACTTACGTCCATTAGAACTTAAGTCTAACGCCTTAACCACTCGGCCACCGTGTTGCACAGTGCCTTATGTAGAAATATGACATTATGAATAGTGTACCATTGAGCCATTTCGATTATGACACATTGACGGTTGGTAATCAAATAATTTCTTAACTACAATGTGGGATATTGAAATATCACCGTAGAAATCAAGTAAAATGACTTCAGTAGGCATCATGTCTTCGTACAGAAATGAACGAAAAGGTTGGCTAGTCCAGAGGGCGCTATTCATTTTCCTAGTACCTGAACCCAGATACATGTATTTGTGTGATTTAATGGTAAGAGAACCAGACGAAAATTTCATCGGCCGTGATATTTTTTGTAAGGTTTAAATGATTGAAATTGGAGTATTTCCGTCATTTTGACAAGCAAAATGTCTTGATTACACATTGGACATTATTATTTCAAACGTTTTGTCAATATTCGAAATGAAATTGTGATAAAAAAGCAATATTTATTTCACCTTGATTGATGTTGCTGCGGAAACAAAACATAATCACGTGACTAATCATAGGTTTATTTATCTCGTCTGGCACCCAGACTCTCACATATGCTGTGTCACGACAACATCTTTTGTGACATCGACATAGCAAATCCTACACAAATTCAATCATCTTTTTTTCTCGATCGCTTGGGAAAAAGTACTAGAGAAAGCGCCTAAACCGCAGTATTTCTTCGAATAATTATTGAATTGTTAATATAGAAGGACGACTTTTTGACTTTGCATTCGTCTCCAAACTTTTGTTTTATCGGGTGTTTCCGTTTATAGTCACAACACGAGATTCATCGTGATGTAGGCCTTAAAAAAATCGTTGTGTTGCTGCCGCTGGCCTCCGCTCCGGCCGCGCCGGTTGCACCGTACCGTTGCCGTGTGTGTGGGTTTTTTTTTTGGCTGCAAATTGAGGGTAAGAGCTTAAGTAAGACTGAGGTTTTTTTTTAACTCCGCTCAATTTTGAATGTTTTCAGTCATAGATTTGCTGTAAAGTTATGTTTATCGATCAGTGATGTACGTCCATGTTTTATTAATAAAAAAACAATAAAAAAGAAACTGGAAAACAAAAATATTTGTTTCTTTTTTAAACATTTTGTTTAGGAAGGGAATGTTTAGCCTGATGGCGAATTGTTTCCAGTGGATAAAAAAGAAGCGAGAACCATTCAAGTAAGTTGCTTATTTTTGGACGAGCATTTGCATAAAATTTTATGTAATTTTTTTGTACAATTGTCAATATTTAAAACTTTAAAAAGGAGTTTGCATCATAAGAAAAGTAAATTGAAGTTGAATGGGAAAACATTTTACAACCTGATGCCACTTTTCGCGATTGTGTACAAACATGACAAAGTATGGAGAGACAAGAACATTTTCCTAACAAAATTGGAAAAAAATTCCTAACAAAATTGGAAATGTTTCTCAGTCCCAGACTCATGTCTTATCATCATTTGTGCAATGAATGACCTTCATTGACATGATAGGGCCGACATGTATATAGTATATGAAGAAAAAAAAGTGGCGTCAGGTTGCAATATTGTTTCCGTTGAGTGATATTAATTTTCTCAAACAACAAGTTGCTTCTTATCCTGAATAAAGCCCTTTTTTGCAGTTGATTTTGAGTCATTTTAGACAGTCATTGACCTTTTATTGACAATTTCTTAACATAACAGCTAACTTTCTTAAACTTTCTAAACACTGCACTTAAGTGTCAGAAAGTGACATCGATAGATACTGTGGCTCATGAAAAACATTACAAATTAATTTTATTTCCCCTTTCTCCAATAGGAAAGTGACTTTGGCACTTATTGGTCTCGACAATGCTGGAAAAACAACAACAATATTGGGGATTCAAGGAGGTAACATATTGGTTTTGTTATGCCCCAACTATGGTATTGTCCCAACTTTAGTTAGGTATTCCCTAGACCCGTGAACGTGGCGTTGTATACAACGCCACGCTGTTGTGTATTTTGGAACCTGGCGAAATCGATCCGCCATACATAATTTCGTATGGATGTTGAGTACTCACATAGAAATCTAAGTTTGCCTTCCCTCGTGTTCAGGATGTGTCATTTCGACGAAATGTACCATCAATTAAGACCCATACGAACATGTAGAAATTAGATTTTAACCTGACAAGTGACCCTGACAAATGACCCTGGACGAGTACCCAGGGTCATTTGCGTGCAAAATTATCGGAGCCCTCCGAGCTACCCGTCTGCTTCATGTGGCGCATATGATAGGCGGCGTCTGAGTGGCCAATAACGAGGCCACGTGATAAATGCAGCTAATAATTTGGAATCGCACTTACTATCCGGACAAAAGGAACGCCCGGAGCGTCAGTGCGATACCAAATTATCCACAGCATTTATCAGGTACTAAATTACATGCATCAGGAGGAGGTTGACGGACTTCTACTTCGACGTCGAGAGCTTGCCAGATTTTACCTTGAATTTCGTTTGAATGCCAGATTTGGCGTAAAAGCAGATTTAAACATGTTCAAGAAAGCTTGATATGTGAATACTTATCACACGGTAACGCAATGTTCAGTCTTTGTCACGGAAGGACGATTTCGCTTGGTTCGAACATGTACAAGAGCGTGGCGTAGTTTACAAGCCACGTTCACGGGTCTAGGTATTCCCCAACTCTAGTTGGGACAATTGTCATAGTTAGGATGTAAGAGCTCTGACACAACCATAAGGTCAAGAGAAGGAAACTTTTAATTTTGTGTCCGAAAACAAAAATTTGGAAAGCATAAGGATTTTTTCAGTTTTCATTATTTTTCGTTATTTAATTTTTTTAAAAATTCATTCTTCAAGTTGGGTTTCAGATTACTTTTGTCTTAAATTTCAATTGAGATCGACAAGTATAAACATTGTGTTATACTCATACTATTATCATAAGGTTGAATTTTTTATAATATATACTGACATTTTTACAACTGTTAATTGTTGAAGTTGTTTTTGTGAGAATAAGTAAATTTATGTGAAATAATATATTTTTTTTAACAATGGCATTTCGGCACAAACTCAAGGGGATTCTTTACTCCTACTTGTTTAATGGTATTTCTTGTCTTTCTGTGTTTCACTTTTTCCCTACATGTTTAATATTAGGTTTTGTACTTCGCCGACATATTTTCATGAACACTGTGTACTCAATGTTTTCCCGAGTGATGGTGAACAAAAAAATTCACAAACCACTCTGGTAGGGCTCGAACCCACGACCTCCTACTTACTAGTGCAGACGTCTTACCACTGAGCTTGCCAGGGTCGGCTGGCTGGTTCCAATCTGATATAGCAGCGGGTACCACAATTATTTTATAAGATGGAATTTTGCGTCGGGTGATGTTAATTCAATATTGGTTTTTGCCCTTCACTGAAATTTTTTGGGTCTTCCTGCAGAATCGCAAGAAGACGTTGCCCCAACCGTGGGCTTCTGCAGTGTCCAGTTCAAGTTTGAGAAGTTTGACGTCACCGTCTTCGACCTCGGTGGGGGCAAGAAGATCCGCCCGATCTGGAAGAACTACTACGCCGAGATTCACGGCGTGGTCTTCGTGATTGATGCGAGCGATGAAGCCAGGTTACGGGAGTGCCAAGAGGTTCTTCAAGAAGTTTTGAAACAGGAGAGAATCGTTGGCAAACGTATTCTAATGTAAGTTGAAGTGAACTCATACTTGTACTTGGGGCCAAATTCATACACGGTGCGACGCAAATGCATGTACATGTACACAAATTTGTCAAGTTTTTGGACTGTGATTTTGCAAGAGAGTCGCACACATTTCAACTCCAGCAATATCGCTGCAAATATTTTGTGATGTCAAAAGTATAAACTGGCTTGTAGTCAGGGTATTTCATTATTATAACGCCTCACCCACAGATTCTGTGTCTTTATTGGCCGAGAGCGAGTCACATGTTACTTTCTAATTTTGCTATCTTTCTGTGCACGGCCAAAAGTACTATGCGCATAGCAACCAAAGTACTATACCATTAGCAACCAAAGTACTATTTCCACGGCGCGGTATTTGTGTGCAAATGCATGCTGGTGTGCGCGTTGTGCGTAGAGCGTATTATTCCAAAGAGAGCGCGCCGCAGACTTGGGTTCCAACATTTCGTGAAGGGGTAGTTTTTAAGAGAGAAATACATTTTCCACCAATTTTGTATTGAAATTGAAGTTTATTTGAACTGTGTTCAGATTTAAATAATTAAAAATATTAAAATCAAGCAGAATCTGTGGGTGAAGTGTTATAAAACAAATATTGAATGCTTTATCTCGTGGTGAAGTAAAACTAGCCTCCCTCGGTGATCCATGGACCATTCTATTTTCCCTCGGCTTTGCCTCAGGAAAATAGAATGTCCATGGATCACCTCGGGAGGCTAGTTTTACTACACCACTCGAAGCATTCAATATTTGTATACTATTCTCTCTGATAACTTGACTATTGACTAGCTCAGATATGATAATGATATAATATTGGATGGCTTTGAGGGGAATACAAGAATATATTGCACCAGTTATAACAATATAGACCTGTGTAGCATTGTTACAGCAAGTGCAATATATTCTCGTGTCCCCTTAAAAAAGGCCATCCAATACTATTAATACTATTAATATCAGGATGACTTGAACCGAAAAAAAAAGTTAATTCAGTGATGCTGACTTGCGACGCTAACTTGGAACTTTGACAAAATAACCTCTAGCGTATGCTTATCCATTGTCTTGAACTCTGTCGGTAGATTCTTCTTGGCCAGAATATGTACAGCCTTCGTGGCTGCTTTCAAGGTATTTTCGGCGTCTATATTTCTCAAAATTGTATTGAATTGTTCACTTCCTGGAGTGAAATCTCGCATTGCTGGAAGCTGCCAAAGTTGTTGAAAAATGTGCAAAAAAATCCGATATTGAATAGTCATCCAGGTGCTACTCCGATAGAATGCAATACAAATGTACCCCGATTATTTTTGTACTACTTGGAATCCTGATATAAATAATAATTGACAATTTTGTATCTTTGTGCTTAGCTCTGTGTGAAATTGAAGCATTTCGTGCCAGGCATTAAGTAATTTTAACGATCGCCTGATTTACATTGATTATTTGCGCAGCCTCGCCAACAAGCAGGACAAAGAGGGCGCTCTTGATGAAATTGACATCTGCGATCAACTCAATCTAGAGGACATGGTCAACGACAGTAAATGTCCGTGTCGTGTGGTACGTACTTTGATTATTTTTACACACTGGACATGTGACCCTTCTAAACCAATGAAATCACAGTATGGCGTGCCATGGTTGAATGGGTACAGTGGCCAACTCAATGGTGATGGTAGGTGTGATTGTACACGGATATGCTCCCAAGACTCTTGGGCAAGACTCTTTACCACAATTGCTTCTTTGTGCCCAGGCTATACATGGTTGTGAACCTATTAGGGTAGAGACAATGAAATTACAGAGTTCAATGGAGCACCATGGTTCAATGGGTTAAGTGTCCAACTTGTGTGTGATGGTAGGTGCGATTGTACACGGATTTGATCCCTGGATTAGGTATTTGTGTTCTTGGGCAAGACACTTTACCACAATTGCCTCTTTGTGACCAGGCTATAAATGGTTGTAAGTCTATTAGGGTAGAGACAATGAAATTACAGAGTTCAATGGAGCACCATGGTGCAATGGGTTAAGTGTCCAACTTGTGTGTGATGGTAGGTGCGATTGTACACAGATTTGATCCCTGGATGAGGTATTCGTGTTCTTGGGCAAGACACTTTACCACAATTGCCTCTTTGTGCCCAGGCTACATATGGTTGTGAACCTATTAGGGTAGAGACAATGGAATTACAGAGTTTGATGGAGCACAATGGTCCAATGGGTTCAATATCCAACTCATGTGTAATGATAGGTGCGATTGTACACAGATTTGATCCCTTGAGCTATAAGGTGTTAGTGTTCTTTGGCAAGACACTTTACCACAATCGCCTCCCTCTACCCAGAGAAAAATGGGTACCTGTGAGGATAGAGACCAGATTGCACTGATTTCGAGCTGCTGCAGAAAACTGGTCTCATGGCCTGATGAACAGGGGTAATAATTTTGTAGCGCTTTTCGACACTGGTATAAAGTGCTACATGAGCCCGTGATGACTGTTGCATTAACACTTCTGTAATTTCCTTCGCAGGAGACGTGTTCGGCCATGCAGGGCACCGGCAAGAAGATGGACAAGTCTGTGTCTGTTGGACTAGAGTGGCTACTTCACGGCATCCTCAGGGACTGGCCCACGCTGACCGCCCGCATGGCAAGGGAGATGGAGGAACAAAAAGAAGCTGAAGCTATCGAGAAGAAAGCTAAACTGGAACGGATACGAAAAAGACGAGAAGAGAGGTACTGAAGGTGGTTTAGATTTCCATTGGCTGATCTAAATAACTAAGTAGACGTCTGACATGTTTCTGTCGCAAACACAGGGTGATGAGGCGCAACACTGGCATATGGTTGTACGTTGTTTCAGTTCAGTTATGGGTGTCTGTGTAAAAATGGCAGAAATTATAAATCTGTGATTAATTGACCTGTTTAGGCATTTTATCACGTGACGAAAGACAGTGAAAGGAAAACGTTTTCTTTGAATTACACAAGAGTTTATTTGTGTGTATTGATTGGCATTTAACTTCCGGTTTGATGAAGTCACAGCATCAGATGCTTAACATCAACAAATGCAGATGTCAGCATTCGTGTCCTAAATGAAGACGTGATCATGACGTCGCATTTGTATGCACATCTCTGCATCAGGGTTGATGTTCATACCAAGTTTGAAGTACATGTAATCAAAATAGTTGTCCCCAAAAAAACAAAAAAATTTCAAAGAACAACAAAGACAAACCCAAAGTGTGACGGGCACAGCCCAATCTCTGCATCCGGGTTGATGTTCATACCAAGTTTGAAATGTATGCGTTGTTTGGAAAATTATTGTCCAGAAAACAAATCCAAAGAAGAACGAAGACAAAATCAAAGGGTGATAAGCACAGCCCCATCAACTGTTTATCCCTAACCCTGCCAGATGCTACACAGTGCATCAGGTGGTAAAAATCTGTTGTACCTTGCTGCATTGAGCCATCAACACAAGTGCATAAACGGCCAATTCTGAAACAATGAGAGCTAGTCCCATTGAACAATGCCACAGTTGTATCCTGCTGCAGTTGGTGACCACAGACTCTGAGGCAAGTTTGCCTTGATGTTGTTTTACATATTTGATCTTGTTAGATTGGGCAGGCTTGTTAGACAAGTTTTGCACGTTGTTGCATTCTCCACATGGTCATAATTTTTTTCAATCGGCCAATTAGGCCAAGCTTCCATGTAATCCTCAGCCCTATTATACACCACAAGCCTGTAGACTCCCATTGGCCAGACCTAGCCACTCCGAAGTAAGGAGTGTTGAAAGACAGACGCCAAGATGGCACCTAATGCCTTTGTGCAGTAATTGGAGATCTTAGAATTAGTGGCCAACCCCTTTGTGCTGCCGATCTCTTTGTGTCAACCCCTCGTGCTGCCCAGAGCTCAGACAGGTTGTAAACAATCCTGGCCCAAGTGAATGACCTATATCTTGTGCATGTCCAGGTATGCTGGGGTTATTGACCTAGAAACACGTGTGGTGATAAAATTCTCCATGTGGCTACTCCGCGTAATTTTTTTGCACTCAAAGCTCGAAGGGTTAAATTAACCTTTCGAGCTTCGAGCACAAAAAATTTAAAAGAATAAAGGCAAGTTCAGTGAATTCAAAAGGAATTTGATGTAAATAAACACTTACAGTGAAATTTGCCGCAGCTTACCTGTGACTTAAACCTTATAAAATAATTTCCTTCAGAGAGCGTAAAGAAGAGGAAGAACGGAAACGTCTTGGTCAGGATGCGCCGCCGGATGAGGATGAGGAAGATGTCGTCATGGGAGATCCCTTCAAGCCTGTTACCAAGGAATACTTGGATGAAAAGGTGAGTGGATTATGCTGGATTATCCCCCAAAATGGATAATCCCCAACTAATCTCATGGTACCTCATCTCCAGTGGATAACCTCGCAGTCACTTGCCTCCAACAGATAATCCCTATTTTAATCCCCAATAGTGGATAATCCCCAACTAATCTCATGGTACCTCATCTCCAGTGGATAACCTTGCAGTCACTTGCCTCCAAAAGATAATCCCTATTTTAATCCCCAATAGTGGATAATCCCCAACTAATCTCATGGTACCATATCTCCAGTGGATAACCTTGCAGTCACTTGCCTCCAAAAGATGATCCCTATTTTAATCCCCAATAGTGGATAATCCCAATCAGTAGGCCTATGTAATCCAGATTTATCTCATCATGTATCATCCTCAGTGGATTATCTCTTAAATTATCTTGCCTACCCTAGATAATCACCAAATGTTTTGCCACTAGTGACCAGTGGATAATCCCTCATTATATCCACGTGTCATTTGGTTAATAACCAAAATAGGCAGATAATCTCCTGCATAAGCTTGGTGAAAATGCTGCAAAATTTGCCAGATTTTCAAAGGCTTTATTCTCATTTCTAATCTTAATCCAGAGTGAGCAATCCAAAAAGCAGAAAGCCAAAGAGAAGAAAAAGAAACTAGAATTGGAAAAACTGGACCAAGAAGAGAAAATCACCAAAACTAAAGACTCTGGAGAAACGGAACTGTCGCCCGATGCATCTGGACACTCCAAGAATGTTGATAGGACTGTGGAGGTAGAGGCGCGATTAAGAGGGGCCTCACATGATGGTGGCATGAAGGACAGTGGTGACGAAGAGACAGGGGAGGGGCGGGGCCAGAAGCTATCGGAGGAGGGGGTAACGGCTGCATCAACGGCGCAAGAGGAAGGCGATGTCGTCTCACCTCAGGGTATGTATTAAGAAACTCTCTGTTTACTTTTTATTTACACGGAATATTTCCTCCATTAACTCTCCCGGTGGAAGTCAATATTAGGAGAAATATTTAACACCCTTTAAAACCCGGTAGGTCAGTTTCAAGTGAAAGGATATGACATGTTAAAAGTAATGAAGACATTTGAAATAAAAAAAAGTCAACCTACACTAAACAATTCAATGTTGGGTTTGTCCCTTCGCCGACGTATTTTTTTTTTTTATAAACACTGTATACTAGTAGACATGTCCAATTTTGGGATTTCCATTTGTATTTCCTGGTTAAAATCCTCAGTATACAAATGTATCAAGTTCCTTCCGTTTTTAAGCAACATCCTCTCTAAGAGATCCCCAATTACCATCTTCCAGGTTTGCAGCATTGCTAGCATTGCATCTTAGAGTGTGTTATCTTAAACCCACTTTATATTTCTTTAATTCCATCAGAAATCCCCGAAAAGAAGAAGAAGAAGAAAAAGAAGAAATTAAAGAAGAACAACAAGTTGGCACCGTTGCCCCTGGACGGTCCCATTGAAGGAATGACTGGTCCCCTGCCGGTGCCCTCATGGGCGTCCACAATGAACCAACGACCCCTCTCGCGACCCCCTCACCAGCCCACCTTGGACCCCCTACCAGAACGAATCAGTCCCAGATTGAGCCCACTGGAAATGTCCTCACGTAAGTAATTTGTTTTAACTTGAACATGTGTGGAACTCTTTTGGTCTTAATAGATTAAAGGTATAGTCCATCATTTGTAATTTGTGCATTTTGTTCGTTTGAAGCAACAAAAGTGCTCAAAATCTAAAGAAGGGTACTGAACAACTAACCTGATGAAGTTTCAGCTCAGCTTCAGCTGTATATTCCGAGAAAAACAGCATTCTAGGATCTCAATTTCAAATCAAAAGTTGCTGAATCGTGTTTTGAATTTGGGCCTGAATTCAGCGTCCGAGACACGTTCTCACTGAGCTGATTGCAGCTACGCGATGTCGCGCACTGATCCAACGAATTATAGCAACCGGGGGTGCGTGTGCGTCGTGCCAGTGCTTGCGCGTGCTTCGCCGAATAACAAAAACAAACTACTAATTTAAATTTCCTACGGTGCCTCTTAAGAAGCACCGTTGGAAAGGCCTTCTTTCGTTGATTACTTCAAAATGACAGCTTGCCAGAAAGAATAATTTCACAGGGAGTTTAGTCCCCTTACTATCTTTCAACCAAGTATGTTTTTCAACAATAATTATGCCAGTTACTTTTCGGATGGCTGCAAATGATGGACTATAGCTTTAAAGATAGTAATGACACTAAACTCCCTGTGAAATTATTCCTTCTGGCATGCTGTCATTTTGAAGAAAACAATAACAGACGGTAATTTCCAAAGATGTGTCAAATGACACATTTTTGGAAATTTCCGTTGGTATTTTGTTTGAAATTGGGCGAAGCTGTAAATGGGTGCATGCAAGCATTGACACAACACACACGCCTGCGGTTGTTTTTATTGTGCGTATGCGTATATCCTTTAACTACGAGACTTTTTGCGGGTAACTTTTTTATGCTGATCAGATATTTTTTTTAAAAAGAAGCTAAACACAGTTCGGACTCGTATGACTATTTTGGTTTCTTTCCTACAGTAAATGGTAACAAGCTAGTGGGTATTTCGTCAAGAAGGAACCAGCCGAATCTCGAGCAAGATGACGACGTGATTACATGACGGAAGAATTCTTCACTGGACTCCAAAAGTACTTAAGTAGGGTTTTGAAGAAGCCTTTCATTGCCATGGTACGGTTGCTAGGAGACTGCCCTAAATGCAATTCAAATGTTTTCATTGATGATTTTGATCAGTTAAATGTATTCAAACTTAATTAAAGAAAACGACTTTAAATAAAATTGTCCAATTATGTTCAGATTACATGACGGAAGAATTCTTCACTGGACTCCAAAAGTACTTAAGTAGGGTTTTGAAGAAGCCTTTCGTTGCCATGGTACAGTTGCTAGGAGACTGCCCTAAATGCAATTCAAATTACTTCATTGACAATTTTGATCAGTTAAATGTATTCAAACTTAATTAAAGAAAACTACGATAAATAAAATTGTCCAATTATGTTCAGAAAAACATCTGATGCAGTTCAGTACATTTTTGACTCGCACTTTTTTAACCAAAGACTTAATCAGAAATTCTGTTATTAAAGGCATTTTGCCAAAAACCTTGATTGGTTACCAGCTAAAGTTTTATCCTGTACATATAAATTTTGGCTGGTATTCTGCCACTGTACTGAGTTGTGTCAGCTTCGTCATTGGGAGTTTTCGGAACAGTCGTCAAAACCATCTCAAATCTATGACCACAAATTGCTGGTATGTAAAGGTTATTTGTTTTGCAGGTTTTATTGGTTACCGGCTAAAGTTGTATTCAGTACATTGCAACCTTTGGTTGGTATTTAACTTCTGTACATAGGCCAAGTTCGCGTAACCACTATAGTTGACCAATGGTTAACTAACACTTGCCCGAACTCTGTCTAGTCGACGGTGGTTGACTACGCTAGTCGACTATCTGGAACCAGCCTACTGGGGCTGGTTGCTTCGCTGGTAACCAATAGCCGCGCGCATTCATATCGTTAGCAGAGAGCCAGGATCCAGAAGTTTTGCGATGACATTTTGACCAGCGTTTGACTAGAGACGTTCGCACTTTGCTATCAGTGCGCAGGCGTAAGGTACGTCACAAATCAACCACTAGTCGACTAATGGTCCTTACCGGAACTTGGCCTGAGTTGTGTTAAGTTAGTCATCGGTAGAGAAGTTACATTCATTTAAAGCATCTCAAATGTGCAAATAATGCTGCAGAACCGTGGAACGTTATTTGTTGACACACAATTTCAGTTGCTCCTATTGTAGCCAACAATTGACGGTTCTAATGAAAAACTCGTACAATTGGGGGGGGGGGCTGACGTCATCCCATATAAACATCTATTCACATGCACACCAGTTTTCATCCGTTGCTATGTGTTACCATTCAGCACTCCAGACTCAAGAACCATTGAGTTTCAAGGACATAAGTCTGGGAGCTAGATAAGCCAATGTAAAAACTTCACGGATGTCCTCAAAATCCCTGAGAAGTTTTGAGTATACCTCTACGCCAACCTGACTCCCCCTGTTAACTTCTTATCTGACCAAAAGACCTACTTTGCCAGTCCCCAGAAGAATTAGTTCGAGGGCCAACTCTTACAAATCCTGGGGATTTAATTCAGAAAATCCTCCCCATTTTATGGGTAGTTAAACTTTGGAAGTTATTCTTTTGATAAATTTTAACTAAGTTTTCAATTTTTGTTTTAAATTGGACCTGAGTTAACAGAACTTATTCATGTACATGCTGAGAGATTATTTTTATCGTAGTAATGTCTTTGTGTTTAATTATTTTTTAAGTTCAATTATTTTGGCTTTTGTCTGGACAGCTGTAGTAGTATTCATCCCAAGTAGTATTTAATAGACAGAAATTGTAAATATAGTACTAAAATTCAAAGAAATATGTCATGAATAATCAAAATTAAATATATTGTATTTAAGACCAAAAATACTTGTGTTAATTTGATTTTTGCGGCATTTGATCTTTCTCCTGATCCAAACACTCTTTGAATTTTTTTAGAAAAAAAAATCGAATCAGGTTTTTAAGACCACGGCTGCTGTGATTACCATGGTTCCGTGTCAACAATGTAGCTTTTTTCATCTGCAACACTTGTACTAAGCAGTGGCGTCACCAGACTTTTCAGTCTGGGGGGGCACAGGGCACCAGCATTTGATGGGGGCACAAAATTTTCGCATACGGAGGATGGGCTAGATGCAAAATGGTGCCACATTTGATGCTAAATTCGATCTGAAGATATCTCCAGAAATTGCTATTTTTGAGGTAATGATTTTAACAACGCGCAGAATTTTTTTTTACCAACCCAAATCTCAGATGAGGGCACTAGGTTTTGGGGGGCACTTGGCGACGCCACTGGTACTAAGTACATAGTGTCTTTCTCAGATACCACGGCATTTCTGAAACCATGGATGCGCACCTGAATTTGGCTCTGTCTCTGTAGGAATTTTCAGAGGCTTTCATTGAAAACTGTAAAGACTACAAACTTTGGCTTTCTGTAACAGGATTTGCTGCAGTAGATGGGGTAACCCTTAACCAGCTGGCATCTGGAGTATTGGTACTTAAAATTAGATCACTTAAAGCTATAGTCCATCATTTGCAGCCATCCGAAAAGTAACTGGCATAATTATTGTTGAAAAACAAACTTGGTTGAAAGATAGTAAGTGGACTAAACTTAAGCCAACGCTGGAGATGAAGCTGATGTTTGAAAAATGACGCAGGACAAAACTTTTTTGAAATTTGCAATGCATTCTGGGTAAGGATGACATACAAATCCGGCAATTTGTGCACAAACCTATGGGGGCAGTGAACCAGTTAAACCTTTCATTTGATTCAAATTTGATTCAAATTTGATTGATCTGATTTTTTCACATTGCTGCATTTGTGAATTTGAAATAGTCACTTTGTAAGGCCTCTTACACACATGTTTTCAAGAAAGCTTTTGAGGAATCCTTGTTTTGGGAGTACACTCACCCTAAAACTGGAAGAGCCTTATGGTCCAATCAGAATCAAGATTTCAAGCTCTCTCATCTAACATTAGCCAATCACATCACAGCCTTATGACTGCTACCTTGAAAGAAATTTCAAAATTATTTCTTCTTTTCTAAAGTTGAAAAAAAAAATGTTTCTCTTCTTCAAATTTTGACTTATTTTCCATGCATAAATATGTGAATTAATGATCAGGTTAATGTTGGAAAATACTTTGAAGAAAAGACTTATTTAAAATTTGACTGGTTCCCTGCGCCATAGGTAAGTTTGTGCATAAAGTGCATTGCTTGTTTGTGATCCATACCCAGAATGCAGTGCTAATATCAAAATGTTTCACTTGGCCCAAAATTGTGAATGAAAGTTGGTAAACAAGAGGCCTAAAAGAGGTCCCATAACCACCTCTAGCTACAGGGAAAGTAAGTTTGCAAGTAAGAACAACCACCTAAAAGCTGTTGGCACTACTGCATTCAACTTTCAAGCCAATGCAGAATTCAGGAAACAGGCAAGTGATTTTCATTTTTATCATTATTTCACCATGTACACATACATTGATACCTAGGCTGGGCTAGTTTAGGCCGTGTTCGAATTACTTAGCCATGGCTGGAAATTACAGACGCGGCTATGGCAGCGGCTGGAGCCACTTGTCATAGACACGTGTGTGTTATTTCTAGCCGTAGCCAAGAAATTCAGATGCGGCTATACAGGAAACCTGCACAGGGCGCCCTCTATGTGGGCATTTTTGTAAATGTAAATTCATTGCCAATGAAAGTACAGTGTTTACTTATGTGTAACGGTACACAGACAGTGGCACACCCAAGGGGGGGGGGGGGCTTATTTTAGTCCCACAATTTGACCTTGGTGATATGTATGTGGCCTATTTTCGAGTAGTAATAATAGTGGTGTAAGCAGGGTGACTGTAAGGTCGGAGCCAAATTCTGCTAAATGCACATGGAAAACAAATATGCCAAATTCCCCAGAATTACTCGAAATACACTATAAACACTTAAAATCACACGCAGATTGGTAGTATTGACTTAATTAAGGTTCAAATTACAAACAATCTATAGTCACATTAAGATGTTATGAAATTATCGCGTAAATTTCGGGCAAAACGCAGATCCGGCCACTTTAACAAAGTCCATTTCCCACTCGGTTAACCTCAGCACCTAGACCAGCCAACCTGTCCCATTATGATGCAAGGGTTTGTTGAAAGGATTGAAGCTTTTTTAAACAAATCACCATTTTTTGTTCAAAATTGCTGTTTTTCTGTCAAATTACCATTTTTGAAGAATTCTGCCAGAAATCTGCAAAAAAAAATCTATTCTTTCAAATGTTGTCAAACTCATTTTTTTACAAAAATTCTGTCAAAGTTAGCCGAAAATCGGTCACCCTGGGTGTTAGTGGCGCCACCAACGTCAAAATAGTCCCCCCCCCCCCCCCCCCAAAAAAAAAACCCAACAATTTTTTCTGTGGCCAAAAATGTTGGCAAATTGTTTTGAAAAAATTTTAACTTCTAAAAAATTTTAATTTTTTTTTTTTTTAAATTGAGAGCCCCCAAGCCAAATCCTGGGTGCGCCACTGTACACAGAGGAACAACCTGTCCACACCACAGTGGGGGCGCTCTTTGCAAGCTTTTTATAAGACCAAATAAAAAAAAGTACCAGTTTCTCGTCCCAGCCTCAATCCTTTTGCCTGTCGCATCAATTTTTTTTAATTTTCACACTTTCTGATATTTTCACCATCACATATATCTTGTGTTGAAATAGTTTTTCCACCGTGAATAAGTAGCCATTTTGAGGTTGAAAGGCTTGTCTTTGAAAAATGATGGCAATTTTGAGTTAAAAATCCAGCATCCGCCGTCTTGCAAAGAAATCACATGAAAGCTGTGGATGTTTTGAAAAACATTGGTTATTAATAAACAAACAAGAAAGGTTCAACTTCACATTCTTTTTTTAAAAAGTTTGTACGAGAAACTGGAGACTTGAAAAAATGGAGACTTGTGTCGTCTTGCTAGTGTACAAAAAGTACTCCAGAAAAAAAGTTTCAAGACTCATTTCGTTGTAATTTCTGAGGCAACCCTAGAATAGATAGGTACATGTATGTGCCTGAATGCTGCAAGTTTTTGTTATGGACAGCAATTTTCTTGTTTATTTATACACAGATTTCGTTGTCCACATTTCACATGAGGATTTTCCAATAAACAAAACATAATTAGAACGCACAAAATGGTAGCTTTGCAGTGGCCACAACTTATACTTTTGTCACTTTAATCTCCACAACCCCAACAGTACATCTTGTGAGCGTTCTTCAACAAATTAAGTAGCAACATACATTTGGTTATGAAAATTGAACATTGCAGAAATTATACAAGCAAATAGCCAAAGACGTCTTTTATCAATGACACAAACTATTCCATTCGAGATATTTAAATAACATGTACAATAATTACACATGTGCTTCATACACACTGCTTTGCTGTGAGCACACAGACGTTAATACCGATAACTGTTTTTACAAATGTAAACATTTACTTTTTTTCAGCACAGTGATTTTTTTCTCTCTCAAAATATACAGCTCTCTGTATGCACAAATCTACACTTTCATTCACAAAAGAAGTGTAACTTTTTAATGTTTTGTATCAAAAATATGGAGCCCCATAAAATGAAAGCTTATACTGAATACAGGGGGGGGGGGTCCTGCCTTAAACCTAATGTTATCCCGTTTTCGTAAGGAAATTTCTTAGCAAAATGAGACAGAACTGGGCACAGGCCGTAGTTGAGAAAAGTGCAATAAATGCAAAAAACGAATGACATGAACTTTACCTGGCTATACTTGTGATATCTCAACTTTCCTTTTATGCATTTCACTATCAATTATATACTCTAAATACTACACGTATCACATAAACACATTAAATACAACACTAAGCTTTTTTCTTTGTTTCCAACAGCAGTTCTTTTGTGATATTTACGATCCCGTATTCATAGAAATTGGGAAGAGCAAATGTTAACAATGGAAGATTATAGACCAAACTTTACTTTAGTCCTGGACTTACGTAACAATGGAAAGACAATACAAAGTGCCCCTGGTGTAATTAAGCAATACCATTTCAAACAATAATCAAAACAGTGACACATTACAGGTTTCAATGATTGCACAATTAAAATGCAAAATTATGGCAGAGTCACTGTGGCAGGCTCAATTAAATTTCATCATATCCCTTTTACCTCCTTCCCCCCACCCCCAATTTTTTTTTGTCATGACATCCATTCAAAGCCGACCTATAAATGTTCAATTTTAAACCCAATTCTTAGCCACATCTTCTCTGAGTAGTGGTGTGCATTAACGGGTAGTAGAGGTGCGGGGTGCCCTATTGAAGTAAAACATGGGAAGTCGTGTATGCTATTTTTTAGGTTTGCAGCATTGCTAATGCTGAAAAGCAATGCAGCATTGCTAATGCTGAAAAGCAAGGCAGCACTGCTAATGCTGAAAAGCAATGTTTACTGAATTTTATCAAACATATTAAGAACACCTTATGGTACATAAATGTACATTGTAATTCAATGAAATTAACTTTTGCTCTTTGCACACTTGGCATGTACCGAATAAGCGAAGCACACCATGATTAGATTTTCACGAAGAGAAAACAGTTTTACCTTGCTGTCGACAGAAAAACATGGGGAAGATTTAAAAGAAACTTACACGAACCCCGGCAAGATTATTGTTAAATCGTTTACTGTGAGTTGGTCTTTGAATTAATGGACGCGAGATAGTAAATTACTTTTTCTTAAGGGGGGGGGGGGGTTAAAAAAATCACCCAACAAATTTGGAAGATAGATGATATAACACGTAAGTTCTTTGAAGGAAAAATAAGTTTTGGCGACCTTCCATTTCTATTCTACGGTTTTACATTTTAACTAATTTCAACCTGTGCTGCGCGATGGTAAAATCCTGCAGCATGTGAAACATAGACAGAAATTTTGTGTGACCAAAAATATTGTCACACGAAACAGATACTCTATATTTTATCACATGCAGTTTCTCTGTGCATGTGTACAAATGTATATAAAGTGGATTATTCCTAAATCTACATGTACAGACTTAAAAAAAACATGAACTTATACAGTTTTCCATGTACATGTGCACTATCAACCAGTGTCTACGTGCGTCATTTGTGAAGACTTGGTAGATGTGTGCACTGAGAATGCTGACGTTATAATACTGTGGACATTCGCAATTCGGGCGATTCGCAATGCAGTGCGCCACCAAGAGTTTGCCATGGAGAGTCCATTTTTAAAGTTTAAGGCCGACAAAACATGGCCCATTTGAAAGAGTGTTAGTAGACAAATTAAGCTTATTCGTTATAGATTGGGGCATAGCGTTCTGCCGTCTTACAAAAAAACACCACATTGATATTAAACAAGAAATGAAAAGCTCAAATCATACGCTTACGAAACTACTGACCGGAAAAACACAATTTCCATGTCCCGTGTGGCGAATTTGTCGACCATCTCCCACAAAGCACTGAGAAAAATGAACTCTCCGTGGCAAACTCTTGGTGGCGCACTGCATTGTGAATTGCCCGAATTGGTGTGGACCTTAATTCCAAAACGCAAAAATGAAGTACGATGATTCAAGTGAATGGCCTTGAAAGGAAAAGGAAGTTTAGAGTTCAAAGGAAGAGTAGACCGTTTGTAATTTGTGTATTATTATTATTTTTTTTTACAAACTGCTCAAAATCTAAAGACGGATGCTAAATAACAAACCTGATGAAATTTGAGCTCTGTGAATGCTGTATATTTTGAGAAAACAGAACAAAGATAAACACAATATTCCGGTTCTCAATTTCAATTCCAAAGTTGCCGAGTCATGTTTTGACTTGCGCCCTCTTGTGACACAATCCCGAAATCAGCATTCAGGACATGATTCTCATTCAACTGGTTGTCATCCATTCACGGAACTACAAAACGTATGGGGGCGGATTCACAGAAATTTCCAAAAATGTGTCACTTGGCACATCTTTGGAAATAACCTTCTTTTGGTGTTTTCTTCAAAATGACAACATGCCAGGATTAATTTCACAGGGAGTTAAGTGCCATTACTATCTTTAAAACAAGCAAGGTTTTTCACAATAATTTGGTCAGTTTAATACTTTTTGGATAGCTGCAAATAGTGTACAATACCTTTAAATTGAATAAATAGGTAAGAAACATGTATGTGTACCTAACCTACAGCAAGTTAACAATGGCACAGTAACAAAGCGGTGAATAGGTTTAGTTTTTACTTCATGAGCAAGTTTTTTTAATATCTCTGAAATATCTCTATAGCTAAACAGATTTTTGTTACAACTGTTTGACCAAAGTTTCATGAAGATTTTATTTTACATTGTCCAAACAAATTTTGACATCAGATTTTTGATATCACACAAATATACATATCCCAAGAGTTGTGGATTTGCTATTTGCTTGGCTACAGTGCTATATTCAAATATGGTTGAGGCATTGCCGTTTGGCTTCCGGTTCTATCGTGTCATCGTCGTCAGATTCTGCTGCTGGATTCTGAGGGTCTTCGTCTTGAGGAGGTTGACCTTCCTCCTCACCCTCCTTGTTTTCTTCTTGCTCAGGCATGTCAGGTGGGTTGAAGTTGCTTCTCTGAGTGGATGAGGTGGACGAGCAGTGGCTTGGGGATGAGGAGTAACCATCGGCCAACTCTGGAAGCTTCTCCATGTGATTTGGCTCCAGGTATCTCAGTCTACTGAGGCTCTGGCATCGACGCAGGTCGTCCTGAGGGGTGGGCATCCTGCCAACTTCAGTGAGGTTCAGAGCTGATTGGGAGAGGCGCTTGGTCAGGTGGCAACGGAGAGCTTCCCGGACCTTGGCGGAAGACTCCCCGCTGAGATGAACTGAGACATCCGGCGTCAGGTAGGAGGGATCTTGGTGATGGGAGCTGATGTTGCCGATGCTTCTGCTGATGCTGCCAACATGGTCCTGCTCAGATTTTGGTTTGTAGCTTGATTTGGACGGTTCCTCTGAGGGTCGGGCAAGGCTTAGATCCATGCTGGCACTTCGCTGGAGGGTCTTGTACTTGAAGAGCGGCTGCCAAGCTTTGTGCTTAGCATCGGTGAAGGTGGTTGGCTCGTTAATTTTTGGACAGGTCACTGAAATCCCATGAGGTGATAGCCCGTGGTGTCGCTTACTAGCCCTGTGTGAGGTACTACAGTCCAATTCAGAGTTTGCTTGTTTGTGAAAAAAGGATTCGTGGAATCCCGAGGTTTGATGTCTTCCATGTCTCACATCAAGTTTGCTGGAAACACTTGCAGAGTGTCGGCTGCCTGCTTTGCTCCTCTCGTCATTTTTGCCGGAGCTAGCTTCACGAGAACACTGCCTACCTGTAGTACACGCCGCTCTCATTGCATGAAATATGTCCTCCGGAACAGGGATGGGGATGGGGATGGGGTATGGTATGGGAATGAAAACCGGCTGGGGTACCATGACTGTCACTGGGGGTAGAAGGTGGCTGAAGTTGGATGCTGAAGACTGGCTACTATCAGAGAGCTTATCTTCAGAGGTGCAGGGTTTTTGGTGTGGAAGTACTGAAGTCTCTGATCCTTTTTTAGCAGCTGAGGTGGACACCTCAGGAAATTTGGCAGGTACAGCAGGAAGGATGCGCCTTGGAGCTTGGACAACTGGTGGTGATGACTGCTGTTGCTGTTGGCTTGGGATGACATACCCTGGGATCTGCCTGACGACAGGGGGCCAATGAGTACCTCGGACCACCACCGGAGTGCGGCCAACGACTTGCGAGTTGCCTACAACTTGAGAGTTGCCTACCCCAGGCTGGATGATGGTCTGCAACCCAAACACCTGACCAGCAGGGTTTGGCGGGGTGACCCTAGCAGGAAAAGCAGTCGGTGGGGTCAAACTGGTGGCAGCAGGGGCAGCGACTTGGGTGACAGGCGGGACTGGAGCCAGTTGACTACCAGCCGTGCTGACCTTTGGCGCGATAGCGATATGCTGCACGCCGATGATGGTTCGGTTTGCATGCTGTTTGGATTTGGGCTGTGTCCGTGCGGCAAGGACCGGCCAGTCCTGGCCTGGCTGGGCAGGTAGTTTATGGACACCGTTTCCGAGCACGAAGGGCTGTGTACTGCTGTCTGCAGCCACAGTCAGCAACATGTTACTGTCACCATGCTCCGATTCCTCAGAGCTGTTCACTGCAGCAACCGATTCGTTTAGCGGCGCTCCCTGCTCGACAACAGCCCCCGAGTCAACGGCAGACACCCCTGCAGATCCCAGAGCCTGGGTCTCCTGACAGAAGACGTCCATCTTGTACTGGTGCAGGCACTTGTCGCTGCAGAACTGCAGCTTACGCTTCCCGTCCTGGAAATCAATGTAGTCCTTACTGTGGCGGATGTGGCGGCACCAGTCGCAGACCTTGTTGCGTCGGAAGTAGGCCCGACGGCAGGCCGCAAAGCATTTCTCGCTGCAGAAGGCCTTGGACTCGGTGGTCGTGTTGAGTGTGTACCTCTTGAAGCCATAGTTCTGGCACCAAGCACACACAATCTCGTATTCAGAACCGGTTGGGTTTTCTGTGGATTGAAATGAGAAAGGCCTTCAAACCAAAAGGAATTGTTAACAATTTTTGTCTATCAACTTTCAAGGCTTCACCTCTTTAATCAGCTTGAGTCCGTGGACTGTAAACAATACTTTCGCATCCAGAAGCAGCACAGAATTTACAGAACTGTAAGAATAATAATAATAATAATTGTCTATAATAATAATTGTGCTTATATAGCGCTTTCCATCGTTTCAACGATCTCAAAGCGCTTTACAGTTATTACCCCATTCATCAGGCCATGGGACCAAGCAGCAGCCGATATCAGTGCTCAATCGGTCCTCCACCCTCACAGGTACCCATTTATACTCCTGGGTGGAGAGAGGCAATTGTGGTTAAGTGTCTTGCCCAAGGGCACAAACACCATGGTCCTGGCCGAGTTCGAACCCACCCACCTTCGTACATGAGTAACCACCGTAATCACTGGACCATGGCGTTCCACAAAGATGCCAGGGCCAACCAGGCGAAACCTTGCTTACCCCCATCGCTGCATTCTGCTGATGTGCACACGCTGGCGACGGCACCTGAGGAGTGATTCATGTGATCGTCACCTGGAGAGCTGGGGCCGCTGGCTTGGTAGTCACTGAGCTGTTGTTCGTTGATCTGAAGCTCGCCCATCTCCTGGTCGCTGAGCAGCGGTTTGACGTCGTAATCGTCATCATCCCCGACTTCTTGCTTGATGATGATTCCGCCATGAGAACCTATCCCATCAGAGGAATATAAAACAAGTCCACATTCGATGTTTAATATTTAGAACTGATTTTAATTTTGTTTTGAATTGATTCTATGAAACAATGACACACAGCCACCCACATTGGTGACCAAGTGCTGGAATCAAGGCCAAGTAAAACAAATTCTCATTCAGGCTTCTGGAAAACAAGGAGGTGGCCTTTTTTCCTCCCTAAAGATGGCAAATTTTCCAAGATGGTGAATGTATTGCTCCATTTTCTCGACTCTTTTGCCGATACTTTTGTGTCCAAGGAAGCCATCACTTTTTCTACCGGATTTAAAACTTGCATATTTTTGCTGGAAACAAAAAGACTATAATTATGTGACCTGTTCTGTCAAAATCAGACTTTTCTGGGCATAAGGTCAAAAATGATATTTTTGCATATTGTTAAAATATGTTCTTTTTCCTTTTAATAGGTGGTTTAATTTTTGAAACCGGTCATTCCTGGGCAGAGTTATGCTGTTTTGAAGTTCATTGTGTCGAAAAGTAGAAAATACAGAAAATGGCCTCGAACGTCACAAAACAGTAATTTCTTTAACTGATATACCTTAACAAATCATCAAAAATACTATATTTAGAGTTCAAATTAGGGTTTCAAACTTTTATAGTATATTTAAGGCATGTTCAGGATTACAAATATGTAAAAATTTCAAAATTGAAAAAAAATCACTCCCACACATTTTTTGGCCCTATCTCAATTTCAACCTCTGCCCAGAAGCATTTGCTTTTGACAGAACAGGTCACATATTGCAAATGCATAATTAAACATACAGAGGCATGCAGGAAAAACATGAAAGGGAACAACAAATTGGTTTAGTTTTTACTTGACCTGATGGACCAAAAACATCACAAGAACCAAAGTAGTTCCCAGGATCCATACCTTCAGCCTCCCTGTCACCATCTTTGTCCGAGAAGTGGTGTAAATGAAGCTCCTTTGTTACTCCTTCGTCAACTTTCTCGTATCCATAAATGGCCAGCAACTCGTTCATAGTGTCCTCTGCATAACCCTGTAGTTACAATCGACAACAGACAATCGTTTAACTTTTAATTCAAAGGGCATCAAGCTCTTAACATAAAGCTGCCCTCGGGCCGTCGACTTTGCGACGACACAGAGCAGTCGGCGACTGACTTTGCGGGATTGAGAGCTGCACCTGAGCTACGACCGTTGGGAACAAATTCAAAAGCGACGTGGGTGTAAGTGTAACTGCGATAATATTAAGACGATCTGCATCAGTTGGCACTAAAAAAATAAATGGGAAAAACCACCGTCTAACATGTCTATAGTATTAATGATTAAAAGTCAAGAAAGTAATTCCAGCTCTACTGCTGGTGCCTGTGATCTCCCCATGTCATGAGCCTGGTAAAGTTATTAGTAGTAAACTGGAAAGTTACTTCAAGCTACATGTACATTCGTATACTGTGTTTAATGATTTTTTTTGGTAAATAATAATGAAAAATTTCGGCGGCACCTTTCGGCACATGCGGGCGGTGGACGGTATTCTATGACTTTCATTCCCTCGGCCTTTGCCTAAAATTGCATTACGGCTGTTGTAATGACTATTCTATATTAGACCGTAAAACCACTACATTATTCTTATTTATCAACCAGCCCCACTTGCGCCCAGATAACACTTCCCGTGTATGCTACATACACCACCATGTAGGAATAAGAACACATTACTCCATGCATACACCAAGCACACAGCCACGCACAGCGCAGTGCCCCCCCTCCCCACCCCCGTAACCCCCCCGATACTGAACGAGAAAAAAAACGAGAAGACGAAGTCGAAGGAACGAATCATTTTGATTACCTTGATATCTTCTTCACGCGGCTCTGTTTTCACCTGGATTTTCTCCTCAGAGTCGGAAGAGTTTTCCTGCCCCTCCATGGCTATCTCTCTGTTTTAAGTAACCTTTTCGACAAATTATATCGAAATTATTGTTATTTTTTAGCGACTTTCCGCACTCTCCTCTGCCATTTTTTTCATACACATTTTCGGTAAACAAGTGTGTGTTTGGAAAATGTCCTCCAGTAATGTCAGAATTTCTATGGCGCGCCTAAGTGTTGGCGAATTTTATTATGTGTCATATCAAATTTCCTTTGAACTTGTCAAAGATCTGTCTGTGTTTTATTTTGACAAGTAATTTCTCCGGATTTTAAGAACCAGAAAATTTGGCATACGTTTATCTGTTGATATTAAGGCACATCTTTATTCCCATTCGTAAACACCTGACCTGTCGGTCAAAACTCAAAACGAGTAAAAACTTATAAATTTCCAGTGATTTTGTTCTTGTTCAACACAGTTTCACTTCATGTTTTGTGAAACACCCCTGTAGCTATGTTTATGGTTGAGTTTTGTGGGCAGGGAGTAGTACGAAATATCTCCTTATATGGAAATTGGTGCGCGCATGGTGCATACTGTGTGAGTGGTGCAGAACGCTGCGGTACCAGAAAAGTATTTAAAAGTATTTTTTTATCAACCGTTTAAAACCAACCACATGAGGGTCTTTCGACCAATAGGAATGGGTAAACTGTCTTAGGTATTTATGAACAATTATTTACAATCACAAGATATAATAAAAACAAAATAAAAATGTAGACTCAAAATAAGAACATTTACACTCAGCTAAAAAAGCAAATAAGAAGTAACAAATAATCACCCAATATACCCATTAAAATCGTCCAAAATCGAATATTTAAAATCAAATCATGTTGTTGAATTTTTGAATATCGCTATATCTTCAAATATTGCTACATATACAGAAAAGTTTTAAAATTGGCAATGTTATGGCTATAATTTTGTTATGGCGTTCTATAAAATTTATCAAGCATTCCTATTTGGGCTTTGTGATCCCATATTCGCAAACGGGTACGATTAGACGTGTATTCCAGGCGTTTGTTTTGCTTCTGTAGATAACCCGCGGCACCAGCGGATTCTTTGTAAACACTGGTTCACGGGATCTCGCTGGTACTAATGAATAGACTGCAAGGGAACCAGCGTTGTGTCAGGTCGCAGATCACATGAACAATCTGCATACTGCGTAAAATTGTATGGAAAAACTTAGTTGGCGAAGTTGAAATTTCTTCGGGAAAAACCGGACGAAAATACTGCGTTTATGAATGATTTATAACTAGCCATATGAATCGCTACTTTGGAAACTTCGTCTACATGGTGTCGAAAAGCTATGGCCATTGTCGGAGACATGGGAGATAAAGAGGCGTATTTTGGAGATGAGCTTTCCCCAAGTTCGGTGCGGGATCTTCAACAGCGATTCCCCGAAATTCCCGCTGATGTTGTTTCCTCTTCCCTGAAAAAGGTACACCCTCTCATTGCATCAGTTTCGTGATAAACAATATTTGGTAATTTTTTTGAAATCTGGAAAAAAATTTTTAAAAGATTTCATTACTTTTATGTATCAAATGAAATCCTACTTTTTTAATATTAAAGTAGATTAAATTTCTTGTTACTTGTTCATGACTTTTTGATCATGTTGTTTGTGATCATGCACAGCATGATGAACCTGGTCCTGGTTCGTTCCGAATCCAAGAGATCAAAAGATCCCGACATCGAATATTTTCAGGTCACTTTTTGTACAAACAGGGAGATCACACAAGCCGAGGTGAAAAAGAGGTGGACAAAAATAACATGGGCCCCCTATGTTGACTTACTCGATCCTATCAGTTAATTAGAGAAAAAGAAATGAATCTGGATAAACAGCATTCTTAGTCCAACTGTCAGAAAAATAGCACGAAACGGTGTTATTAGTTGTCTCTACTTTTCATGTTGTATTTTTTTCTCAAGAAAATAGTAAAACGAGATGAAAATTACATATATGTACATGTACATATTATCATTATGTACATTACCCTTGCAAACACAGTACAGACTTATGCATATGTACATTGTAAATGTATTTGTTTAGTTTTTCAAGATGATTAAAAGGGCACCAAACATACTTTTGTATTTTCTCATCTCATATCCTTTAGAATGGAGGCAATATGAGTCGTTGTATCAAGGAGCTTGAACTCGCCAGCCCATCCTTCATGTATGGCGACTTTGTCGGCCACAACACTCCGGCCTACGACGAAAGGATTACGCACAACCCCACACCAAGAACAAACATCAACGCTGCTATGTACACATCTCAGTTTTATACCCCTGAGCAAATGGTGGGTATGCCCATTCGGGACCCCTATGATCACCAAATAGGTGTGGAGGATCCCGAGAGGACACCCCAGCCGAGTTACACCAGTTGGGCGTCCTTAGAGACCGGAGTGCCTGATGTGGAATCGCGGACCGAACCCGGACATTTTCCTCCAAGTACTTCTGAGGAGGAGAGGCATATGTCATCGTGCACGGTGGACATACAAAAACAGCCCATGAGGACAATAAGCGCGCCAAATGTTGAGACTGAGCGGGGCAGTCCAATGCCCGGGGGTTCCCAATTACGAGGGGAAGCTCCTCATAGGCAGTCTAGTACTCCCTACGGGAGGACAAGTAACGGCTTAGAACAAAGAGTGGACCTAAGGAACTTCCCCTTTGAGCCGCGGCCTGCGTGGCAGGAACACTCGCAGCCGTTCACAGCACCCAGTGACGAACCCAGCGACAGGTGGACACCGCCTCTGCCCCCAGTAAAACCCGCGGAGTCGCGTTCCGGCTCCGAGATCGCCATCTCTTACCAACTCGACCCCGTACAGCCGTCCAGCCCGGCTGCCAAGCCGCGCAAGGGCAAGCAAAGCCAGTCGCCGATGGTGGCCTCGTACAGCAGAACGACGGACAGCATTTCCTTTAACCCTGTCTTCTCCGATCAAGAGCCTGCGAGAGCGTCCCCCAAGCCAGACGACGAATTGGCGGCCCACCAGACTGCAGCTACCCCAGCCGGTGGAATTGTGGCCGGGGTTGATCCCATCCCTCCAAAGAGGAAAGAGAAGTCAAAGCGAAGGGACGCAACTCTTGCACCTCCAACTCTTCCACCAGATAGGTCCACATCCAAAGAAAAGGAAGATCAAGCCTACACAGAGGGTAGGTACTCTCAATTATTGCCCCAGGCATTTGAGAAGTGGATAATTTTGGTGGTTAAAACCAACGCACGCCAACCTTTCCCGCCTTGATGTCTCTAGCCTTTAGTCAAGGCGCCTGTGTCTACCCGGATGCGTGACGCCCCAGATTCTGGCACGAAAAAAGACCAGTCGAGTGGCGAAGCCACGAGCGCCTTTAGCATCTCGTGGAGCTAATCATTATTCATTTTTCCAAGTAATATGAATCATGCATGTGTGCGAATGTATATGAACCAATCACCACGATCAAGCCATTTTTGAGGTGATGACACGCGCGCACCCTTGAGCGCGTGCCACACGCGTTCTAAAGAAAAACAAGACGCGCACGCACGCATTCACAACACGTCATGCATTATGCATGAAAATGTGTCTACCAAATCGGTAGACAAATGTAAAGAAAAGCATAGGCGCTCTTCTCGAGATGGTAAAGGCCTCGCGGCTTCGCCGCTCATGCTAGTCTTTTTACATGCCAGCATCTGGGGTGCGTCACGTGTCCGGATAAGCGCGTGGGAAGGCTATGATGTCTCGAGCGGTGTACCAAATTAAACGTGTCTGTGTCTACAGAGTGGATAAGCTATGAGTCTTTTTCAGATATTACGACAATCAAAAATATTCATTAAGAATGTTATTCTTCGTTGTTATTGAAAATTTTTGTTTTTTTCCTATTTTTTGTTTTTTAAATTTATAAAATTATGTGTTTCACAACTTTGTACACTTCAGTTAATTTCTCACTTAATGTGATAGATGTAGGTAGGTAGTCTTTATTCCAGTCATTTTTTTTATTCTCTCCAACAGCGTTGCTGATGCACCAGAGAGCGCGGTACGAACGTCTTATCAAGGAATTAGAGGAAGAAAAGAAAAGTCTGGCCCTCATGAGGGAGCAGACTTCCGGTATGGAACGGGAGGTGTCCCACAAACGGAAAAACCACCGGTCACCATTCCCAACGGTATGTGTCTATAGTTCAGTGAGGTACTTTTTATTATGTCAAGCCTTAAGCCTAACCATCCCAAATCCTCAAAAATCCTTTTTGCAAATTGGAGGAATTTGCAGGATTGAGGTTACATGGCAAAAGTGCGTTGCTGATTTCGGAGTACGCAGTGTGTCAAGGTCCTGGGCCGGACCTTGTGTTGTTTATGCTCAGCATCCTCCGCACTGCTCCAGGATGTCACTGCCTCTGCCTCAGCCTATTGAGAGTCATAGCCGGAGGATTTTGCAGGATTCAGGCAGTGGTCACCTCTCCATGGACCATATTCAAGAAATAACGGAGGAATTTGCAGGATTGAGGCTATGTGCTATGATTCCATGAGGCCCATTGGAGGATTTTGCAGGATTGAGGCTACATCCTAGCAAAAAAGGCCATAGTGCGAACTCCTAAATCAGCAACGCACTTTTGCCATGTAACCTCAATCCTGCAAATTCCTCCAATTTGCAAAAAGGATTTTTGGAGGATTCAGGGCGGTTAGGGTTGACACTTCATATCCCTTCACCTGAAACTGACCTGCACTCCCTGCAGAGTTTTTCAGGGCTTTACATAACTTATTGCTCTGAATATTGACTTCCTACTCGGAGGGTTAAAAAGTGAAGGGAAAAACCCCAAATTGAAGTGACATCTCACAGACACAAAGTAGTAAATATGTTTTATTAATTTTTTTTTTTATTCAGCTTGAGGAAATCGGTTTACTACGGAAACAGAAACACCAGCTACAGATTGACATTGAGTGTATGACGCGGGAAATAGAATCCTACAAAAACCAAGGTGAGTGCTCCCAGATCGTTAGCTTAGTCACATAAAGCACATGGATCAGTGTTCTCCAACCTGTAAAAATAACCTGGTGCCCCGCCAAGCTTTCTGAGGCACCCACCAAGCTTCAAAAGCTGCCGCCAAGCTTCAAAAGTTGCCCGCCATGCTTAAAAAAAAAAAGGAAAAAATAATAAAAAAAGAAAAACAAGTGGGACTGCCCTTACCATCCAGGGTACATTTTGGCCAGAAACTCTGCCAAAAGCAGTAACATGGAACATTTGTCAAACTGACAAGCCTGCCCATTGTAGCAATCAATCAGGTCAAAAGTCTCAAGGCCAAACTGCCTCAAAGTCCTTGGTCACTGATCAATGTGTTTAAAAGGTGATGCTGAGCCAGTATTGTACTTAATTGTTAGTGTTACTGTGTTAGAAATGGCCTAAAAGCTGTTATCCGTACATAATGTGCATGTTCATCTGCAAATAGCGCCCCCTAGCATAAAGAAATGTATGACTGCAAATAGCGCCCCTAACATAATTATATCGCCCCCCCCTCCGCTTTTTGACGGCGCTTTAATTTTCAAAGTTGGAGAACACTGATGGAAATTATGGAAGTTAAGCATTGTTGACCAGCACGAGACCAATGCTACATGACAAGCATGGGCGTCGCGAGGGGGGGCAAGGGGGGGCACTTGCCCCCCCTGGAAAAGCAAACAATAAAAAAAAAGAAAAAGAATCAAAAGAGGCTCGAAGACAAAGTGGTGTAAATTTAATGAGTTGGGGGGGGGGGGGAATGTCCCTGCCCCCCTCTAAAACTGATAAATCGAGAATGTGTTGAGAAATACAAGCATTTTTTGGCAAAAAATTTTTTGGCCCCCCTCTAGAAAAAATCCTGGCGACGCCCATGATGACAAGGGAGAATAATGGTTGAAGAGATTTGTGCAACTGTATTTCTTTGGGTTCCTGTCGTAGTTCTGTAATCAATATTCCTGATGTTACTTTCAGGTTTGATGGATGTCACCCAAGCGACCAGTTTCTATGGCAACATGGGTTCAACTGGTGCCCCGGGCCCGGTACCACCGATCATCAACAATAACCCCATCACTGAGAGTAAGTGGTCCACTAGAAACCTTTATGACCAATGTCGCAAGTCCAATCACAAGCTATTCTGACGGACTGTTACAAATGTCATTCCTTTGTTATGATTGGAACTGCACCCGATTTCATCAAACTCTTCGTAACTTACGATGCATCGCAGCACTGCGACGCGTCGTATCTCTACGATGCGTCGCAGCTGCGACGCGTCCTGCGATCCATTTCACAAAACACGTCGTAAGTGCGACGCGTCGTAGGTGTATTTATAGCACAACTCGGTGACTGTTTTATGTCTTTAGTCAGCGTACAGTAAATAGTCGTCTGATATTCAACAAAGAGTCGTCGGATCTCCGCCCAAAATTTGTTAAAACGTCAAATAAAATGGCGGCCGTGTGATGCAATTTTAAAGGAAAACAAGCTCTCAGTGGACTGTATAGCTACTTTGAAATTTTAACTGCAATATTCCAGGCTATTTCATAATTATTCAATGAATTTTCTATTTACAACTTTACACACATTGCCTCGGTATTATAATCTCGTTTATGTGATGTTTAAGGCATAAAACTGGCTAAGAAAAGGACTCTTCTTATTTTGCGATGACCACTAGACACGTCGTAACTTGCGACGTGTTTTAAGCCATTGTCAAGGAACAACGTGTTACACGTCGTAACTGGAGTTGCGACGCGTCGCATCGTTTAGTGAAATCGGATGCTGGACTTGTAAATTGAGTTGTGTTTTCCTTGTGACCGGACTTGTGATGTACTTGTGATTCATCATAACTACCTTGACTATAAACACTGGTTTAACAGGCATATAGGATCATTTGCATTTATCCCGAAATTAAAGATCGTACTGGTACTGAAAACCACGTGAAATTATTCCGTCTGGCTTGCTGTCATTTAGAAGAAATGTAGGTGATTTCCAAAGATCAGTTACATGACTGAATTTTGAAAATAAAGTGTGCTGTTGACAAAGTCGTGTTTTGTGATAGATTATGCATGGATTTTCACAGTTTTTGCTTTGAAGTTTAATATCCACTGAGCTGAAAGTTTAATAAGGGAATAAATGTGTGCTCAGGAGGTATTATAACGCTCTGTTTAAGACCGGTGGGAGTCTGGATGGGTGATAATTACCATCCAGACTCACACCGGTCTTAAACAGAGTGTTTAATACCGACTGAACACATATTTATTCCCATTCATAAATACCTTTTCGGTCAAAAAACCCAAATCAAAACAAGTCAAAAACTAGATGTTGCCAACCATTTTGTTCAACAATTTTACTTCATGTTTTACGAAACACCCCTCTGACTATAGTATGGAATGCCCCTCCACAACTCGTTACCTTAATAAGGACATTGGCGTGCGCGTCATGCGTACTGCGCCAAGTCGTGCAAAACGCAGCTGGGCTGGTGAAGTGTGAATTTCGGACCATGAAATACTGATTCACTGGTAGTATTGCGCATGCATACATGAGGAATGTGAACGTTCAACCAATGAAACGTTAAAAGGCACCGGATTTCATGGGAGTCCAAATTTCATGTGACACTGAAAAAAGTGTTTAAGACCAGCTAGCCATGTCTTTATCATCCGTTTAAGACCGGCCACGTGACAGGCTCTCGACCAAGAGGAATGGGTAAACTGTCTTAGGTATTTATGAATAGGTTTTAAACATTCTTCTTTGGATTTTGAGTGGTGTTATTATTGGAAACAAACAAACTGCATGAAAAGCAAATGATCCTGTATTTCTTGAAGAGTGTTACCGTTTTGTTGATATTGAATTTGGTTTCACTTCACAAAAATATATTCTTAACCAAGTTTTTTGTGTGTTTTATTGTAGCTGTCATAGATGCTGAACCACCCCCTCCTCCTTACGAATCGTTGATGTGGAGTTGCTCGGCGTGTACCTTGCTAAATCACCCTGCGCTGGATAAATGCGAGGCTTGCGAAATGCCACGCGATAACGGTACCATGCTCAGACACTAGACTGGCAATCAGTCCTCATGAGAACGGCGGAGCTGGTTTGTGGCTTGCAGGATTTTCAACTTGCCAACTCAGCTAGTTTTTGGACAAGTGTTGGATAATTAGGTTACACTCTTACCCTAGACTGGTAACCTTTTTTGTTTATCATCTTCTTGGCATCGTATTCCTAGCTTCTGTGGATTTTCATTGTTCGCTGTTAACTTTGACCTCCATGAAGTCAAAAGAATAGAAAACTGTTCTGAAGCATCGGTCGATCCCTGAAGCTATTTGCAGTCTTGCTTTGTCTTCTGTTCTTACTGAGAATCTTCTAAGAAGTGATTCTAGAACCTGAGGAGGCGAAGGTGTATAGAATGAAATCTGCTGGAGCAATTGACATAAACATTGGAAACAATATTCAGTGGCCACTGAAATCTCAAAATATTGTGAGCAGTTGAGTACAAATAGTGTCTTGTTCCCAGAAGTCTGTAACATTTTCCTATCATGTTGGAGTAGTTCCAGTTGGTTACCAGCCTTCCTTTATTGACAAGACGGCACACGTGCACACAAGTTGTTTTCATGAGAGTCTACTTCTGATAGTCTGGTTCCTCGGAACAAAATGCATATTCATCTGATGCAGCAGGACCCAAGACACAACGGTGATTTGTGAAGAAAGGCAAACGAACCTGCAAACATGGAACATTTGTAAGCCGAAGTGCCTGTTGTATTGCATTTGTACATTAACCCTAAACCCTCCCAGTTCATTCAAAATCCACTCATAGGTTTTGAAGGATTTTGTAGGATTGAGGAAGCTATAGCTCAGCCACTGTTACTTTACATGGAGCTCGACGCCCTTTGCAAGTTTCAAGTCCAAAGGATGTGCCATAGGTTTCCTGCACAATGGTGGATTTTGTAGGATTGAGGAAGGTAGAGCTCAGACATGGAGCTCGATACCCCTTGTAAGTTTCAAGTCCAAAGAATGTGCCATTGGTTTCCTGCAAAATGATGGATTTTGTAGGATTCAGGAAGCCAGAGCTCAGCCACTGTTACTTTACATGGAGCAGCTTGATGCCCTTACAAGTTTCAAGTCCAAAGAATGTGCCATTGGTTTCCTGCACAATGGTGGATTTTGTAGGATTGAGGAAGGTAGAGCCCAGCCACTGTTACATGGAGCTCGATACCCCTTGTAAGTTTCAAGTCCAAAGAATGTGCCATTGGTTTCCTGCAAAATGATGGATTTTGTAGGATTCAGGAAGCCAGAGCTCAGCCACTGTTACTTTACATGGAGCAGCTTGATGCCCTTACAAGTTTCAAGTCCAAAGAATGTGCCATTGTTTTTCTGCAAAATGATGGAGTCTGTAGGATTCAGGAAGCCAGAGCCCAGCCAGTGTTACTTTACATGGAGCAGCTTGATGCCCTCACAAGTTTCAAGTCCAAAGAATGTGCCATTGGTTTCCTGCAAAATGATGGATTTTGTAGGATTCAGGAAGCCAGAGCTCAGCCACTGTTACTTTACATGGAGCAGCTTGATGCCCTTACAAGTTTCAAGTCCAAAGAATGTGCCATTGTTTTTCTGCAAAATGATGGAGTCTGTAGGATTCAGGAAGCCAGAGCCCAGCCAGTGTTACTTTACATGGAGCAGCTTGATGCCCTCACAAGTTTCAAGTCCAAAGAATGTGCCATTGGTTTTCTAAACAATGGTGAATTTTGTAGGATTCAGGAAGGTAGAGCTCAGCCACTGTTACCTGGAGCTCGATGCCCCTTGCAAGTTTCAAGTCCAAAGAATGTGCCATTGGTTTCCTGCGAAATGATGGATTTTGTAGGATTCAGGAAGCCAGAGCTCAGCCACTGTTACTTTACATGGAGCAGCTTGATGCCCTTACAAGTTTCAAGTCCAAAGTATGTGCCATTGGTTTCCTGCAAAAATGATGGAGTCTGTAGGATTCAGGAAGCCAGAGCTCAGCCACTGTTACTTTACATGGAGCAGCTTGATGCCCTTACAAGTTTCAAGTCCAAAGAATGTGCCATTGGTTTCCTGCAAAATGATGGATTTTGTAGGATTCAGGAAGATTCCTCAGCAAACGTGCTTAGGTAGTGTGGGTTAATGGTATAAACTTTTAAAAAAATTGTATCACAACTGTGTCATAGATTAAGCAGAGATTTGTCAATCTCTGCTCATATGATGATGTCACGTTTGCCAAAATTTTCTTACGTAGAAAATCAGAAATCAAGACTAAGTACTCAGACACTTCTTAATGTGAATATGAAAATAAAAGAATTGTCTTTTTTTATTTTTTGTCCCAGAAAAGCTACAGCATATATAGACATTAAACACAACCATTTGAAAACTATTTGTAACATCTTTTTTTGTAATCTAAAATGAGGTGTACATTGAGTATTAATTGGTGGCATTATTATGTTGGTGAAGGGTCAAGGGTCGCTGGCAAACTTAGTCTCCTCACAAGCTGTATAACATGACATTCTTTGTCACAACTTAGGCCAAAAAAAAAATAAGTCGGTCTCTGGTCAGCGCGCGCATCGATTTTAATCATGCGCGTCAATCTTTTTTTTTCCAAAATGTTCCGCGGTAGCCGCAACAGCGCCCTGTATTGCCGCACCTCCTCAATTTTTTTTTACCAAAGAGCACCAAGGAATGGGAAATTGAACCAAGGCAAATGATCGAGAGCACCAAGGCAAATTATGGAGGACACCAATGTACATGAGGACACCTTGTCTGTACTATCCAAGCTTGAAGAAGAAGAAAAAAAAAAAAAGAGACCGAATATTATTTTTTTGGAGCCTTACCAATGCATACTTTTTTATGGTACCAGATGGTCAAGTCTTCTGTTACATTTGGTTAAATGTAGGTTTTCCAATTGCACTTGTTGTTTTTTTTCCGACAGTTTTGAATGAATTTTGAAGGGAATTTTTTCAAAAATAGGAAATAACCCAAGTCTTCAAAAGTTAAAAAAACCCTCTTTTTTGGTACATCACTGTAATAAGTATTGGAGACAGCAATGAAATACTGGAAGTTTTGTAAGTTCACGGGCATGAAATGGACTGGCACCTTACCTCAAATACAATTCCATATTGAGTGAATCATGGCTCTGGTCATTGCATTGAGGTCTTGGAACAAGACCAATATGGCTTCCAGCGTAGTGTTTGACAAACATTGGGTCCTATCCTAATCATTTTTTTCTTGTCAAAATTTGACTCGACTATCTTGTTCTTACTTGTATTTTCCTGTAAAAATTTGGAGTATAATTTAAATGAAGAAATGGCATTATGCAGTTTTACCGAGAATGTTTGAAATATTATGCCAAAATAGCTTGATGTTTAAAGAGATCTTACCAAAATGCGCTCTTTGTAAATAGGCAAAAAAATCCTCGCAATTGGTTATTTATACTTTTTTTTGAGGAAGAGTTATTTTCCTCTTTTCATGTTTTCAACTCATTTAAATGTAAGAATTTTATTTCATAGAAAATTTGATAAAACATGATTGTACATCGAATCATGTGCACAGGCATACATTAATAAACACATGTAGACTAATCCAAGCGGAGGCCCCTTCAATGGCGAGGCATTGTGCTAGCTTTTGTGCAAATCAACTACCCGATGATGGATTATCTGAATAATAGCTAGCACAGTGCTTTCGCCATTGAAGGGGGCCATCGTGAGCACACAATGCTAGAATGCTCGGAATTGTCTACACAGGGCGAGTAAACAAAAAGGAAACCAAAATAGCGCCCCCTATATTGTAAAGAAGTCCTGCATGTAGCGCTTTCCAGACCTAGGATGCGAAAACCCAATTAATAAGCTTTCTTTTAGTACAAGAATCATTCAAATCACGTATGTACTTTTTGAGTTACGGAATTTTTAACACAAACAGTTTTAAAATTTTGTCCACGGATCACATCTAAGGTGCGTGATATTTCTGTCATTTGAAACCATGTCGTATCATGAAAACGATATCAGAATAATCCCATAAGTCTCCGGGTAGCCAAGTAGAAGGCAGGGCAAGACTATAAACTTTTGATGTTATGAAGTATGTTGCTTTAACATCGGATGTGAAAGTTGTTTTAATGAAGGTTATGATAAGTGCCAGTTATCATGGTTATGAGAGCGTTCCGATGTGTTTCTTGAAATGGGAATTGTTTTTCGTTTTGCTGAAGTAACACTTGCCTTTATTGTGATCCAAGGACGAAATTGCAAAACTGTTTGTGTTGAAAAGTCCATAACTTGAAAAGTACATGAGCGATATAAACGATTCCTTTACTGAAATTAAGCTTATTAATTGGGCTTTCACATCCTAGATCTTGAATGTGCTTCATGCAGAACGCAAAATAAAAAATAGAGGGTGCCATTTTGGTTTCCTTTTTGACTCATCCTGGACAGAAACATATAAGTATGACATTTTAACGTATAGATGGTGCATGAAGATTATATTGGCAAACCAGTGTAAAGTTGGTTGCCATGAACTGTCTTAAAAGTATTTTCCATAGTGAATTGTTAATATTTTTGAGCTACAAGACTTTACATATGTACATGTACTTGATGGATATGTTTATGTACTGGAAATTGCACACGTGTACAGTGTACATGAACCATGTTTTGCCTAATTTAATTCTAAAATGCAAAGTTATCAGAAATATTAACATCATTTATGCCGTACAGTGAATTAAACATTGCAATATTACTGTCATGGAAATTAGTATGCATGTTTGTGTTTAGTTTGATTTCGTGGAATTCAAATTTAAGGAGTGCAAAATGTTGAAGTTGCAGCGGTATGCTCTCCAAGAATTGTTTTCACGACCTGAAATTTAGTCATCAAAAGTGTCAAATCTTTTTATTCTGATCACTGCCTTGGATGTGCTGCCTATGTCCCTAGGCAAGGGACTTTATAACTCTTTTTAAGCTCTGGCAGGAGCTTCTACATGTCACTTGGTGATTGGTCGGTCTGTCCCCGGAAAATTGACCAAAAATAATTGACTAATTGACCAAATGCCATGCGGTAGTCATACAACGTACTCGTGACGGTTTTCGGAACACCGATTTTGTTCAATTAATGCGCATGCGCGTAAATTTGGAACATATAAACATTTACCAAAATAAGCCCCATAAGTCTCCCACAAAATGTAACTCAATGTACCAAATTTTAAAGTTTCAAAAAAAGCTAACTTAATCAATTAAATACTTTTGTTTGTAACAATTCGGAAAGATGTTTATGAAAAGTTTTTAAATGGAGGCAAAATATGTGCAGTAATGTTATAGTCAAGTGGTGGTATTCGTCACAAATTGCTATTACATGTAATCTAGGTATACATGCATCTGAAGTGTAGTGTTCCATGTGTGCCATCGGCGTCGCATTTTTGGGCGTCGCATTTTTAAGCTCTGGCAGGGATCGTTTTGATAGATTTCATGCAAGACTTTCATGCAAGACGGCCAGAACTTATTGTGCACTCGTGCTTGTTTTTTATTCAGGAGGGTAATTTTATTTCAGCAGGTTGAAGTTGTTTATTTCATGTGCAGGGCTACTGTGCCAATTATTGGAAATTGACGGACAAAATATGATTTCCGGCAATTCCTGAAAATGACTCACTTCGTTTTAACAAGATAACAAAGGCTAAAGTTCACAGGAAGAGACCACAATACACTTCTCATGAATGAAAATTGCAAGGTTTAAGTACGTTTATTGCTTGCATCAGAAATATTCTTGCATACATGCACGCTACAGATTTAAAAGAAATGTTGAACATATTGCCTTTTATGTGACTGACACACGAAAATGAACTCTTAAATGCTCAATTTTATCACCAGTACATTTGATGTACCACATTACTACCGGCGTTCCAAACACAGTGAACTCTCAACCCTAAAAGTAAATACTGTAGGCGATAGGCTTGGCTCAGCACAGACTGCAACTTGATCCAACAAAACGAGGCCAAAGTCGACCATAGCCGGTTTATAATGTCAGACCTTTGGCATGAAATGCGCCATTGAAATTAAGTAAAAATTATCACATTTTAGTCTGAATATTTCCTTATCTAGCAACTAACATTCCCACCGGAACATCGATACACAGAAATAATTTGTATTTCAAATACATGAAGAAATACCGGGGTTTGTAAGTTTGACTTAATACTCATTTTGTTGGAGCAAGTCAACAATTATGATAGATAATTTCCGTATGGACTTTGTTATATTTGGTCAAGCCCTTTATGACCTGCTTAAAGGAGTGAACGCCGAGTTCAGTGCATGACATTATATTTTTCCCGTGATCGTGATGTCAATTTTTTTCACAGAAAGTTGGTCGGTCGTTCAAATTCTAACTCCAGCATTTAGCAGATCTTACCGATATGGGTAATGAAATAGAATAAGACCAACACCAAAAAGGCTTTAATAAGAAAAAAAAGGAAAACTGCAGACAGACGAAAAAAAGTACATGTAGTCTGTCCCTACCAGAGTTCCAAAAATTTCACCACTACGACCAAATACAACTACAAATATTTAACTCTTAAAAAAAAAGAAATCCAAATTTAAACTTCAGATATGAAAGGAAAAAGTACTTCATAAGCTCAAAATGTAATTGAATAAACAAATCAAAATAACCTTGAAAATCACAATGATTTGTTCAATTGTATTTACACTAAGTGTAATTATACAAGTGTGAAGTCAAGTTTCCGAGACCATGAAATTCCAAGCAAGCAAAATAAACACTCTTGCAAAACCCAAGTTACATGTACAGGCAAAGAAAGAAAACCTCAAATTCAACAATGGCTCTTACAATACTGGTACAAAGCTTAAAACGACTAAATTATATCCAATGGCAAACGGAAAACATTTTTTGTTTTACTACAACACCAATGGATTTGACATTTTTAGAATAAAATTTTTTGCATGCTACAAAATGAAATGAAAAAAAGAAAGATTTTTTTTTCAAAACGAATCCCCAAATCATAAAAAAACCCCAAAGACACTTCAGCTAGACTTAACATAAATGGCTGTGCCCTTTCCAGTGGGTTGAGGTCCTGAAGAAACTATTGGTCATTCTGTTTGCTGAAATACTTGAGTTTATCCTCTGGATTGGGAATGATCTGTCAAGAAATGCCAAAGAGTAAAACATCATTTCTCTGTTTCTAGTTTAAAATTGGACAAACTTTGTTGGAATGACTGTTTTTATTTGGTTGATGTAATTAGGAAAAATAACATCTTTGCCAAAATTGCAAATAAGCCATTTTTTGGTCAAATTACATTGGCTACATCCAAACGAGGTATAAACTTCATGGATGCCTGCCACTTTCTGAAAGTTATCACAAGAGGGCGCACTTCACTTACCGTGGCACTGCCTGGCTTCCAGCCGGCGGGACACACTTCGCCGTTTTTGTCCGTGTACTGGAACGCCTGCACCAACCGTAGCGTTTCGTCAACAGATCGGCCGACCGGCAAATCGTTCATGGTAATCTGGCGTAAAACCCCTTTGTCATCAATAATAAACAAGCCCCTATAGATTTGGAAACAGAAAAATTAGCATTAATCGTTGCAAATAATTGGCTTAAAAATTTTGTCTGACAATTGTGTTCCTCCAATACAACATATGATGAACAATTGCAAATGAAAGCAGTTTGTTTAAATAACTTATTATTTGACTTGTGATAGACATGTGACTGACATTTAACTGACACATGACTGACATGTGATTGAGATGTGATTGACATGAGACTGACATGCGATTTATTTGCCAAAAGGCTAATTTTTATCAGAGTATGATACACATGAAACTAAAAGAACTAAAGTATGAAACAAATTTTCTATCTCCAAATGGTGCTTTTAAAACAGAATATTGCAGATAAAACCCTTTTGGGATCAAATAAACAGTGGAAGTGAAGGACAGAGTCTGAAATTGCAGACAGAATAACGATTACAACAAACCTGAGTGTATGGCCTAAATCCTCCAATAGAACGCCGTAATCCTTAGATATCTGGTGTGTCAAGTCAGATAAAAGGGGGATTGCGATTGGTCCAAGTCCGCCCTGTTTCCTTGGAGTGTTTATCCTAGACAAAAACATCAAAAAGAAAGCAAATATCACGTACATTGTTGCTGGTCCCAGAGTCCCAGCCTTCAGTCGTCTTTGTAACTATCTCACCGACTGACTAACTGGCGGACTGTCACTTGTGAATTAGAGTTGTTTAAGTCTCATGTTGGCCCCGAAATTTGTCTCATTTGACTATGTAGACCCCAAAGACTAAATTGGAAGGGACCAGCCATATGGAGCAACTTTTGAGACATGGGGACTCCCACCACAAATCCTGTAGCAATGCTACAGACTGGTAACCTGCCATTGCACATGAAAACAAAGGCGTATTACGTTTACCAGTGTGTGAAGCATTTCATTTGTGCACAAGTCAATGGTGTAGCACTTTTTTGCTACTTGCCACTGCCCCTTTCTTTTTCGCACTTTCATTTATTACACGTGTAGCACCGTGTAGCATTTCATTTGTGCACAAGTCAATGGTGTAGCACATTTTTGCTACTTGCCACGGCCCCTTCCTTTTCGCACTTTCATTTACACGTGTAGCACCGTGTAGCATTTCATTTGTGCACAAGTCAATGGTGTAGCACTTTTTTTGCTACTTGCCACAACCAGCCACTTCAGTTAGTGTGTTTAGTATACACCCTGGTCTTGTTCTTTGACCGAACGGTGGCTCTGCTCATTCGAATAAATCATCAACGTATCACCCGACTTACTATTTCTTGTAGCATGTAGCAGTGCTACAAACACAGACCTTGAATTCATTTGTCTCAAAACTTGCTGGGTATAGGACCAGCTTACCCTTCGAGCTTCAAGCGCAAAAAAAATTACGCGGTGGAACCACATGGAGAATTTTATCACCACACGTGTTTCTAGGTCAATAAACCCTGCATGCCTGAACATGCACAAGATATAGGTCATTCACATGGTCCAGGATTGTTCACAACCTGTCTGAGCTCTGGGCAGCACGAGGGGTTGACACAAAGAGATCGGCGGCACAAAGGGGCCGGGTGGCCACTAAGATCTCCAATTACCGCACAAAGGCATTAGGCGCCATCTTGGCGTCTGTCTTTCAACACTCCTTACTCCGTAGTGGCTAGGGTCTGGCCAATGGGAGTCTACAGGCTTGTGGTGTACAGTAAGCAGTGGTGTGAAATATCAGCTTTAAAGCTGATTTCAGCTTTTTCTTGTTTTGGATTTCAGCTTTTTTCAGCTTTTTCCCTCACTTGCTGTGTACAAAAGTATAGGAGATTTCCAAAATTCAGCTGTTTTACACCTTTTTTCAGCTGTTTTCAGCTATTTTTATCAGTGGTCACTCACACCCCTGAGTAAGGGTGACGATTACATGGAAGCTTGGCCTTATTGGCCCATTGAAAAAAAAATTATGGCCATATTTGGAAAATGTGGAGAATTTTATCACCGCCTCGCTTCTCGAAATGGGCTTGCAGAGTCTTATAATGTATTTCAAAGGCTCTACCATGTTACAACGACTGGAATGTCTTTTTCTTCCTTCAAGTGACCTTGTTTTGGGGCATTTTCGACTAAATCATTACAACAAAAGTCCTCACCATGCCAAGTGGGTGAACTGGGAGTCAACAGATATTGCGACCACCTCCGTGTTGATGTCTTTAAACTCGCTGATCCGGTCGCTGAAAGCAATGATCTCAGTCGGACAAACAAAAGTGCTGGAAATTAAAAAAATTGAGCAACATGAAAAAATTAGAAAAGGCTTTAAATATTGTTGCTACATGTTAGGCCAAGTAAAAAAAATAAACAGTTTCTCATCCCGTTCGCGTCCTCTTTCTCAGCCACCTCTTTTTTGTTTCAAAATTTTGAATTCATACATTTGCAATTTTTTTTGCATGTTTTCAATATTTGTCTATTTTTTTGTTTCCGACAAAATTGTGGCTATGTAAAGAGGGTGATGGCTCCTTTTGAAAATAATTTGGTGCAGCAAAAGAGGCGAGTAAATAGAAGAATCCATCTGCCATCTTGGGAAATCTGCCATCTTGGGTAAATAAAACCCCCAAAAAATGGGGCCACCTCCTTCATTTTCTCAAAAAGCCCAGACAAGAAATGATCGTTTTGTTCTCGGCCCAATTGTCGAGGTGATTTATTGTGCATTTTTGGTTTTTTTTGTGTAGATTAGACAGAGGGTTTGGTAAAGGTGTGGTGAAGGGTGTGATGAGGGGTGTGGTGAGGGGTGTGGTGGTGGGGGGGGGGGAAGAATCACTTACAAATCCAGAGGGTAGAAGACCAAGACCAGATATTTGCCTTTGTAGTCGGTCAACTTCAACTCCTTGAATTCACCGTTGTCAACAGCTGTGCCTTCAAAAGATGGAGCTGGCTTGGAAACTAAAAAATAAAAAGAACTACAAATTATTTTATTGTCACAGAAACATACTATTGCGCAATGCACTGACCTTGTGTGAATGGGCATTGTTGACATATCCACAAGTGCCATATGGGAATCCTGAAGTAGGCCTACTCGGCTTAATTGTGGTCAAGTGCCTGAATGGCAGATAATTACACAGGTAATATTTGTATGACTGTTTGAAGCAGCTAGTTAAACATGTTAAAGGGAATATACAACATTTGCTAACACCGAAAAATAAAAATTTTAACGAAATACCTTACTAGGATGTTGGTAAATGACAGTCTAAAGCATCCTGTAAAATTATGGCACCTGGTGTGAAGTCATTTTCAAGAAAAGTGGTATTTTGTATAAATTTCCAACGGTGGTCAGCCGACCACCGTTGGAAAAACCTCAAGTAAAGTTTGAAATTGGAAACCAAATGTTTGAAATATTTCATTTCTATTTTGATATTTTTGTCATTCATGCTAAATTCCAACCCCACATCTAAACTAGCGATGAAACGTTTCCATTTGCCATGTTTGCTTGAGCATGTTGAGTTTGACCAATATTGTATGGTTACATTATTCACCTATCAATATCATTATCAAAAGAAATAATTATTAAACTGCTTATTCAAATTATGTCTCCATCCACCCTGCCCCGCCTTAATCCATGGACCCCACCCCTCCCACCAATGGCCCCGCCCATTAAATCGAACGCCAAACGTTGACGATCCATACTTTGCACTTTGCTCCAGTGCACAGCGTGTTCAGACGACCTCAAACCCTCCCCGGGGTAAACATGTCCCCCTCCGTAGCTGTAGCAAGCTTCATCGGCGCCAGCCAGCGACGAAACGGCAAACAACAGAAGAAAACTCCACGCGAAAACTGAAGCATACGACACAACGGACGCCATGTTGGATCGTGAACGGCGGTCCATCAGTCGGGTGCCTTGAGTAGAACACTATGCCAATATCACATCATCGTATAGGGAACTACCCATAAAAGCTACGTGCCGATTTGTTACACGCGCGTTCAATGTCATTAAACTTGTGTCAGTCTAGGTATGACAAATTATTTTTGAGAATCTTAGATTTCCCTAAATTCTGTAGAACAAAATAAAGTTATGTACAATATTGTCCAGTGTTTTATTAAAAGGTATTGTACGTTGGATCATGTATGTTTTTAACAATCCACATGGAAGGCTTTACTTCTTCGTACATGCACAACGGAGGACAAGTTTATTTTGATTTCGGCTGTAATTCGTAATTGGGCAAGTTTGCTCTCTGCAATGATAGTCGTTTCTCAAGTCGCTCCTGGATTTTGTGACTCCCGGACATATCAATACCAAACATTGTTTTGGAGGAGTGGTTCTTCATGCATGAGTGAGTTCAGTTGTCAGTTGTTTGCCCCAGGCGAATATTGTTTCTCTTAATGTTTCTTTATTTAAAGAATGCGTTGTAGAAAATTGAGGGTGTCTACGTCTCTACGGAAAATAAATGGTTCGGTTTTATTTTGTTTGTTGGGAATGTTGGAGTTTATTTTTTAGCCAGAAACGATTGGTTTCGTCAGGTTTGCAATTGCATTGAGTATGCCAAATGTGTTTATTTCCGACATGCTATTACTACGACTTATGAGGGCGCTGTTCAAACTGGAAGCAAATGAAAGTTGAAGAAAGTAAAAGATTTTTATTTAGTGTTCGCTCTAAATACATAAATGGGAAAGAATGTTCCATAGGCCTATATCAACTCAATGAAGGTCAATCATTGCAAAAATGTCGGAAATATGAATCTGGGTCTGAGAAACATTTCCAATTTTGGGAAAAATTTCCGTACTGGATCACCACTTTTTTCAATTAATTTTCAAGCGCCAAAAGTTGCATCCTTTATTTTTTTATGGTTATTCCCTCCACTTTCCCTCCTATACTGTCACCCTCTCCTTTCCTTTATTCCTATTTATTAATCAGTCACTTACTTCATCGAGATTCGAACTTCCGACTCTTGCTTGAAACACGAGACTTTTAACTGCTAGGTTAACGATCGCTGTTGCGTATTTAATCTTTGGACGTATTTGAAGTATCCATTGAAATAAACTAAATATTCATGAGAAAATAAATATTCCTAATGACGTATTACTCTATCATTGGCCGGCTCATGCGTTGTCATGGTTGTAGATGTCATGCGTATAACGTACCGCTGTCTTTTCGCATTTCCAGAGCTCATTATTATCTGCTCATTATTAAAGCCTTAAATGTATGCAGAGCAAAAAGAAATTACGTATGCTTATTGCCAAAATATATTAAAAGACATTTATTCGTTTTTAATTCATTTTCAGAGATAAAGTATAAAATCGGACTTGAAGAGTACAGCCCAGTGTTCATCATGCACTGATCGGTGTGCTTAATGGCGACGCCTAGTCCCGGCAATGGTACCGCCCCCAATGGGGGTGGGGATGAAGAAGGGAGTGGGGGATGGATCGTGTTCAAGCAGTTGCTCCTGCCCCTAGTGGCCACAGTGTGTGCCTGCTTCTGGCTACTGTTTATTACATACTACCACTCGCGGTGGTGGGGGTTCGTGCTGACAAAGATCGCAAATCGCTTCATCAAGGAAGGATACTTGCATATCGGTGAGTTGGGTCTTAAAGGGGCAGTCCTCGTTATGGCTTGCATGGATGGATTAACCATCCTAGGGGGAAGTCAATTTTCAGAGCAATATGTAAAACCCTTTAACCCTAACCCCCCTGAATCCTTCAAAATCCTCTTTGCCAAAGTGGAGGAATTTGGAGGATTGAGGTTACGTGGCAAAAGTGCGTTACTGATTTCGTAGTTGCACTTTGTCAAGGTCTTGGGCCGGACCTTGTGTTGTTTTTGCTCAGCCATGCATAAATACATAGGCCTTGATTATGCTTGAAATCCTCCATACTGCTCCAGGATGTCACTGGCTAAGCCTAAACATATTGACAGTCACTGCCGCAGGATTTTGCAGGATTCAGGCAGTGGTCACCCCTCCATGGATCATTTTCAAGAAATAATGGAGGAATTTGCAGGATTGAGGCTATATGCTATTTTGCCATGAGGCCAATTGGAGGATTTTGCAGGATTGAGGCTACATCCTAGCAAAAAGGCCTAGGGAGTTGGGGTTAAAGGGGAAGTCCTCATTATGGCTTGCATGGATGGATTAACCCTCCTAGGGGGAAGTCAATATTCAGAGCAAAATGTAAAACCCTTTAAAACACGGCAGGTCAGTTTCTGGTGAAGGGATATGAAGTGTTAATCCTAAATCTCAATCCTTCAAAGTCCTCCCAAGTTTTTTTGGAGGATTTGGGAGGATTGATGCTGAATGCAAAAGTGTCCGTTAATTTAGGAGGATACATTGTGTCCAGTTCATAGGCTTTTCCCAGCATTGTTTATGTTCGGCCATGCATAATTGAGCCCTGCATTATGCTCTTTATCATCCGCACTGCTTCTGAATGTCATCGGCACTGCCTCAACCCATTAACAGTGATTGTTGGAGGATTTTTGAAGGATTGAAGCAATGGTCACCCATCCACTGACCAAATTCAAGAAACAGAGGTTTGAGGCTGAATCCAATTTGTACTATAAAACATTGAAATGACCACACCTCCCAAGAAGAATCTTTAAGAAAATTGGAGATTTCTTAATTGTGATGCGATCAAGCTACATGAGTCGTTTGTCAGAAATTTTCATTTGGAGATACAGGCCAAAATAGGGCCACTTCATCACATCACTTCATCACATCTCTTGGTGTTCCAGCTTCCATAATTTTTTAACGAAAGGTGGTATCAGCATGCGGTTTTCACAGAAGTAATGCTGAGATTGTGCTCTTTTCAAATCTGTAATAAAAATATGTTTGACCGGGGTCGACAAACGACTCATCTAGCTTGATCGCATCACAATTTCTTTTCTGATAACACAAATTATGAGATAGGTTAAGAATGTCACAGTTTTATTGTTGAAATCTGACTTGTGCTTGCAGGCTCCATCTCTTTCTCAGTGCTGTCGGGCAAATTGATGTTCCGAGACGTGGCCTACATCACAGCTGACTACGCTTTCAGGTATGTGTCGCTTGGTTGTGTCCTTGAGCAAGTGCTTTGTCACAATTTATTTGCTTCTTCCCACTCGGGAGTAAAGTTGATTCCTTTCAGTGCAGAGGATTTGTTTGTGTTTAAATTACCATTTGTGCTGAAATGGCAATATCAAGCCGTGAACATGCTCCCAAAGGAACTGAGTTGATCTAAGGAATGTTGGCATGGAGATCAGGGGTAATGTTTAGGTTAGGTTAGGTGTCATTAAAGTTAGGATTGTTTTGTGCGCAAGCCTAGGGTATTGGTTCCCAAAGCTACCATTTCCCGTAATAATTTAACATTCAAATGTCTCCCAAATCCACCTTGTCTCCCTAATGTACAACTTTTTAGCAACACGTGTCTACCTACTGGGCCATTTGCGAGAATTATATATTTTTTTAAATACTCATTACTGTTTATTCAAATTAGGTTTTGCCCTTCACCAACGCATAAACACTGTAAACTCAGTGTGTTACCTCCCGAGTGAAAGTTGGAAAAATCACTCGGGTGGGACTCGAACCCACGACCTCCTGCTTTCTAGTGCAGATAAACGATCCCGTTAGCTTGGTGGTCGAGTGGTAAGACATCTGCACTAGAAAGCAGGAGGTCGTGGGTTCGAGTCCCACCCGAGTGAACTTTCACTCGGGTTGCTACACACTGAGTATATGGTACAGTGTTCATACGTCGGTGAAGGGCAAAACCTAATTTGATTTACATCACCCCGACGCAAAAATTCCATCTTATGAATTACTGTTTATTGTTGTCATTATTACAAATTGTTAATATCATTGCTATCATTAATTTCGACCAATCAGAGTGCAGGACGGCCTGTTAATTCTCAGATGGTGGAGGCAGTATCTACAAATAGGGCACCAGGACGGTAAGATTGACTTCCTCTTGAACAACTTGCTGCCGGGAATATTGGTGGCCGAAAAACAAAATTGTTGAAAAAGACAAGATATGTCAGCTAAATTTTAAAATTATGTCAAACACCACAAATGCTGACTGTTGAGGAACATTTGTACAGTATTTGCACGATACTCTTCCACCGTAACTTCATTTTTGCAGTACACCCAGACCCAACCTCGTCCCCAGGGTGTCGAGCAGTACGCGCCCACCACTACCTGCTCTCTCACCCTGGTATTGGATCATTTGCATGTGCAAGATTTTTGCAGACGTATGCAAATGAGGAACAGTCTGGTGCCTGGATATGCGTTACACATTAGCGTTTGTTTTTGTATGCGGTGTCTGGGGTAAAAACAGAGTCGATTCGTAGCAGCGCGAGCACGGCGTGAGTTACGAAAACACGATTTTTGAAATCAAACTGTTACGATCTTATCAAGACAACATGCAGTATCATATTTCATATTAATATGAGCAAATTGGAAAGGAAATTAGTATTTTCGAGAAGGCGTGGACGAATGATCGCGAAAACACGTACTGCACGTTGTGAATATATAGCACCAAGTACACGATAACAATCCATTACTAGCCAATTGCGGTATCCAATCAGGATACAGGAAGAAAGTTTCCTATCCAGGGTTTACTATTGGAAACGCGGTTGGAAATAAAGTAAGCACTGGGGACAATATTTGCTGCGACAAAAAGGCCATGTACAGCGATTTTCATTTTCTCGGCAACTCAATGTGCTGTCTTGTTTTTTTTTCAATATTTGAAAAAAAACCTCTCAGCTTTAATATGATATCCAAAACATCAAAGGGAAGATACAACATTTGCAAAAGATCAAAAAACGAGATGAGCAAATTATCATGAAATATCCCACTGAATTGTCAGGGAATGACAGTCCAAATCATGCTGTAAAACCGTGGCTCCTGGTGTGCTCACATTTTCAAGAAAACTTGTATTTTTCCAACGCTGGTCGGCTGACCAGAGTTGGAGAAAACTGGCTGTTTTATTTTTCATATTGAGTTATTCCGCATTTGCTTTGCAAGTGTTTCTACACCTGTGAAATGGTACAAGTCAGCTAGACTGATTCTCTAACCTTACAATGTCCCAAAGTCTGTAAATTGCTCTGTTTTATCTTAAGTGGGGTTAGGGAACCAGACTTCAAGAACATGGTTGTTTTTTTGGATTTCCCAGCATCTCTGAACCCAAAACATGAAGCAAGTCAGTTTCACAATATTTTCTATAACTACTAATCCTCCAAATCCATTTATTTCTGAAAATTCCAGCAAAAGCAAATGTTGTACGTTCCCTTTAATATGATATCCAAAACATTAAAGTTCACAGAACACGTTTTTAAAAAAAAAGGCAATTGTTTCAGTGTTGCATTTTTTTTTGGGGGGGGGGTAGCCCTGTGTAGGAATGTCCTTAAAGGAACTATTGCGGTAATAAATACTGTGTGAATTCACCCATTGCATTTTTGCCTGCCAAACACAGATGCCTTGCAGTGTGTCAGTCGGGTCTACGTTCTTCTGAACGGACTGGAGTTGCACTGTTACAACGTCTCCAGTGTCTACGACGAAATTGAGAAGTCCTTCCAGCCAAAGACGGAGACGGGGACCGAATCGCCAGGCAACAGTGGCTCAGGGGATAAAAGGTCAGAGGTCGTAATTCAGGACAGAATGGAGACCGATCTTTGTAATATACTTCTAGTCTTCGTTCAAGACTGTGGAACTGACGTCAGTCACTGAACTGTGGAATGAAACCTGTATTTCATAGCTGCCAACTGTTACGAATTTTTTGTTAAATTACAAAAATACGATTTGCCACTAAAACATTACGAATTTCCCATTTTCTACCTAACGAAAAAAAACAACTTATAAAGTATCGTTTTTGACCGAAAACTTCTGGCGAAATGTCGCGATAATGGATGGACTGGTGACAAGTCTAATAAGAATGCAGTCAAGCACCTGATAGACATCAATGCAGTGTGCGCAGTGGAGTACTTGAGGACCAGACTAAAACTATTTTTCAATGGTGTGTCATTTGTGTGCTGCATCTCGTGGATGTGTGGTTGTGTGTAGTAGTATGTGAGTACTTTTCAGTGACGATCGTGAGCACATTTGGTCGCTTTTTGCCGGGATGAGACCCATCAGTGCGAGATTTTAATCATGGAATTTAATAAGAGTATGGTTGGAATAATTGGTAATAGAGTTTGAGTTTGTCACAACGTGCAGAAAAGATAAATCAGCATGCGTTTGTGTGGCTGGGCTGCGGGCTGGTACAAATAATTTAATGACACCTGATCAACTACCAGCCAATCGGATGACAGGAATCTTAATAGGAAAGAATGTTGCAACCTGACTCGACTTCAGCGGTTGTGTGCAAAGTCTATGGAGAGTTAAGAAAAAAAAATTCCTAACAAATTTGGAAATGTTTCTCAGTCCCAGATTCATTTTTTAGCGTCATTTTTGCAAAGACTGACCTTTATTGAGAGAATACATGCAGATAAAAAGTGGCATCAGGTTGCAACATTCTTTCCGGAGGCATTGTATAGAATAAAAGAAAACAGCTGCACCATATAGCAACATTTCTGTATTTATTTAACTGTTACTCTTATTTTTTTTTTTTTTTGTGTGTGCAGGTCTAAAGCAGCCTCCTTACAAACCAGACCCGCGTTGCTGGACTGGAGGGATTTTGTAGGCGTTGTTAAATTTGACATTCACAATGTAAGTCTATGTATGAACCTTTTTTTATATTTTGTTTTGCCCTTCACTGACATGACTGTCTTTAAGAGAGACATATTGACCCTGAAATTCCTAGCCAAACAGTTTTCTGACCACCGTAACACCCCAAAGTGACAGGTGTATTAGGGCACTATTTGAATGTGTACTGCAAACTACCATAGGACCATGAAACCGCGTGTTAAAAAGTTCACACTGGGAATCCTTCTCAACATTTTTCCAGGGTCGCACGGTTTTCGGCAATCGCTTCGTTCCCAGCGTACTAATCCTAAGCATAGAAGATGCCCATGGCTCCTACACGACGCGATCACCATCCGCCCCATGGGATTTCTTCATGCATGAGATCCTATGTGAAGGGGAACAGTTTAAAGTCATCCTGGCTCCGAGCCCAAAGTTTGAAGGACCAACGGATGAGTAAGTTACAATTCTCCTTTTGTTTGTGAAGTTTTTGTGTCCTTTTCCTTTCCATGGTTGTATCCACCAGTTTAGTATTTCACTTTTTGGTCTAGATATTTATAATATAGGGAAAATTTAAGGAATTTATACATGCATACAAAGTTGTATTATCCCTTGAGTGAGTTTAAAGGTATAGTCCATCATTTGTAATTTGTGCATTTTGTTCATTTGAAGCAACAAAAGTGTTAAAAATCTAAAGAAGGGTGCTGAACAACTAAACTGATGAAGTTTCAGCTCAGCTTCAGCTGTATATTTTGAGATAAACAGCATTCTAGGATCTCGATTTCAAATCAAAAGTTGCTGAATCATGTTTTGAATTGGGCCTAAATTCAGCGTCCGAGACACGTTCTCACTGAGCCGTTTGCAGCTACGAGATGACGCGCACCGATCCAAATTCTAGCAGCCGTGCGCACCTGTGCGTCGTGCCAACGTTTCCGCGCGCTTCGCCGAATAAAAAAACTACTAACAGAAATTTCCAACGGTGCGTCTTAAGACGCATCGTTGGAAAGGTCTTCTTTCGTTGATTTCTTCAAAATGACAGCTTGCCAGAGAGGATAATTTCACAGGGAGTTTAGTCCCCTTACTATCTTTCAACCAAGTATGTTTTTCAACAATAATTACGTCAGTTACTTTTTGGATAGTTGCAAATGATGGACTATAGCTTTAAGCAGCATAAGTCAGTGGGTTTTTTTTCTTTTGAAAAACTAAGAAATTTCACTAGTTTACTGTGGTGTGACTTGAACCTGCGACCATTGATTAGTTGTTATATTATTGTTTGATGTTTCCTTCTCAGGCCTCCTCGATACATGGGTGAAGGCTTTGTGGTGGTTCAGTCCAACACGCTGCACTTCCACTACTCGCAGGATGAAGCAGGTAAGTGCATGTTAATTTTAAAAATATCAACCATTGGAAGAACACATTGCAGTGTGTTATTAAAGCAACACAAATTGACTTACATTGTTTGGTTAGGAAAGAATGTTGCAACCTGACGCCATTTTTTTTTCACCATATACTGTCTCAATAAAGGCCAGTCACAAAAAAAGTGGAAAAAGACACCAATCCGGGACTGAGAAACATTTCCAATTTTGTTAGAAAATACTTTAAAAATGCAGGCATCTCTCCATAGACTTTGTACACGACCAAAGAAGTTGCGTCAGGATATTACATTCTTTCCTTTTTTTCAAAACCAAGTTGAAGTTTTGAACTTTTTAAGCCTGTTAAGAATGACATATTCGTTAGTAACCATGTGTGAAAAAATGTGGTTAATCGCATGTATCGTTTGTCTTTTGAAAACCTTTTTACTGCGGTACTCGATTTACGTTTTTGTCCACGAGTCTTTGAAATTTTGCATAAGAGCACAAAATGTGTACCTCAGAGCCGTTCTTTCCATGAGGTCTAGAGCTCAGACATGCATTGCCTTGCAGGGTTGCCAAGTAGAGGGCAGAGCTGCAATTGTGTGAGCAATGAAGGACACAGTAACTATAGTACAGTAAACTTCATTGTTAATCTCTTGGTAAACCTTGTGGTAAACCTTGTGGTAAACCTTGTGGTAAACCTTGTGGTAAACCTTGTGATAAACTTTGTGGTAAACCTTGGGGTAAACCTTGAGGTAAATCTCAGTGTAAACCTCAGGGTAAACCTCAGGGTAAACCTTAGGGTAAACCTCGGGGTAAACCTCGGGGTAAACCTCGGGGTAAACCTCGGGGTAAACCTCAGGGTAAACCTCAGGGTAAACCTCGGGGTAAACCTCAGGGCACACCTCAGGGTAAACCTCCGGGTAAACCTCGGGGTAAACCTCAGGGTAAACCTCACAGTAAACCTTGTTGTAAAACTTGCCATAAACCTCGCAGTAAACCTCGTCAATCTTGCATTAAACCTCGCAGTAAACCTCCCTTTAAACCTCATAAACCTCCCTACAAACCAGCATTATTTGTTTTCTTTGGATATCCCAAGGTTACGTTCCTGTGAAGAATGAGTGTGGTGCTGATGAGTTGATTCCTCCCTGCTGGGCGTTAGACATCACCTGTGGGACGGCCACCAACATCAGCTATGGACCCTGGGCAGACAGACAAAGGTAAGAAATGATCAGCGTCAAAGTGAGACACACCTAAGAAAACCCTCACCATCCCCAATCCTCCAAAATCCATTTTGCAAATTGGAGGAATTTGCAGGATTGAGGTTACATGGCAAAAGTGCGTTGCTGATTTCGGAGGAAGCACTGTGTCAAGGTCTTGGGCTGGACCTTGTGTTGTTTATGTTCAGCCGTGCCTAAATTTAGTCCTTGACTATACTTGAAATCCTCCGCACTGCTCCAGGATGTCACTGCCTCTGCCTCAGCCTATTGACAGTCATAGCCGGAGGATTTTGCAGGATTCAGGCAGTGGTCACCTCTCCACAGACCTTATTCAAGAAATGATGGAGGAATTTGCAGGATTGAGGCTATATGCTATGTTTCCATGAGGCCAATTGGGGGATTTTGCAGGATCGAGGCTACATCCTAGCAAAAAGGCCTAGGGAGTTAGGGTTAAACCTGACCCTCAATCTTACAAAATCAACCCTACACTTGTTTGAGGATTTGGAGTATTGAGGCTGTATGCCTTTGATGTGCTGTTTGATTTTTGAGGATGCATTGTGTCAAGGTCTTTAGCTGTCTTTGCTTAGCTTTGCATTGTGTTGCATTGTTCAGCCATTGCAGTAAAAAATAGACGGAAGAACAGTGTCCATCCGGTTTTTGTTGTTGTTGATGATCGCATTAAAATTTGTATTTCAAAACAAGAAAGAAAAAGCTTTGTGTTTTTCTCTTAGTTTAAGCCTGCATGCTAATCCATATGCAGAGTAGGTTTTGACGTGTTAAACAAGTGTGTGCAGAAATTTATAATCATTAGCATTTTATGACACGTTTTTTCCTTTAAATTTTATAAATATTTTAATGATTTTATAATTTTATTCAAAAATACCTAAGACAGTTTACCCGTTCCTATTGGTCGAGAGTCTGTCATGTGGTCAGTCTTAAACGGTTGAAAAAGACCGGCTAGTTATTCCAAAACACTTTTCCAGTGTCACAAGAAATTTGGACTCCTATGAAATCCGGTGCCTTATTGCTTGAACATTCACAGTCCTCACGTAGGCATGCACAATTCTACCAGTGAGTCAGAATTCCACAGTCCTTAATTTAAAATACACCGACACAGCTGCGTTGTGCGCCACATCGCGCGCCAATCTCAATATCAGGAGTTGTTTACGACACTTGGAAGACTGGATATACCATAATATAGCTGGAGGGGTTAAACCTGCGGTAAACTTGTTGAACAAAATTGTTGGAAATGTATAATTTTTGACTTGTTTTGACTTTTGGACCGAAAAGGTTTGATTGTTTTACCGAAAAGGTATTTATGAATCGGCTCGGGTAGTTATCAGCATCCAGACTGTAACCGGTCTTTAATAAACAGAGTGTTTAAAACTGGTCAAGCACATATTTATTCCCTTATTTCCAACCACACATCCAAACAATTTCAGCATTTTCAATATTTTTATTGCAAAATTTCAAGTATGGTAACCGCTTAAATTTTCAATCATCGATTAGTTAAGATATTATTTTGAAACACTTACAGTTAACATCTTCATTTGTCTCTTATTTCCAGAGATGCTCTACACAAGTTCTTCTTCCCACAAGGCTACAAGACCCACGAGGTCTCCTCCAAGGCCAGGCCGGGCCAGAAGAGACAATTCACAAGCTTTGAGTTCCGATTAAACACCGTCGCTGAAGCAACCATTGACATTCTCTTCAGTAAAGATAAGGTCGGTTGAATTATTGTTGAAGAATTTTCTGTAGCAGCTCGAGATCAGCGCAGTCTAGTCGCTACCCTCACAGGTACCCATGTTATACTCCTGGGTGGAAAGAGGCAATTGTCGTAAAGTGTCTTGCCTAAGAACACAAGTGCCATGTTGCTCCAGGGTTGAAAACCCATGTGCTGTTTCACATGAATTAACCCTAACCCACCTCACTCCTCCAAAATCCTCCTGGCAGTTTTGGAGGATTCTAGAGGATTGAGGATGAATGGTGATTGTATCAAATGAGGATTCTGGAGGATTGAGGATGAATGGTGATTGAAGCACATGAGGATTTTGGAGGATTGAGGATGAATGGTGATTGAAGCACAAGAGGATTTTGGAGGATTAAGGATGAATGCATTTTGAGGCAGGACTGTCTGATGATTTTGAAGGATTTGGCGTTGGTTATCCTTCATTTAAACACGAGTGCAAAATTTTGGGATGAGGAGGATTTTGGAGGATTGACGATGAATGCATTTTGAGGCAGGACTGTCTGACAATTTTGAAAATTTTAGGCGGAGTTGCAAAATTTTGGAGGATTTTGGAGGATTGAGGATGGTTTTTAGCAAAAAGGGCCTAGGGGGCTAGGGTTAACCATGGGACCACGCCATTTCACAGTAAAAGAATTTTGTGTCTGGGGAACGTAAGTTTCATACAATATTGGGCTTTTCCCTTCTCTGATGTAACTTTATAAGCTGCACTAGTCTATCCAACCTGGTTCCTTCAATCAGAGCGTTTGAGAGAGAAACTCGGCTTTCTGCCTGTTCGCATCCATATCATGTTGCAGTACCTAGATGTAGAACAAAAGAATATTCCAATAGTTTTCCCAAACGTGCTGCATCTCTTTGGAATTCCTTGCCTGGTGCTTGTTTCCCTCCAACCTATGATCTGTCCTGTTTCAAAAAGAATGTTAATTCCTACCTTCAGTTTTCCCGAGTGCTTCCTCTACTTTTTTCTTCTCTTGTATCCGTGTAGCTTTGAGTGGCTTCTAGACTTACTCGGGGCGAAATAGTGAAAACTTAAGACCTGGAGGTGTTGGATGATTGCCGAGGGAGATAGTCCCAATTATCCGACACCGAGGGGTCATTTGTTCTCACTGTTTCCCCGCAAAAACATGTTGTATTTGTTTTACTATACCTCATAAATATTCATCAGGCAGCTGCGGTATTTCATTCGTCCATTCCACCATGTTTTTGATCGTGCAGTATTTGGATAAAGTGAAACATTATTTTAATTTGAGGAGACAGACAGAATAGAAAGTTAATTTTGTGTCACTTAATAACTTGAGCATTCACGCAAAACACTGCATTTATTTTTATTGTGTCAAATTTCACCCACTTCCTCCTCGGTTAAAATCGCAAAGCAAGCACCATCGGTCGCCATTTTGATGTATGCCGTAATAGACTGGCGCATGCAACTGTCCTCACTGGTGTTCTCCACGGTAGGCATGTAAAACACATGCGTCGTTGGTAAAGAGATAACACAGCACTGGAACAAATCTAACTGCTGCGACCCAGGTGTGTGATAGTACCTCCCTGGTTTTTGCGCGTACGAAGACGCGGGGTGATAGTAAAAACTTTCACACGGTTGAGTTGCTGGAATGGACCAATGAAATGCTGCGGTTGCCTGATGAATATTTATGAGTTAAAGTAATACATTTTACAGTCTGGATTGTCAATCTTCTTGGAAAATGATTGTTAATAGAATTTTCCTGCAATTGTCATTTCAGGAAACCAACGCTTTTCACATCGACGTTGACAAGGCGTCGTACGTTGAAGTCAGTATTCCATTACTGATTGGGCCTGAGGGGTACCACACAAGGGTCACAGGTCAACTGCTCCATGTAGACTCCACCACCAGCATGGAGTATCGCTCGCTCATTGAGAGCGAAACGTTACAGGTAATAAGTGTTGTAGTCGAGGGACTTGTGATGGGTCTCCAGTACGTCACAAGTCCAGTCACAGGTGAAAAGGATGTACAGTAACAAAGAAGTTTTCTGTCACATTTCGTTTGAATAGCTTGTGATTTGACTTGTGATTGGCTTGTAATTTGACTTGTGATTGACTTGTGATTGACTTGTCATTGTCTTGTCATTGACTTGTCATTGACTTGTCATTGACTTGTGATTGACTTGTGATTGACTCATGAATGGCTTGTCATTAACTTGTTATTGTCTTGTCATTGACTTGTCATTGACTTGTCATTGACTTGTCATTGACTTGTCATTGACTTGTCATTGACATGTCATTGACTTGTCATTGACTTGTGATTGGCTTGTGATTGGCTTGTGATTGGCTTGTGATTGGCTTGTCATTGACTTGTCATTACTTGTCATTAAGTTGTCATTGACTTGTGATTGACTTGTGATTGACTTGTCATTAAGTTGTCATTGACTTGTGATTGACTTGTAATGGACTTGTGATTGACTTGTGATTGACTTGTGATTGACTTGTGATTGACTTGTGATTGACTTGTGATTGACTTGTGATTGACTTGTGATTGACTTGTGATTGACTTGTCATTGACTTGTCATTGACTTGTCATTGACTTGTCATTGACTTGTCATTGACTTGTCATTGACTTGTGATTGACTTTTGATTGACTTGTCATTGTCTTGTCATTGTCTTGTCACTGTCTTGTCATTGACTTGTCACTGACTTGCCATTCACTTGTCATTGACTTGCCATTGACTTGTGATTGACTTGTCACTGACTTGCCATTGACTTGTCATTGTCCTGTCATTAACTTGTCATTGACTTGTCATTGACTTGTCATTGACTTGTCATTGACCTGTCATTGTCCTGTCATTGACTTGCCATTGTCTTGTGATTGACTTGTGATTGACTTGTGATTGACTTGTGATTGTCTTGTCATTGACTTGTCATTTACTTGTCATTGACTTGTCATTGACTTGTCATTGTCTTGTCATTGACTTGCCATTGACTTGTCATTGACGTGTCATTGACTTGCCATTGACTTGTGATTGACTTGTGATTGGCTTGTCATTGACTTTTCATTGACTTGTCATTGACCTGTCATTGACTTGTCATTGACTTGTCATTGACTTGTCATTGACCTGCCACTGACTTGTCATTGACTTGTCATTGACTTGTCATTAATTGTTCTTGTAGTTTCAAGTTGCCATGCACTACCCGCGAGTCTGGAACCATCACCAGAACTGGGAAGTCACGCTCACGTTCAGCAAGGCAACTACGTACCTGATGTATGCGCACAAGGGCTTCATAAGTGGTGAGTAGTGGGTGGTGAGTGGTGAGTGGTGACACGATCAAGCTGGCCATTTCTAGCGTGATTTCTTGTCAAAATTGACGGGGGTCCCAAAGATTACGCATCCTTGCTTGTGGTTATGTTCTAATTTCTCAGTCTTTGTAGACTGGTGCAAATTTTTGATTGTTTGAATCCTGCTTCTGTAATTTTTTTGGTTATACTTTAATTGACTTGGGAAGTACCTTATCAAGTTCACATTGTAGTTTGTTTCGATCCTCCAAGACCACGAAAAATAAAAGCAGAATGCTTCTAAGTTGTAACCCACCAAAATCGAAGCTTTGAAGGAGTTGTTTGTTTGGGGTACCCACTGCTATATCGGTTGTGAACTCGCCAGTCGATCCTGGCAAACGGTCGAGAGGTCTGCACTAGTAAGCAGGAGGTTGTGGGTTCGAGTCCCACCCGAGTATTTGTTGAATTTTTACTCGTAAGCCCTCAGACAAACCTGAGTTGTAGTGTTTATGAAATTATGTCGGTGTTGGGTTAAAACCCAATATTGAATAAATATCTGTAAATCTAATTTGCAATAATTTTTTTGGGGGTTTAAACCATTGCTATGACGTCACACTATTGTTAAAAGTGTGGATTCGGATCTATGAATCTCTTACACTGGTCACAAAGTGTGGATTCGGAACGACGAATCTTTAATAAAGTGTGGATTCGGAATTACGAATCCACACTTTGAACACGTCGGACAATTGTTCTCTATAATGAGCATGCATGAATAGGAATGTCTGCATGAAAATTTGCTTTCCAAAAATTACCAATGCATCTTCACTGTCAGATTCTCCGCCGTCACACACTGCTTGTGTACAAAGTCTATGGAGAGTCATTTCAAGTATTTCCTAACAAAATCGGGCACATTTCCCGTCTCGTACATTCTCCTTAACAGATTTATTCTCGGACTGGTCTAGCAAGGGTCGCTCGGATTTGTTCAGCTTTGTCCCTTACACGCTGAACCTCAACATCATCTTGAGAGAGTTCGTACTAATGCTGCCCACCAACAAGTACAACTGGGTAGACTGCTCGTCCAGCCTGCAACAAAACGGTAACGTAAGGGGGGAGAAGAGGACGACGCCTTAGGCCTTGCACCGCCCCAAACCGCCCCGCTTATTACTCCCTGTAGCATACAAAACTGAATAAACACAATGTACAAGAAAGCAGGAGGTCGTGGGTTCGAGTCCCACCCGAGTGATTTTATCCCACTTTCACTCAGGAGGTAACACACTGAGCATACAGTGTTTTAACCGTCGGTTAAGGGCAAAACCTAATTTGATTTATATCACCCCGACGCAAAATTCCATCTCACAATGTACATGCAATACAGAGTAGTAAAAGTAGAACAGAAGGAATTAGCTAAATAACAAGCTCCATCAGATCTCAGCAGCTGAGGGCCAATGAATTTGTGTTCATGCATGAGTCACGTGATTGTGCCATGTAATTTCTGGAAGGAGTAGTGTTTTGAGTAAAAAAGTCAGGTTTTTGACCCCAGTGACCCCATGATGACCTTTGACCCCAGTTTGGTCATGTGACATGTTGGGGCTGGGCTACTGATGCCTTGGACAAAGTTTGGTTGAAATCGGTCAAAATATGTACGAGAGATGGACAATGTGAACGTTTGTTACTAACTAACTAACTAACTAACGGAGAGACATGATGATTTGTTGAGCTGCTACCCGATTGACTTGTGATGACTTATTATGACTTGTGATGACTTATTATGACTTGTGATGACTTATTATGACTTGTGATGACTTATTATGACTTGTGATGACTTATTATGACTTGTGATGACTTATTATGACTTGTGATGACTTATTATGACTTGTGATGACTTATTATGACTTGTGATGACTTATTATGACTTGTGATGACTTATTATGACTTGTGATGACTTATTATGACTTGTGATGACTTATTATGACTTGTGATGACTTATTATGACTTGTGATAACTTATTATGACTTGTGATGACTTATTATGACTTGTGATGACTTATTATGGCTTGTGATGACTTATTATGGCTTGTGATGACTTATTATGACTTGTGATGACTTAAATGACTTGTGATGACTTATTATGACTTGTGATGACTTATTATGACTTGTGATGACTTATTATGACTTGTGATGACTTATTACGACTTGTGATGACTTATTATGACTTGTGATGACTTATTATGACTTGTGATGACTTATAATGACTTGTGATGACTTAAATGACTTGTGATGACTTATTATGACTTGTGATGACTTATTATGACTTGTGATGACTTATTATGACTTGTGATGACTTATTATGACTTGTCATTGACTTGTGATGACTTATGATTACACTGTGATGGATTTGTGATGACTTGTGATTGACTTGTGATGACTTGTGATTGACATTGTGATTGACTTGTGATTGACTTGTGATGACTTATTGTGACTTGTGATGACTTGTAGTTGACTTGTGATGACTTATGATTACATTGTGATGGACTTGTGAAAAAAAGCTTAAAATGTGTTTGTGTGAAAATTTAGCCATTTATGGAAATGTCATTCTAAACTTGTTGATTGTTTTTTGACTGCAGTTTTTATCGGCCTGGTTGGGGATCTTCTGGATTTGTCAATTGTTCTTCCGTACTCGGACTACCTGCCTCCGACCCTACCAGTCAGAGTTCTACTCAGGGTAAGAATTTGTCCGTCTGTTGGTTGGTCTTTCTGTCCTTTTGTTCCTTTTCCATTTGAATTGGGATTGGATAACTTGTGATTGATATGAGAGGACTTGTGATGACTTGTGATTGACTTGTGATGACTTGTGATTGACTTGTGATGACTTGTCATGGGCTTGTGATGACTGGTAATTAAGTTGTGATGGACTTGTGATGCCTTGTGATTGACTTGTGATAACTTGTCATGGGCTTGTGATGCCTTGTGATTGACTTGTGATGACTTGTGATTACATTGTGATGACTTGTGATTGACTTGTGATGACTTGTGATGACTTGTGATTGACTTGTCATGGGCTTGTGATGACTGGTAATTAACTTGTGATGACTTGTGATAACATTGTGATGGAATTGTGATAGACTTGTGATTGACTTGTGATGTCTTAGTATGATTTGTGATGAATTGTGATTACATTGTGATGGACTTGTGATGACTTGTGATTGACTTGTGATGACTTGTGATTATTTGACTTGTGATGACTTATTATGACTTGTAATTGACTTGTGATGACTTATGATTACATTGTGATGGACTTGTCATAGACTTGTGATTGACTTGTGATGTCTTATTATGGCGTGATGACTTATGATTACATTGTGAGGGACTGCTATAACGAACATCGTTGGATCCACAGAAAGTGTTCGTAATAACGATCGTTCGGTAGAGCGATTTTGAGCCGCCGGTACCCTCTTTCGACCAACAGTGAACCGGCATTTCCCACATCCCGCCACCGCACGAGGAGTCATCACGAAACTTTAGCAACGGGTGGTTTCCCCTTTTATTCCTTGGGGAAATAATAGCCATCTATCACTTTTGAATATTCAAACACGATGTAACTGTGGGTCGTTTGATGTTCGGGAATTAAAAGTTAAGTGGCCCAAATAGTGTTTTATACATGTACATCCGGTAGATTTTTTTGTTAATCTGTTGACTTTTTTCAACAACAATTTTCGGTACGTTGTGTACATTTAAAGGTATAGTCCATCATTTGTAATTTGTGCATTTTGTGCGTTTGAAGCAACAAAAGTGCTCAAGATCTAAAGAAGGGTGCTGAACAACTAACCTGATGAAGTTTCAGCTCAGCTTTAGCTGTATATTTCGAGAATAACAACATTCTAGGATCTCGATTTCAAATCAAAAGTTGCTGAATCATGTTTTGAATTGGGCGTGAATTCAGTGTCCGAGACACGTTCTCACTGAGCCGATTGCAGCTATGTGATGTCGCGCACTTATCCGACGAATTATAGCAACCGCACTTGCGTGTGCATCGTTTCAATGCTTGCGCGGGCTTCGCCGAATAACAAAAAATTTCTTTCGTTGATTACTTCAAAGTGACAGCTTGCCAGAAAGAACAATTTCACAGAGAGTTTAGCCCTCTTACTATCTTTCAACCAAGTATGTTTTTCAACAATAATAACGCCAGTTAATTTTCGGGTAGCTGCAAATGATGGACTATAGCTTTAATCTGTTGACTTTTTTCAACAACAATTTTCGGTACGTTGTGTACATTTAAACTGGGAGCCAAGGCTGATGTTCGGTGTAGCCGAATGTTCGTTATAGCGGTGTTCGTTATAGCGGCGTTTGTTATAGCGGCGTTTGTTATAGCGGCGTTTGTTATAGCGGCGTTCCACTGTAGCGGCGTTCCACTGTACTTGTGATGGGCTGGACTCCAGCACTGCTGAGGAGGTTTATAAACTAGTAACTTGACTGATTTATTTCTTTTCAGGCGGACTCAGTCTCAGGCCGCCTCTATTTCCCAGAATGCTACAGCAGCCAGCATTGCCTGCAAGGCTTAGACCGCTCCACCAAGACACCGGATACTTGGGAGGACGACAAGAAATTACTGGGGCTGTCCTTGGATCACTGGCAAGGCATTACGGATGGGTAAGACTGAGGGGTGTTAAGAGTTCAAGATGCATTCCCGTGCTGTTTTTGAGTTTCATCCCGAAACATAAATTCCTTTTCTAAATACAACAGTTATTCACATGTGATTAATAATAATAATAATAATAATCGGCATTTAAGAACGCTCTTATTAGTAAACTAAATCACAGCGCTTACAGTATTATTATTATTACCCCTGATCATTGGGCCAATGAAACATTCCAAATACCATCTCAGCTCCCCGGGGAGTATACTGCTCGATGCTGCCTGTTAGGCGCCAGCAAGCTTATTCAATCACAATAACCATCTCTGCCCTCACAGGTACCCATTTACTCCTGGGTGGAGAGAAGCAATGAGTGACAAAGTGCCTTGCTCAAGGGCACACGCACCATGACCCCGGCTGGACTCAAACCCACAACCCGCAGCTTTACCCACAGACCATGAATCCAGTGCCCTTAACCACGAGGCCACAGCATTGACCCCCAAAAATCGGCCCATGTTTTAGTTGTTGAATTTTTTTTTTACAGTTTTGAGTTATCGGCTGCTAGACAACCATTCCACGAGGTAGGCTGGTTCCCACGCCAAAAATACTATGAATAATGGACAACTTGTTTGTATCTTTCTTCTCCAGGGATGGTTGGGTGGAGTGTGCTGCAGTCCCGTACGTCGCGGTCAGCATCACTTACACATTTCACCCCATGCCGTTAGAGGAAGACTCCCCCATGATCCAGATACGATGCACCCCTAGCGGCAGGCACGAGCACCAGACCCACCCGGCCCAGACCGGCTACGCTGGATGGAAGAGGGCAGGGTGCATGGCCGTGCCATCGGAGTGGCCCCCGGACCGCTTACAGCTGGAAGTTGATATCGGGCCAGCGATCTTGATGGCGTATGGGTCTATTGTCAAGTGCATATTGGCCCTGAAGGTGAGCAGGTTTTGAATTGTCTGGTTTATGTCTTTTAATTTGTTTAAAGCCCGAGTCCATCATTTGCAGCTATCCAAAAAAGTAACTGGCGTAACTATTGTTGAAAAACATACTGGTTGAAAGATAGTAAGGGGACTAAACTCCCTGTGAAATTATTCTTTCTGGCAAGCTCTCATTTTGAAGAAATCAACGAAAGAAGGCATTTCCAACGATGCGTCTTAAGAAGCACCGTAGGAAAATTTAAATTAGTAATTCGTTTTGTTATTTGGCACAGCGCATTGGATTGGAACGACGCACAGGCGCGCGCGGTTGCTATAATTTGTCGGTTCAGTGCGCGACATCGCGTAAAGCTGCAATTCAAAACAATTCGAAACATGATTTAGCAACTTTTGATTTGAAAATGAGATCCTAGAATGCTGTTTTTTTCGGAATATACAGCTGAAGCTGAGCTGAAACTTCATCAAGTAAGTTGTTCAGTATCCTTCATTAGATTTTGAACACTTTTGTTGCTTCAAACGAACAAAATGCACTAATTACAAATGATGGACTAAAGCTTTAATGGGCCATGGTCAAGTTTTAAAAAGTGTTTAAAAAGTCGGAGGATTAAAATCAAAGGATTCAGCGTTCAAGAAATTCTAATTTACTCATCAACAACATTTTTTGTTTGTGTCTTTTGTCTTAATTTTTTGGGTTTCTAGGAAAACTATTTTGGCGTGGACCAAGTCCCGACGGACTTCATCAGATCGCCCAGCGATGGTCTGGAGGACGGCCCCAAAGATGCAAAGGGGCGCGTAGTTAACGGTCTAGCGCTCAGACCCATGGACGTCATCGTCTCTCTGAACGTGGATGGCATAAAGGCTACGCTTCCTGTGGTACGATCTGAATACAAAAAAAGTTGTCTGGGTGACATTGCAAGAAGATATTATTCTTTAAAGAGGTTGTGGAATGCTCGAAGACATTTCCGTCATTTTTCGGGTATATGTAGCCTAAGGTGTGATGAATTGAAAACGACTATTGTGTCTGTCATGAAATGAGTACAGAAGGTACTTTTGAGAGCTGTTTTCAGGTCCTGTTTCGACCCGAACGTGCAATTTGTGTAAAAGTCGTCGTTGGGGGCAGCAAACAAAACATAGTAAATCGTGACGTAATAAACAGGACTCGTGTGTATACTACGCTGTATCGGGAGTCCTGTTTATTATGTCACGATTTGTTTGTTTCCAATGATAACACCACTTAAAATCCAAAGAAGTATGTTCAAAACCGATCCTGTTGAAGTTTCAGCTCGGTGGATATTACACTTTTTGAGAAAACAGTGAAAAACCATGCACAACCTTTTGATCACGAAACACGATTCTGTCGATAGCACTTTTTACTCCAAGAGTTGGTCAATTGACTGATCGTTGGAAATCACCTACATTTCTTGATTTCTTCTAAATGACCTCAAGCCACGGGGTGTTTAGTACCAGTACAATCTTTAATCCAAGTAAGCTTTTTGGTAATAATTTGGTAGGTTACTTTTGCGATAGACGCAACTGATCCTATATGCCTTTAAAGGAAATATACATCATTGGCTTTTGCTGTCATTTTCAGAAATGAACTATTTGAGGGGTTAGTATAATAGATCAAATATTGTTACACTGACATGTTTGAAGGTTTGTGTTCGAAAAAACCAACAAAAACAAAACTGTTCAAGTAGTCTGGTTCCCTGACTCCACTTAATATAAAATGGATCAATTTATAGATGCCGGAAAATTGTAAGGTCCCTTACCAGTCTAGCTGGCCTGCACCCGTTCATGAACATGTAACCAATAGCAAACCAAATTTCGACTGAATTAATGGTTAATTTGGAGCAGTAGTTGAAAAATAGTTAGGTTTTCCAACGGTGGTTGGCCAACCACCGCTGGAAATTTTTACAAAAATACTATTTTCTTGAAAATGACTTCACACCAGGTGCCATAATTTTACAGGATGCTTTAGACTGTCATTTACCAACATCCTAGTAAGGTATTTCGTAAAAACTTGGTAGTTTTATTTTTTTCGATGTTTGCAAATGTTGTATATTCCCTTTAAAGACTCAAGTATTTGTGCATTATTTCTTTTCTTCACAGTATTGTGGCAAAGCGGAGCCGTCCTGCCCCGTAGCAGTACTTGACCAGCTCTGCTTTGAGCTTCAGAAAGGTCACTCTGAGACAAGACTACAGCTGCTCCTGTCCCCAGTCACAATCATGGTCTCAGATTCACAGAAGGTAAGCTAATGTACTTGTGTATGTACGGTAGAGGGCGCTTTTATCCTTTTAAAGCTGCATTCCCCATCCTATTTTTGAATTTCATCCTGAAAAAATAGGTTCTTTTTGTAAACTGCCATTTTTATAGCAATACAAAAGTTTTTCACTTTTGAATGAGACACCAACCAAAAAAAACCCCAACAATTGGCCAATGTTCAATTATTGAATCATTGATTAAAGGGAATGTACAACATTTGCTTTTGCTGCAATTTTCAGAAATAAATGGATTTGGAGGATTAGTATGTTATAGCAAATATTGTTAAAATGACTTGTCTCACGTTCTGGGCTTGTAGATGTTGGAAAAACCAAGAAAACCATTCATGTTCTTGTAGTCTGGTACCCTGACCCCACTTAAGATGAAACAGAGAATTTACAGACTTTGGGGAATTGTAAGATCAGAGAGTTAGTCTAGTAGGCTTGCACCCCTTCACAGTTGTGTAATCAATTGCAAAGAAAACACGGAATAACTAATTATGAAAAATTTGGAGCAGTTTTGAAAAAAAACCAGTTTTCTCCAACGCTGGTCAGTCGACCAGCGTTGGAAAAATACAATTTTTCTTGAAAATGTCAGCACACCACAGGATGCTTTAGACTGTCAACCCCTAACAATCCAGCAAGGTATTTTGTGATAATTTGATCATTTCGTTTTGTAATGTTTGCAAATGTTGTATCTTCCCTTTAACAATTTCAAATTATTTGCTGCCAGACAATGATTTCATTCTTGCGGGGTGGGCTGGTTCCCGCCCTAAATTCAGTATTGATAATGTACGGACCGGGAGCCAGTCTGCTCTCAAAGCGGATCTTTTTTTTTTTCAGAGGGTTGCAGACGTCCAAATAACACATAAATGGAGGTTTGAATTAAACATATGTGACCTGTTCTGTCAAAAGCAGACGCTTCTGGGCAGAGGTTGAAATTGAGATAGGACCAAAAAACCTCTGTGGGGGTGATTTTTTTCCATTTTCTAATTTTTGCATATTTGTAATCCTGAGCATGTCTAAAATATACTATAAAAGTTTGAAACCCTAATTTGATCTCTAATTATAGAATTTTTGATGATTTGTTGAGGTATATCAGTTAAAGAAATGTCTGTTTTATGACATTCGTGTCCATTTTCTCTGTTTTCTACTTTTTGACACAATGAACTTCAAAACAGCATAACTTTGCGCAGGAATGACCGGTTTCAAAAATTAAACCACCTATTAAAAGGAAACAGAACATATTTTAACAATATGCAAAAATCTCATTTTTGACCTTGTGCCCAGAAAAGTCTGATTTTGACAGAACAGGTCACATATAAGTTGAAAATATACAAATGTATTATTTAGAAAAAAAAAGAGTGCAATGGTTTGTTCACAATTTTATTGTGAGCAAAGCCGTAGCGCCCTCACATGAGCGTCAGGCGTCGTCAACAATACGTTTGAATTTCTTCTTTCCAGTGGTCTCCTCCAACTCTCCCTTTGTAACCGCAAGCTTTCAAGTATCCCTACTTTTCCTTTATCCTACTTTTCCATATTCTTACGTTTCCTCTTTCACAACCCAAAGTCCACACTCGCTTGACACAGAAAGCTGTTTTGTAATCTATAACTGAAATAACTTTCCCCTTTTTGACCGTTCTGATTTTCAGAGACTCGATTCTCATCTCTGTGACGGCCATCTTGGATTGTCTGGTCTGCAGCTACGCGGCCATGCTATGTTTTCAGATGAGGGTCTACCCGTGGATAGCGCGACACTAGAATATGCCTGGCTACTGGATCTACAGATGGGTGTCTTGAGCGGTAGACTCACTCCTCCTCAGGTAACATAGCAAGGCCTAGCGACACCAGTACACGGAAGTAGCTGGTTCGAATTCCACTCTTCCAATTGCTGCCAATTCGGGCGATTCACAATGCAGTGCGCCACCAAGAGTTTGCCATGGAGAGTCAACTTTTCAAGTTTACGGTCGACAAAATATGGCCCATTTGAATGAGTGTCAGTAGACACTTGAGCTAATTTGTTATAGATTGGGGCACAGCGTTCTGCTGCCTTACCAAAAAACACCATATTGATATAAAGAAAAGAAAAGGGCAAACAGATACTGGAATCATACGCTTACGAAACTACTGACCGGAAAAAAAACGAACAATTTAGAAATTTGCCGACCATCTCCCACAATGCACTGGGAAAAATGAACTCTCCGTGGCAAACTATTGGTGGCGCTCTGCATTGTGAATCTCCCGAATTACAATGTATATCCCTTCTCCCTATTGCTCACAGAGCAAAAAATAAAATATATAGGGTTATGCAACTAGGAGTTTGTAGAGCCCTGGTACAGCAATTAGGAGGTAGCTGGTTCGAATACCACTCCAGCCATTTTCGTCCTTTATATCCCTTCTCACTAGTGCCCCAGAGGAGAATTTAATAAATGTTGAGGCAGTGTTGTAAGGTTGTTAGACTGAGAGTTGGTACAGCACCGGCACAGCAATTTAAAGGTTGCTGGTTCGAACTCCACTCTAACAACTTTTGTCAATTATATCCCTTCTCATCACCAGTGCCCCCAGAGCAAAAATGTAACAAATGTGGAGAGTATTGTGGGGTTGTATTAATCAGAGTTGGTAGAACACTGATACAGCAATTGGGAGGTAGCTGGTTCGAATCTGTCTAGCTACCAATTATTTACTTTCGCACTGGTGCCCCCAGAGCATAAAAACATGACAAATTCAAAGACGATTTTGCAGAGTTATACAACTCGCACTTCATAGAGTACTGGACAGCAATTTAGAGGTAGCTGGTTCGAATCTCTCTCAAACTATTTCGATTATATCCCCAGAGCAAACATTTGACAAATGTGGAGACCATGTTCTAAAGTTTTATTACTCAGAGTTGGTAGAGCACATGTACAGCAATTTGGAGGTAGCTGGTTCGAATTCCTTCTACTCATTTTTGTCAATTATATTCCTTCTCACTAGTGCCCCCAGAGTAAAACTTTGACAAATGTGGAGACCATGTTCAAAAGTTTTATTACTCAGAGTTGGTAGAGCACATGTACAGCAATTGGGAGGTAGCTGGTTCGAATTCCTTCTACTCATTTTTGTCAATTATATTCCTTCTCACTAGTGCCCCCAAGCAAAAATTTAACAAATGCGGAGATGATGTTGTAGGGTTATATTAATCGTAGTTGGAAGAGCACATGTACAGCAATTGGGAGGTAGCTGGTTCGAATGCCTTCTACTCAATTTTGTCAATTATATTCCTTCTCACTTGTGCCCCCAAGCAAAAATTTAACAAATGCGGAGATGATGTTGTAGGGTTATATTAATCGTAGTTGGAAGAGCACATGTACAGCAATTGGGAGGTAGCTGGTTCGAATTCCTTTCTGCCCATTTTTGTCAATTATATTCCTTCTCACTAGTGCCCCCAAGCAAAAGTTTAACAAATGCGGAGATGATGCTGTAGGGTTATATTAATCATAGTTGGAAGAGCACATGTACAGCAATTGGTAGGCAGCTTGTTCGAATCCCTTTCTACCCTTTCTTTTAACATTCACAGATGCTGTCCCTAGTCAGCTTCCTCCAGCTCTTCATCCATCTCGCTGTGGACCCCCTGGACGACCTCCAGAAGCCAATCACATCCAAGTATTGCGTTCACATGGACAAGCAGCAGCAGTGTCGCATCAAGGAGCCGCTCTACCCGCTGCCCTGCCCGACGGAGGATGATTACAAGTATCGCATGCTGCGGGTCAGTCTCAGGATGGTGGATCTAATGCTGGTGGAGACGGGCTGTGCCCTCCAGTGCCAGGTACAGTAATTATGCTAATGAATATTCACTCCTGAATATTCACTAATGAATACTCACTAATGAATATTCATAAGGGGCTGGTATCGGCCAAAATATGATGCATTTCAAGTATCGCATGCTGCGGGTCAGTCTAAGGATGGTGGATCTCATGCTGGTGGAGACGGGCTGTGTCCTACAATGCCAGGTACAGTAATAATGCTAATGAATATTCACTAATGAATATTCACTAATGAATATTCACTAATGAATACTCACTAATGAATATTCATAAGGGGCTGGTATCGGCCAAAATATGATGCATTTCAAGTATCGCATGCTGCGGGTCAGTCTCAGGATGGTGGATCTTTTGCTGGTGGAGACGGGCTGTGCCCTACAGTGCCAGGTACAGTAATAATGCTAATGAATATTCACGAATGAATATTCACTAATGAATACTCACTAATGAATATTCATAAGGGGCTGGTATCCACCAAAATATGATGCATTTCAAGTATCGCATGCTGCGGGTCAGTCTCAGGATGGTGGATCTGATGCTGGTGGAGACGGGCTGTGCCCTACAGTGCCAGGTACAGTAATAATGCGAATGAATATTCACGAATGAATATTCACTAATGAATACTCACTAATTAATATTCATAAGGGGCTGGTATCCGCCAAAATATAATGCTTACAATCAATACTAAAACCAATAGATGTGTGCTTGACATGTGTTTGGAATTTCTCGGGCCTTTAAAGGTATAGTTCATCATTTGTAATTGGTGCATTTTGTTCGTTTGTAGCAACAAAAGTGCTCAAAATCAAAGAAGGGTACTGAACGACTAACCTGATGAAGTTTCAGCTCAGCTTCAGCTGTATAGCCCGAGAAAAACAGCATTCTAGGATCTCAATTTCAAATCAAAAGTTGCTGAATCATGTTTCGAATTGGGCTTGAATTCAGCGTCTGAGACACGTTCTCACTGAGCCGATTGCAGCTATGCGATGTCGTGCACTGATCCGACGAATTATAGCAACCGCGCGTGCGTGTGCGTCGTGCCAACGCTTGTGTGTGCTTTGCCGAATGAAAAAAAAAAAACTACTAACGAAAAGTTCCAATGGAAAGACCTTCTTTCGTTGATTTCTTCAAAATGACAGCTTGCTAGAAAGAATAATTTCGTAGGGAGTTTAGTCCCCTTACTATCTTTCAACCAAGTATGTTTTGCAACAATAATTTGCCAGTTACTTTTTGGATAGATACTTTCTGGCTTTAAAAGCTTGCAGGCTTTTGAGGTCCAACTTACTCGTGGTGGGTAACTTCTGCCGCTGCTGAAGCTTCTGCCACTGCTGAAGCTTGACCGTGCTTGCAAGGGAAGGCTGCATGACTAGTGACGTGGTCGAGACCTGTATCAAGACTACAAGGGGATTTAAATGTTGTCATTAGACAAGGCTGAAACCACAGTATGGACTTGACAAAACCAGAAAATAAAAATCAGAATATTTGGGGTTTTGAGAATATTTATTGACGACTTACTGTTTTTTTCATTGTAGGTTGGGTCGTTGAACATGGGCAAATGCAACCTGCACAGTGTGAGCATCGGTGATGGCTTGAGCACTACCATCCAACAGATCCAAGTCAAGCAGTTTGTCTGCCAGTCCAACAAGCCCAAGGCAGCCTGGCTTCAAGCTTGCTCCGTGGACTGCCCAGAGCTGCAGCTAGACCTGGCCGACTTGCTGCAGTCCAAGGATTCCTTCAAGGCCCAGAACCACTTCCTGACCACCCACGACCGCAAGAGCCGTCGCCTCTGGTTCCTCTGGCAGGGGAATCCGGACGAGCCCATGAGCCAACTCCGCAGCAAGTGTGGCTGTCGCGGTGGCTGCCTGTTCTTCAACGCCCCCGATGTGAACACCATGTCCAACTGGATTGGGGATGCTGCCTGGAGAGCTCCTTTAACGGAGGTGGATCACGACTATGGTCGCAGCATTCTCCAGCAGGGCCAGTGGATCTTCTCAGTCTGCGACAGGACTCCTGTGGACTCTCCCTCCAGGGAGTTCAGATTCACCCAAGGTTTTGTCGGCAGCGCTGCTCCGATTCTCCCCGGAGATCTACAGGCAGCTGATTTCCAAGTAGAGGCTCCGGACGCGGCAGGGTCTTTTGGAATCCTCCCAGAACCTCCCAAGGAGCCTTCAAAGAGAGACTCCAGCTCTGTCTCAGTCCCTGACTCCCAGCAGCAAGCTTCCAGGAATGTTTCACTGAGTACCAGTAGTGCCCAGGCCAGTACCACATCGGACCCGACCCTGACAATCAAGACCGGTTCGGATAGCTCCGTCTTTGAGCGGCATCCGTACCACTTCCACGGCAGCTCCCACAGCCTGCCGGTGGAAACCATGGCCCTGCACAACAAACTTACCCTAGGCCGGGGTAATCTGAGCGCAGAGATGATCCAGCGTCTCCGCAGTGAATCCCTCATTGATCAGTCCCCTCTCAGCCCTACTCTCCTGAGATCCAAGGAAGTTCCTGATATCCCACATATGAAGAACAGCCGCGGCTCCGTCTCAAGCCATGCCGAGAGTGAGTACTACTCAGCGGAAGATGATTTCACTCTCACTGACAGCATGAATAAGACGCTCGTCGAAACTCCCTCCAGCGGCAGCTTCGATATCAACGCTCCTGAAAGTTCCCCATCAAAATCCTTCGCCGATGAGACCCTATCTTCGGCATCCACTCAGCAAGTAGAATCTCCAGAATCTCTTCAGAGACATGATGACACAGACCGGAGGAGACATTCATCCTCTGCGTCTTACGTCTCTGCCGCATCCACTGAGAGCAGTATGCACGCTCAGAAGAAGTCCAAAGACACTGCCCCCCAGAGCCCAACCTTACAGCACCCCTGGGCGTCCACAAAGGCCTACTGCCATCACCTAACCCTCTGGGGTTGCAGTGGCTGGGTGACACACCCACCAGGCCACACCCTCCAGACACACCCTCCTTTCAGCCCACTCTGCGCCCCTGCCACCACCCTCATCAAGGGTAACATCCCGCTGCCGGATTTCACCATCAGCCAGCCAGGCTTGAGGCCGGGACTCGTGACGATGACAGATGTCGAGCAGAATGACATTGACACAGAGTCCGAGTCCGAAGACGAGGACAGTGCAGACAGCGAGATGTTCCTAGGACTTCCTCCGCAAGAAGTGAGACGTCACAATCGGGTCCACTCATCACCACCCACCTACCAGTCCACACAGAGTAAGTCAGTTGAATCTTGTTGCATCTTCGCTTTAGAGGAATACTAGGGCACGGATGCGTAGCAGAAAACTCACTGAAGTGCCAACAGTGGTTTACATTTTTGCCAATGTGGACATACTCGGTCTGTAATGTGATTTGTTTCATTTGTCTCACAGCGCTTGTCAAGGAGTGTCAGAGTTCTTCGACGTCGGCTATCCTGTCGATTAAAGGAGCCCTTGATATTCTGCTCACGCCACTTCTGATGCAAGTGATTGACAGGTACTAAGTTACTCTTACAGGTTTCAAACAACGAACTTGAAATTGGTTAAAGGGAATATGCAACATTTGCTTTTTAGATGCAATTTTCAGAAGTTGATTGATCTGTGGGGTTAGCATTTTATAGAAAATATTGTTACACTGACTTGTTTTGACGTTTTGGGTTCGTAGATGCTGGAAAAACCAAGAAAACAGTCATTTTCCTGTTGTCCGGTTTCCTGACACCACTTGACTTGAAACGGAGCAATTTATGGTCGTCAGGGAATTGTAAGGCCAGGGAACCAGTCTAGCTGGCTTGTACCTGTTCACATGTGTGCAATCGATTGTAAAGAAAATTCGGACTAACTAAATATGATAAATTGGGGCAGCATTTTTTTCCAATGCTGGTCGGCCGACCAGCGTTGGAAATCGATACAAAAACACCGCTTTTCTTGAAAATAACATCACACCAGGTGCCAACATTGTACAGGATGCTTTAGACTGTCATTCACTCACTGTCATTCACAGTCCAGTAAGGTTTGTCTTGATAATTTGGTAGTTTTGTTTTTTTGATGTTTGCAAATGTTGTATACTCCCTTTAAAATTGGTGTGTTTTGGGGACAACAAATTGGCGTCGCTGTCACTGAATTCACATGTCTTTCCTTTCAGATATTTACAGTCTGCGGAGAATGTGTTATGCGTGCGTCACCCTGAAGCCATCGTAGACGTGCTTCACATGGACTGCATAGGTGACGTGCAGGCGGCCTTCAAGAGTGCTAGCAAGGCCGCTGGACTCAAGAACAGCACCGAGTCCACCCTTAGCTTGTCTGTGGCTGTTCCTAAGGTAGTTTTAATTCCATGTGTACTTAGGGCCCATGACCATTCAGCCCCGGTATGAAAAGGGCCCCCCAGTAAGCTCGTCCTCTCCCAAGAAGTCCTCACGTACCGACCCAGCTACCGGCCCAGGAGCTGGTCCGGTTGCTAATCAGGAACTCCTCTATCCTGGGGTCTATTGTTTGCAAGTATTGACACATGTAATATATCCCAGAAGAAACCCGCTTGTGGTTTTCATCTCTCAATGCGAAACAATAGAACACTTTCTTCGGCACAGATCAAAACCCCTGCCATGCGGTTTCGCGCACAATGGGACCGTAAATTACCAAGGCATTATAGAAGGATTTTATCTTTAATCCTGTAAGTCTGCTATTGTTCTGCTCTGGACGTTCTCTGAAGGGCAATAAATTGATGCGCCTGACTGACTTCAAAACTTCTGGTCAGATAGGACCATGTACCAGACGAGACTGGGCTGAAGACCGGACTGGCTTTGGACCGGACGAGGTACCGGGGGGCCCTTTTCATACCAGGGCTGAATGGTCACGGTCCCTTACTGTGTTAAAAAAATATACAATTTAAGGTAATTTTTGAAATTTTGGCTTTGCCTCCCGTTTTGACTTATCTCAGGTTTCGAGATTTTTTAACAATTGCCTTTAGAACAGACAAAAACTTTAAAATGCCATAAAGCTGCGGGTTGTGGGTTCGAGTCCAGCCGGGGTCATGGTGCGTGTGCCCTTGAGCAAGGCACCTTGTCACTCATTGCTTCTCTCCACCCAGGAGTGAATGGGTACCTGTGAGGGCAGAGATGGTTATTGTGATTGTTGAATAAGCTTGCTTGCGCCTAACAGGCTGCATCGAGCTGTATACTCCCCAGGGAGCTGAGATGGTATTTGGAATGTTTCATGGGCCCAATGAGCAGGGGTAATAATGATGTAGCGCCTTGAGCACCAGTCCTGGTGGATACGTGCGCTTTATAAATATCCACTATTAAATATCCACTATTAGTATTTAGAACAGAACAAAAACTTCAAAATGCCATAAAACCAATGGAAAACACTATCAGGCCTATAATGCCTTGTAAAGCTTGGAATTTTCTCTTTTTCGGGTTACTTCCCAGTTGCATGCCTGATTTATTCCGTGGGTGAAGTTGGACAGAAAAAGTGAAAGCTCAAACAGAATCCCTGTCGCTGATACTGTTTGGACATCCTTTTCAGTAAGTACTGAACATGCCACGTTTTCTGCTACACAGATCAATCTACTAGTCCTTCAAGCGTCCACCGACTTTGACCAGCATCAACACCACATCACCCAAGCCTCCCTGTTAGTCGGCTGCATTAGTAACATCCAAGTCCAAGTCATGAACAGATCCACGGCCAGGCAGCCGGACTCCAACGCCCCCAGCCCCGCCGAGAGAAAACAGAAACTGGAGGAGCTCCTGCCCGGGTCGCGGTACGGACTCCACAACGTGGATCAAGACTCGGGCTCTAAGAACTTGGAGAGTTCCACGGTCGGGAGTGTTGCGATCGGCAAGATCCACTGCCAGTTGAGGGGGCTGGACTGCCCGGGGAAGGACAGACGGAGTCGGCACATGTCAGGGGTCACGTCCATCCCGCAGTCACTATCCAAGGTTTGGCTCAGTTGATTTCTCAATTTCTTGACATAACTTATGTGGAGTGTCATGGCCTAGCGGTTAAGAGCACCAGACTCACGCTCTGGTGTTTCAGAGGCAACAGTGGCATGGGTTCGAGCCCGGGCGCAAACACTTGTGTCCTTGAGCAAGGTACTTAACCATTATAGCTTCGTCCTTCGGATGGGATGTTAAGCCGGAGGTCCCGTGTGTTGTGTAAGGCCTAACGCACGTAAGAGAACCCAGTAACACTTAATGCTAAGAGAAGGGGTTTGTCTCGGTGTTTCTGGCCTCCTTGTTATACTCCCTTGTGGAAGTACTTAGGAGAAGAACCAACCAAGATACCAAGATGCAGTTGCTTATTTAAGGGACGGCGGAGAAAAGGCCAACATGGAGTGGTCTTTGAAAAGGCGAGTTAGGCTTAGGGATAGCCTGCTCTCGACTGCCTTGTGATCTCTGACTTTGAACTAAAATACTCTCCATTATCAACGCAAAACACTGCCAGCGTTCGTTGATTTGTGACTAACATGTGATTTTGACTCTTTTTTAAAATGAATTTCCTTTTCCCCTCTCTGTGTTGTTTCACAGTTATGTTCTAGTCAGTTACAGTCATTGAGATGGATCAAGGTTTGACTGCCTTTCCCGCTGTTGACTTTCGTTTGTCTGTTTGTTTGTTTGTTTGTGTTTTCATGTTGTCTTGTTTGTTTGGCTGTCTCGTTTTCTTTGCGTCTTCTTTAATGTGTTCTGCATGGCCCTCCAACATCTGTCTGTTCATTCCACCATTGACTTTCCCTTTACGGGCTGTCTGTTTGTGTATCTGTTGGTTGTCTGCTTGTTTGTTTGCTGTCTTATGTTGTAAGACTCTGTTTTTCTTGACATTGTTTACGCTTCTTGAATGGCTCTTTTAGCTCTGTTTGTCTATTCCACTGGTTGTTTACAACTCTTTATTAGGTCATGTTCACACTGGCTCCACATTCCGGCTCCCAAGACGCAGACGACGTGATCATGCCGCCTCCCACCAGCTGCAGCCTCATGGAATGCGGCATCGAGGGCATCACACTCAGCGCCAGCATGCAGTGCGCACCGGTCACCCCTCAACCCTCCACGGCCGGCCCCTCCCGCACCCACTCCCGCCAGCCCAGCCAAAACTGGCAGATCTCCCCCGAGTTCCTGTCCACCACCCAGTCTGACCACCAGAGCCTCCCGTGGGCAAGGGCTCGCAGCGTCGGCGACATTCACCCCGCGGTCTCGTCTGGTGCCGATTTGCGACACTCAGATATCACTCTAGCTATGAGGAAGCAGGCCAGCAAGTCTAGTAAGTCTCGGAGCGTGGATGGCAAAATGGTGATCAGTTCGGTTTGGTTACACGCGCCCACTCCTAGCAGGCTGTCACATGACCATGCAGCAGGTGTTCAGTAAGTACATTCAAACCATTTCAACCATGTGAAATTTCTTCAAAAGTCCATGCTCTTGTGCAGAATGCTAATTGCATTTCATTGCAGTCAATAGTTGACGGTCAGTTGTTGGCAGTCAATAGTTATAGTTTGTAGTCAATAGTTGGCAGTCAGTAGTTGGCAGTCAATAGTTGGCAATCAATAGTTGGCAGTCAATAAGTGGCTGCCGATAGTTGGCAGTCATTGTTGGCAGTCAGTAGTTGGCAGTCAATAGTTGGCAGTCAATAGTTGGCAGTCAGTATTTGGCAGTCAGTAATTGGCTGTCAATAGTTTTTAGTCAATAATTGGCGGTCAATAGTTTGCAGTCAGTAAATTGGCAGTCAACATTTGGCAGTCAACATTTGGCAGTCAACAGTTGAAAGTAAATACTTGGAGGTCAATAGTTAGCAGTCAGTAGGTTCTGCTTATTTTTGACAATTTAGTCAATGTTAATGTGCTTGAGAGGCATTATAGTTGGTTGAATACTTGAACAGCAGTTCATTGGTCTTTGGTTCATTTCCAAGTATAGCTCAACAATGATCATCCAAAGTTTGTGAATAGAAACCTACAGCAACAAAATGGCAGCGTACTTTGTTTATTTTTGTCCAGATCTGGTTTGAACCCGGTTAGTGCTCTGTCGCTGATCGTCACTACCTGGCTCCCCGCCTCCCAGCAAGCATTACTCAGGCTGAAGAGTCTGCGGGCTACCAACCATCTGCGCGTCTGCGCGGTCATGGCGTGTATCATGGCCGAAGCGCACGAGATGACCTCTACGCATTACATGACTGCAAAGGTAAGTCAAGAGGCAAAAGCTGTGGAAGGGAAGGGGAGGACATGGGAGTATTTTCCCCTTTGGGATTGGGCTTGTTAGTCAGTCTCCACTTTTGTTTGTGGGTTTTTGTGAAGTCCATACAAGTCCAGTCATAAGTAAATCACAAGTCCAGTCACAAGTAAGAGCGGATGAACAATAACAAAGGAAAGCCTCTGTCAAAGCTCATTTGAATAATAATAATAATAATAATAACAGGTTCTTATATAGCGCTTTCAACTAAGATCAAAGCGCTTAACATTATTATTACATCTGATCATTGGGCCAATTATACATTCCAAATACCATCTCAGCTCCCTAGGGAGTATACAGCTCGATGCAGCCTGTTAGGCGCAAGGAAGCTAATTCAATCACAATAACCATCTCTGCCCTCACAGGTACCCATTTACTCCTGGGCGGAGAGAAGCAATGAGTGACAAAGTGCCTTGCCAAAGGGCACACGCACCATGGCCCCAGGCTTGACTCGAACCCACAACCTGCAGCTTTACCCACAGACCACGAATCCAGTGCCCTTAACCACAAGGCCACAGCACTCCACAGTGCTGTGAGTCGATAGCTTGTGAGTCGATTTGGACTGGAGGACTTGTGATGGACTTGCAGGGACTTGTGATTGACTCGACTACATCCCTGGTTTTGTGCTGGTCTTGTTTCTTTACCTAGCTGGTGTTGACCCACTGGAATTACGAAAAGACTTATAATAATCATACAAGGATTTCGAAACTCACTATTCAAAACTCACTAACACCTTTTTTGGGGCATCCTTTCAGAGCAAGTACAAGCGCTGGACAGCGGAGACGGATTCCGTCAGTCAGGACCTATCCTGCCAGCTCTTCACTACCCTTTGGTACTACCTCCACAGCAGCAACCCCCAGCGTATCGAGAAGCTAGTCAGCGAGGATGTACCTCCGATCCTAGTCCTGGAGCAAGGCACTCACGCCTTGATCAGACAGTGGAAGGTCATCCTATCCATGCTGAATCCGGCCGTCACGGCCGCGCAGTTCCCCACGAGCAGAATTCCGCAGCTAGAAGAACAAGAGGGCGTGGATCCCCTGACAACAGCAGCCCTGGATGCCAATCTTCCGGGACACACGCTCCAGACTCAGCACTCGGGAGCCAGCATTGATTTGGACGGTAACCCGCAAGACAACGCTCCGCAGCTGGTCACCCAAGCCGGAGCAGAGAGGGAGGATCCGGAATCGGCGATGCTGAAGCCGTACTCCAGCAAGTACGGGACTGGGTACAGCATGTATGAGGAGTTCGCTGGGACAAGCAAGGCTCCGGAAAGCGCGGAGAAATCCCACGACGCGCCGGGCAATGTAGTGGGCGACGGGGGGGACCACTCACGTCACCGGTCCCAGACTGCCAGCAGCTACACTCAGAGCCTCACAGGAACACCAGGAAGGCATCAGACTCTGGAAGCAGGTCAAAAGCTCAGTATCGACAGCGCTGAGTTGGGGGTAGAGCCCATGGAAGACGAGAGGGGGCCCGAAGAGGCGGGAATTCCAGAAGAGGCTTACCATAACCCAGCCCCACCAGATCTGCCTTTCAATTTACCCTACTCCAGCAGCTTCATCCCGGATGCCACCATCACGCCAACCATCATGCAGCTGGGGGATGCAGACATCCTCTTCAAGCCCCTCCTGAAGCATCTAGGAATCGCCCGCAAGCAGCCGGAGCACTTTATCATCAAGAAGAACCTCCAACAGACTGGACTAACCATCGAGCTCCAGCGTCTGAGCCTCACCATCGTGGAGTCATCCTCGCGTCCGCGCAGCAGCAGCCGGGGGAAGAAATCTCGCGACAAGGATTCCTCCCGCAACAAGGCTTCCTTCCCTTCCTTCTCCAGCGAGAGCCTGGTCTTGAAGTTCTCCCTGAATGAGTGCTTTGAAACCGGACGCCAAACCCCAGAGGTTGGTGACCGGCCCCTCAAACTTTCCCCCTCAGATTCGTCTGGCGTACCGGTCAACCAAGCCGGGCAGTGCCAGGCTGTAGCGGCCTACGTGTCCATCCACTGGACTCGGGCCATGCCCGTCATGAACATGCCTTTACTGAGACTCCTCAGCCAGCTAGTCCAAGTCGGTCAAGCCATGCAAGAGGCAAAGCGCCACCTTCCAAGCAGCAAGAGCGGAACTGACACAGAACCCAGCACCATGAACTCTGATCTCTCCACCACGTTGATCCGGCAACAGGCCACCCTTCCCCGCATCGAAAGTCCGGACGGTCATCACGGTGACACCATTTCCTTCAGCTCAAACGCAGACAGCGAAGTCATCGCCCAGTGCTGGCAGACCATGTACCACCTCATGAACCTGTACTCCGGTGTGACGCAGCCAATCAACAGCCTCGATACATCCCACGTGATTATCAATCCTTTGTTTCGGATTGAGAATGAGCAGATGATTGGGCGGCCCAGAGACAGAGGATCAACACTTGAATACAGGTGAAGAAACTTAAATTGAACTCTCTAAAGAAGGAAATTAAAGATAAAGGTGTATAGTTTATTTATTTATTCATTATTTCATTAACCAAACTTTTATTCATTCATCCATTCATTTATTTACCAAATAAACTCAAAAGCAGGGCTTCACTTAGCCTTTCACCAAGGCCATCGGTGGCTTACTAACTTGCCCGCATTCAAAGCGGCGAAGACGCAAAGTGACTGGAGATGGAGACCACACATCCAAGTGGCAAAGCCACGAGGGCCTTTTTGACTTGTCGAGAAATTCTAAATGTTTTTCCTTATAATCTCGATTTTTGCTACCCCAAAAGGGTAGCAAAATTCCAACCAATCATCAGCCTGTTCGTGCGTGCGCGCGCGGCTACTACCCGGACGCGTCGACGCGCCCAGATGCTTGCACAAAATTTAATAACAAAAAATGCGAGTCTAGTTTTCCACGAGTCTATTTTAACTTTACTTATAAAGGTATTTCAAGAAATTATTTGAGAGTATGAATCTGAACTTAAAGTTATTTGCTCTTACGTTTTCCTTACTCACCCTTCTTTTAAAAATGGAAGCGACTAGGCAAAATCCGCGTTGTGATTGGTTAACCTTAAGCACGCTTCTTATTTGCGTAAAAACTATGAATAATTCAACAAAATTCCACAATGTGCCCAAACATTAAAGGGAATGTACAACATTTGCTTTTGCTGCAATTTTCAGAAAATAATGTATTTGGATGATTAGTATGTTATAGAAAATATTGTTAAACTGACTTGTTTCACGTTTTGGGCTTGTAGACGCTGGAAAAACCAAGAAAACCTATCATGTTCTTGTAGTCTGGTTAACTGATTAATAAGATGAAACGACGAGCAATTAATACAATTTGGGGAAGGTCAGAGAATAAGTCTAGCAAGCTTGAACCCCTTCACAGGTGTGTAATCAATTGCAAAGAAAAGTCAGGATAATTGTAGGAACAGTTTTTGAAAAAAGCCAGGTTTCTCCAATGCTGGTCGGCCGACCAGCGTTGGAAAAATACAGTTTTTCTTGAAAATGACAGCACACCAGGAGCCACGGTTTTACAGGATGCTTTAGACTGTCATTCCCTAACAATTCAGTAAGGTATTACGTGATAATTTGATCATTTCGTTCTTTGATGTTTGCAAATGTTGTATCTTCCCTTTAAGACTCATTTTGTAGGATCCAGCCACCTATTTTCATCGTCCAAATGCCTTTGTTTAAACAGGAGATTAGTGGAAGACTTGGACGAAGCGGATGGCGGGTTGCCAAGCAAGATGACCAAAGAGGGCCACGCCCAGCAGCCGCTTCACGTCTCCATGCTGTGTACGATCCTACTGGAGGAGTTGTGCATAGTGTCTCAGCTAGCTGGCTTGCAGAGTGAAGCGGAACTCAACAACGTCACGGCTAGCATCAGCACCAAGCATCTAGTGCCTGCACCAGGTAGGCCTAAATGATAATAATAAGAAGAAGAATGTTTGTTTCTACCATTCTCATATTTTGTGCCTCTGAAGTAGGATCGGTTGGTTGGCAATGAAAAAAAAATCTCAAAAAAACATTTGCAATTATAAGATGAAATTTTGCATTGGGGTGATATAAATCAAATTAGGATTTGCCCTTCACCGCCGTTTAATCACTGTATATCAGTGTGTTACCTCCCGAGTAAAAGTTGGAAAAAATCTCTCGGGTGGGACTCGAACCCACGACCTCCTGCTTTCTAGTGCAGTAGTCTTACCACTGGACCACCGAGCTAACGGGATCGGTTGGCTGGTTCGAATCTGATGTACATAGCAGCGGGTACTGCATAAACTATTATACTCGGGAGGTAACACACTGAGTATACAGTGTTTAAATGTCGGTGAAGGGCAAAACCTAATTTGATTTATATCACCCCAACGCAAAATTCCATCTTATAAGAATGTGGTGCTTATATAGCCTTCATTCCAAAGGTCTCAAAGCGTTTCACATCATTTTATCTGTTTTCCCTTTTTTCAGGGAGTGGTCGAAAGCAGTGGTCCCAACGATCAGTTTTAGTCAGTTGCGATGAGGCCATTGTCGTGTTGTCGGAAAGGCAGAAGCCAAACCCATTGTAAGTAGAGGATAACAAAATGGACAGAACATATTTTGAAAGACAGATGTGTGACGACACTGATACCGAATTGACTTCAAGGTTCTTCAGTCGTGCACAACCACACTGAACAGCAATAACCCGTACCATCCTGTACCACACTATATACTCTGTACTGATTTGTATTACATTGTATTACACTGTATTTATTCCCTGAAGAAGCCGTAGAACCATACAGAGCTTGGGCAGTACAGCGCCTTTACTACATTGTATTATACTAGTGCAGTGCCCGTCTAAAATGTGCATGTTCGGGAAGCTGGTATTGGTTGCAGGCTTGTAGAGTTTTTGAGAACTGCTCGTGCCAAGTTTGAAGTTGTTTGGGCGAGTGGTGCTATTCACCTATACTGGACAATGGTAACGCCCTACAATGCACGTGCGCGTACTTTTTGCATTGTTTGCGTTGTATTGAGCACGTGTGCTTTAGCTTAAACATGACGTAAACAATTGAAAAGAACATCAGTGCGTGGTGGTCTTGGCTATGGGCTCCGTGCGCGAACAAAAGAGGGCGCGTTTTTTAGCTTCCTGGACGGGGGACACAGCGTGCGCATACTGTACTGTACTGGTTCGTGCGCAAAGTACGCACGACTTCCTGAGTGTGCAAAAGCTATAGTAACTGCGTCTTCGCGTGAGCGTCAGGCGTCGTCAGCGCGCGAATACATTCGAATTCAACCTGCAATGGTCTCCGAGACTAAACTCCGCCTCCAATAACTTTGGAGACATTCGAAATACGCAGTGGATGGATCGGGAACCAGTCTTGATCACCCCCCAACTCTCCTTTTCTGGCCGTTAATGGGGTACTTGTGCACGGAGCGGATATACTGGCACGTTTGCCTCAGAAAATATTACTTTTTTGCAGCTTTTTTGAGAACCGCTCGTCCAAACCATTTCCAACTTGACACTGCACATTCTGGTGTCCCGAACAATACACCCGCCGATTTTCAACTTCATACGGTGCCCGGTTCTGGAGATAATCGGCGGACAGACAGACAGACAGACAGACAGACAGACACACAGAGATTCCTGGAATTATAGTAAGGATATGTATTTGTATTACACTGTATTACATTATATGTTATATCCATAAAACCATTGAGTGCTCAGGCAGGTTTTGGCAGAACAGGGAGTAACCAACTTCTCCTGTGACTTCAGGTGCGTTGTGACGTTGACGTTGGACAAGCCGCAAGCGTCCTGTGCCGCGGCAAGCCACACTAACCCAGGCCACATAGCCACACACTTCAACCTCCAGTCCCTCGACGCCAGCCTGCCCATCGGCCTGGCGACACTGCACGGCGTCATCACCCGCAGCAAACGCAAACTGACACACCGCATCAAGGAGCTGCAGTCGGCCCTGACCCGACCCCAGGGGGTGGACGAGATAGACGGGGTGGGGGACGGGGTGGGGACAGGGGAGGACCACGGAGGGCAGGCAGACCCTGTGACAAGCACAGAGGCCATCGCTGACGAGGTCCCCGCCCCTGCTTCAATTTCTTGGCAGGTTACCAGCACGCTGAAATTGAACAATGTCTGCTTGCAGGCGGCCGTCTTGCCTTCGCTTAAAGCTCAATACATAGTAAGTTGTATATTAAAGGGACACTAGGTCCTGGAACAGCCCAATTGGGCTACAAAACGCGCTTTGAACGAGATGATGATAATCGGAAATAACTTTTAAAAGTAGGATATAAACATCCACACAACTATCCTTTCAAAACTGGGCGTTTTTGTGTTATTCCTGTATTATGCGTGCGAGAACGAATTTCGGGGTCCACTTTTGCGACCTCATATATATTCAAGCTGTTTTGATGCTAGTTGTGATTTCATTCGTAAAGCGTTTGCTTTTTGCGTACGTTGAAGAAACCACTTTTTTTGCATTGGTGATTGGTCATCGCTGTTCCCAAGATGCACAACGTGTATATCGTACACTGAGAACGACACGAAAAACGTATTCGTACTCCGTCATGTCTGATGTAAACAAGCGGGGGTTTTCGTCTTTTCTCGGGAACAATAAGACTTTAGGTTGGTTTCCTTTCAACCAGATGTTTGAAATAGGCTAAGTAAACAATCCAAAACATACAATTTTAGGGGATTTCAGGACCTAGTGTTGCTTTAAATATCACTGGAAATTTGAATTGAAATTTTTTTACTGCAACATTGAAGTATCTGACTCTTAAAAAGTATTCGACAAAGAAAGCTTTGATATTTGTAGGATCAGTTGCATTTATCTCAAAAATAACCTACGGAATTATTTTCAAAAAGCTTACTTGGATTAAAGATCGTACTGGTACTAAACAACCTGTGAAATGATTCCGTCTGGCTTGCTGTCATTTAGAAGAAATTAAGAAATTTGGGTGATTTGTAACGATCAGTCAATCAACTGATTTTTGGTGTTTTTTTAGCTATGGACAAAATTGTGTTTTGTGATCATAAGGTAGCGATTAGTTTTTCGCTGTTTTCTGGAAAAGTGTAATATCCACTGAGCTGAAACTTCAACAGGTTAGGTTTTGAACATTCTTCTGTGGATTTATGTAGTGTTATTATTGGAAGCAAACAAAATGCATGAAAAGCAAATGATCCTACATGCTTTGAACAATCATTTGTAACACTATTTTGTGAGTTTTGAATTTGTGCTGATCTTGTCAACTTTTCAGATCCGTGAAATCAAAGGCACATCTTACTCCGACGCTGGAGTGAATAAGTACGGCCTGGAAATGCCCACTCACTGCCTCAAGTTCAGCTCCAAGGTATGTTGGCTTTCTTTTGTTGCTCGGTTAATAATTTCTCAAGAATTTTGGGGAATTAAAAAAAAAGTCACTACAAGTTTCAGCAATTTACCAATTAGGCCCCCCAAAAAAGTCTCCGGTTTCTGGTATGGAGCTTGCCCAAAAAGTGGTTTGTACCTGATTTTCTTGCTTCAAATGTCGGCTGATGACTGCAAATGGTGCCCGACTAAACTTAGTGCAAATATATGGGAGTCCAGAGAGGCCACATAAAGCTTATTCTCGACCATAACCCAATCTAAAAACACGTTAAAATTGTGCAGCAGCAGGATTCCAGTCAAACCAGTGAGTTTGGCGGTTTTGAGACATCATCTTTCATTTTGCCGACACGCATGGCTACGGCGACGCGCGCGCATACCAGAAACTGGAGACTTTTTTTTTTTGGCCTTAGAACTCTTTGCCTTCAGAAATCCAGACCTCACAGCAAAACCTGAAAACCATGAGACCTTTAAAATCCTACTTTTCAAATTGGGAGCCTTTGGCTTTTATAAAACCTATAAAAAGCCACTTTTATTTTATTCTGCCATGTACTTTAACCCTAACCATTTAAAGACCTATATTTTGATTTCAAAATCTATTTAAAACCCATTTTGATTCCGAGGGACACTGTGAGGCCTGATAATCTAAAAGAGATAGGAGTGGAATATTTGAATACTAATTGTTTTTTTTTAAACCTTGGATTCTTTTCTGGCCTTTGTGTTGGTAGAGCAGTAAACCTAAACTGTTCTAGAGTGTGAGATTAAGCCACAGCTGAATTCAAAGCCCGGATTTGGAAAACATTGCCTTATGTGATCAGTGCGTGATCTGTAGAGGGCAGTACGCAGATTTAATTGTTATACATTGTTTCCTCAGGTTCAAGACGGAGATGAACTTTCAACTGCCGAGATAGACCTGCCTTGCATTTCATTCAGTGGCCGGTACATCTTGCCTGAACAAGATACCAGTAAATCGGCAACAGCAGCAGCAGCAGGAGCAGCAGGGACTGTTGCTCCTAGCCGCACCAGCCTTGATGCTGAACTCACCATCGATGCGTTAAACCACAACATTTCCACTAGTCTAGTCAACCATCTCATTACTGTGCATCACGTCTTCCTGACTGTAAGTGCATTTGTCTATAATAATAATAATAATAATACAGGAGTCTTATATAGTGCACGTATCTACCAACAATTAGGTACTCAAGGCGCTGGAAAATATGTTTATTATTAAAGACAGGTAAAATGAAGTTTATGAGAAATACGAGACCCGTTATGTAACACCTTATAAGGGTTTACAAGGTGCTGCGGCGCATATTGCAGCCACTGCCAGAAACATCGGGGCAAACCCCTTCTTAGCGATTAGCGTTACTGGGTTCTTTACACAACACACAGGACCTACGGCTTTACGTCCCATCCAAAGGACGAAGCAATAATGGTAAAGTGCCTTGCTCAAGAGCACAAGCACCATGTTCCCACGGTCAGGATTCGAACCCATGTACCACGGCACACGAGTTGAACACCGTAACAATTGGACCATCTATCTCAGTAGTTTATCACTTTAGACACATGATGAACATGAAGGTTTCTAGAAGATTACCAGTATATCTTGCGTTGCTGTATTAGAGATATTTAAAGATTCATTCCCGTGTCGTATTCGAGTTTCATGTAATGCAAAAGTTATTCACTTTTTTTAAGAGGTTTGCAGAGGTCCAAAAAAAGGAGGGAAAATGAATTCTTTTGGTGAGAAGTACTCGTACTCGTACTGGGTACTCATACTCGAATACAACTCAAGTACTTTATGATTAAACTCATTCTCGCACTTGTACTCGGAAATCCAAATACTTGGACTCGAATTCAGGTTACTCAAGAAGCAAAGTACTTAAGCTTGACTATTCGAAATTGTACTCCATCATCAAAGTACTCATACTCGATTATAAAACCTCAGGGGAAAAATCGAGTGAGTTAGTTTTTAATGGATATGCACGTGCTCCATTTTATCGATACTTACTAAAAAGTACCGGACTCAGGAGAGGATCGATGTCCTTAATTTAGATTTAATATAGATTTTAATTGTGTTCACTTGAGTGCTCACCAAAATACTTGTACTCGGAGGTCCATCCGAGGTTCAAGTATTCAAACTTGTACTCGTAGGTTCAAGTACTTGGACTCGGGTATCTGTACTCCTTCTCAAAGGTCAAAGTATGCTGATATGAGTAGCACTAAATAACTTGGTATTCAGCAGTACTTTGTACTCGGATATAAGTACTTGACTGCAACACTTGTTGTGAACATGTATGGTTGTGTTCATGCGCAAAATCCACAGACAATCTTTAACAGAAATCTGGTATATTTTTTTTTCTTTTCCAAAAGGATTTGTCGAGTATGATGGATCACATGTTTGGAATGGAGGAGTCGGCAAAGCCAGTGCAACTAGAGGATAAAACCCAGCCAGCTGTGACCGATCGCTCGGACCTTGATATCTCCGTGCTTGTCAAATTCAAAGTGAGCACAACATTTGTTATTCCTTTAAAATATTTTAAATATTCTGGTTCACTATTTGAAAACTTTTTTCATTTTCAATCATGTTATTGTTGTAAAATTTTATTCAAGACATTTTCTTTTTTGTGTGTATGTCTATATTCAACATTGCACTTTTTGGACCGCGGTGTTTTTATGAGAAAACTGTTAAATGTTAGATTTAAAGATTTTCACAAACTCTGTCCATTTTAATGTAAAAAAGTGGTGACCTCACACCGTGTAATTACAACAATTTGTTCCATTTTGGACAAATTTTGAGAAAAACATGATCAATGAACAGTTAATAAAACAAAACAAATTGTGCAGTTTATACTTTAAAGGGTAAAGTTTCTGATATATTGAGATTTTTTCACCAAATTTTTTTTCCTATGCCGCAGCCCATTGCAAAGAATTACTTAATTAATGTTACTAACATTGTGTGGAAATAAAAAATTGTTTTGAATGGAATCGATTTTCTTTTCAGGCCCACTTTGATTATAAATTACTTGTTTTTTAGTTCTTCATGTCAAAGATATGTCCACATTTTTTTCTATGAGACATTTTACGGTTGACAAAAGAAAAATGTGTCGTTGTCTCAACAGGGAGTTCAGATTACTGCCACCACGCCCTCGGCTAGCGCCATGAGGCTTGAGACTGGTGCTGTAGAGGTCCAGTTATCCAATAGAATGGCTGGAGCTGGAGGTAGGTACCAGACATATTGGAAATAAAATAAATGAATAAATTTAAATTTTGGGGGGGAGGGGTTAGTTGTCTAAAGGTGTCCTAAGCCCTTTTCACACTAGACAAATCTCAGGGTTGACGCAGGGTTGAAACATACATCGGTTCACACTTGAAGAATTTCAACCCTGCGTCAGCCCTGCGTCAACCCTGAGATTAATTTCCCCCCGGGTTGAACTCAACCCTGCTCCAGACCAGGGTTGAGATTTTCAACCCGGGTTGAAAATCTTGCCAGGGTTCAAAACAGTAGTAACTGAGCATGTGATAAGCTTGATTTGCATGAAACAAGTGTGAAACGATGCGGGGTTGAACGCGGGGTTAAAAAATAAAAAACTCAACCAGGGGCGGCACTGGGTTCGTCCAGGGTTGAGTTCAACCCAGGTTGAGAGGCTCTAGAGTGAAAAGGGCTAATGGTAGCCGCCGTACGACCCATGTCTGACTAAGTAGCACAGGGAGAGATCAAAAGTGTCGAGGGAGTAAAACTGTAGAACGCAGAGAAAAAAACCTTGTGGCACAGGAGAGAATCAATAGTTCTACTCACACATGACCTGAGCTTTGAATTGAACCTGGGCCACAGTGGTGAGAGGCGAGTGCTTCATGCACAGCGCCACCCATGCAGCCTCGACTCCATGGGCGCGTGCGCGTTTCTTCACTAACCCCTGGCCGTGATGTACACGTAAACGACGCTGAATGGCTATTCAGAGCGTACTGCGCGCGCATTTCGAAGATTGCACGGCGCGCGCGCCCATAATCCGCTCACGTGCTTTGCATGTCACGTCACGTCACGTACGAAAATTATTTGTTATTCAAAACTTGCGATGCCTGTACGATATGGATTATGGCAGTATCGTTTTTCGGTTGTAAAGGGATGAAAGGGGTACGTACATTTAATACAAATCTTTGCTTAATAACGCAACGTCCAAACCTTATGTTTGAAAAGATTGATTCTCCAAAATCACAACTTTTTAACATTTTAAAGATGGTGTCGCCAAGTAAAACGGATAAACTGCAGCCTAATTATAATGTGCCATGTTTTGACACATTTAAATTACACAATTCCAGGGGTTGAGATCGCGCAAGGCATGATGGGAAACAACATGGCGCAGCAAGATCTCGTACCCATGGGAACGAGGTTGCCACCCATGCCACCCAACGAAGTCATTCATATGTCAAAACACGCTGGGGTTGGATGTGAAACATATATGAAACCTTACTTGCTGTACCACAAAACATTTTCATTTTTTCAAATACTACTTAAGTTTCATGTTTACGGCCAATTATTGAGCCGTTTTGTGGGAACAAAAGCCGAAAAACATGAAGAGTTCAATCTCCGTCGTTGCAATATAGATAAAATTCAATTTTTGAAAAAAAAAAAAAATAATGCAAAAATTCTCAAGAATTACTTGGCCAAATTAGTTGTAACCAAAAATTACATTTTCAAATACACTCATTGCCTTGCAGCGTTTACCACTTTCATGTATATTTCTTTGAGGATTTTTAATCTTCCATGCAAATTGGAATAATTTGTAATTTTTATGGTTCATTCATCAGGTGCCACCATTACCGAGCCGGGAAGCATGAAGCTGTACGCCAAAGCCTTGATCGATCTCAACATAAGTCTGGGTACCATGCAGAGGTCACACGGGGTCAGTGAGGTCGACCCCGAGCTTCATCAGTTGGCTTACTTCAAGGCCAACATTGGACTGACTAATGCGCCGAGAGTGAGTTCTGTTACACCTCATACATATTCATGAACCAAACGCACTTCTCTCATTGGTCAATGTTCCTACTAGTTTGGGTCAAGAAGTTGTTCTTTACTGATTATACGTGATTGCCTGTGCCGCTAGAGGGCATTATTAAAATGAAACTGCTATCCCCGAACCGATTACAAAACCATCTTGGGAATCTTGTAAACTAGCTGCCAACAAGTTGCACAAAAGTCTGGTAGCATCTTATATGCTATTGTCTGAAATTTCAGAGTTTGGTTCGGAGCTAATAGTGTTGCATGTGTGCTACATACATTAGGCAAAACAGGGGCGTGCATGACGTGACCACTACAAGTTTCCTAAGACTTTTTTGACAAAGTGCCTTGCCCAAGGGCACATGCACCATAACCCCAGGCTGGACTCGAACCACAACCTGCAGAATTACCTGCAGACCACAAATTCAATGCTCCACGCCACTAGTCCATAGGGGCAATTCCACGGTTACTCACGTTACAAAAATGTAACGTGAGTAACCGATTTTGTGCGTCTTGTTTATCATACATAACACATTTTTCTGGATGTCATCTTTGGTGCTTAGTTTGGTCTAGATCTACTCTATCTACCATGGGGATAACAGTTATTAAACCTTTTCAGTAAGGTAATTACAGCCCAAGGAAACTCAAACGTACATCAAAAATGTAACGTGAGTAACTGTGGAATTGCCCATAGCACTCGACATTCCTTATACTGGTGTTTTACTGTACACCAAAACCCTTTATTCACTCAAATCTTCATTAAGCAAACCTTCAAGTTTTTGTAATCATATTTATATTTGATCTCCCAGCAGGACAACATGGCCTCCCTCAAGGATGAGAAATCGGCCTTTCTAGTCACTCTGACTAAGCCTATCTTGTACCTGCAGCCCAGCGCAGTTGATATAGGTCAGTAGATTTCAGATATTGAGCTTGTTCTTTTCAAATTAAAACATGGCTAGATTCATCACTTGCTAGGGGTGCAAGCCTGTAAATAGGCCAAAAATCCGTCCGCCAAGCTCATGAATAAAAGCTATACCCTCAAAATATTCTATATTAGAGAGTTTTGAGAGCCATAAAATTGGGGAATTGAACAGATGTGGTAATGAACCTCTGGCCTGGACTTGGGGCTTCCAATTCTGAGCATTTTGGATGCTATTGGGCTCGAAAGTGGCGCTATTTTGCCATGTTGTGGAGGGATCGTTTTTCAAGATGGCTACTTTTCTGCTTTGGGGAAAATAGGGGTCGTCTTCTTTGGGTGAGAATATCTCGAAAAGTCAATGGTCAACCCACCAAAAATTGAAAAGAAAATGAAAGATGACACATTGATCATCATTTTTCTGTGTAGCTTGAATACCTGTGAGAGTTCTAAGTATTTTTAAAGGAATTTTGAAGTATGGGCATTAAGCACTAGTGTCTGGGGGATTTTTTTTGAAGGATGCACCCCTAGAGTGCTAGTGCAATTTTTATAGGTCACAGTTAAAGGTAGGGAGTTTTTGGGAGGAACAAGCTCCTCCCCCCAAAAATGGCAGGATGACTACTGCCTATATCGAACGTGACAGCCTGAAATTTTGTGTCCCTCCCTGTATAGCTGTGCTAGTCTGGGTGTGTTACCACAGCGCCTACGAGCTGTGGCGAGACCAACAGAAGGCCACATCAGGCCCCCGAGTCCCAGCCAGGATCCCACTGCATCGACAGCCCACCTCCCTGGAGAAACTCAGCTCTGTCTTTTTGCAACTCACCTTGCAGGATCTAGGGGTGTGCATCCCTATCAACCCATCATTCCAGGTACGTGCGTTGGGCAAAGTTCTAGAACTAGTTCTTTTAGTCTTAGTTGTGGTATCTAAAGAACTTGGGGCAAAGTTCTAGAACCTAGCTCTTTTGGTTTTGGCTGTAGTATCTGAGGAAGATGGGGCAAAACTTCTCGAGCTTCCCAAACTGGTTCTTTTGATTTTGGTTATAGTATCTGAAGAACTTTGGGCAAAGTTCTAGAACTGTTCTTTTGGTTTTGAATAGTATCACAAAAACCGGAGACAACGTTCTAGAACTAGTTAGTCCTAATTTGTTTGTATCTCAAAAACACAGGGCAGAGTTCTAGAACTAGTTCTTTTGGTTTTGGCTGTAGTATCTGATGAAGTTGGGGAAAAACTTCTCAAACTATTTCTTTTGATTTTGATTAAAGTATGTGAAGAACTTTGGGCAAAGTTCTAGAACTGTTCTTTTGGTTTTGAATAGTATCTAAAAAACCGGAGGCAACGTTCTAGAACTAGTTCGTCTTAATTTGTTTGTATCTAAAAAACACAGGGCAGAGTTCTAGAACTAGTTCTTTTGGTCTTGGTTGTAGAATCTGGAGAACTTTGGGTCAAAGTTCTAGAACTAGTATATTGGTTTTAGTTGTAGTATCCGAAGAACTTGGGGAAAAGTTCAAGAACTAGCTCTTTTGCTTTTGGTTTTAGTATCTCGTATCCCTGATATTGAAAGAAGAACAGCTTGGGGCAAAAAGTTCTAGAACTTGTCCTTTTGGTCTTGGTTTTAATATCGACCATCTCTCTTTTTGATATCAAGTTAGGTTTAAGGTTCCAATACCCTAATACTTCTCTGCTCCAACTATCCACCCTCCACCAAAATTTATAGTGACAAATTAAAAAGATGTGTCTTTTATTTTGTTGCTTTGTGTCAACAGAACATCTCCAGTCTCTCTGGTGGCATGCCGGAACCGGACTACCATTCGGCTCTCGTTCTGACGTTAGAGAGCTCGCTGATCACCGCCTGCTACAACAAGTCGCTAGTCACCAAGGGATTCTTCCAGACTTTCTGTCTACGATTCGCCGAGGACTTCAACACCTCTCTTCAAAACTGGAAACCGCTGATATACAAGGGGCTCATGAATGCTTGTAAGTACAACTGTGGTTTAGTTGTTCAAAAAGTGTCAAGCAAAGCTGCGTGATGAACATATTTTATTAAGGGAATAAATGTGTGTTTGGGAGGTATTATAACGCTCTGTTTAAGACCGGTGGGAGTCTGGATGGGTAATTATCACCCATCCAGACTCCCACCGGTCTTAAACAGAGTGTTTAATACCGACCGAACACATATTTATTCCCATTCATAAATACCTTTTCGGTCAAAAAAACAAATCTTTTACGGTCCAAAAATCAAAATAAGTCAAAAACTAGACGTTGCCAACCATTTTGTTCAACAATTTTACTTCACCTTTTACGAAACACCTCTCTGATTATAATATGGAATGCCCCTCCACAACTCGTTACCTTATAAGGACATTGGTGTGCATTGGTGTGCGCGTACTGCGCGATGTCGCGCAAAACGCAGCTGGGCTGGTGTAGTGTGAATTTCGGACCATGAAATACTGATTCACTGGTAGTATTGCGCATGCATACGTGAGGAATGTGAACGTTCAACCAATGAAACGTTAATGGGCACTGGATTCCATGGGAGTCCAAATTTCATATGACACTGGAAAAGTGTTTAAGACCAGCTAGCTATGTCTTTATCATCCGTTTAAGACCAATAGGAATGCGTAAACTTATGAGTATTTATGAATGATTAATTAAGAATTTGATTATTTGAACTTGGATTTGATGGAATAATCAAATATTTGAACATTGACATTGAGGTAAACAAAAAATGTCACTTGTCATCAATAGTTGTCACTGCGAGTAATTGTCATTGCGTGTCATTGTCAATGGTTGTCATTGCTTGCAGGTGTAGTACCACAGGGAACGTTTGAGCTCTGCTCTAGGACAATCAGTGCCGATAGAACAGGTAAAAACACAGAAATGAAAATTGGGATCAGAGTCAAGGAAAGTAGTCACACCAGGACGAGCAAATCCACAAGTCTAGACAAAAATACTTTCAAAAAATATAATTATTTCAGTGTCATTGTGTTTTCGTTTTATCGAAACTTGGTTTTGAAACGTCTTGTTGGTTTCTTAGGACATCCCTTTTTAATTGTTTGGTTCGTATTTCTGATCGACCCTATTTTTGCTCCTGTTAAAAAAAAAACTTTTTAAGTACCGCCAACCCCATCTGGAAACCAAACTAAAAAATGAAGGGGAAAAAATTAATACAGGCAATCAGGCTTTGTGTAATTTGAAAAGAGATGGAAAATGATATCCAATTTTACATGAAGCACGGCGTATAGCAACAATGCCATCCCAGAAGATGCCAGGGTTTTGCCTCTCGAAATATCAGGGATCTATAATTTACCTATACTGGTATGTCTTGGTATCTGCTACAGCCAAAACAATGGTGCTGATATAACGTGAGGCAACAACATCTTACCAAAGGTGGCTTTATTATTTGATTCAGTGATATCGACTCTGACATTGGTTGGTTGTGATATTGGTTGGTCGCGATAGCGCCCTCACGCGGCGGCCGGTTTTTGCGGCGGCGCAGCTAGCTGCGCTATCGCATACAAACAATAACAACGTCGAGCCTCTAGACTATTAAGCATTGAGCATGTAACATTGATTTGCCATCCCTCTAGACCCAGCACAGACCAACGCTGGTAAGTGGATGCTGAATTTCCTCTGGCGGATGGAAGGCTTTGACGTCCAGGTCAACCCGGCCATCGGCCGGCAGCTGTCGGCCCTGGCCAACACGATGACCGCACTGGCCGGGGAGGATGACGAGGTGGACGTGGCCGACCTGAGCTCGGTGGCCGAACCCCAGGACGAACCGGACGGAATGGCAGCGAGCAGCGTGAGTTTACTTAAAGGGAATAAACATCATTTGCTTTTGCTGTAATTTTCAGAAATGGATGGAATTGGGGGGTTGGAAATATATAGCAAATATAGTTACACTGACTTTTTTGAGGTTTTGGGTTCAAAAATGCTATAAAAACCAAGAAAAACAATCATTTTCCTGTAGTCTGGTTCCCTGACTCCATTGAAGAAGAAACAGAGCAGTTTACATACATTGGGGAATTGTAAGGTCAGGGAACCAGTCTAGCTGCCCTGTACCCGTTCATAGGTGTGTAATCGATTGCAAACAAGTGCGATGGTCAATTGGGGCCAGTATTTGAAAAAAAAGCCAGTTTTTTCCAACGCTGATCGGCCGATCAGCGTTGGAAATTGGTACAAAAATAAGACTTTTCTTGAAAATGACAGTATACCAGGTGCCACGATTTTACAGGATGCTTTACACTGTCATTCACTAACAGTCCAGCAAGGTATTTCAAAATGATTTGGTAGTTTTATTTTTTGATGTTTGCAAATGTTGTATTTTCCCTTTAAAACCCTCAACTCGGGCATTCTGGTTTGCTTAAAGCTATAGTCCGTCATTTGCAGCTATCCAAAAAATTAACTGGCGTAATTATTGTTAAAAAAAAACGTACGTGGTTGAAAGATAGTAAGGGGACTAAACTCCCTGTGAAATGATTCTTTCTGGCAAGCTGCCATTTTGAAGTAATCAACGAAAGCAGGCCTTTCCAAGAGTTCTTAAGAAGCACCGTAGGAAATTCAAATTAGAAGCTCGTTTTGTTATTCGGCGAAGCGCGCACAAGCATTAGCACACCCCACACGCACGCGCGGTTGCTATAGTTCGTCGGATCAGTGCGCGACATTGCGTAGCTGCAATCGGCTCAGTGAGAACGTGTCTCGGACGCTGAATTCATGCCCGATTCAAAACGGCAACTTTTGATTTGAAATCGAGATCCTAGAATGCTGTTTTTCTCGAAATATACAGCTGAAGCTGAGCTGAAACTTCATCAGGTTAGTTGTTGAGCACCCTTCTTTAGATCTTGAGCACTTTTGTTGCTTCAAATGAACAAAATGCAAAAAATACAAATGATGGACTATACCTTTAATTGGTTGATTTAAAAGCCTGCAAATGGTTTCAGATTGAGATGAACCCAATGCTATGGATTCAGGAGTCACTGTTACTTTATGTTGGATGACTTGATGTTCATTCAGGAAGTTTGTTTTGCAAAAAAAATACTTAGGGTTTAAAGTTAAGTATCACTATCCTTAAAAAAAGGAAATGAATTGGGCTCCATTGGTAGAGTGCTGGAGTTGATATGCAGAAGTTTTGGGTTCACATACAAATGTGAAAAAATGAGCATTATTCAGAAATTGCTATTTTGCAGTACATCGGGGCAATGCCAAAATTTAGAGGTTTTTATTTTTTTTATTTTTTGGATTCAGGTGAGCCTCGATCTTCAAGTCCTTTTCCACCTTTTAAAACCTATTTGCATCTCGTTTAATTAGGAATTGTTCAGTCTCTGTTATACAGCGGGATTTTTCTAAAAGCCATTTTCTCAAAACTTGGTTGTTCAACTTCAATTTAGGTGGTGGTCGATTTTCCCGTAACTGAAACTCGGCACCCCAAGTGATAAGTACCATTACAAAGCTCTCATTCTGCAGAAACTGGAAATAAAATCAACTAAATTTTTCAAAAGTCTGACTTAAGGCCAAAAAAAAAAATAGTCGGTCTCTGGTCAGACCGAAGTTCCGGAATTGATGCGGCGATGCTTTTTTTTTTGGGGTGTTTTTTTTATTTCAAGCTTGTATTGTACAGACAAGGTGGGTACTATTTTGCTTTTTTGTGTCCTCATTATACATTGGTGTCCTCCATAATTTGCCTTGGTGCCCTTTATCATTTGCCTTGGTGCAATTTCCCCATTCCTTGGTGCTCCTTGGTACAAAAATTTGAGGAGGCGCGGCAATAGAGGTCGCTGTTGTAGCTTCTGTGTTAATTTGAAAAAAAAGAAAAAAAGGTTGACACGCATGATTAAAATCGACGCGTGCGCTGACCAGAGACCGAGTATTTGGGGGGGGGGGCACCGGTCTTGGTTTAAATCCATCACAATTGAAGGCGTTCTATCCTTGCGATTTGTACAGGAATCCAAACCGGCGCTGAGGAGACCCACCTCCCTGTTTGTCAGTAAGCAGGATGCTAAGAAGCATTCCAAGATGGTCATGCAGGAGATGACTGAACAGGCCAAGATTGTCAGCGATCTCCGGTAAGCGTTGAGATTCCTCCAGCACAAATTCTAAAAGTTTAAAGGGAAGATACAACATTTGCAAACATCAAAAAACGAAATTATCAAATTATCACGAAATATCTTACTGGATGGTTAGGGAATGACGTTCCAAAGCACCCTGTAAAATTGGGGCTTCTGGTGTGCTGACATTTTCAAGAAAAATGGTATTTTTCCAATGCTGGTCGGCCGACCAGCATTGGAGAAAACTGGCTTTTTTCAAAAAGTGCTCTTAATTTTTCATAACTAGTTTTCCGCATTTTCTTTGCACTTGATTACACACCTGTGAAGGGGTACAAGCCTGCCGGACTGATTCTCCGACCTTACAATTCCCCAAAGTTGACAAGGCTGCTCCTTTTCATCTTAAGTGGGGTCAGGGAACCAGACTACAAGAACATGATGTTTTTCTTGGTATTTCCAGTATCTTCAAGCCAAAACGTGAAATAAGTCAGTTTACCAATATTTGCTATAACATTCTGATCCCCCAAATCCATTTACTACTGAAAATTGCAGCAAGAGCAAATGTTGTAAATTCCCTTTAATGATCATTCAGCGCAAGTCAATCACAAGTCATCATCTTGGCCGGCCAAGTATATTTTCTCAGCTGAAGATTGGATCGTTTCTTGAGAGCTCTTGGGTTCATTCTCTCCTTTTTAGAACCTTGGGAGCCAAGAAAGTTACCATAGCTGAGGAGGCGGAGAAACTGCGACAGCTTGAGATAGCTGTCTTCAACGACTTCCGTCGAGATATCCGCAAACGACTCAGGATGCAAACTATGAAGGTATGAAGGCTGAATGAAAATTGAAAAAATAAAGGAGGAAAATTGATGACAGAAGTTTCTTGGCAAATTTTATTAAATGTGGAGCTCGGTGATTACAGTGTCCGACTAATGTGAGATGGTATGTGGGTTCCACATCCTGGTGGGGACATGGTGCTTGTGTTCTTTGGCAAGACACTTTACTACGAATGAAGGTATTATGGCATACAAAGATACAAACAAAAAAGGAGTTATTTACTACAAAAGTTCTCAGACCAAATTTATGTGGAGCCCAGTGATTCAATGGTTGCAGTGTCAGACTAGTGTGCGATGGTATGTGGGTTCTAATCCTGGTGGAGAATAATGGTGCTTGTGTTCTTAGGCAAGACACTTTACTACGATGGAAGGTATGGCATACAAAGGTACACACACAAAAAGTAAACATTTTACTACAAAAGTTCTTGGACCAAGTTTATTAAAGTGTGGAGCCCAGTACTTCAATGGTTACAGTGTCTGACTAATGCGCAATGGTATGTGGGTTCCAATCCTGGTGGAGAATAAAGGTGCTTGTGTTCTTGGGCAAGACACTTTACTACAATTGCATATGCAGACACAGAACCAAACAAGGAAGTATTTCCTACAAAAGTTCTCGGACAAAATTTATTAAAGTTTGGAGCATTTTGAGGAACACGGTGCTGGCTTGTGTTCTTGGGCAAGACACTTTACTACAATTGCCTCTCTCCATCTTCACCCAGGAGTATAACTGGGTACTTGTGTGGGTAGAGACCAGATTGCGCTGTCTTAAACCTCCTGCATAAATTTTTCTCAATAGAAAACACAGCCCGATGAGCTAGTCTGGTTCCCAGACCAAAAGATTCTGACTATTCCTGATGAATCTTAGGTCAGGTAGCCTCCGGTAATACATTGTATTACAATTTACGTCACGTGACTGAAGCGGGAGGAATTCCTCCTCTTTCCGAAAAAGTCTGAAGTTTGCCGAATTCTTTTCGTCGACAATGGGATAGTATTTCCGAGTATAATATAGGTTTAATAAACTGGTAATTGCTTATTAAAAACTTTTTAAAATGAGTTGATAATTCATTTTCATTGCTTTCATTAAGAAAACTTGAAATTCAATGACGATTTTGTGTATCAAGTATACTCAGATCGTATGGGCGAACTTTTTGCTGTGTCATGTACAATTTTGAATTTGATGACCGTTACCAAGATTTTCGAAAACTTATTCTTCATTCGGCTCCGCCTGCTAACAGTGCTATTTGGGTGCCTAATTTTGATGATTTGAGATCAACATTAGTCAATGTTATCTTACAGAAACATCAAACTGTTTTATCATAACTGTATGATATTACGAAGCAAGTGATTTATTCAAAAATTTGATCGGAACATTAAAAGCTATAAGTGATAAAGTGAAATCGGAAACGAAGCCGAGCTTTGAAAAAGGGCCGTCAATGCCGTCATTTTTATTTTTAGCCACGGAGGCTGCCTGACCTACAATTTAGACGTGATCGTCGGGAATAATTGTCAGGTACTAGGGAACTGGACTACCGATGATCAAGGGTAATGATTGATTGGATCATATTATCCGTAAAGAAGTTGAGGAAATAAATTTGGAAGTCCCTTGCCTCATTGTCAAACTTGTTCTTTCTTTCAGGCCTCGCTGAGGAGCAAGTTGACAGCAGGGCTTCCGAGGTCCCCGGCGGGCGTACCGCGCCAAGCCACCATGGGGGGCAGAGTCACATCTCAGGGCATGCCAGTCACCCCGATACCTGGAACCAAACCATTCCCAAAGTATGTCTATGTATCGAAAAAGCGTTGATGTCAAACAGCAATTGCAATTGAGTCTTTTTTACATTATAGCCAGTACCGTGGGTGTCACCAGACCAATAGGGAGAGGGGGGAATGAAATTATATTTCTGCTTCTTTATGCGGGAATAAAATCTGCTTCTTTATGCGGGAAGATAGCCAGGACTTTTTCTTGTCATCCGGCTACCCTAACATCAAAGGAGGGGGATGGGTGGGGTGGGGGGGGGGGTGGGAGATCGTGGACACACGCTGACTAATGGGGGCGCTCTGCTGAGCGGAGGATGTTTGACACTATCGGACCAGTAGGTGGCGCTATTCTTTGAGGCATATTTGCTGATAGACACAAGATTAGGCTAACGGGATGACTTTGCTGCTGGGATGATCTTGCCAAAGAAAAAAAATAATGGGGGGGAGGATACAACACCCTCCCCTACCCACCCTCTCTTCCCCTATCCACCCTCTCTTCCCCTATCCACCCTCCCTTCCCCTATCCACCCCCCATCCCCACCCCCACCCTTCCCCCCCCCCCTTCCCACCCACCCTCTACCACGGATATTTTTTCCAAACATGCTTACTCTTTTATTCATTTTCAGATGAAAGTATGATTTTAGTTGTTTGTCTTTTATTTTACAGTTGGAGATTTTTTCTGTGAACTTTATTTACGAGATCCTGACGTTTTGTCAAGCTTTCCAAAAACAGTTTGCATTCCCCCCATAATTTGTTGCGGCTGATTGCTTTGTAGTTGCTCTAAATTTAGTGAGATAACAATTTTGACTTGACTTGATTTGTTTTGCATTGCTGCTGTAAATGGTCCATTGTCAAACTTGCTATATTTGTTAGGAGCTTGCTTTTGTCTTTAGTTGCTCATTTAATTTTGTGCTTTATTATCTCGAGTGCGAAAGGACCCAGCCTTTTTTGCAAAATCCTGGAAGTGCAAAGCATTGTGGATAATACCATCCGTTCAGCATGCATTCATTGCTCTCACACGTTGAAGTGTTAATTGGTTAAAACAGGTTGATTGGTTAGGTCATTGGTTAAAAACAAAATCTATCCCATGGTCGCAAACATTTAGGCGACATCGCTGCCTTTTGGCATAGTCTTGTCCCAAGTCTGGATTTCGTTTTTATTCCCCTAGTACAGCCAGTCCCTTACAAGTGTGAAAAAGCTGCCGTAGCAGTAAAAGGTTGATATCATCAAGATGAATCAAATTTAGTCATGGAAACATTGGCAGTGCTACCCAAGAAATTTGGAGTATACCTCACACGCGTGCATTAGCTTGAATACAGCGTACATGAGGTATGCTCATGATTTCCTGGGTAGCATTGTCGAAGTTTCTAAGATTGGATTTCGTTGTGTGCAATGGACGTTTGATCTATCTTGTTGACAGCAACCTCTACGGCTGCTGCGGCTTGACGATGCATACCAGGGATTAAAAACAAATTCAGTCTTGAACGAAGACTACCTTGACAAGCTAAGGTTTTATTATGTGATTGTACTAGTCAGAATCCAATCCTTTTTATTATTCCCATTATTTCACCCAAATGCATGACCGTTCTCTATGTGTAGATCAGGTACCAGACCGGGAATGTTTCGTCAGCGAGCCATTTCGGACAGTCCCAACGAGCACTCCCTAACTCGCGACCGAGTCTTCCTGAGTAGCTTACCAATGTATGACACACACAACCCACACTCACTGACGTGCACAGAAAATAATCTCTTTCTTACTCATACTCGTTTCTTCATCAGAGTTTTATTTCTTTCTTTTTCTCACAGTGTGTGCATTGGCAAGCACAGTTTTGCATGAGTTAAGCACAGAAGAATGTCACTACTGACTTTGCTGATGCAGTGTTGTATCCCAGTCTATCCCATGTCCCCAAGTCCTCACACATCCTTCACAATTCCTCACAAGTCTTTAAAAAGTCCTCAAAGGTCCTTTATACGTCCCCACAAGTCCTTTTAAAAGTCCCAGTAAGTCCATCCCAAGTCCCCAAGTCCTCACATGTCATTCACAAGTCCTCACAAGTCTTTCACAAGTCCTCAAAGGTCCTTGGCACGTCCTCACAAATCCTTTTTAAGTGACCACAAATCCATTCCAAGTCCTCACTGGTCTCCCAAGTCATCGCATGTCCTTCACAAATCGTCACAAGTCCTCAGATGTCCTTTGCACGTCCCCACAAGTCCTTTTAAAGTCCCCACAAGTCCATCCCAAGTCCGTCCCAAGTCCCCCAAGTCCTCACATGACATTCACAGTCCTAAGTCTTTTACAAGTCCTCAAAGGTCCTTCGCATGTCCTCACATGTCCTTTTAAAGTCCCCACAAGTCCTAGCAAGTCCATCACAAGTCCATCACAAGTCCAAGCAAGCCCTCACAGGTCCTCACAATTTATTAAAAAATGCACACCCTTTCAGTAATTACTAAAGTATATTTAGACCTAACTAGATTTATCAAACTAGATCTATTAAAATGTTAAAAGAGTAAGTATTTCGAAAACTAAGTAAACTAGTCATGATGTCACAGATTTCATCTATCAATTTCTCTCAGCCAATCTTAAAGTACTGTTAGAACATAACAATTAGCACTTATAATGTACTTACTATGTTTACCATATCTTGTACTAAAAACTGACTTTTGTAATTTTTTCTTTGATTAAGTGGTGGTGGGCACTGTTCCTAAACATTCTTCCCAGACATTGCTGACCCCTTAGCTCAATGAAAACATGTATAAATGTTCACTGATGCATAATATGCACAAATGCAACAGGTGGATCAATTTCACCAGGCTTGCAGAAATTTAAAGAATTGATCCATTTCCAGAAATAACACATTCAAATACAGTGGATAAGGTTGAATAGTAGTTGTCCATTTTTTTAATATCATCTAGTAATCCTTACTAATCCAAAAAATTACTTGTATGAAAATGATGTGCTATTAAATATTTGTATTTACAAAATTCTTTGATTTTGCAAGAAGCAACGTGGACATGTTAATAAAGTTAACGTAGTCAGTATCCCTTTTCAATTTCTTATTTTGTATGTGTGTTTATATCACCAGGCCTGGGTACAAGACACCAATCGGCAAGCGCCCTCAGACCATCGTCGAATACCCGTCTGCCTCCTCCCACGTCACGTTCAACCTTCCCCGCAACACCCCGAGCCCGCTGGACGAGCTTCCGCCGTTCGTCATCGGCGCGCAGACCGAGCCCCGACGTCGAATCAAGAGCATTGGCAGCCCCGAGTACTCGGAACTCAACACGACCATCACGGATCCCATGGACACGGACCGGGACTTGGCCATGGTGGCTAGTAGTCGCGCCCGGCGGCGTCTGCTGAAGCTTCACTCGGGGTCGGTGCCGGAGGAGATGGACAGCGGAAGCGAAGGGTCGGATCACGAGGAGGATACGAGTGCTACGTCACAGGCGACACAAAGCTGGTAAGGTCATGCGGACAATGCCACGAAACATTGCTTAACCCCATGCGTACGGGAAGCGGTCATGGCCGCGGCCGCTAATCCTCATTCGAATGCAGTTGCCAGCTGTGGTATGCCGTGGCCCACGGCTAGTGGGTAGTTCCACAGCTGCTGCTTTTGTGCAGTCCCGCTACCACACAAAGGCTGTGCAGTCATGCGGGCCACTTGCTCTATGTGTGGAGGAATGTCCCCATTACACCCTGTCCTTAAGGGGTTAAAGGGGCACTAAGTCCTGAAATCCCCAAAAATTTCATGTTTTGGATTGTTTACTTAGCCTATTTCAAACATCTGGTTGAAAGGAAACCAACCTAATGTCTTACCGTTCCCGAGAAAAGACGAAAAAAAACCCACTTGTTTACATCGGACACGACGGAGTACGAATACGTTTTTCGTGTCATACTCATTGTACGATATATACATTGTGTGTCTCGGAAACAGCGGTGACCAATCACCAATGCAAAAAAAATGGTTTCTTCAACGTCCGCAAAAGGCAAACACTTTACGAATGAAATCACAACTAGCACCCAAACAGCTCGAATTTATGGGGTCGCAAAAGTGGACCCCGAAATTCGTTCTCACAAAGAAACATAAAAACGCCCAGTTTTGAAGGGATAGTTGTGTGGATGTTTATATCCTACGTTTAAATGTTCTTTCCGATTAACATCATCTCGTTCAAAGCGCGTTTTGTAGCCCAATTGGGCTGTTCCAGGACCTAGTGTCCCTTTAAACTTCAACGCCATGCAGAGGGTTAAAGCAGCAAGGACACTTGTGATCAATTGCACGAAACTTGGCATAGTTCACAACGTTGTATATAATTCAAACATCTAGGACGAGGATAACAGCTGTATAGGTAAAAGATTGGTTTTGGTCATAAAACGGTCGTTGAGTTACCTCCACTGCCATTTTGAAAATAGTTCTGGTCGACTTTCTTTGGAATCTTGTCACGGTAAACAGACAATTCATTTCACTTTGAACACCAAATGTTGACCTTAACTTTCAGTCAGTTGACCATTCACATTACTATTGGGTTAAAGGGAATATACAACATTTGCAAACATCAAACAACAAAACTACCAAATTGTTATGAAGTACCTTACTGGACCGTTAGTGAATGACAGTCTAAAGCATCCTGTAAAATAATGGCACCTGGTGTGCTGTCATTTTCAAGAAAAGTAGCATTTTATATCAAGGAAAAACCAAACTTTTTTCAACTCCTGCCACCAATTTACCGAATTTATTCAGTCCACATTTTGTTTGCAATTGGTTACATGTCCGTTACCGGTTGCAAGCCAACAAGACTGGTTCCCTGACCTTACAATTCCCATATGTCTTTATTGCTCCGTTTCATTTAAAGTGGGGTCAGGGAACCAGCCCACAGGAATGTGAAAGTTTTCTTGGTTTTTCCAGCACCTACGAACACAAAACTTGAAAATAGTCAGTGAAACAATATTTGCTATAAAATACAAAACCCACAAAACCGTCCATTTCTGAAACTTGCGGCAAAAGCAAATGTTGACAGAAATAGAGAGTCTGTGACTAGACTAGTCAGTGTTTGGTACCAAGACTCACAATCTTCATTCTTTCCCCCAGGCCAAGATCTCGGTCCTCCAGCGGTCAGCGTCGTAGTAAGTCCAGTCTCCAGCCAGACGCCCAGCATCAATCCCACCCTCAGCAGCCCCCGGTCTCCCCGGCCCACTCCACCAAGGTGGAACCCCCGACCGTGGACTTTGAGTTGGATGTCAAGTTTAACATCGACAGCGGCATGCTGGTGCTGAACTGCCATAGTCCAGAGGGTCAAGGCGAAGTCTCTATGCTTGGGTGAGTCTTAAACCCGTTATCACTTTACTACAGGGTGAGTAAAAAAAAGCGGAACCCAAACCCTCAAAAATGTATTTCATATTTAAAGAAATAAGTAGCACCAAAAATAATAATGAGTGGAAAGCCAATTTCATAAGCTACTTTTAGATGAAAAATTTACTGAAATTGCTCAATCCGTTCAAAGAATACCACCATTTAAACGCAATGACCCCAAAACCTGTTTTGTCCAAAAAATCAATTTATTGTTTGTTTTTGACTGTTTGGAACAACAAAGAAAATGACACAGAATACTTGTTTCAACAACTGTCACCAACTATAGCACACAATATTTTGATTAACAACCCTGGTTAGGCAAACAATATGATTTATAAAATCTACTTTTGTAAAAGACGGGCCTTCAAAAGGACTTTGTTGCATATTGTTAACGTTTAAACTAAGATTTCATCGCTGGTGATGTTTGAAGACAATTGTGACGACGATTGTTGAAATCGCATTTTTTGGACGAGACAGGTTTTAGGGTCATTGTGTTTAAATGGTGATATTTTTTAAACGGATTGACCAATTTCAGCAATTTTTTCATCCTAAAGTAGCTTATGAAATTGGCTTTCCAGTCATTATTATTTTTGGTGCTACATATTTTTTTAAATATGAAATATAATTTTTGGGGTTTGGGTTCCGCTTTTTTTTACTCACCCTATACACTGTATTACATTGTATTACACTATTACATTGTACTACATTGTATTACATTGTATTACATTGCATTAGTATTCTGAGGAATCCATACAGCCATACAATGCTGGGATAGTTTTTAGCAGTACAGGGACTAATAGGTTGATCAGAGCGTGAGCGATTCAAATTGCAAGTCGATCACAAGTCCGTCACAAGTCTGTCACATGTTAATCAGATGTCAATCATACGCCAAATCACAAGTCAATCACAAAGCAGATCATACGCCATTCACAATCAGACGTTAATCACAGAGTTATCACAAGCCAATCACAAGTCATTCATGAGTTCAATCACTACTCAATCACAAGCCCATCACAGGTTAATCATAAGTCAGTCAAAAACTCAAAATCACAAGTCAATCACACACTAGATCACAAGCCATTCAAAAATCAATCACAAATTAATCACAAGTTTATCAAATTAGGGTTTTTCCCCTTTCACCGACGTTTAAACACTGTATACTCAGTGTGTTACCTCCCCAGTGAAATTTGGAAAATATCACTCGGGTGGGACTCGAACCCACAACCTCCTGCTTTCTAGTGCAGATGTCTTACCACTCGACCACCGAGCTAACTGGATCGGTTGGCCGGTTCGAATCTGATGTACATAGCAGCGGGTACCGCATAAACTATTATAAGATGGAATTTTGCATCGGGGTGATATAAATCAAGTTTATCACAAGCCAGTCGCAAGTGATTCACGAGTTAAATCACTGGTCAGTCAAAAGTCAGTCTCAAGTTAAAGCACAGGTCAGATCCTAAGTCAGTCACAAGTCAATCACAAGTCAATTACAAGTCAGATCATAAGTCAGTCACAAGCTGATCACAAGTTAATCACACGTTTAATCATAAGTTCATCGCATGTTAATCACAAGTCATTCACAGGTCAATCATAAGTCAGTCACAAGTCAAATCACAAGTCAATCTCGAGTCAAATCACAAATCAACCACAAGTTTATCATTAGTATATCACAAGTAAATCACAAATCAGATCACAAGTAAATCACAAATCAGATCATAAGTCAGTCACAAACCAAATCACAAGTCAACTACAAGTTTATCATTAGTATATCACAAGTAAATCACAAATCAGATAATAAGTCAGTCACAAACCCAATCCCAAGTCAGTCACAAACCAAATCACAAGTCAACTACAATTTTATCAGTATATCACAAGTAAATCACAAATCAGATAATAAGTCAGTCACAAACCAAATTACAAGTCAACTACAAGTTAATATTTGAAGTCAGTGCAAGTCCAGATGTGTAAATTGAGAACATCATTATCATGGCAAAGTTCCAATCTGTCTGTCATAAATGTACCTATTTGAATCTTTCCATTGTTCTATCCCAGACGTACCGGGGATGTGCGCAGACCACCGGGCCTGTACGATGACATCATCGCCCCTCACACCCGCCCACTTCCAAGCCGCCACCCCTCCCCCGGGTTGAGCGACTCGAGGACGGGGCAGGCCAAACAATCCACATTCTATCTCCCAGCATTTGATGTCAAAGTGAGTCGTTACATCTCACAAGTTTGAAGTCTTTCTGCTGATACACAATAGATCAAATGAATATGCATGACTTGTCTTGAGTGGAACTCATGAATATGCATGAAGTGCCTTAAACAATACCTATTTGTCTCTGTTTCATATGTGTGCAGTTGCACTACGAGTCGTCCACCAACAGTGCCTCATCCAATCGTCCCAGCGAATCAGATCGTGAGAGAGACCCCCAGCAGGGCACCACGAGCAGCACAGCCGATACGTCGTCAACAGAGGGCAGCATTGATAAGAAATCACACGCCAGCAAGCAAGCTGTACTCTACACTTGGTTTATGCTCACTTCGCCTCCTAAGGTACAAGAACGCAAACCTCTCATTATTAAATCCTATTAAGTAACAACGCTATTTTTTTGATGTTTGTGTTCTTTGGCAAGACTCTTTACAACAATTACCTCTTTCCACCAAGGATTATAATTTGGTACCTGGGTAGGTAGACATCAGATCGTGCTGATCTCAAGCTGCAGCGGTAAACTGGCCAAGAACTCCAATGACGCATTGACCCTTAAGTAACAACAGTTTTCTGATGTTTGTGTTCTTGGGCAAGGCACTTTACCGCAATGGCCGCTCTCCACCCAGTTGTACAATTGGGTGCCTGTGAAGGTAGAGACCAGATTGCACTGATCTCGAGCTGCTGCAGTAATCTGGTCTCATGGCCTGATGAACAGGGGTAATAATTGTGAAGGACTTTTGAGACATTGGTTTTTAGCGCTATATTAGCACCACTATATGATATTTTTTTAAGTTATGGTTAATTTTTTGGTGATTTTGGTACAGGAGGTAGTAGTGTCGCTTTCGTTGTTGGATTTCTTGGAAGAAGCCCTGGAAACAGTTCCAGTATCAGCAGCAACTGCTCAAGCAACCGGTATGAAAAACCAACATTCATCCTCATTCCCAAATAATTCATGACCAACCATTGTAGCCTAAGGTGTGATGAAATAAAAACGACTATTGTGTCTGTCATGAAATGAGTACAAAAGGTACTTTTGAGAGCTGTTTTTCAGGTCCTGTTTCGACCCGAACGTGCAATTTGTGTAAAAGTCGTCGTTGGAGGCAGCAAACAAAACATAGTAAATCGTGAGGTAATAAACAGGACTCGTTTATCGGGAGTCCTGTTTATTACGTCACGATTTACTATGTATTGTTTGCTGCCTCCAACGACGACTTCTACACAAATTGCACGTTCGGGTCGAAACAGGACCTGAAAAACAGCTCTCAAAAGTACCTTTTGTACTCATTTCATGACAGACACAATAGTCGTTTTTATTTCATCACACCTTAGGCTACATATATAACCGAAAAAATGATGGAAATGTCTTTGAGCATTCCAGAACCTCTTTAAAGATTGTACTGGTTCTAAACACCCCGTGAAATTATTCCCTCTGGCTTGCTGTCATTTAGAAAAAATCAAGAAATGTAGGTGATTTCCAACGATCAGCCAATTGACTGATTTTTGGAAATAAAAAGTGCAATTGGCGAAATCATGTTGTCGTGATCAAAAGGTTGTGCATGGTGTTTCACTTTTTTCTCGGAAAGTGTAATATCCAGTGAGCTGTAACTTCAACAGGTTAGGTTTTGAACATTCTTCTTTGGATTTTGAGTGGTGTTTTTCTTGGAAACAAACAAAATGCAAGAAAGGAAATGATCCTATATGCCTTTAAAGGTATAGTCCATCTTTTTGAATTTGTGCATTTTGTTTGTTTGAAGCAACAAAAGTGCTCAAAATCTAAAGAAGGGTGCTGAACAACTAACCTAATGAAGTTTCAGCTCAGCTTTAGCTGTGTATTTCGAGAAAAACAACATTCTAGGATCTCGATTTCAAGTCAAAAGTTGCTGAATCATGTTTTGAATTGGGCCCGAATTCAGCGTCCGAGACACGTTCTCACTGAGCCGATTGCAGCTACGCGATGTCGCGCACTGATCTGACGAATTATAGCAACTGTGCGCGTGCAGATGCGTCGTGCAAATGCTTGTGCGCGCTTTGCCAAATAACAAAACAAACTACTAATTTGAATTTCCTACGGTGCTTCTAAGAAGCACCGTTGGAAAGGCCTTCTTTGTCATTGATTTCTTCAAAATGATAGCTTGCCAGAAAGAATAATTTCACAGGGAGTTTTAGTCCCCTTACTATCTTTCAACCAAGTATGTTTTTCAAAAGTAATTACGCCAGTTACTTTTTGGAAAGCTGCAAAGGATGGACTCAGGCTTTAAAGGTATGCTAATTAAGGCTTTCAGAGATTTCAGTGTGTCATATTGGAAAACTTTTAACTTCAATTTCTGCCTATTTTCTGGAAACGACTTTTTAGACTTTAATCCAGAATTTTGGGAGACTAAAAATGTTCTCGAAAATTCATGAACAAGTTTTTTTATTGATAAATTCATTAATATGTTTTTTTATTGATTTATTAATTGATTTTTTCCCCCCAATATTTTCAGCCGCAGATCTGAACAAAAGTGTAGAAGACATCGGCGTGTCTGCCAATTCCCTGGTGTCTTCATCTACGATGGATTCGAGTACGTTCCCCGTCGACGTCGTAGTCTATGTTTGCTTGAGGCCATCGGTCATTTGCCTGAGCTGTCTGCCTGTCTCCAAGGTAAAGATGCAAGTTTCAATTTTTGAAATAAGATTTGCAACAAATGCTTAAAATTTTAATTAATCAGTTGACAGCGTTGCGTTGTGTATTATCATTATTTAACGGTATGTAAGATCGTTTGCATTTATCCAGAGAGTATCTACCGAATTATTATTAACAAGCTTACTTGGATAAAAGATTGTACTGGTACTAAACATCTCGTGAAATTATTCCGTCTGTCTTGCTGTGATTTAGAAGAAATCAAGAAATGTAGGTGATTTCCAATGACCAGTCGATCGACTGATAGTGGGAAATAAAGTGTGAAATCTACAAAATTGTGTTTCGTGATCAAAAGGTTGTGCATGGTTTTTAACGGGTTTCTTGGAAGATTTAATATCCACTGAGCTGAGACTTCAACAGGTTGGGTTTTGAACATTCTTCTTCGGATTTTGAGTGGTCTTATTATTGGCAACGAACAAAATGCATGAAAAACAGATGGTCCTATATGCCTTAAAAAATTTAGACTTACCCTTAGGCCAAAAAAAATAATAAGTCGGTCTCTGGTCATGCGCGTCAATCTTTTTTTTCCCCAAAATGTTCCACGGTAGCTCCAACAGCGCCCTCTATTGCCGCACCTCCTCAATTTTTTTTACCAAAGAGCACCAAGGAATGGGAAATTGCACCAAGGCAAATGATCGAGAGCACCAAGGCAAATTATGGAGGACACCAATGTACATGAGGACGCAAAAAAAGCAAAATAGTACCCCACCTTGTCTGTACAATCCAAGCTTGAAGAAAAACAAAAAAAGCCGTGTCCCCGCGTCAATTCCGGAACTTTGGTCTGACCAGAGACCGAATATTTTTTTTTTTTTGGCCTTATGCTTGTAAACATTTCCCTTGAAAATGGTCTTAACCCCAACTCCTAACCCTGATGCCAACAATGAAAATGTTCTAATTGTTTCTTTGATATTAACAGGTGGAGTGTTTGCTGAAGCTTCCCACCGTTGAGTTTGCATTCTCATCCCGAGGCAACAGTCAGATCGATCACTCGACCGATGGCAATTCAACGTTGGATTCTTCACAATCATTAAACGCATCCAAAGGTATGGTGCTTTCAGCAGTGAACGATCTTTCAAAAATGCTGTTTTCATTATGTAGTAGTTCTACATTAGGAGATTGCTATGAATACTTCAGGAAATATAATGCTAATATTTTTGGTGGCATGGGTGGCTTGTGCGTAAAGCGCTCGCCTCTCACCAAGGTGACCACGGTTCGAATCCTGGCCGTGGATCGCATGTGAGTAGAGTTGTGCATTGGTTCTCTCCTGTGCCACAAGGGTTTTTCTCCGGGCCCTCCGGTTTTCCTCCCTCCGGAAAAATCAAACACTTTCGATCTCAGGCTGTGCTCCGTAGTCATATATGGGTCGATGTGGCCGGCAGCCATAGGCGCCTTTACGTGCCAGCGGCCCGACCACGTTGTAGCCGCGTCCTTCGCAATTCAGCATACCAGCTGCGAGTAAGGATGATTAGCCTCCCAAATTATTATTATTATTATTATTATTGAGTGTTGTGTTCAATTCCATCACAAGTCAAGTCACAAGTCATTCAAAATTAATTTTTCTTTTTTTGATATACAAAATTGCAATATAATCTGAGATACCACTTATAGTGTGAAATTCATGTTTCGAACTCTTTCGGCATTTTTTTCCGTTTTATTCTAACAAATTTACGATTAAATATTTGCATACAGCGAGCAAATATATCCACTGAAACTATGCCCCCTAGTGACAGTTAGTCGTTATATTGGCTTAAATGTCATTGTGCATTGTTATTAAAGTCCATCCCATTAACCCTGCCAGACGCAACACAGTGCATCAGGTGTTAAAGTCTGTGGGACCTTGCTGCATTGAGCCATCAACACCAGTGCATGAACGGCCAATTCAGAAACATTGAGAGCTAGTCCCATTGAACAATGCCACAGTTGTATCCTACTGCAGTCGGTGACCACGGACTCTGAGGCAGTTTGGCCTTGAGACTTTTGACCTGATGGATCTTGCTACACTGGGCATGCTTGTCATTTCGACAAGTGTTGCATGTTGTTGCATTTAGCACGGTTTCTAGCCAGAATGCCCTGGAGGGTTAGGCCAAAAAAAATAAGTCTCCGGTTTCTGGTATGCGCGCGCGTCGCTGTAACCATGCGCGTCGGCAAAATGAAAAAGTTTTTTTTTCAATAAAAGATGATGTCTCAAAACCGCCAAACTCACTGGTTTGACTGGAATCCTGCTGCTGCACAATTTTAACGTGTTTTTAGATGGGGTTATGATCGAGAATAAGGTTTATGTGGCCTCTCTGGACTCCCATATATTTTCACTAAGTTTAGTCGGGCACCAATTGCAGTCCTCAGCCGACATTTGAAGCAAAAAAAAAACAGGTAAAAAAAAAATAAAAGCCGCGTCGCCGCACCACTTTTTGGGCAAGCTCCATACCAGAAACCGGAGACTATTTTTTTGGCCTTAGGGTTAAGGCAACTAAATTCAGTATGGAAATATTCCTAAATCTTAAACAAATACAAATAATGAAGCAACATTCATTAGAACTTTTATAGTATTTGTTTTTGTCATATTTTTTTCTTAGTTGGGAGCAGGCTGACACTAGCAGGGGATGGTACTGATCGTGTCGGCCTGAGCATCGCAGCCGTCATGTCCGATTTCTCCTTGTACGTGTTCCATCCGTACGGCGGCAGCCAGCGACGAGAGAGACTAGTTGAAGAGATGGAGTTCAGAACAGGTTAGAATCGCATCTCTTACAGAACGAAAAACAAGTAATAATAATAATAACAATAATCGGCATTTAAGAACGCTCTTATTAGTCAACTAAATCACAGCGCTTACAGTATTATTATTACCCCTGATCATTGGGCCAGTTAAACATTCCAAATACCATCTCAGCTCCCCGGGGAGTATACAGCTCGATGCTGCCTGTTAGGCGCAAGCAAGCTTATTCAATCACAATAACCATCTCTGCCCTCACAGGTACCCATTTACTCCTGGGTGGAGAGAAGCAATGAGTGACAAAGTGCCTTGCTCAAGGGCACACGCACCATGACCCCAGGCTGGACTCGAACCCACACCCTGCAGCTTTACCCACAGACCACGAATCCAGTGCCCTTAACCACGAGGCCACAGCACTCCACAAACAAGTCATTGTAGAATAACAAAATAGACATGTGTTCAAAAATCAGCTACACTTTTGTCCAAAATTGTAATTCTCTTAAAGGAGCAAATGTCGGTATCCTCTCTGAGTGATCCCCGTTTGCTATTTCCCAGGTTTGCAGCATTACTCATGTTGCTAGCATCGTGACTTTGGGCGTGATCCCTGGCTACATGGAATATACGGGTTTATAACACCTCACCCACAGATTCTGTGTCTTGATTGGCCGAGAGCGAGTCACATGTTACTTTCTAGTTTTTGCTATCTTTCTGTGCACGGCCAAAAGTACTTTACCCGTAGCAACCAAAGTACTATACCATTAGCAACCAAAGTACTATATCCACGGTGCGTTATTTGTGTGCAAATGCATGCTGGTGTGCGCGTTGCGCGTAGCACGTTTTGTTCCAAAGAGAGCCACCGCAGAGTTCGGTTCAAACATTTCGTGAAGGGGTAGTTTGGAAGAGAGAAATACATTTTCCACCAATTTTGTATTGAAATTGAAGTTTATTTCAACTGTGTTCAGATTTAAATAATTTAAAATATTAAAACCAAGCAGAATCTGTGGGTGAAGTGTTATAAAACAAATATTGAATGCTTTATCTCGTGGTGAAGTAAAACTAGCCTCCCTCGGTGATCCATGGAGCATTCTATTTTCCCGAGGCGAAAGAATGTCCATGGATCACCTCGGGAGGCTAGTTTTACTACACCACTCGAAGCATTCAATATTTGTATATTATGGCTTCTGACTAGCACCTGTTGAACAAAGAAAATGACAAATTGGGGAACCGCCAACATAGGGCTGGATAGCTCAGTTGGTAGGAACAGCATCGCAATCCGGAGGTCTCAGGTTCAAACCCCGCTCCAATCAATTTCTTCGTTCAACCTTATGATCACTAAACCAAAATAGTCATTTTTACAATCATTGAGCAGACGCTAGCAGCGAGGACAGCAACGTTCCCTGGACCACGCTCTCCAGGAAGGACGCCCTCTCTCTGAAGGTCGAGTTCATCAAAGTCAACATGTCCCGCAATCGTAAGCTGGTCACCGTCACTTCGGCCTCGGCAGCCTCTATAGACCAGGGGGTGGAGAACTTAGCCGGTACCCGGCAGGACCATTTGCACCAGGAGAGACGAGACGCAGACACGTTATTCGCCGCGTCACGCCCTCTGTCGCACCAGCAGTCTCCGCCCTTCTTTAGGGATGAGCGACCCAAGTCACCAGCACTGTCATCTTCACCAAGTACTTCGCAGAACAACAACCAGTTTTCAAGTGAGTGGTCGCTGTATAAAGGGTATCCCCCCCCCCACAAAAAAACCTACAGAATATTTTTGGGAAAAAAAGGAGAATTTTGGCGCAACTTAACATTTGAAAAATAACACAATTTTTCTTTTTACGTAGTTCTGTGTGACATCGGCACGGCGGCTTTCAAATACGACATGCGACGTCTGACCGAGATGATGGCCTTCCCTAAAGCCTGGTATCGCAAGAGCATCATGAAGTGGATGTTCCTCGGCGAGGAGCAGACTGCACAGGAAAGCGATGACCAGCTCTCATCAGGTGAGGAATAAAGACGCCTGATTTGCTCTGGCAAAATGAGGCATTTGGTCATGTGATGTTAATTCGTGGAATAAGCCATTAAGGCCAAGTGTTGAATTTTTTTGAATCAAATTTTGTTTTGGCCGTAATGTTGCATCTTTATTAAATGTACATGATCAGGAATCTAGCTAATTGACTTGTGATTGTTTTGAGATGGTCTTGTGTTGTGATTGACTTGTTGTGACGTGTGATTGACTTGAAATTATTTCAATTGACTTATGATGACTTGTGATGGACTTGTGATTGGCTTGTGATTGACTTGTGATGGACTTGTGATGACTAGTGATTGATTAGTGATTGACTTGTTATGGACTTGTGACGGACTTGTGATGGACTTGTGAAGGACTTGTGATGGACTTGTGATGACAAGTGATTGACGTATGATGACTTGTGATGACTTGTGATGACCTTGTGATTGTTTTGTGATGGACTTGTGATGACTAGTGATTGACTTGTGATGACTTGTGATGACTTGTGATGGACTTGTGATGACTTGTGATGACTTGTGATTGACTTATGATGACTTGTAATGACCTTGTGATTGACTTGTGATGGACTTGTGATGACTAGTGATTGACTAGTGATTGACTTGTGATGACTTGTGATGGACTTGTGATGACTTATGATGACTAATGACTGACTTATGATGACCTTGTGATTGACTTGTGATGGACTTGTGATTGACTTGTGATGACTTATGATGATTAGTGAGGGACTTGTGATGACTTGTGAGGGACTTGTAATGATGTTTGATTGACTTGTGACTGACTTGTGATGAGGATACACTAACTCTTCTTTCTTTTCCTTGTATGCAAATCCAGCGTCTGTGAGCAGTAGCGCCACGTCGTCTGACTACGAAGACGACTACTCCCCGCAGAAGGTCCCCCACCTGCTGAAGAAGCACACCCCGTCCCTCAAGAGAGACTTCCCCTTCCCTCCTCCCTCGCCAAGCATCTTCAGTGTTCACTCTCAACATTCCAGCCCCGTTAGCCCGGACGCTAAGGGCTTACCCACCCAAACAGGTACCCGACAATTCGGGCGATTCACAATGCAGTGCGCCACCAAGAGTTTGACATGGAAAGTCCATTTTCCAGCTCTGCGGTCGACAAAACACGGCCCATTTGAATGAGTGTCAGTAGACAACTTGAGTATACAATAGATTGGGGCATAGCGTTCTGCCACCTTACAAAAAACCACCATATTGACACAAAGAAAAGAAAAGGGCAAACAGATCCTCGAATCATACACTTGGGAAACTATACTGACCGGAAAAACTAACTTTTCAAATGTCCCGCGCTGCGAATTTGTCGACTGTCTCCCACAATGCACTGGAAAAAATGAACTCTCCGTGGCAAACTCTTGGTGGCGCGCACTGCATTGCGAATCGCCCGAATTGTTTTATGTGAGCACAGGAATTTGTTAAGCACAGAACATATTTGGTTAGCAAAAACAGGTCACCGGCCAAAATGGCATGAGATGTCTATTGCTTGCCACTGGTTCCCTGCTGATATTTGCTTAGAGTGTATATTTACTAAGCGGTGTTTTCTGCCAAGCAGCTAGCTCCGTGAGATAAACCAGGTGGGTATTTCAAGTGGGTATGCGCACAGTGGTATGGGTTACGGGTCATTTGGGATAATCAAGCGCTCGCCAAAGGTGCACGGACCCGGGCGCAGGACGCTCGCGTGTTATTTACAAGCAAAACGGGCGTTTGCGTAACATCACGTATCGTCATGTCAGCGATTTTAGCCCGTATGACCTTTGACATGGACTACTTCATTGAGAAACCCGGCTTATTGGGTGGCATGGGTGGCTTGTGCGTAAAGCGCTCGCCTCTCACCAAGGTGACCACGGTTCGAATCCTGGCCGCGGATCGCATGTGAGTAGAGCTGTGCATTGGTTCTCTCCTGTGCCACGAGGGTTTTTCTCCGGGCCCTCCGGTTTTCCTCCCTCCCGAAAAATCAAACACTTTCGATCTCAGGCTGTGCTCCGTGGTCATATATGGGTCGATGTGGCCGGCAGCCATAGACGCCTTTACGTGCCAGCAGCCCAACCGCGTTATAGCCGCGTCCTTCGCAATTCAGCATACCAGCTGCGAGTAAGGATGATTAGCCTCCCAAATTGTTATTATTATTATTATAAATTTACAGTGATTCCGTGATGGTTGTTAATTGAGGTTTGAATACGGGCGATTCACAATGCTGTGAGCCACCAAGAAGTTGCTACAGAGAGTCCATTTTTCAAGTTTACAGTCGACAGTAATATAGCCGACTTGGTGCGATTTGATGCCAACAGTGAAGAAACTTGAAAGGTTTTGAAATTTTGTAGACTCGTAGGTTTTAATGGTCTAATGTCTGGTTTCGGACCCAGGCTTGAAGCACAAGCTGACCAAGGAGCCCCACCAGGACAAGCCAGACACCGTCGTGGGTGGCTTACCCACGGACTCCTTCCACCACAGCGGCAGCGGCAGCGGCACTAGTAGCTCGGCCGGGGGTACGGTCAAGGGAGGACCCACGTGGCACACCAGCGTTCGTGTGGGAGTCAACTTCACGAAGTTGGACATCCATATGAATATGAGCAACGTCATGGGCAGCACAGTGTAAGTTTAATTTTAAATTTCATATTTCAGTTAATTCTTATTATTAAACAAGAGCTGGAAATATTAACCTAACTCCCTAGGGGGTGTGCAAAATCATATTAAAATTGGAGGATTCAGGACTGTAAGGGCTATCATCTTTATGCATCCTTCATGGCCAAGTTTTGCAGACAGCCTGCAGAATTTGTGTTAAAGCTTGTCTTTAATTTTGGACGTTTCTTTTGTTAGTTGGTCAACGACGGATCTGCGGACCCAGGGCTGGGTGTCCATCGACAGCGTCGGTCGTAAAGAGATACAGATGTGTACCAGTTTGAAGCAGAGTACCTTGGATGCTAAGGGAGGTGTGATTGGTGGACAATTGGCAATTGAGCAACTCAGTGGAACACGTGAGTGACTCGCGATCATTTGCCTTGGAGAAGCCACGCGGTGATAAAATTCTCCACATGTTACCAAATATGGTCATAACTTTTTTTTTAATGGGCCAATAAAGCCAAGATTCCATGTAATCCTCACCCCTGGTATACACCACAAGCCTGTAGACTCCCATTGGCCAGACCCAAACCACTGCAGAGTAAGGAGTGTTGAAGCAGCCCGAAGAGGCGCCTAATGCCTTTGCGCAGTAATTGGATATCTTAGTGGCCAACCCCTTTATGCTGCCGATCTCTCTGTGTCAACCCCTCCGTGCCGCCCAGAGCTCAGACAGGTCGTAAACAATCCTGGCCCACAAAAAGGCCATGTGACCTGCCTATATCTTGTGCATGAGGGGGTTTTTGACCTAGAAACACGTGTGGTGATAAAATTCTCCATGCAGTTACTCAGCGTAAAGTTTTTGGTCATGCGGCTCCGAGGTTAAACTCACTTGTCCCTGTGCCACCCAAGCCGCCCTTTGCATTTCATGCATTTTGTTCCTTTCCAATGATCACACCGCTCAAAATCCAAAGAAGAATGTTCAGAAACTAACCTGTTGAAGTGAAAAAAAACCTTGCACAACCTTTTGATCACGAAACAAGATTTTGACTGTATAACTCTTTATTTCCAAATACCAGTCAATTGATTGAGCATTGAAAATCACCTACATTTCTTGATTTCTTCATAATGACAGCAAGCCAGACGGAACAATTTTATGGGCTGTTTAGTACCAGTACAATCTTTAATCCAAGTCGGCTTTTTGATAATAATTTGGTAGGTTACTTTTTGGATCAATTCAAATTATCCTATGTGCCAAATTCGTGCGATTCACAAAGAAGTGCGCCACCAAGAGTTAGCCACGGAGAGTTCATTTTTCCCAGTGCATTGTGGGAGATGGTCGACAAATTCGCAGCGCGTGAGATTTGAAATTGTTCGTTTTTCCAGTCAGTAGTTTCGTAGGCGTATGATTCGAGTATCTTTTTGGCCTTTTCTTTGCTTTTTATCAATATGGTGTGTTTTGTAAGGCGTCAGAACGCTATGACCCAATCTATAACAAATTAGCTCAAGTTGTCTACTGACACTCATTCAAATGGGCCATGTTTTGTCGACCGTAAACTTGAAAAATGGACTCTCCATGGCAAACTCTTGGTGGCGCACTGCATTGTGAATCGCCCAAATTGCAGGTACTGTAAAAAGTAACAGCTCATTTTGAGACCAACATCTTTTACCTCCCAGATGCAAGTTTTCATCTTCCAAGATTTGACTGACGTCGGACTTGACTACAATGAATAAATTTGACTTTACAAGTAGGACTTTTTAACGTTGAACTTTTTTGGTTGATTCTAGTGAATCACTCCCAGCAGCCGTCCCACGCCCCTAGCCACAAGCTGGGCGCCGGCCTGGGTCTACTGACGGTGCGTATGGACTACATGGGATCCAGCATCATCATGCAGAGACTGGATAAAGTCCAAGTCAAACTGAGCGATGAATGGAAACTGGCCGAGATGACAGGAGCTAATACTAGTCATGGCAGGTGGGTATCCTCCCACCCCTGCTGTCACCCCTACTCAAACCCCCCATTCCAACCCCATCCACCCCTCTCCAAACCTAACCCCCACCCTTACCCCCACCCTAACCCCCACCCTTACCCCCACCCCATCCCAACTCCATCCCAACCCAATCCACCCCTCTCCAACCCTAACCCCCACCTAACCCCCACCGCGAATGAAAATTTGTGGATAGCATTATAATGTTAGTACTTCCTACTGTACTGGCGTACCCTGCAGTGTTCTCCAACCTGTAAAAATAACCTGGTGCCCCGCCAAGCTTTCTGAGGCAACCGCCAAGCTTCAAAAGCTGCCGCCAAGCTTAAAAAGTTACCCGCCATGCTTAAAAAAAAAGGAAAAAATAATAAAAAAGACAAACAAGTGGGACTACCCTTACCCTCCAGGGTATATTTTGGCCAGAAACTCTGCCAAAAGCAGTAACATGGAACATTTGTCAAACTGACAAGCCTGCCCATTGTAGCAATCAATCAGGTCAAAAGTCTCAAGGTCAAACTGCCTCAGAGTCCCTGGTCACTGATGTGTTAAAAAAGATGATGCTGAGCCAGTATTGCACTTAATTGTTAGTGTTACTGTGTTAGAAATGGCCTAAAAGCTGTTATCCGTACATAATGTACATGTTCATCTGCAAATAGCGCCCCCTAGCATAAAGAAATGTATGACTGCATATAGCGCTCCTAACATAATTATAGCCCCCCTCCGCTTTTTGACGGCGCACCGACCTTTAATTTTCAAAGTTGGAGAACACTGACCCTGAGAAAGGTTTGTTGACCAATGAAAGAAGTGTGACTGATTGAATATGTACGAGGTGTAATAAAACTGGTTCCCTGCTCTCCCCGGTTCCCTCAATCAGATTGTCATCAGTCTACCTAGACGGCCAGTTGGAGTGGGACACGTTTCAGCTCATGCTGTCCCGCTCCAGCACCCCGGACCTCATCAAGATGACGTCTCGTCTGGAGGAGTTCTTCAGTCAGCAGTTCCAGAGCAGTAAGCGCATGTTGGCCTCGTGGCAGCTAGGGGGCGTGGCTAGCAGTCGGCCCTCTAGTGGGGGGACGCGGACGGGCAGCGAGAGCAGCAGCACGCGGAGTTTGGAGAGACTCACGGTGCAGGGTGAGTGCAGTTTTTTTTATCTCAGATGGATCGGAGTCAGTCTCCAGTCTAATCATAAGCTAATCACAAGTTGATCGCAGGGCAATCATAAGTCAATCACAAGTTGACCATTGTTAATTCACTAGTTAGTTACAAGTCAATCGTAAGACAATCACAACTTCATCACAAGTCCATCACAAGTCAATCATAAGTCAATCAAAATTCCATCACAAGTGAATCATAAATCTTTTTTTTCTAGAAAAGTGGTGGTATTTTTGGAAATAAACAAAATGCATATTAAAGCAATTGATTCTTTATGCCTTTAAAGGTATAGTCCATCATTTGTAATTTGCGCATTTTGTTCGTTTGAAGCAACAAAAGTGCTCAAGATCTAAAGAAGGGTGCTGAACAACTAACCTGATGAAGTTTCAGCTCAGCTTTAGCTGTATATTTCGAGAAAAACAACATTCTAGAATCTCGATTTCAAATCAAAAGTTGCTGAATCATGTTTTGAATTAAGCCTGAATTCAGCGTCGGATACACGTTCTCACTGAGCCGATTGCAGCTACGCGATGTTGGGCACTGATCCGACGAATTATAGCAACCGCGCGCGGGCGTGTATCATGCCAATGCTTGCGCGCGCTTCGCCGAATAACAAAACGAACTACTAATTTGAATTTCCTACGGTGCTTCTTAAGAAGCACCGTTGGAAAGGCCTTTTTTGTTGATTTCTTTAAAATGACAGCTTGCCAGAAAGAATAATTTCACAGGGAGTTTAGTCCCTTTACTATCTTTCAACCAAGTATGTTTTTCAACAATAATTACGCCAGTTACTTTTTGGATAGCTGCAAATGATGGACTCTGGCTTTAACCCTCAAACTGACTTGTGTTTTTCAGCCGAGAGGAACTACCACCGTCACTGGCAGCCAGTCTTTGCCCTCCTGCGTAGCTGTCGCTCCAACAGCAAGCTCCTCCCCCCGCAGTGGCAGACTGGGAACCTGACCCTCGGTGGGCACGTCTTACTGAGCGGCAATCGGGCCCTGCTGGCGTGCTTCCACGGGATCAACTTCAGGGCCAGTTCCTGGGCTCTCTTCACCTTGCAGGAGCCGGAGTTGCACTTTGAGACTGAAGCCGTACCCATCAGACCCAGTAGGAGCGATGGTGAGTTTTTACTCTTCACTTGTTTTTGTCATTTTTTTCACACTGTGTATTGAGGTTTCGTAGTTAAAGGTATAGTCCATCATTTGTAATTTGTGCATTTTGTTCGTTTGAAGCAACAAACGTGCTCAAAATTTAAAGAAGGTTGCTGAACAGCTAACCTAATGAAGTTTCAGCTCAGCTTCAGCTGTATATTTCGAGAAAAACAGCATTCTACGATCTCGATTTGAAACAAAAGTTGCTGAATCATGTTTTGAATTGGGCCCGAATTCAGCGTCCCAGACACGTTCTCACTGAGCGGATATGTGATGTTGCGCACTGATCCGACGAATAATAGCAACTGCGCGCGAGTGTGCATCGTGTCAACGCTTGGGCGCGCTTCGCCATACAAAACAAAACCAAACTACTAACGGAAATTTCCAACGGTGCGTCTTAAGACGCGCCGTTGGAAATGCCTTCTTTTGTTGATTTCTTCAAAATAACAGCTTGCCAGAAAGAATAATTTCACAGGGAGTCTAGTTCCCTTACTATCTTTCAATCAAGTATGTTTTTCAACAATAATTATGCCAGTTACTTTTTGGAAACCTGCAAATAATGGACTATAGCTTCAAGTCTGTCGAGCCAATATGGCCCATCTGGCCAGCGTTCATCTCCGGTTTCCTTGTCATGAAACAATATTTCTATTCCCCCCTGGATGGGATGCTAGTCCATCGCAGGTTACTCCCCAGCTAATGCCGGTACCCATTTGTACTCTGGGTGGAGAGGGGCAAGTGGGGGTGAAGTGGCTTGCCCAAGGACACAACATATGGCCAGCAGCTGGATTTGAACCCCTGACCCTCTGATCATGAGTTACGAACCCTAACCACTAGGCCACACCCTCGGAGTGTCTGGATTCATATTTGTGCTGGTCCCAGAGGGCAAGCCTAACTGACTGTCACTTAGACTGGTGAAGAGAACTGGGCAGTGCTGTTGTATAGGATTACCGTGTCACACCAATGAATGGGCTAAATTTGGCAATTGTGTAGACCACACGCCTGAAAAGACTTCCAGTGAAGATCAATTGTGAATCAAGTGAATATAATATAGTGTGTAATTGTACCTCCTTTGAAATATAGGAATTAAACAATCAATTTGAATCACAAAAGCTAACAATTTCCAAGAAATGCATTGGTAGACAAAACAATACTAACAAAAAAATTGAGAACAAAATGGCAAAAAACCTTAACTATAAAAGGCATAAAGGATATATAAATTTTCCTTAAGCACCACTCAAAATCCAAAGAAGATTGTTTAAAACCTAACCTGTTGAAGTTTCTGCTCAGTGGATATCACACTTTTTTGAGAAAACAGTGAAAAACCATACAAACCTTGTGATCACAAAACACCATTTCTTCTAGAGCATTTTTTATATCCACAAATCAGTTTATTGACTGATCGTAGAAATCTCCTACATTTCTTGGTTTCTTCTAAATGACAGCAAGCCAGACGGAATAATTTCACCGATGTTCAGTACCAGTATGATAAAGTAAGCTTGTTCGATAATTTAGGGAGTTACTTCAAATGGGAATAAATACAAACAATCTTCTGTGCCTTTAAAACCACATTTTCCCGCAAAAATTCTCATCGCAGGCGAAGGCGGCACCAACATTATTGAGGACCTGGTCTTCAGTCTGGGTCACAACCAGACAGAGAGGGGTGAAGGGTCAATGGGGGTCATCTACCGGGTCACAAGGACCGAGAGACATCACTTCCCAACCAATGGAACCATTGACCAGTGCTTCCACTACGTCTGCGCCATCAGGGCGCCCGAAGGTAGAGTTTGATGTTTTAATTATAATCAATTTGTTTTCATTTCTCCTGTTGCAATAGATATCTGGATTCAGAGTGATTATGTTAAGGAGAATACAGGAGAAAGTGTGGATTCATAATTTAAGAATTCACGAGGCGCGAATGTGAATTCGTAAATTAAGAATCCACACTTGCGAGTGTATTCTTCGACTTAAACCATTGCGTCAAAAGAAGTATTTGCATTAACAGTGAGTGGAGATGAAAAGACTTCGGATAAATGTTGCAACCTGACGCCACTTCCGCGATTGTGTACAAAGTCTATGGAGAGTCAAGACAATTTTCAGGAGTATTTCCTAACAAAATTGGAAATATTTCTCAGTCCCAGATTCATGTCTTATCATCACTTTTGCAATGAATGACCTTCATTGAGATGATATATGAAGAAAAAAGTGGCCTCAAGTTGCAACATTTTTCCCGGCTCCTTCCGTCAACATATGGATAGTTCAGACGATGATTTCTTTCTTACTCGAGTAGGTTTTGCAGTGACGGCGGAGAATCTGACAGTGAAGATGCATTGGTAATTTCGAAAGGAAAGTTTTCATTATGAAGAACAATTGTCCAACGTGTTCAAAGTGTGGATTCGTAATTCCGAATCCACACTTTACTAAAGATTCGTCGTTCCGAATCCACACTTTGTGACCAGTGTAAGAGATTCGTAGATCCGAATCCACACTTTTAACAATAGTGTGACATCATAGCAATGGTTTAATAAATGAAAACCAACTACCTAATGTGCACGAACACGGATGTTTTTTATCACCTACGAAAGCCCAGTGGGTAGGATACACCACGTGTTCATACTGGTTGCTGTGCGTGTAGCGCGAAGTACACACAAAGCCATGGTGTCTTTACTTGAGGATCCGGCGTCGTCGGCAATGCATTTCAATGATTCTCCTAGTAGTCTCCCCAACTCTCCCTCTCGTATCATTGAGGGTGTACTTATGCACGGAGCCCATAAGAAAAGTTTGAGAATAGTACGTCAGTTTTGTGTTCTGCCTTGTGGCAACTGACAAGTATAACATCATAGGCCAAGTTCAGGCAAAGACTAATAGCAACATGTGAATGTCTCTAGTCAAACGCTGGTCAAAGTGTCATCGCAAAACTTCTAGATCCTGGCTCCCTGCTGTACGTTACAAATGCGCGCAGCTATTGGTTACCAGCGATGCAACCAACCCCAGTAGGTTGGTTCCAAATAGTCGACTAGCGTAGTCAACCATCGTCGACTAGACAGAGTTCGGGCTAACTTTAGTCAAACTATGGTTAACCAATGGTCAATAATAGTTCTTGCGCGAACTTGCCCATCTATTGGTAGTCTATTTTTGGGGAAAACTTTCTGCTACCTGAATAATCTGTAGTCAAAGTTGTAGAGACACTGTTGTTCGTAAATATGTGTTTATTGAAAGATTGTGGTTTTTCTGTTGCAGAGTTTGAGCACGTTCTGACGTCAAGCAGCATGCCTAACTACAGCTCCAAGGAGACATTCAGACACACCGCCGAGCCCATCTTTGCTCTGCCCAAATTACAGCTGGAGATGAAGTCTAACCACATGCAGTCCACACACAGCCCGGCACTCAATGGTAACTGACTGTGTGACTCTGGTAGTGGTGTAGTCTTGTGTCAAGTCAAGAGTGTTAAGTCTCCAAGGTCGAGTCGATGTATTAAAGGCATAGTTACGTACCAAATTATTGTCCAAAAGCTTACTTGGATTAAAGATCGTACTGGTACTAAACACCCCGTGAAATTATTCCGTCTGGCGTGCTGTCATTTGGACGAAATCAAGAAATGCGGGTGATTTCCAACGATCAGTCAACTGAGTGAAATTTTTGTTTAATGAAGAGTGTTTTTGACAAAAGCGTGTTTCATGATCAAAAGGTTGTGCATGGTTTTTCACTGTTTTCTTGAAAAGTGTAATATCCACTGAGCTGTAACTTCAACAGCTTAGGTCTTGAACATTGTTCTTTGGATTTGGAGTGGTGTTATTATTGGAAACCAACAAAATGCCTGGAAAAGCAAATGATCCTATATGTAGTCTGTATCTTTCTTTTTTTTAAATGACTGTCCTTGGAAATTCAACACCTGCAATACTGAATATTATACAAAACCTGACTAAATCCTGGTCATCTGATTGTTGGTAAATCGTTGATCACATGTCATTGAATTATTCGTCCCAACGCACGACACGTGCGTGGCACGCAGCGCACAGTGCAATGGAAGTTCCATTGCACGGTCTCATCGCTGCTGGCGGTGGCGCTGTTTTAAATCGAGATTACTTGAATATGACGGTTCTCAACCTGTTGAACAGTTTGCATAAATTAAATATGATGAACTTCCTTGTCAAACTTTCAAACAGTTTTTAACCTGAATAAATTGGCTATTAAAAGTCAACCAATCAGATGACAAGGATTTATTCAGGTGTTATATAAAACAAATAATGAATGTTTCACATTCGTGCAATGGAAAGAATAATTTCATTCGGTGACAGATGGAATGTTCCATTCCACTCGGCTTCGCCTCGTGGGATGGAACATTTCATCTGTCACCTCATGAAATTATTCTTACCATTGCACTCACAAACATTCATTATTTGTATACTATTTTTTTTCCTCTTCTTTTTAGGTCCCCCCCAGGCAGTGACTGTGAGCTTTGTCACTCATTTCACGGACCACATCAACGTTGCCATGGATATTGAGCTCATTCTCTTCCTGCATGCGTTTGTGACGGCCTACATCAGCTACAAAGACAAAGGTTGGCCACGCAAACCTCCTAAAAGATTTCAGACCATTGTACCCTTTTCACCATGTGATCACCTAGAGACTTGAAACTTGTCACATTCATAGTACCCTTTCTCTGTGTGAAAAACCAAGAGACTTGAAACTTGTCACAATCATAGTACCCTTTCTCTGTGTGAAAAACCTAGAGACTTGAAACTTGTCACATTCATAGTACCCTTTCTCTGTGTGAAAAACCAAGAGACTTGAAACTTGTCACAATCATAGTACCCTTTCTCTGTGTGAAAAACCAAGAGACTTGAAACTTGTCACATTCATAGTACCCTTTCTCTGTGTGAAAAACCAAGAGACTTGAAACTTGTCACAATCATAGTACCCTTTCTCTGTGTGAAAAACCAAGAGACTTGAAACTTGTCACATTCATAGTACCCTTTCTCTGTGTGAAAAACAAAGAGACTTGAAACTTGTCACAATCATAGTACCCTTTCTCTGTGTGAAAAACCAAGAGACTTGAAACTTGTCACATTCATAGTACCCTTTCTCTGTGTGAAAAACCAAGAGACTTGAAACTTGTCACAATCATAGTACCCTTTCTCTGTGTGAAAAACCAAGAGACTTGAAACTTGTCACAATCATAGTACCCTTTCTCTGTGTGAAAAACCAAGAGACTTGAAACTTGTCACAATCATAGTACTCTTTCTCTGTGTGAAAAACCAAGAGACTTGAAACTTGTCACATTCATCGTACCCTTTCTCTGTGTGAAAAACCTAGAGACTTGAAACTTGTCACATTCATAGTACCCTTTCTCTGTGTGAAAAACCAAGAGACTTGAAACTTGTCACTTTCATAGTACCCTTTCTCTGTGTGAAAAACCAAGAGACTTGAAACTTGTCACAATCATAGTATCCTTTCTCTGTGTGGTCACCTAGAGACTATCAATACAAAAATGATATTGATCAATTTTTACCCCCCTCCTCTCATTTTTTAGCTCCCCAGTCCCACCGTAACTCGGTATCCAGCCGACCACCGATGAAAGCCCCAACGGAGCCGGATGCCTTGCAGTTACCGGAACCGGCTAGCACGGGTACCAGTGAGGTCACGCCGTCTAGCGGCGCCAGCGATTGGAGGGAGTTCCAGTGCATCACCTGGCAGTTGGAGCCTACCATTAGGTACGTGGGATGTCGTTCTGTAATTTAGTAAGAACCCAAAACTGAGCTCGGTTTCACAGAGTTCCTAGGAGCGAGAACTGGTGAAGGCCATAAGGCGACCAATTGTTGATTCGTGTTGTAACTTACAGCTGCGCACTAATAGCAACATGCGAACACCTCCAATTGGGGCCAAGTTCGGGCAAGGACCATTAGTCGACTAGTGGTTGATTTGTGACGTACCTTACGCCTGCGCACTGATAGCAACGTGCGAACGTCTCTAGTCAAACGCTGGTCAGCTATTGGTTACCAGCGATGCAACCAGCCCCAGTAGGTTGGTTCCAAATAGTCGACTAGCGTAGTCAACCACCGTTGACTAGACAGAATTCAGACGAGGGTTAGTCGAGCTATGGTTAAAGATAAAGTCCATCATTTGTAATTTGTGCATTTTTTTCGTTTGAAGCAACAAAAGTGTTCAAAATCTAATGAACGATACTGAACAACTAACCTGATGAAGTTTCAGCTCAGCTTCAGCTGTATATTCCGAGAAAAAGAGCATTCTTGGATCTCAATTTCAAATCAAAAGTTGCTGAATCGTGTTTTGAATTGTTTTGAATTGCAGCTACGCGATGTCGCGCACTGATCCGACGAATTATAGCAACCGCATGCGCGTCGTGCCAATGCTTGCGCGCGCTGTGCGCCGAAAAACAAAACTAACTACTAATTTAAATTTCCCTACGGTGCGTCTTAAGACGCACCGTTGGAAAGGCCTTCTTTCGTTGATTACTTCAAAATGATAGCTTGCCAGAAAGATTAATTTCACAGGGAGTTTAGTCCACTTACTATCTTTCAACCAAGTATGTTTTTCAACAATAATACGCCAGTTACTTTTTTGAATGGCTGCAAATGATGGACTATAGCTTTAACCATTGGTCAACAATAGTTCTTGCGCGTACTTGGCCTTGGGTTGAAGTAAAAACTATTCTTTTTTGCTTTTTCAGGCTGTTGTCTTGGGGAGGCAAGCAGATCGAGCCTCTTGGCGTAGACTACATCCTGCAGAAGTTGGGCTTCTCTCACGCCCGGGTCACCATCCCAAAATGGATGCAGCGTGGGGCAATGGATCCACTAGACATGGCCCTGGCACTGCTGATGGAGAGACTCATTAAGTATATCAAGGAGAAGGACTGAGGGGAGTCTTGGAACTAGACCCAGCTTGTAGACTGGAGACGTACCTGACCTCATAATATATGTGTGTGAGGACAGGCAACGGCCTCACGCTTGTGATATATTATTGGTTGCCATGCATCTTGGCTGTGTCAACTATTTTTGATTTGTTTGCGACGTGAATAATTCAAAATGGTTGTGGAGCCGCGACAAAGCCACAGTCACACATGAGGCCGATGTTTCGAAAATTGACTCGGCCTGATTGTTAGGATTGCAAAAAAGTTCAGAACAAATTTATGAACTGGGCAAAAATGACGGACAGTGGTGAACATTTCTGATTGTTTGTTTTGAATTTGGGAGTACGTGAACATTTTGAACTGTACTGAAATCCAGTGAGTAGTTGTTCCATTTGGGGATTTTTTTCTGCTGCTTTTTAGTTATCATGCCAAAAGATTGAATTTGTGAGTACTGCTTTCGCCAAATTGGTCAACAAAAACCCCAGAATCTAAAGAAGAATAATTCTGTACAATATTGAGGTTTATCTATGAAGTGTTTTTTTACCAAAAGTACCTGTTATTTTGTACATACTCAATGAATTCCAGTTGTGTACATAATATGTGACTCCATATTTGACAAAAAGGACAGTCGGTACATGAATATGAAATTGACAATTTTTTTACGAGTATAGTCGCCTTTAGTCCATAATGGAAACTGTATATATTTTTTATTTTTGATTTCCTTGACTGTGAATTTCTTTTCGTTGATCTTGCGTGTAGCAGTGATTAATTTCATCGTTTTGTGTCAAACAAGTACTTCTTTTTTTTCTTTTAAACTTCATGATCAATAGAATGGACTTTTTTCGACGTTGCAAAGTACTATTTTAATAATAACATTTTCTTGCAAAAGAAAATGTTATTTGAAAATGTTATTCTGAGGCGACCGATTTGAAAGAATATAAGTACTATGATCGATATACATGTATTGCCAAATGTGATGAGTTCTCTTCTTTTTTTTTTATAGCATTTCTAAGCTCATTCTTTGTTTGTGTTTATGCTTTTTTACAGCAATTTCTCAGTTTTGCCTTGTAAAGGTGTTTGTATTTACCAGTACATGTAGTTAAGTTAAGAGTTAAGTTAAGATTAAGATTAAGACAGTTGCTATATTGAGGCCAAGTTCCTGGAGCTTGTCAGCTGGTAAGCACGTAAACTATTGGCTTAGCAAGAACAGGTCACCAGGCAAAATGTCATGCAAAGTATGCACTTTGTCACTGGTTCCCAGCTTATTTCTGTTTAGTGGATAAATGTTCCAAGCAATAGCCAGTACTGTGGGTTGTTTTCCCTTGCACGGTTGAGATGAAAGCGAGGCTTAACTGGCGAGCTATGGCCATCTGAACTGATTCTTTGATACATGCCTAGCAACTAACATTGCCTAGCACTAACTAACATTTGGATTTTTTTTTCAATTAAGAAAACAAGTTGCAATTAAGAAAAATCATTTGGATTTTTTCTTCTTCCAAATTCAGTGTACAGAACAGTTTCTAAATAAGGGCCGGTCTCGATTCATACCCGGCATGGTTTCCGGACAAGTTGCAAAAATTGTATCGGAGGTATGAGTTGCAGGATTCTGAACAACTTCCCAGCAATCTTCCCGCAATGAAGTGATCAGTATTGGTGAGTCAAACAGTTGCTAGCAACAATTTCCTCGGAACACGTCCGGGATAAATGCAGAGCTTCTGCCCGACAAAGTGGATGATTCCACCGCAACTTGTCCGGAATTCGTCCCAGATATGAATTGAGATGAGCCTTACTTGCAATATAAAGGACTGGAAAATTTGGGTATCAACTTGCAATATATAGCTTAAATATTCATATTTCGATACTTTGACTAAGTACGTGTATATCTATTTAATACCAAGTGTACTATTTATGCCTATTATAAAATACTGACATTATTTACTACGGATATTGTAAGGTACTATTGTATAAATTAAGGCCAGTTTTTTTTCTTGTACAGAATTAGATATATTGTAAGAATTAATGTATGGATGAATTGGATTGAACCGATTGTTGTGGAGGATTTTTGTTTTTAACATTTTGTGTTGATTTTGTGCTGGTCCCCGAGGGCGGGCCTACAGTACCTCACTGGAGCCTGGTGGTTGGTTTGTGGAAAGTGCTATTGTATAGGATAACCACGCAACACTATGAATCTGGGTCATTGTGCAGTATGGATGCAGTAAGACAGTGAATAGCCATTTCTAAATCAATTGCAGATATGTTTTTGCATTCTGGCATCATCTTTTAAGGCTTGCATTGGCCTATTGTTTTTACTTTTATGTTATTTTTACTTTGGTTGATGGTAAAACTGTAAGTTTCACCTGAAATACTGCACAGAGATATGTTTGTATTGCAGACAAATGGTTTGCGAACTATCGCAACAACTGACCAAAGCTTTTTTTATGATTTACTAAGATACAATTTTCAAAGAATGGTCACTTTTAGTACTTGTTTCTTTTCATATCTGGAATCTGTGGTTAAAGTACATTTGCATTAAAAACCATTTTTGGGTTGTTTGCAGAAAAGCCATTTTTTTGGCGAAATTACATTACAACTGTAAGGCTTACCCCTTACAATTTGTCCAAATTTCGGCTGAAAAATGAAACTTCCTGGAACTTCCTTGGAAGGGACAGTTGAACATGTTCCTAATTGTTTTCTAGACAGATGTGCCATTCCAAGGTCATTTTAAACAAAAACAGGACTAAACTTTATATTTATCCAAATTCAAAACTTTAAGGGGTAAGCCTTGCATTTTTAACAAAACAGGACAAAATTAAATTTTTATCACAATTTCAAAACGGTATGGAGTTAGTCTTGCATTTTAAACAAAATCAGGACAAAACTGAATTTTTACCAGAATTTCAAAACGGTAAAGGGTTAGCCTTGCTCTTTTAACAAAAACAGGACACAAGTCAATTTTTATCAAAATTCAAAACAATAAGGGGTTAGCCTTGCATTTTTAACAAAAATGGGACAAAACTCAATTTTTATCAAAATTCAAAATTATAAGGGGTTGTTAGCCTTGCTTTTTTAACAAAAACAGGACAAAACTCAATTTTTATCAAAATTCAAAATGATAAGGGGTTAGCCTTGCATTTTTAACAAAAATGGGACAAAACTCAATTTTTATCAAAATTTCAAAATGAAAAGGGGTTAGCCTTGCTTTTTCAACAATAACAAGACAAAAGTTAATTTTAATCAAAATTCAAAATGAGAAGGGGTTAGCCTTGCATTTTTAACAAAAATGGGACAAAATTCAATTTTTATCAAAATTTCCAAATGATAAGGGGTTAGCCTTGCATTTTTAAAAAATCAGGACAAAACTCAATTTTTATCAAAATTCAAAATGATAAGGGGTTAGCCTTGCATTTTTAACAAAAACGGGACATAACTCAATTTTTATCAAAATTCAAAATAAGGGGTTAGCCTTGCATTTTTAACAAAAACAGGACAAAACTCAATTTTTATCAAAATTTCAAAATGATAAGGGGTTAGCCTTGCTTTTTCACCAAAAACAGGACAAAACTCAATTTTTATCAAAATTTCAAAACAGTAAGGGGTAAGCCTTGCATTTTTAACAAAAACGGGACAAAACTCAATTTTATTAAAATTCAAAATGATAAGGGGTTAGCCTTGAATTTTTAACAAAAATGGGACAAAACTCCATTTTTATCAAAATTCAAAATGCTAAGGGGTTAGCCTTGCATTTTTAACAAAAATGGGACAAAATTCAATTTTTTTCAAAATTTCCAAATGATAAGGGGTTAGCCTTGCATTTTTAAAAAATCAGGACAAAACTCAATTTTTATCAAAATTCAAAATGATAAGGGGTTAGCCTTGCATTTTTAACAAAAACAGGACAAAACTCAATTTTTATCAAAATTTCAAAATGATAAGGGGTTAGCCTTGCTTTTTCACCAAAAACAGGACAAAACTCAATTTTTATCAAAATTTCAAAACAGTAAGGGGTAAGCCTTCCATTTTTAACAAAAACGGGACAAAACTCAATTTTATTAAAATTCAAAATGATAAGGGGTTAGCCTTGAATTTTTAACAAAAATGGGACAAAACTCCATTTTTATCAAAATTCAAAATGCTAAGGGGTTAGCCTTGCTTTTTCAACAAAAACAAGACTAAACTCAATTTTAATCAAAATTTCCAAATGATAAGGGGTTAGCCTTGCATTTTTAACAAAAATGAGACAAAACTCAATTTTATCAAAATTCAAAATGATAAGGGGTTAGCCTTGCATCTTTAACAAAAATGGGACAAAACTCCATTTTTATCAAAATTCAAAATAAGGGGTTAGCCTTGAATTTTTTACAAAAATGGGACAAAACTCAATTTTTATCCAAATTCAAAATGATAAGGGGTTAGCCTTGAATTTTTAACAAAAATGGGACAAAACTCAATTTTTATCAAAAATCAAAATGATAAGGGGTTAGCCTTGAATTTTTAACAAAAATGGGACAAAACTCGATTTTTATCAAAATTCAAAACGGTAAGGGGTTAGCCTTGCATTTTACCAAAACGGAACAAACTTAAATTTTTATTCAAATTCAAAACGGTAAGGGGTTAGCATTGCATTTTTAACAAAAATGGGACAAAACTCCATTTTTATTAAAATTCAAAATGATAAGGGGTTAGCCTTGAATTTTTAACAAAAATGGGACAAAACTCAATTTTTATCAAAATTCAAAATGATAAGGGGTTAGCCTTGAATTTTTAACAAAAATGGGACAAAACTCAATTTTTATCAAAAATCAAAATGATAAGGGGTTAGCCTTGAATTTTTAACAAAAATGGGACAAAACTCCATTTTTATCAAAATTCAAAACGGTAAGGGGTTAGCCTTGCATTTTAACAAAAACGGAACAAACTTAAATTTTTATTCAAATTCAAAACAGTAAGGGGTTAGCATTGCATTTTTAACAAAAATGGGACAAAACTCAATTTTTATCCAAATTCAAAATGATAAGGGGTTAGCCTTGTATTTTTAACAAAAACGGCACAAAATTCAATTTTTATCAAAATTCTAAATAAGGGGTTAGCCTTGCTTTTTCAAGAAAAACAAGACAAAACTCAATTTATACCCAAATTTTAAAAAAATAAGGGGTTAGCCTTGCATTTTTAACAAAAACGGGACAAAACTCAATTTTTATCAAAATTCAAAAAGATAAGGGGTTAGCCTTGCATTTTTAACAAAAACAGGTCAAAATTCCATTTTAATCAAAATTTCAAAATGATAAGGGGTTAGCCTTGCATTTTTAACAAAAACGGGACAAAACTCAATTTTTATCAAAATTTCAAAACGGTAAGGGGTTAGCCTTGCATTTTTAACAAAAACGGGACAAAACTCAATTTTTATCAAAATTCAAAATGATAAGGGGTTAGCCTTGCATTTTTAATAAAAACAGGACAAAACTCAATTTATATCAAAATTCAAAACGGTAAGGGGTTAGCCTTGCATTTTTAACAAAAATGGGACAAAACTCAATTTTTATCAAAATGATAAGGGGTTAGCCTTGCATTTTTAACAAAAACAAGACAAAACTCAATTTTTATCAAAATTCAAAACGATAAGGGGTTAGCCTTGCATTTTTAACAAAAACAGGACAAAACTCAATTTTTATCAAAATTCAAAACGATAAGGGGTTAGCCTTGCATTTTTAACAAAAACAGGACAAAACTCAATTTTTATCAAAATTCAAAATGATGAGGTTAGCCTTGCATTTTTAACAAAAACAGGACAAAACTCAATTTTTATCAAAATTTCAAAATGATAAGGGGTTAGCCTTGCATTTTTAACAAAAACGGGACAAAACTCAATTTTTATCAAAATTCAAAACGATAAGGGGTTAGCCTTGCATTTTTAACAAAAACAGGACAAAACTCAATTTATAACAAATTTCAAACTGTAAGGGGTTAGCCTTGCATTTTTTAACAAAACAAGGACAACACTTAATTTTTATCAAAGTTCAAAACGATAAAGGGTTAGCCTTGAGTTTTTAACAAAAACAGGACAAAATTCAATTTTTATCAAAGTTCAAAAGGATAAGGGGTAAGCCTTGCATTTTTAACAAAAAGGAACAAAATTAAAATTTTATCAATTTTCAAAACGGTAAGGGGTCAGCCTTGCATTTTTAACAAAAATGAAACAAAACTCAATTTTTATCAAATTTCAAACTGTAAGGGGTTAGCCTTGCATTTTTTAACAAAACAAGGACAACACTTAATTTTTATCAAAGTTCAAAACGATAAAGGGTTAGCCTTGAGTTTTTAACAAAAACAGGACAAAATTCAATTTTTATCAAAGTTCAAAAGGATAAGGGGTAAGCCTTGCATTTTTAACAAAAAGGAACAAAATTAAAATTTTATCAATTTTCAAAACGGTAAGGGGTCAGCCTTGCATTTTTAACAAAAATGAAACAAAACTCAATTTTTATCAAAATTCAAAACTGTAAGGGGTTAGCCTTGCATTTTGATTAAAAACGGGATGAAACTCACTTTTTTCCTGACATTTCCTGAAATTGATCAAGTGATAAAAAGTTACAAAAGGAAGACAATACCTGAATAAGTATATTTGGAATTTCTTAAAGAAGGAAGTCAATTTTTTTCTGCTAACAAAGACAAGAGGACTATTAAACAGCCAGCCTTTTGTAAGGTATCAAAATAGGACTTTGATTTTGTAAATACCTTGGTTATTTTAATCTATAAATACTAGAAAATCAAGACAAATGAATAACTAAAGAAATCAAACATGACTTAATAAAACATGACCAAAGACGAATCAATATTTCAGAAGGGAACGAGACATAATATAGAGAGATCTCAGTCAACAGTGAATAACATTGCTAGAACTTAGAAGTGAGAAAAAAATAAAATTTAATTGAGGGGGGGGCGGTGTGAAACTCAACAACAGCAAAGGGATAACTTCAATCGCAAATTATATAAATATGAAATTCTCGCAAACTGCAAGTCACCTCAACATCAGCTTGTTAAAGCCCCCGTAGAACTGGACGCCAGTTTTGGCAAGTTTCTATGGCGATACCTCAAGGAGAGAAAGTTCCAATCCAGACGTCAGCACCCACTCTAGACTCAGAAGTGTCTGCAACCCAATCGACGTCAAGATGAATAGCCTGAAGGAGAGGGGAGGAAGAAACAATTAACTTGAGGAAAAATTAATTTTTAAAGAAATTGTCCAGCAGTAACACAAGTTTAACACATTCCATAGAAGGGGAAGGAACTTGAATGAATTTTATAAGTGGAACTCGAAAGGTAAGGGGTTTTAATTTGTGTAGGAAAGAGGCACAACTTCCTTCTGGGTATGGCTGCAATTTTTCTATGCTAATTGGGTGTTTGGGTTTTTTTTCATGCTAAATTCAAAATTTTACTACCAACAAATGAAAACACAAACAAAGCTATGCCAGAGTAATTTGGTATAAATACCGGTAGGTAGTCATCCGAGACAAGTTATTGGACCAACGTGAGGATTAAGCAAGTCATTTAAAAAAGCAAGTCCTTGACAAAAAGTCAATTCAACTCACAGTACTGTGGTTTTGTGTGTTTGAAAATAATTTGTTGCATTCAACTTTGTCCACAAATTTTGCATTTTTCTGTAATAATACCATCTTTAGCTATGCAAACTCAATCACCCATTCTAGATGTGAATTTTTGCTTTTAAAAATGATTTGATTTTGTATCTGAAATCTTTCTAACTCTGACATTTTGAGTAGACATGATTGAAAATAAAAATTGAGCTACAATTAAGACAAGACATGAAATTTTCATGTACAAGCTAGGACAGCTAATGATTCAGCTATTTTGGCTTAATTAAAAGCAATTTAGAAGGGTAAATATTATCAAGGGGCAAGAAATGCCTAATTGTTAAACAACAATGTTTCTTTATAAACAGAGAAAAGTAAACCACAAGCACACACAAAGAGATTTTGTGTGTGCAAGCCTCATCCAAGTGTTTTTTCCGTTAATCATATGTCGGGTACCGAGATCTTGGCAGGCAACCCATCATGCATGCAGCACATTATTATTTGGGCACCACATCGGGCCAGAGTACCAATAGCTCATACATTACCTTTTTTTTCAGTACGATATTTCTTGCTCCTCCAAGTTTTCTAAAAATCCTGGTAAGGTTAGTTTAAACAGGGCCACCACGAGAAGGTCCCAGGATACCAGCCCCAACGCGCTTTCAGTATAGTAAGGCCCATTGCTGGATAAAAGGTAGGCCCCGGAGGGCCAGACACAGTTATCGACTGTCCGGTCCGCCCGCCCAGCCCCAAAGGACCAGGAGAGTGCCCTAACATACTCGCGCGCCGCCCTCAACCCATCCCCCGAAGGGTCTTGTGGGGAGGACGTAGCAGCGTTTGCCGGCTCTGAATACAAGGCCACGCCCCTATAAAGAGGGACGCACTACCTGCTCCTTTAACGCACAGCATCCTAGGGTTTCCAGGCCGTTGCTAGGACCCACGCCCCACGTGGATGCGGACGCCTTCCACGCGGACGCAACTCGCCCCTTGAATCTTTGCTGGATTTTCGCCGCACCTCAATTGAAGCACCCAGTCAAACCCCAATTAGTAATCGAAACCGCCGCACCTCCCTAAGCCCTAACGGCATAGGGATATAGGAGATCCCATAGCCTGAAGTTCTCAGACGGATATAGCAGATCCTCTGAACTAAAAAAAAAAGCCCTATTTAAAATGTGAAATTTTCATTTCACTAATTGGTGATCCACATTTATTTAAAAAAAAAATGGCTGGCTGGCTGGCTTGCTCCCCGGCTGGCTGGCTGGTCGGCTGTTATCTTGCCGTCGATTAAAATAGTTTGAAATGAGGGGTTCGCTTTGAAGGAATGTTTATGCCCTAAAGGCAGTGCACTGGATAAATTTAATTTAGTGGAGCCTTGCAGCAGGGACGGATCCAGGGGCAAGTTTCCAACTAATGGTGCTGATGCCGAAAACGATCAAACTTTGCTTTTTGCTTTTCATGGAGTTGATTCCCCCCTCCGATTGCCACCCAAGATCCGCCCCTGGATGGACACGGGGATATAGATGATCCCATAGTCCTGCTGGTCTCGCGTTTGGATGTAGGGATATACAGATCCCATAATCCACATTGATCCTCAAGTGTCTGCAGCAAATGCTCAATTTGAGCCGATGACACACGCTCAATTTGAGCCGACGACCCGAGGAAAAAACCACCACCCCAAAACGACAACAAACACATACCACCACCAATCCACATGGTCACAACACATATTTGAATCACACTGGAAAAATGTTATGTCAAATTCGGTGAAAAAAAGCATTCCAAAACGATTTTTTGATATGAACATTATTTTTCATTCTTCAAAACAAAACATGCTTCCTTTAGGAAAGAAAAGTGAGGGTATCATTTTTTACGTGATGAACATTTGTTTTCAACAAATTGACCATTTTTTTAGAGGTTTTAGAAGCGTAAACTCAAATCGTGAAAGATATCATGGAAGATTTGCAATTTCATTTTTCAAGGGTGGTTTCAGTCGTACACACAATAATGGGATGGAACAGGAACAAGGAAAAACATAAGTCTGACTCACTCTGAGAAATCCATCGAACGACTCCACTTGCAAACTGTACTTGGGTCTTGAGGTCCTGGGTCTTGGGTGTTCACTGGCTCAATTTGAGCGCTAATGGCTAAAACAAAAGGGTCAGTCCTACCTTAGTGAACACATCTCGCTGACCACTTGCTTGCTTCTCTTGCTTGATTCTGTCTTGTTTCATCTGTTGAAATAAAACAGAAAGGGAAACACAAAGTTGAGGCTGAGGCCAAAAAAACCAGCTGAGTTTGTGTTGAGGTAGGACCTAGAATGATGGGTTGGGCAATTTGGCTTGTACAATCTACGAACTGAATGAAAAAAAAGTGACTCTATTTGTCCTACTTGTAGAATATGTTTGTATATACACCAGAAGCTCATTTAGCACCAAATTATAAAACAAAATCAACAAAAAGCGTAGGTTCTCAAAAAAAAAATCAAAAAGTTGTTTAAAGATATAGTCCATCAGTTGTTATTTGTGCATTTTGTTCGTTTGAAGCAACAGAAGTGCTCAAAATCTAAAGAAGGGTGCTGAACAACCCTGATGAAGTTTTAGCTCAGTTTCAGCTGTATATTTTGAGGAAACAACATTCTGGGATCTCGATTTCAAATCAAAAGTTGCTGAATCATGTTTTGAATTGGGCCTGAATTAAGCGTCCGAGACACGTTCTCACTGAGCCGATTGCAGCTACGCAATGACACGCTTCGCCGAATAAAAAACCGACTACTAACGGAAATTTCCAATGGTGCTTCTTAAGACGCACCATTGAAAAGGCCTTCTTTCGTTTATTTCTTCAAAATAACAGCTTGCCAGAAAGAATAATTTCACAGGGAGTTTAGTCCCCTTACTATCTTTCAACCAAGTATGTTTTTCAACAATAATTACACCAGTTACTTTTGGGATAGCTGCAAATGATGGACTCTGGCTTTAAGCCCAATTGGTCTTTGCAACCATAAATATAATGAAAAGACTCCTTTTTTCAAATATGCAGGGTTTGACTTCAGCGGTAGCCCGCTAGTCAATGCTAGTTAAAACAGCGACGGGCTAGTCAAACTATTCCTTAAGAAGCCATGCTGGCGAGTCAAAAATTATTGGGCCACGGCAAAGATGAAAGGACAGGAAGAAATAAATCATTAAATTCAGAAAGCAAACCTGTATAAATTTGTGTCTAATTTTATTAATTGTTTAGGGTTAAATTATTAGATCTGTTTTTTAAAAACACTGACAAGATTGCCTCAGGATGCACGTTTTTACATGTATGCACATTGTTGTTTATGAGACACTCAATAAAAGAAAAAAAACATGAAGGCTACTTAAGTGTCTGTTTCAGTAGCCCAGCTGGCCAGTGGGAAAAAAAGCTAAGGTGGAACCCTGGGTATGAAAAAAAAATCCTGTGACTCTTGCTGTGCTTTTTCAGACATTAGAAAAGTGAAATAAGATTTGACACGCACTGTCGACAGTAAATTTACTTACATTTTCGGACAACAGTCCTTTCGTAGTCCTTCATCCAGTCTGCTGTCATTTCTTGCACCCGGGGCTCTTGTGCATGTCCACAGCTGTAACAAAATGGTTACCTCACCTTAGTGAACATGCAAATCTTCCATCCCCGGCCTCTACTTCAAGCTACACTCCTGAAGCAAAATAAAACAAATTAGGGAATAAATGTGTGCTCGAGAGGTTTTAATCACTCTGTTTAAGACCGCTATAGAGTCTGGGTGCTGATATCAGCACCCAGACTCTAAGCGGTCTTAAACAGAGTGACCAAATACCGACCGAGCACATATTTATCCCATTCATAAATACCTTTTCGGTCAAAAAAATATAATATTTCAGTCAAAAAATCCCGATTTTGTTCAACAAGTTCACTTCATGCTTTTTTAAACGTCCCTTTAGCTAAATAATGGAGTGTTCAGCTGGCGATTAAGATGTAAACAACCCTTTTATGGAGATTTATCATCCGTTTAAGACCAGCCACGTGATGGGCTCTTGACCAATAGGAATGGCTAAACTGTCTGAGGTATTTATGAATAGACTATACTGTTTCAAAACAATTCCATATTGGGCAGAATAAGGTCGCTAGCTTTCAGGATAATCTTTTGTTTTTTGGCATTTCTTATTTGCTTTTGAAATTTTGTGCATCTCTCAGCGCATTCTTTTTTTTAAAGCTTTAAGTCATATTATCTTGCCATGTTAGTTCAGTAAAAGGGCACATGGCACTATTTTGATAGAGAAAAGGTAATTTATTTTCGCAACAAAAACCATCAATAATTGCACCTCGAGGGTTATGAGAATACTAGAATAAATGCTTGTTTAGAGTTGGACCATAATTATCACTCACTTATCATCCCAGCTCTTTAAAGGTGATTCAAATCTACTTTTTTAAAAGAAGGCCCTAGACTTCTAAAAACAAACCTCTTACAGATTTCCACGTGTCCAGACCATATTTTTCAAAAGGCCCTCGATATTGGCAGATCCAAAACTCCTTTCGTTGAAAAGTTTGAAAATGTGTTAATTATTGAAACAGTGAGTGTTTTTTGGGGGACTTAAGGCTGCATCCGAATCAGTTGTCTAGAGCTACGTCTAGGTCTGCGCCCATTGAAAATACGCGGGGACGCGCTGACAATAGACGTAGCCGTAGCTCTGGAAGCCCGTTTTGGACACGGCCTTAGAAATATTTCCTGTCACGACAAATCTTTGTCTGGTTCCAGGCTTACATTGTGGTTGTGACTTCGTTCAGGAGACGGGAATCAGACCTCTTGTAAATAAAATCCTCCAGAGCCACGAATCTGAAAAAAAATTTGAAATATTCTGCAATGAAATGTAGGATTCGATTTAAAATAATAAAGGAAGAAAACTCTTACTTTTGCATTTTTTGCGAGTATGACAATTTTTTTTGGTACTTGAGTGGCCCCGCCCCGTCTCAAACTCAGTGTGATATTTACAATGCACTTTACAAACACACATAGGCCCTACCATAAATTCTCAAATACCTTGCTCACGGGCGTTGCTAGACCATTTTGAATGGGGGCGAGGGTGCCATCATGAAATTTGCCGACAGACCGTCACGCAAAATGAGTGAAATTGATCATTTTCGTCCAAAATGATCACCAATTAACTCCATTTCTAATTTCCTCCTCAAATGTTTGAGTGGTTAATTAAGTTGATTACTTTGAACAGATTTAATTTTTCAGTGGGTTAAGTTCAGTCAACTTCAAAAGTAAATCGTCAAAATTTTGTTTGCCCTATCATTTTGAAAGGTTTTGGGCATTTGCTCGTCGGAAAACTACGTGTACACGCTCAGTACGTGCGAGCATACGTTGTTCAGGTCCGTCCCATCCCGTGATCCCAGACTGGGGGAGGGTCTTTAAATCCTAAGATTGAACTTTTTATATGAGAGCATTGAGTGCAATGCCATGGAGCCGTGGGGTATGTAGCTCTCAACCACTGTATATGGAGCGACTTCGCGCTGCAGCTCGTGCCGACATGACAGAATGTACAATCTTTTGCCACGTGGAATACTGAACCGGATTTAGGTTTTGCGGGGTTTTGAGCAGCGGTGTTTATTATTTACATTCTCCATTTTTTTTCTTTTTCCCTCTTCCTTTCCCCTTCCTTCTCCATTCTTCATTTTCTATTTTGCCGACACCATGATTTTGCCAACAAAACTGACTAAATGGGGGGAGGTGTGACATCTGGCCCCCAACCCCCCCCCCCCCCCTTCTCTAGCGACGCCGGTGGCCTTGCTTGACTGCTGGGGTTACCAAGGTGTGTCCGTCCCCGTAGGTAATACCCCTTAATTAAAGGCAGTAAAAAAAACCTTTATTTGCTTTTATTGGACAAGACTAGCTGGAGTTACCCAGCTCTGAGTTTTATCATTGGGTTGTCATCTAGAGCTGGAGCTCATTTTTCTCGAAAACGATAGTATAGGCAAAAAAAATTTGGAAAATGTTGAATTTTGTCCCCGTTACACACTAATTGCAACTGCAACTCACCCCAAACTTGCCTGGAAAAACCATTACACAGGTCCTTGAAGCAAAAAACGATCCACGATGAAGATTCAGCCTACAATTGCAGTGAAAACAGGAAAAATAACCGCTAACCTGACAACCTTGCGAGCATGTCCACGAACGCCGATGGTTTGTGCACACAAAAAAATGTGTGTACGATTGAATGGCGGTCGGTTACCGGTACCAGGCTGTCAACTAGTCGTTTTTGCCGGCTGGCGATTGGCTGTTGGCACATGACGTCGCGCAGAAGCGTAACACCCGATGACTGTTTCATGCACTATCGGTTGCGGTTCCAGTACCGCAGCTGTGATGCGAGTGGTAAACTTAATATGAGTACATGAAACAGTCATCGGGTGTTACGCTTCTGCGCGACGTCATGCGCCAACAGCCAATCGCCAGCCGGCAAAAACGACTAGTTGACAGCCTGGTACCGGTAACCGACCGCCATTCAATCGTACACACATTTTTTTTTGTGCACAAACCATCGGCGTTCGTGGACATGCTGGCAAGGTTGTCAGGTTAGCGGTTATTTTTCCTGTTTTCACTGCAATTGTAGGCTGAATCTTCATCGTGGATCGTTTTTTACTTCAAGGACCTGTGTAATGGTTATTCCAGGCAAGTTTGGGGTGAGTTGCAGTTGCAATTAGTGTGTAACGGGGACAAAATTCAACATTTTCCAAATTTTTTTTGCCTATACTATCGTTTTCGAGAAAAATGAGCTCCAGCTCTAGATGACAACCCAATGATAAAACTCAGAGCTGGGTAACTCCAGCTAGGACAAGACTAGAAAAAGTTTTCTTTTTGCTACTTTTTTTCTGAATAGGTGATTCTACCCTCAATTCAATAAGTCTTTTAATTTTTCTCCAATCATTTGAAATTTTGAGAAAAATAATAGCCCCATGTGGCCAACAGTAAATTGGCCACATTTATGGGGCCAACTCCTATTATTAGGGAAAAAATCCATACCTGGACATCACTTGATACCCTGTGCACAAACTGTATGAGACTGGTCTAAAAAAATGGATAAGCGTTTTCTGAGTAAAATGCTTCAATAATTTCCCTGCAAATTTTGACTTTTTTAGGACATTTTAATTTCTATCGCATTCTGATGATTGATAGGTAATTGCAGGGAAAAATTAGTGACGGCAATGAATGGAATTCTTTCCCCATCAGAACGAATGTTGCAACTGGTCGACGCTGTTAATTTTTTCTTCATATATCATCATGGGCGTCGCCAGGATTTTTCTAGAGGGGGGCAAAAAAAAAATTTGCCAAAAAATGCTTTTATTTCTTAACACATTCTCGATTTATCAGTTTTAGAGGGGGGCAGGGACATTTCCCCCCCCCCCCCAACTCATTAAATTTACACCACTTTGTCTTCGCGCCTCTTTTTCTTTTCTTTTTTTTCTTCTTTTTTTTCCCTTCCTTTTTTTTTTTTTTTGTTGCTTTTCCAGGGGGGGGCAAGTGCCCCCCCTTGCCCCCCCCCCCTCGCGACGCCCATGTATATCATCTTGACTCAATAAAGGTCAGTCATTGCACAAATGATGAAGACATGAATCTGGGACTGAGAAACATTTCCAATTTTGTTAGGAAATACTAACAAATACTAAATGAATACTAACAAATTTTCTTGACTCTTGCCATTGAATTTGTACACAACTGCTAAAGTGGCGTCAGGTTACACAACAATCTTTCCATTTCCCCTAAAGGATAATCTCACATAACCATTATAACTATCTATAGAAAGACCCATATCAAAAAAAGTTCAACGTCGTTTGAAGGGGGAAAACATACCAAGACCACGCCCCCCCCCCTTACTCAGAGAGTCGAGTGAAAACTAACGTTCTTAGATTTTTCTCATACATTCGACAAAAGTTCTTCTCCAAAAATTAAAAAGCACCCACAGTGTATTCACTGGACTTTTGTATTAATGTTTGTCTGCTTAACTGTTAGGTTTCAGGCTGAAAAAAAAGAGGCACTTACTTGGACAAATGCGAGTCTTCGACTTCGACAGCCACTTCCTCCATGAAATGCCCGCCATAAAACGAATGCGAAACACACCACGTGTGTGGCCTGTAGGCTGGCTGAAATTCCGTGGGGGCGCTCTACCTATTATCCAGGCTGGTCGCTTGACACAAATTCGCCAACACAATCGGATTGTTTAAGTGCTCTGCATAAGTATAGGGTGTGGTCACTGGACTTTGATTTTTTTAGGGCTATTTTTTATGCAAATATTTTGGCTATTTCTCGTCGCTCATTGGTCTATTTCTGAAACTCAAAAATATGTGCAACATTCGAGATTGCACACTCTTATTTCTACAAAAGGGAGAAAAGGGCAAGGCATGATTTATCTTCAGATATTTTAAAATTCGTCCATATTATGATGAGATTAGCTAGATTTTCTATCCTGTGAAAGTGGAAATTCAAATTACCTAACCGTATTTTACTATTTTGGTTGAAAACTATCGTCTTCAAAACATACAGATTCATTTAACTGCATTGAATTTGTCCCACTTTATGCACAGTGCGCATTTAGGAGAATTTAATGTGAGCACAATTAATACACTGCAAAATTATAATCATTTTCTCCATAAGTTGTTCACAAACTAGCACCCATTGTTTCAAAACAAGAGACCTTTATCATGCTGCCGCCATTTTAGTAATTTTCCCTGTATCCTATAACAGTACCCAGTGATAACATTTTTGTGCAAAAACGAACCAGACTATTTTTCATCCAACCTCGCTTTGGTTACGTTGATTTGAATGGAAAAAATATGATGGTCGCAACATGATAATGGTCTATACACCAGTATAGCCATGCATTTGGGGGGGGGGGGGTAATAACACAATTCTCCGCAGAAACAAAAACAAGCAAAACAGCAGGATTTATGTGACAGTAAAGAAGGATTCGAGCATGGTTTATTGGATTTTTAGTCCAGAATTTGACGAGATATCACAGTACATACCTTGCCATTATTAGAAACATATTCATGGAGTTTTCCAACACAGTATTTTACATTGTTTACATGAAATGTGACAATTGAACTACGACATTTTCTGTGATCAAAATGATACAAACAAATTAAACCTTAAGAAATAAAATGCTTACCATGATACTGACAACTTGACCGATTTTGATTTCTGACAAGAAATTATTTTTCAGAGGGAAAATAATTTATTGTATACAAAGCGGAACAGGTTTTATTCATGCGCAATTTTTCTTGCGGATTTCTTACAATTTGAGTTTTTCTAAAAAAGGTCAACAAATTGTATTTCATTTATTTGAATTCTGAAAACAGTTATTTTGGAAAGTTTTCTTCATTGCAACCCGGATAACCATGACCTGTATTCTGTAATTCCGAGGATTTCTTTATCAACAATTTGCATACATTTAGTTTGCATCTCAAGCTTTTCAAATTTCCACCCTGCCAAAAATTAATTTTAAAAATCTACAAATACAAGCAAGGAACAGACAATTAAAAAAAAATTGTTTAAACAGCTCGCCGTTCCACACCCAACGTACCTTTCATATACAACCATTTTTCCAAATTTGGGCTTTGTCAGCAGTCTAGGCTCCATCTTTTCATAAATGATTGAGCCTGAAGTCCGAGATAAAGCCGGGTTTTGAAAACATTCATGCGTACCATTCAACACATAGTTCAAGGGACGTCACTGCAGGTTTCTAATAGAGTATCCAGCTATGTCAGGAACTACGCCCTCTACTGGCACAAAAGGGAAAACTACTTGAAGAGATAGGGCACCCCGCATCATCTTACCATATGCCCTCAATTTATTCCTGCGAGTAGGCAATACCGCCCTCAACAGTTCACGCATGGCTACAATAGCACAAAGGTTTACCTGAAAACTGTAGTATACTTTTGTATACCAACACGAGTACAATTGGTAGTTGCTTATTTTACTCACTAAGTTCTAGTCGCATAGATCTACATCTTCAATTTTGAAAACTGCTTGAGTTCGGGTACCATTAACAGTACACTGTGAAGACATTTTATCAGTTTTTTTAAAAGTTACCTACTCAGAGCGAATCAAATGTCAAATAACCAGCTCTGAACACTTCTCACATCTGTTGAACATTGGCTTCAACTAAAAACTATCAATCCGATGACCATCGAGGATAAAACAAACTGGATCAAGACCAAATGTAAATAAAAATAGAAAAAAGGGTGACAAAAAATTCAGTTTGTTAAAAACTACGGCAGAACCTTTAAAACAGCGGAGTGTACAATTCAAAGTTGATATCGGAGAGAGAGATCGGAGGGGTTTAAGATTGTTCTTCTTGTTGTTCCATTCCGTTCTGAGGTTCTACGTCTCCGTAACCCACATCGAGTTTCTCTTTCTTGATTCTGACGCCGTACGCATCTGTTGCTGCCGATGAGTCTTCGTCTTCGTCGGCTGGGTAAGACACCAGGCCCATGTCACCTTGGCCCTCCGCCACCTCTTCAATCTTGACTTTAACCTCTGGCTCCTCCCCGTCTCCGTAATCACCGCGATCGCGCTCGCGCTTACGGTCACGCCCACGATCCCTGTCACGATCACGGTCCCTGTCGCGGTCACGGTCCCTGTCGCGGTCACGCCTGTCTCGGTCTCTGTCACGGTCACGGTCTCGTCTCCGTCTGTCGCGGTCTCGATCGCGATCCCGGTCTCGATCGCGTCCACGGTCACGGTCTCGATCACGATCTTTCTCTAGCACTTCCTGGAGATTCGGATCCGTATCCTTGTCGTCGATGACTTCCGCGCTTTCCCCGTCCACCTTCTCCACGTCACGTTCACCTTCACGCTCCCGCTCCCGCTCCCTGCGGCGCCTCTCACGGTCGCGGTCGCGGTCGCGATCCCGATCGCGATCTCTGTCACGGTCTCGGTCCCTGTCACCCCGATCGCCTCGGTCACCCCGATCGCCTCGGTCGCGATCTCTACGCTCCCTTTCTCTGTCTCGGTCTCGATCGCGACGGCGATCTCTATCTCTGTCGCGACTCCTGCTGCGGGGTCGCTCACGTCGGTCCATGTCACGATCTTCCTCATCTCTGTAATAAAAAGCCAATTACAAAGGATTGACACCAATTTTTTTGACAATGATGCCCAAACACAAGGCCGAGAGCCACTCATGGCAAGGGCTTTAAACTAGACAGAACAGAAAGACATGAGAAGTCACAGTGACGGAAGATACCTGGTCACATTTCTTTCCAATTGTACTTATCGTTGTTTAAAACTTCATTAAGAATAACCAGTGCAAGAAAATTCCCCAGGCTTAAAACTTAGTCTTTGGATCTTACCTCGCTGCGGCTGCCTGGGATGGTTCCTCACGTCCAGAATGACGGACATTTTGCTCTGGCCCTCCACGTCTAGTACCACCCAAACCACCACCTGGAATGCCAAAATAAAACCAAACTAAATGACAATTGAAACACATTGTGACATTGTTGTTCACTTAAACAAACACCCACACGTATATACAGATACAAGAGGCTGACTACTACAGTAAACTCCGGCTAAAACGGCACTTTCGGGACCCAAGAATTTGAGACGACTTACGCGAATGACGATTTATGCTGTAAGTCAACATTTTGCCGACTTATATGAATGGTCTTTTGCACACATGATTCATTGCACTAATTGGCTTCGATTTACCCTGGATTATCTCCTTAATGCTTGAGTTGAATCCAGCAAATTAATCCTCGAATTGTATCATCACGTTTGGGGTATTGATAGTGGAGACCACGATACATGTGTACGTGCACAGTACACAGTAAATGTGTGCGTGGTCCGGTATATACCACGCACGCATTGACTGCAGCAGTAGTCATTCAATAAGACGACCCCCAAAATGGGCAGAGCGCATGCGTACAGCCTAGAGGGGGTACTGGTATTGATATGCTCACGATGCGTATGTGATGTATGCAGCAAAGATCCTATAGCGCCGCGTAGTGGTATGCAGTAGGACACCCTTTTTCGACACCGCTGCATGCAGCGATCACGGGCCGTGCGAAACCACTTTTCACTCGACACTTTGCCAACTGCAGTACAGGAAGTCGATGCCAATGCGTGATTTGTTGAATGCCGACTTACACAAAGGATTTTGTAATGCTTTTTATGGATTGGGGACCGAGAGTAGCACCACGACTTGAGCGAAATGGCGACTTGTAAAAGCCGACTTAGAAATAAAAAAGTCAATGGAAATGCATTACGGACAATCGGGACTTCAGTCAGACGGCCGACTTGAGCGATTTGACGAGTTGTACAGAAACTGTAACTACACAATCGCAGATTGATGGAATGGCAGGAAGAGTCAACTGCGGTATTTGGATAAATAGTGAGAAATCATACGTTACTGACCGAGTCTGCGAGGCAGCCATCCTTTGACGGTTCCCTCCCTCATAACGTCCACCAACACTCTCCGCCCATCGATCTTCTTCCCGTCGGCATACTTGTAAGCACCTACGGGAAACAAAACGAAACGAAAGGCGTGAAAGCACAGGGAATGCATTCGACACACAGTCGTGAACAAGTGCAGGATGCATGCAAAATACAGCCACATGTACACAACATCACCTGGAAGGTCAGAGGTCATGAGAGGTCAATCTGATGTCAAAGGTCGACAACCTGCAGATACGGTGCTGCCCTTGTACAAAGAAAGGGTTTAGAAGATGCTCTGGAAGTTTCCTTGTTGTGAACACGAGCTATTATACTTACGTTAGTGCGGGAGAAATGGTTTGGTTATTAAATCCATCTTAAAGACATATAGGATCATTTGCATTTTATCGTAATTTCATGAAATGTACCCGTTTAAGGGCTGTTAATTTGTAGCAGACATCGTTCCACTGAGCTGTTCAGTATTTTGCGCTGGAAAAAGAACAAAATTGATGCTGGAAAAACACGGGGAAAAAGCATTCCTTTTGCAACCGTCAAAGTGCAGTTTGTGGAATATGTCGTGCATAGAACCCATAGGTCACAGGGAGTTCTCAGCGATGGTTTGGTCCTAACCATCATCAATACTGACATACAATCCTTCTATTCTTGAGAAGGACACCATACCAGGCTCACAGGATGTTTCATACTATTTTCTTAATATATTTGTTTGCAGTTTTGTTTTTGAGTATTTGCAAGTGATCCTATACGCCTTTACGGCTGGCTCATACTGCACAGGAATGCAAGAGTAAATTTGACGTCACAAAATATTCAAGGTGAAATCTGACGGACTCAAAATCTTGAACCTTCGTACACTCCCGGAACAAATACTTGTACCTGCGGTGTTTGCATTCACTTTCACATGAAGTATGAACCAGGTATTATTCTCCATTTTTTAAGCTGTTGTACCTTCATGCAGAAGCGTTCTTTATCTAGAGGCAAAAATGTTTGATAAGTCTACAAGTTTCAGTGGGCCGCTTTTTTGTTTTACTTGCTGCACGAGTCTTTGTAGTTACAGCTTCTGAAGCGTGGAGCAGCAATCACGACACCCATTATGAAATCTCCTTTATAAATATTGGATTGGTTCAAGATATGTCTTGATAAACTTATTGTGCATATTACAAAACAGCCAGGGACACTTCTAGATATTTAGGTCAATCAGGGGTGTGAGTGACCACTGAAAAAAAGAGCTGAAAACACCTAAAAAAAAGGTGTAAAAAAGGCTGAACTTTGGAAATCTCCTATACTTTTGTACACAGCAAGTGAAAGAAAAAAGCTGAAATCAGCTTTAAAGCTGAGATTTCACATCCCTGGTCAATATAAAATAAAGTATTTTTTTGCCTTGATATGGAGATAATTTGACACATTGTAGGAGTACACACAGGTAACAGAAATTAGGGTTTTTTTGGGGGGCCGAATCATAAGTCCGACACCTCATAGGTCCGACGCCTCATAAGTCCGAAATTTCAGATTTATGAGGCGTCGGACTAATGAGGCATAAAATTTATTTATTCCGCATCATAAGTCCAACGCCTCATAAGTCTGACGCCTCATAAGTCCGACGTCGAAAAAACGAGGCGTTTAATTTGTCGGACCCACGAGGCATCGGAGCAATGAGGCGTCGGACTTATGAGGCGTCGGACCTATGAGGCGTCGGACTTATGGGCCTTTATTTGGTATGGGGATGCGATTTTGTCGGACTTATGAAGCGTCGGACCTATGAGGCGTCCGACTTATGAGCGGACCCCTTTTTTTACAACTAAAAATATGCACATGTGGTGTGTATTGAGTGGTCTGTTTCTTGTCAAAGAGCAAGTTCGGGCTAGGACCATTAGTCCAGTAGTGGTTGATTTGTGACGTAGCTTACGCCTGCGCACTGGTAGCAACGCGCGAACGCCTCTTGTCAAACAATGGTCAAAAGTCCTGGCTCCCCGTAGTGCTTAATGATGCACGCGGCTATTGGTAACCAGTGATGCAACTGTGCCCTGTGGTCCGGTTTTAACTCTTTCAGTGCCAAAGTCGTACATGTACGAGGTATATTTGTTAGTTCGAAGTGCCAACCTCGTACATGTACGAGGTAAAGTTCGTACTTAAAATCGCCAAGCCTTGTACATGTACGAGGTAGAGTAAGCATGTTATCACAAGGGGGCGCTCTCGCTCTTTCTAATAATATAATTTTCATTCAGGTACGACTTGTATTTATTTGTTTTATTCGAGTTCTTGCGAGAGGGCGCAGCACTGACACTCGTATTTTCTGCAAAAAGTGCCAAATTCCCCTGTGTGCAGGACAGTGTTTCAGGGTGTATCACTATGTACATGACTACTATTGACTTTCCAATATACCAAGGATATACCAGAGAGCAACAACAACAAATTTAGTGAGTAAAACTTATCTACTTTTTTTTTTACAGAATTTTGGGCAATTAACAAAAACGCTCGAAGTTGGGCACTTTAGGGTTAAACGTTTCAAATTTCGCGGGCACTGAAATAGTTAACTATAGTGCGTGCCCAAACTTGCTCTAATATTGGAGGCACTTCATGGGGATTGCTTTTGATCCAATTAACTTCACTTTGCTTACAGGCAGAGGGTCTGCTCCACTGAGTTACACTGGGCTTACCGACCCACTACGGAATACAAAAATTACATTAAACCTTCAGATAACCTCGTCAACTCAAATAGATACACAAAAGTACCTGCAAAGATCCTTTGTAACTTACATTACTCAACCACAGACAACTTTTTCATTGACAGCAGCACGGTCAGTCTTCACGATGCAGAACCCAAAAAATTATGGGCTTACCAACCCAGAACCATCCAGAAAGTATTTGACAAACTACAGTGATCACAGTCGATATTGGATCAAAATGGGCTTACCGACCCATTGTTGAGTTTTAATAAAAACTAGATGACAAAAACAATTTCAGTAAAATAGACCAGACAACCACACTTACGAAGAACAGACATCGCTCTGCAACTTCCCAAATTCCATCTTGTAACAATGGGCTTACCAAACCCATACGACACTCGTCACTTCGACTAGACAACATTAAACTCAAAATTCTAATTTCATGTAGTTTACATGAGCACCAGACTAATTTCAGACAGCATGCATTTTTGTACGCATGTCACTTACAGTGAAGACGTCACAGAAAAGCAGAGAAGTTGAGATTACAGGGAAATGTCGACACTCACAAAAATCTACCAAAACTTCCTTCAAACCAGCGTGGGCTTACCAACCCATGAATTCAACAACTTGAACAAGCAAATCTTTCCCTACAACTATATGGGCTTACCGACCCACAGATAAAAAATTCCCCCAAAAAGTTAATTATACCGGTAAGCTTTTTTCTACAATTAGTTGTCAAACTATAAAATCCCTATTTTTGAAATACCGATTTGAATTTGAATTCAACAACTTGAACAAACAAATCTTTCCCTACAACTATATGGGCTTACCGACCCACAGATAAAAAATTCCCCCAAAAAGTTAATTATACCGGTAAGCTTTTTTCTACAATTAGTTGTCAAACTATAAAATCCCTATTTTTGAAATACCGATTTGAATTTGAATTCAACAACTTGAACAAACAAATCTTTCCCTACAACTATATGGGCTTACCGACCCACAGATAAAAAATCCCCCCCCCCAAAAGTTAATTATACTAAGATAAGCTTTTTCCTACAAATACATGTAGTTGTCAAAACTATGAAATCCCTATTTTTAAAATACTGATTTGAATTTGGCATGCAAGTTTTAAAGAAAGGTTACTGCAGTGATGAACAGTATTTGAAAGTTTGAAAGTTATTTTGAATATCAAAAATCTTGACTAATAATATATTTTGAATTATTCATAAAAACTAACAAATTGGGACTGAAGCTCAATCGTAAGTAATTGTTAGTTTCAAAACATTTCTACCCAACAAAATCCCCCTTTTTTTTTGTTTATCAGTAAAAGACCTAAAAAAAGGGCAAAATTCAACACAACTTGACCAATAATGTTACCTGTGACCTTACCCAGCCTTGCCAAAACACAGCGCACACTGCCAAGCCTTCGCGTTGGGAACAAGGTTGGAGCCCCACTCCACGGTATGAGGTTGTGACCCAGGTCAACTTACCCGGAACATGACACATACCAGGGTCCACTCATGTTTTGAGAAACTTTTCATTTTTAGATCGTTTTTTTTTCTTAAAGGAAGGAGTAAATCAAGAATGTTGTTTGGCTTTTTGACTTTTTGGAAACTTTGATTTCATCGTATTCATTTTTCTAAAATGACTACAACAAATGGGTATATTTAAATTATTTGAGCTTGGACGATTGTGTAATGTAGGTAGGTTACTTTTAATTCCCGAAGCAGACGAAAGGCTGAATTTGGGGTTTTTTAGGAGGGAGAGCAAACGGTTAAGAAAAAATCATGAATTGGACACCTGGTATGGCCTGCACTATTTCTCGTTTAGGTAAAATTTATAATATTTTGGTCTAAATTTTCATGCTCGCTTGTGGTATTGAAGCCACAAAAAATTGACACTTCTGTATTCCATGATGACATGTTCCAGTTATGTTACAGACAAAGGAATTCTTTTCCATACTTCATTAAAATTATCTGAAAATTATATCTGAATTTGCCATGAATTTTGTGCATGTATGATTTCAAATTGTTCATATATGTGTTAATTTAAAACGGGACGGACTAGTATATAACTTGGTGCAAAATTGTAAATCTTCTGTCAAACTCGGGACAATATGGAAGAATCTATTTTAATAACATCCCACATGCTGATGAATTTGGAGGGACAAAAAAATAGGTCATCTAGATTTAATTTGTGACCCCTTTGAAAAAATACTTCTATTTTTTCTCTGGATTTAATTTGTGACCCCTTTGAAAAAAATACTTCTATTTTTTCTCTGAACATGCCGATGGGCAAAAAATCAATATTGACTTTACATCACCCTGATGCAAATTCCATCGTGTGAAGTATTCTTTTTTTTTTTGATTACAGACTTTTGCAATTGGATGAGGATTGGGCGAAGACTTTTTGAAAGGAGGGACCCCACAGTACTGCCGAAGATTTACAGGGACATCTTTCTGTGTTTGCGGAGCATTTGGTGTATGTGTGTACCGCTTACCATGTGATACAAACCAAATCCGTGAATTACAGAGTAATGAATAGCCAGGCAGCTAGGCTGAGGCTTATTGGTCATGCCAGGCCCACTATCAGGGGAAGAGTGTCAGCGCACTATGCGTGGCTGTATTGAAAGGTGATAAAAGAAATACAAACTGGTCAATCGGTGTTCTTCAGGTCGAGACTAGTACAGACAAGACTAGCAACCCACAAATGCACTGGATACAACTGAGCGCAACTGCATTAACACAACCTCGTCCCCAGTGCTTACTTTATTTCCAACCGTGTTTCCAATAGTAAACCCTGGATAGGAAACTTTCTTCCTGTATCCTGATTGGATACCGCAATTGGCTAGTAATGGATTTTTATCGTGTACTTGGTGCTATATATTCACAACGTGCAGTACGTGTTTTCACGATCATTCGTCCACGCCTTCTCGAAAATACTTATTTCCTTTCCAATTTGCTCATATTAATATGAAATATGATACTGCATGTTGTCTCGATAAGATCGTAACAGTTTGATTTCAAAAATCGTGTTTTCGTAACTCACGCCGTGCTCGCGCTGCTACGAATTGACTGTTTTTACCCCAGACACCGCATACAAAAACAAACGCTAATGTGTAACGCGTATCCAGGCACCAGACTGTTCCTCATTTGCATACGTGTGCAAAAATCTTGCACATGCAAATGATCCAATACCAGGGTGAGAGAACAGGTAGTGGTAGGCGCGTACTGCTCGACACCCTGGGGACGAGGTTGGCATTAACACTTACTGATACTGGCAGTGGTTACATATGAGTCGGCATGTTATAAACTTAGCGCATGTGCAGAGCGCCCTCAACGATAAAAATGAAAAACGTAACTTTTGTTGAAGGGCGCTTGAGCACCGACGCGTTTTTTCCCATCTCTTGCGCAGAGATGCTAGAGGTTTGAAATATAATCACTCCGTGAGTTGGGCGCGCATGCAATGTGTTGTTTCACTGGCTTACATGATGGAGTCCATACTATATCATCCGTTCTTGTGTCCTGTGTTCGAATCCCACCCAGGTCAAAAGGGATGTATGTTCCTAAAAAGGTCGGGTTGGGTTTTAAGCAAAAAACATATATTCACACATATTCTACGATTCTGTACCCCTATATTTGCCAGTGAGAACATTAACTTCACTACAGTTGGAGGAACAAGGCAATGGTAGAATTTTAAAGACGCCCCCTCCCCACCCTATCTATACAAAAGTCAGTGTGGAAATACAACTTTACAAAATCAACTTTTAATTATGAAAGTAATGTGAACACACAGATACAAACCTGGTCCTACTTACCACTGCAACACAATACCCCATGTAAAACAACATCAAAGGCAAATGTTACAGACATGTACTGTACTAAGCTGTAGGCTTGGGAGACTCTAATTTGGAATCGATTCCGATTCCGTCTGGGAGTCACGATTCTGTTCGAAATCAACTCCAAATTTCCCCGACAAAAGGAGGAAAACCTTGATAAAATGATCTATTCGTGAATCGCTAATACGAGGTAATTAAGAGGTGTAATCTCACATAGGGGGGCCTACCAACTAAAATTTGCTCTATTCACAGTTTTTACAGAAGAAACAGATCAGCCTGATCTGTTACCTGTCAAATGCATTTTTAAGCTTTATAGAATCCATTTCTTCCCAAAATTGTCCTTTCATTGAACTCAATTTGGAGTCCGTCCATCTTCAAAATTGTTGGGTGCTACCTGGTATGGACTCCGATTCCGATTCGGAGTTGGGAATCGATTCTGTTCGATTCTGGTGCAGATTCGCCCAAGCCTACTAAACTGTAATAATTTGTAACACTCCTCTTATTGGTAGGCTAAACATTTTACACAGTAACAACTGTGTAATATTGCAGTACTACATGTACGTGTAGACGTACATGTAGCTCACTGGAAACTTTCTTCCATGTTTCTCAACTATGTACGGTATTTTTTTTCCATTATGAGTTCAACTATTGCTTTGCGTTTAAATATACCACAATGTACTTGGAAAAAAAAAACCGAGGAAAAAAGTAGGGCCTATAGTATAAGGATTGGCTTTAGATGGCAGCACAACATTTTTGAAAGGTAAAACACAACACAATTGTAAGTGCACCAGGCCAAAGTTAGGATAAATTATGAGGGCACTGTTAATCTAAACTCCCCCCCCCCCCCCACTAAACTTAGTTCCATTCGGGCGATTCACAATGAGGTGCACCACCAAGAGTTTGCCATGGAGAGTCAACTTTTCAAGTTTACGGTCGACAAAATATGGCCCATTTGAATGAGTGTCAGTAGACAACTTGAGCTAATTTGTTATAGATTTGGGCATAGCGTTCTGCCGCCTTACCAAAAATCACCATATTGATACAAAGAAAAGAAAAGGGCAAACATATACTCGAATCATACGCTTACTAAACTACTGACCGGAAAAAACCGAACAATTTCACATGTCCCGAGCTAATTCGTCGACCATCTCCCACAATGCACTGGGAAAAATGAATCTCCGTGGCAAACTCTTGGTGGCGCACTGAATTGTAAATCGTGCCTGTAATGCCACACATGACGTGACCATAACTAGATATACTAGACATACAATTAGGGACACTGAAGTCTTAGTAAAATCCTTTCGACCGTACGACATATATGTACTCATTTGGAGAAACTTGTGTTTTCTACATTGCACGACCATGTTATTATTTCTTCTTTGCAACATGCAGTTGCTGCGTTGGTAAATATTTTATTAAACAGATTGTATGCAGAACTTCATCACGTAGTTCACGCTGATAACACAACTTCGAATCCTCTATCAGGAAATAGTGGGTAGCCTAATTCAATTTTATCACATCATTGCATAAACTTAAATTTTTTTATTGAATGTCACATGGACGAGATAGTGTGACACCACAACGTCAACAAGATGCCATAACCCCCAATCCCATAGCATTTTCACCTAGAATCTTCCCTAATCCACCAAAATCCACCATATTCTTATAGGGTGGATTTTTTCCATATTTCTGAGGCGTTCCAGTAAAATGAGACGGAACTGAGCACAGGCCATAATGGAAAAAAATGCTTAAATCCAAATGGGGGTGAATTTTTCAATTGTCAGATTTGTTGATAAATTGTTTATCTTTCATGTCTACTGCACATATTTTCTAACAAACAATATAAAAATCGCAGAATGAAATTTTTTTTACGGAAAAACAAATGGCATCTTTCATTTTCACGACTACATACCTCAAAAACTTAAAAGGTCTTTTTGCAGTATTTTACTGTTTGACATGTCGACAAATGCAAACTTCAAACAGCCATAACTTGTCAACAGAAAGTCCAATTGAAGTGCAACAAACAGTATTGTAAGGATAATTTTATTCTCTTTCCTAATACCCGCAAACCCTCATTTCGACCTCTGCCAAGTTCTGTCTCTTTTTACCAGAATGCCTCACATTTTTGGAGGTTTTTTAATAGTAAGGTCCATCTCATGGAATAGACAGATAATATCGCAACATTTTTGTACTTTTTACTTTCAGCATGTCCAAGGGGATTAGGGGAACATCAAGTCCCATGGAAATATACAATGGTTGGTTCTTCCTCCCTCAATCCTACCAAATCCTACAAAATCTCCAGTTGGGTCAGGGATGGTTTTTGTGTTACTTCATTCACATCTGGTACAAATATGGTATCAAGTTGAGATGTCGGAGAAAACTTCGGTGATTTGTTTGTACTTACTGTGCATGTCTCTTTCGTGCTCGTACTCGATGAAGGCATAACCGCGAGGCTTACCGGACTTCTTGTCGTGAACCAAGTGAATCTGAGAAGAAACAAGTCAAGGTGTCATCTTCAATGTCATCACCTCTGGTAAAAAAAAACCCAGCTATTTTTGATTCACCACCTTCCGATGAAAATGATGGTATGATCAAACAAAAATACCGACACTGAGAAAATTAAACTCTCTGTGGCCAACTCTTGGTGGCGCACTGCATTGTGAATCGCCCGAGGCCAAGTTCACGCAATGACTATAGTTGACCAATGGTTAACCATAGTTCGACTAACGCTTGCCCGAACTGTCTAGTCAACGGTGGTTGACTACGCTAGTCGACTATTTGGAACCAACCTACTGGGGCTGGTTGCATTCCTGGTAACCAATAGCCGTGCGCATTCATAACGCTAGCAGAGAGCCAGGATCCAGAAGTTTTGCGATGACATTTTGACCAGCGTTTGACTAGAGACGTTCGCACGTTGCTATCAGTGCGCAGGCGTAAGGTACGTCACAAATCAACCACTAGTCGACTAATGGTCCTTGCCCGAACTTGGCCCATATTGGAACGAATGTCTTGACCAAGTTGTACCGTTAACCGCACCAGATGCGATTGACAATACGAGGGGGCAAATTTTTACTGTTCCTGGCGTTTACTGCAGAGAGTGGCATGAACTACCAAAACCCTGTGAAAAAGCCAGGATGTTGTATTAAACCATAGAGCTATATTAAATTACTAGAGCGCTAACTCAATGTACAAAGTAATGCCTGCTGGGCGCATCCATGTTTGTGCACAAACCTATGGAAAACTCAAAATTTTGTACGGCTTTTGTACGGCTATTTGCATATCTGCGTTTGTATTCCATACCGGTGCGTCATCGAAGCCGATATGCCCAAAACCGAAACACACGATCAGCAAATGAGGGTTTTCCCTTTGCTCTACGCAAACAGCGAAACGTGTGCACGTCCCTCCGCTGCAGATGCTTTTCGCCGTGACATTTTTTGAACCGTCATGATGCGCTGAAGCTGTTTGCGTATCTTTCACTTGCGCGTTGCATTTAGAGTACACTTTTAAAATTCAATCCATCTATTTTGATTGTGTTCTACAAACACGCACATAAAGTCAAAATGTCTGCGCCCAGAGCGGCATCAAAGCTTCTCCACGCGCAAGAATGAGGAGTTAGCGCTCTAGTAATTTAATATAGCTCTATGTATTAAACTTATCTACTTTGTGCAACACCCTTGCGGGCACTGTCTAAATTTAATACTACATGTATCAACCCTCCTAGTAGGAAGTCAATATTCAGGACAATATGTAAAACCCTTTAAAACCCTGCAGGTCAGTTTCAGGTGAAGGGATATGAAGTGCTAAGTAACTGTGTCACACAGAGAGTCACTGCACACAAAACAGCACTGTGGAGAGCAGTGAAGCTTGACTGAATCTGCCTGCTTGCCCTGAGCTTAACCACACACAAGAATTGTGCAGGGATTTGAAGTGTTATCCATACTCCACAGAAGATAGCCTCAAAAGAATTGGAAGTGTGGGTGTTAACTCTATGGGCAAAAGTGGTTTTGCAAAACTTGAGGGTGCTCTCAATCGATGAAATTAATAGCCGAAAAAACAACATCAATGTGACATTTTATTTACTGGCCCCAGTTCTAGATTTTATGTTAATTATCTGGAGTTCGCCCTTCATTTAAATTGTTTTTTTGTAGTGATCAGTGCCTGATACATGTATTCCAATATCTATAGTCGTAAATGAAAAAAAAAAATAACATGCACATACCATTTTGATGGAACCGTAGGACTCAAACTCACGTCGAAGCTTCGATTCTGAAGAGTCGTAATTCTGAGAAAAAAAAACAAATAAATAATAGGATCATTAACTGCATTTATCGAAAAAGTAGCCTAGCAAATTATCATCCCAAAAACTTATTTGGATTAAAGACCGTACTGCTACTATAACACGCCGTGAAATTATTTCAATCATCTGACTTAGAAAGAGAAAACATATTGTCAAAGAGAAAACTTAATGTGGCTAATGTTTCAAACCCCGCACTGGGTGATGGCAAAGATATTTGGAAGTTTAAGTTTGACACAAAGTAAAAGTATACGGTTTTGTAGCTAATTTTCCAACATTCTTCAGAGTTGGGTGAAAGCATTTCCACAAAATGAATTTTTCCAGAAGTGAAATTTCATATTTTTGGTTGATTTAATCGGATCTCTCCGAAATTTTTTAAGTTTTTGAGTGGTGGTATAACTAACAACTTGTGTCGCATTAAAACTTTAACCACTCTGTAAAAAAACGTCCACTCACTGAACACTGAGGCTAATTTACGTAGTCCGTGTTTTTATTCAACTTACAATTCTGGCGACAAATAACGTCTTGAAGGGGTCTCCGATGCCTCCAGCACTGGGCTCCCCTGTAGACCAAGAACAACCATAAAAAATAACATCAACAGAAACATTTTTACATCTTTACATTTTCATACACAGGGCAGTTGGGCCCAGTATACAGAGGATTTCAAGTATAACCTAGGCCTAAATTTATGCACAGGGTGAGCATAAAGCCATAACCAATACAAGTTCCGGTCACAGTGTGTCCTCCCAAATCAGCCAAACATTTTTTTGCCAAAAAGCCCCAATTCTGCAAAATCCTCCATTTTGAAAAAAGGATTTTGGAAGATTTGGAAAGGTTTGGATAACTCTGTAACAAGGCATTATTCACTGATATAAGTGAACAATTCTATTATGTCATACATAATGATGATTGAGGATGATGGCCAACCGCGGACTCATGTTTATGGCCAATTCGGTTTCTGTAGCAAGTCTCATTAACCCTAACCCTCCTCAATCCTCCAAAATCCTCATTGTGGTTTTGGAGGATTTTGGAGGAGGGGCTGGGTACCCTTCATTTGAACATAAGTGCAACATTTTTGGATGAGGAGGATTTTGGAGGATTGAGGATGAATACATTTTGAGGCAGGACTGTCTGAAAATTTTGAAGAATTTAGGCGCTGTTGTAAAATTTTGGAGGATTTTGGAGGTTTGAGGATAGTTCCTAGCAAAAGGCCTAGGAGGTTAGGGTTAACATTTTTCCCAGTCAAAAGCCCAAGTGCAGACGCTGGAAAGATTTTCATATACGAAGTTCACTCAACACCCTGTGTACAAACCCTATGAGATTGGACTGAAAAATTCTAAGTGTTTTCTAAGAAAATGCTTGTTTTTTCTCACTGCTCAAATTGACTTTGACGACATGAAATTGCTATCTTGGGGCTTGTTAGTCAATACAGAGGAAAATTAGTGAACTTCGTATATGGAAATCTTTCCAAATTTAGTAATGCGCCAATCAAATGTTTCCCCCACCCCTCCCCAGGCTGCCCACCCAAGATGTGGGGATTGTCACTTTTGAGGTGACAAAATCCCTACCCCTCGGGCAAAATTTAAGTGACAATCCCCGACCATGCCCCGACATACATACGTGGGGCGCACTAGTGATGGCCTTTCCATGTAGTACGCCAATGTTAATGTAATTTGAGTGACCAAAATCCCCACCCTGGGGCATGAAAAACGTGACCAAATCTCAACATCGGACATGGGGGGGGGGGAATTTGATAGGCGCATAAGTGTCGTTCAATCACGACAATCATGACAGTCCTGATGGGCATTTCTGCTTCTACTTACAGGTAGCGATTTCATCTTCCAGTTTCGCTCGGTGACTTTCATTTTTCTCCTTTCTCTTCCTTTCCTTCTTTTCTTCTTTCGTTTCGACTCTTGTTGGAGGAGGAGTGTCTTTAGGGTCCTGGTAAGAAAACACACAAACTCAAAGTGATCAGTTGTATTTTAAATTGGAAAAAAAAAATTGCTTCCAGCAGTGCACTTTCAGGCAAAAGAGGTTTTTTCTTAGTTTTAGGAAAAAAAATTTGCAACCTGACGCCACTTCAGCGGTTGTGTACAAAGTCTATGGAGAGTCAAGAATTTTTTTTAGGTATTTCCTAACATGCCTAACAAAATTGGAAATGTTTCTCAATCTCAGTCCCTGATTCATGTCTTATCATCATTTTTTGCAATGAATGACCTTCATTGATATGATATGTGAAGAAAAAAGTGGCGTCAAGTTGCAACATTTTCTATAGTTTTCCATACAACACGACCCTGCATGCCCTACGTTAACACTTTAAATGCCTTAAGTTATAGGCTAGCTGCACAAAAATTAAATTCACTTCAACTCAAAACAATAAATTTGATAGGCGCATCACTTAACAAAAACTACAGAGGGGCATGAGGGGCCCGAAGCCATTATTTTTCCCTTCTCCGCACCTTTTTTGAATCCAATTTCTAAAAAATGAGGGGTAAATTTGTGACTGTTTAATGGAGGTTTGTTGAGTTCCATATTCATGATATTCTTCTAAAGTAACAATTGCACCATTCTGCACGCTGTACCTACCTCAAAAATGCGAACAAACTCGGCCATTCCGGAGTATCCTTCATCTCGCTTCTCGTGCCGTAGCTTGTCCGTGGGTGGCATGTACCGAAGCGGATCACGCGGCGCAAACAACGCCAGCAAGTTCGGCGGCAAATACTGCGTCATTTTCGCCCAATTTACTCACTCAAAATCCAGTAAAAGAAGCTCTCAAATGAAACTACGTTGTACTTTAAATTGGGATTCACCGTAAAATTGACATTGTTGACGGAAGTATGAAGCAAATCCAGGCTAAAAGCGAAGTGGAAACGTCCGTAAATTTTTCTTTCTCTTCGCAGTAAAATCTGCAAACATGGCGTGTTTTTCTCGTACGTTTGGCACGAACGCGCTCCTCGGTTAGGAACATGCACAATTTTCGCATTGTCACAAAATCTCTGGGACGAGGACCACCCTTTGTCAGTGGGGGCGCTGTTTACATTTAATGGTTTGGATACTGAGGGCGTGGATTTCAGCTGCGGGAAGGGGGGGGGGGGCGAGCAAGAAGAAATATCACAATAATTTTGAAAAGAAATATTTATTTGGTAATCAAAATAATTCACAATCTTGTAAATTTGAAAGTTATGGCAACTTTTGATGATATTTCCCCCTAAAAAAATATTTTATCAGGGGTGTGAGTGACCAATGATAAAAATAGCTGAAAACAGCTGAAAAGTTGAAAAAAGCTAAACTTTTGAAATCTCCTACACTTTTGTACACAGCAACTGAGGAAAAAAGCTGACATCCCAAACAAACAAAAACTTTAAAGCTGAGATTTCACACCCCTGTTTTATTTTATTCTAAAAGTGGGGAGGTGTGATTTGGGTACAAAGTTTCAACGGATAGGCACTAAAAAAAAGTTCCAAAAACAAACATTAGTTTAAAGTTGAATTTATTCATCTATTACTTTACTACATGTTATCTGAAATGCACATTTCTCTATGAAATGAAAACAAATGGAAAACAAAATGTAAGAGTTAATTACAATGGACATAAAACTGCTAACTCGTTACATGTACAACGGAACACACAGACTTTCACTGCAGCAATTAAAGCACAATGAGTAGAAAGTTTGGCACAAATGGTTCATACACAAATGCAAACTGAAAATGCTTCATTGTGATTCACAGAAAAAATATGAAGAACCCTACTAAGTTTACTTAAAGGGAATATACAACATTTGCAAACATCGAAAAATAAAACTACCAAGTTTTTACGAAAAACCTTACTAGGATGTAGGTAAATGACAGTCTAAAGCATCCTGTAAAATTATGGCACCTGGTGTGAAGTCATTTTCAAGAAAATTGTATTTTTGTATACTATTTTTCAACTACTGCTCCAAATTTACCTTTTTTTAGTCTAAATTTTGTTTGCTATTAAGTTGGTTACATGTTCATGAACGGGTGCAGGCCAGCTAGACTGGTTCCCTTACCTTACAATTTTCTGGCATCTATAAATTGATCCATTTTATCTTTAGTGGAGTCAGGGAACCAGACTACTTGAACATTTTTGTTTTTCTTGGTTTTTCCAGCATTTTCGAACAAAAAATTTCAAGCATGTAAGTGTAACAATATTTGATCTATTATACTAACCCCTCAAATAGTTCATTTCTGAAAATTACAGCAAAAGCCAATGATGTACATTCCCTTCAACTGTTATCATAGTACACAATGATCTAAGCACATGACGCTAACATGCACTTTTAGGAGTGGCTGTTGCCTCTTCAATGTCGCATTCTCTTTAATAAAAAAAATTCTTTTTTTAAAACCAACAAAAAAACCCAATAAATCAATAAAACTTAAAGGAAAAACCTAGAAACTAGCCTCTCAATTTTTTTTGGACCAAAATGTAAGCCGAAGAACCAAATTAATGTTATAAACCTAAATTAAATTAATCAACCACAAAAAATTGTAGCATAATAACATAAGAACTCATTTTGATCATCACCGAGGTACACTTGTTGATCTTCACAATTAGGTACATGTATCACCATATCGAAAACAAATTCCAATATTTTAGTGTGAAAAAAAGAAATAAACTTCCAATAATCTGTAACAGGAAGCTATAAGCTCACTTTAAATCAACTGAATGGAGCTGGTTTTGAGCCTCAAATCTAATTAAAACAAAAAGAAATGTAACACTGTTTTTACCAACTGCAACGTAGCACTTCAATATTTGTCAGTTAAACTATTAGAAAACTTAACATACTGATTTCAATGTAGCACACTTTTTGTACCGTAAAGCAACACATCTACGATAAATATATTCATGTTGTTTAGTACAAATATATCAGCAGCTTCTGAATACATGTATATGAACAGAAAGTTAATCTAAGAGGAAAAGAAAAACACCTTTAATTCTAAGGTGGGATTTTCTATCTTTGGGTGGTTCTTGCAGTTTTGGAAATTAATTTGATCTCATAAACTCTCCCTCAGTAATAGACTGTCTGGCATAACACAATACCACAGATACACATAGTCTAAGAGTAAATTCTGGTGTTGAAATATGCACTGACACAGCACACCAGCAGCCGATTTCACGAAACCTTTGCGCAATGGCATAACTCCACTTGCGCCATTATTGCAAAAGTTGTGCAAAATTTCATGCAGGGCAACAATTCACTTATGACACATTTCACGAAGATTTCATAGTGCGTAAGGCAGCGACTTGCGCAATAGTGGGTAGGTCAGCGACTTGCGCAACAAATTATGGCGTAACTTGCGCAATCGTTTTAGGCGGCGCAAGTCAGTGGCGTAGCGACTAAAAACAAACTATATTTTACTAGCAAATTGTGATCGTTGCAGAGCCTGTAATTGCACAACCTATCCAAGTTGATACCAGACACTCACAGCTGTGTGTTTGAGGTACAGGAATTGCTATTTCACTTGTGACAGAATTTTTAGAGTTCTCACACGATTCCGAAGAAAGTCGGACAAAACTATTTCCAAAATGGTGAGCAGAGGTGATTCAACGACTGTCTCGTGCCTATATGAAATCATACACAAACAGCTGTTGAAAACGCTGATATTATCCTCGTCCAAGATTTTAAATTATTTGTTTTATAGGAATAACCATAAGGTTTGTACACAAAAGCCTTCTGAGGACTTGAGCTAAGCTAGGTCCTCAGTCTTCCAAGATAACCCACCTTGTTAGTACATGAAACCTACTGAGGACTTAAGCTCAGATCCTCAGGGTTATTGTTATTTCAGATAACCTTTTGTTCCAAGTCCTCAGTTGTATAGGAAAACCCAAAGTTTGTACACAAAAAGTTCTGAGGACTTGAGCTCAGCTAGGTCCTCAGTCTTCCAAGATGACCCACCTTGTTAGTACATAAAACCTACTGAGGACTTAAGCTCAGATCCTCAGGGTTATTGTTATTTCCGATAAACTTTTGTTCCAAGTCCTCAGTTGTATAGGAAAACCCAAGGTTTGTACACAAACAGTTCTGAGGACTTGAGCTCATCTAGGTCCTCAGTCCTACAGGATAACTCACAAGGTTGGTACATGAAAACTATTGAGGACTTGGGCTGAGGTCCTCAGAGTTATTGTCACATCAGGTAACCAAGTTCTCAGTTATAAGGATAACCTGTACAATGGGTCTTACACTGGCTCTCTTGAGTAACAATATAGCGCCTTCAAGCATTCCTAAATGGAGTCAGCAGGACGTTAAAAGCCAGTTTCTAGAATCTGTAGCCGTACCAGTCTGTGTATCTGTAGATCTGTGCGGTCTCTAACGCCTTGGCCAGGTTTTTGGACTTGCGGGATTGACGTGCCAGCTGTCGGCTGATGGTGGCGTTGGATCTCTTCAGTAGACGATCCTTCTTGAGCTGTTCGTTCTTTGATTTAACCCACCTGAAGAAAATACATAAATCAAATCAAGTGATTACAATAAAGTTTCTTGAGTTTATAATAGGGTTAAGTGGGTGGGTAAAAAAAAAAATCTGTAAATTTATAAAGCCAGAAAAAAAAAATTAATTTCAGGGTTTTTTTTGTCATGCATTCTTAGCAGTAACTTTTTTTCTTTTTTTTTGATAAAAAGATTTTGCCCGATGGGTGAAGTAACCAGAAACACATGTATTTTTTCTTTGTCTAATAGTGTAGTGCTCTTGCAGCACTCTATACAAATATATGAAAGCACTACACAATTTTTACCCCTGCCCATCAGACCATGAGACCATTTTTATACAGATTTGCACATTTGGTTCTCTGCCCTCACAGGTACCATTTTCAATTGCAGTGAAGTGTCTTGCCCAAGAACACAAGCAATGTGATCCCATTCACTCGGACAAGGCACTTTACAAATTACAGTCCGTTCACCGCCCTCACAGGCACTCAAAAGAGAGGCAATTGTAGTAAAGTGTCTTGCCCATGAACACAAGCAACATGATCCAATTCAGAGTTGAATTCGCATACTGGCCACAAACAGTTACCACTAGATTATGACTACAAATATATTTGGGGAAAAAATTAAATCATCAAAAGCCAATAACTGAAGCAAACGCTTACTGTCTGAATGCTTGATCACAGTCCTTGCGATCTCGCAAAAAGTAGCCATTAATCTTTTCTTCTTCTTCTTGTTTCTTCAGCTTCCGTTCTCGTTTGGCCTGGCCCTGCTTCGTCTGAAGCCAAGTTTGAAAGTTGTCGTCATTGCTCGCTTGATCCTAGAAATGACACAATGAACATTTATACGAGTTTTATTCAAGACCCATGTACACACTACCTAGTCCACACAAGTCAATACGTGTAAGTCAATCACAAGTCAATCACAAGCCAACCTCAAGTCAATCACAAGTCAGTCACAAGCCAACCTCAAGTCAACCACAAGTCAGTCACAAGCCAACCTCAAGTCAATCTCAAGTCAATCACAAGTCAATCACAAGCCAACCTCAAGTCAACCACAAGTCAATCACAAGTCAGTCACAAGTAAGCAACACGTTATCACATGTTAATCACATGTCAATCACATGTCAATCACATGTCAATCACATGTCAATCACATGTCAATCACATGTCAATCACATGTCAATCACATGTCAATCACATGTCAATCACATGTCCATCACATGTCAATCACATGTCCATCACATGTCCATCACATGTCCATCACATGTCCATCACATGTCCATCACATGTCCATCACATGTCCATCACATGTCCATCACATGTCCATCACATGTCCATCACATGTCCATCACATGTCCATCACATGTCCATCACATGTCCATCACATGTCAATCACAAGTCATCCAGTCTCACGTCACATTTACAAGTAATTCAAACAAACTGTAGGAAAGACATTCCATGGTTATTGTGGGCTAGTCCGAAAAATCGTCTTTCTCTTATAGAAACAGGGCCTGTAACTGCACAATTGCCAGTTGGTCAATGGTCCTGAAGTATTACTCTCACCTTTTTATCATCATTGTTCTTCTTTTGCTCTTTTTCCTGTCGTTTCCGTTCCTTCTCCGCCTCCTTTTTGTGATCCAACCACGCCTGGAATGCGCTGTCCGCTTCCTCCTGTTTCTTGCGTTGTTCCTCCTCCTCGGCCTGTCGTTGCTCCTGCCGCTGTTGCATGCGCAGTCTCGCCTGTTCTCGCTTGTGCTCCTTCTGCTCCGGGGTGAGGCCGTACTTGCTGTAGCCCGTGTAGGAGCTGGTCCAGGCCCCCCTGGGGGACCCTGAGGATTCCCTCTGAGTACGGGCCGACTGGATCCGACGAGGCGGCAGCTGGGAGCGGCGCAGGCCTGTGCTGTCGTTCGCTGTTGACGGCCGGGGTTTTGGGGGCGGGTGGGGTTGGATCGGATGCTCCACCTCCTGGGGTTGGGGGTCGTGATCAGGGGCGTCACCCTGCCCATTAGGGGTGATGGGTGCGCTCTGGGCTTCGTCGGTTTCATCCTGAACGGGGGACAGTTCCAAGCCCATGTTGCGTCTTTCAACAGGCGAGAGGTCCTTAACGCTGATGAATTCAAACTTCCCATCTCTCTCAATCAGAATTTTGTCGTCTTGTCCGCGAGGGCTCTGAGTGCTGCCGTTTGGCTCATTTTGATCGTAATCCTGTGTTTCCTTGTGTTTGATTTCAGTGCGGTCCGTCTCCCCCTCTAGGGTTAGTTTTGCGACCTCGAGGTCATTCGGGTCTGTGACCTCTGACCCTTGTGTCCTCTCATCAGCGTCTCTGCTATCACCTTCCGTGTTATGGCCACTAAGTCGTTCCATTTCGTTCTCGTTAGCTGCTGTGTCGTTCTCGTCATCTTCGTATAACTCCTCCGGAAATTCAACGGCGATGACCTTTTCGCTGAACTTGACTTTCCGGTCCGTTTTCTCCGGAGTTTCGCCTTCCGCCTTCAGCTGCGCGTTGAGTTCTCGGACCCGATCAGCAATGTCATACTCTGGTGGGTCATCCATCGGCAAAAAGCCTTCCTCCTTGAGTTTTTGGAGTTCAATTTCAAGAAGTTTTTGCTCAGCCGTTAGGTGATCATCATCATCTGTAAGATGATCATCTGCCGCTGTTTCATGTTCTTCGTGGTCACTGTCAACTGCTGTTTCATGTTGTTCTGCTGGTTCTTCATTGAGGGGATATAAAGATGTTGGCTCTTCACGTCGTGATCCTGATCGCTCGTACGGATCCATCTCGTGTTCTTGAGTGTCAATCTGGAAATTAAAAAAATTGGTTAACAATGAAGGAAACATACACCTTTTTCCCCTTGAAAACGGTAACAATTTCATAGTCTGGTGGTATGAATAAGCTGCGATGGAAAAGAAAAAGAGACTCTTATATGGTATTTTCTTTCTGACCAGGCCTGACCTTAATGCTAGCCTTAACCCTAAATTGGCTAGAAACCCTGCCAAACGCAGCAACATGCAACACTTGTCTAAGTGACAAGCCTGCCCAGTGTAGCAAGATCCATCAGGTCAAAAGTCTTGAGGCCAAACTGCCTCAGAGTCTGTGGTCCCCCAACGCAGCAGGATACAACTCGGGCATTGTTCTATGGGACTAGCTCTCAGTGTCTCAGAAGTGGCCGGTTTCTGCACTGGTGTTGGTAGCATTTTCCATCAAAGTGCACCAGACTTTTCCACCTGATGCACTGTGCTGCGTCTGGCAGGGTTAGGGTTAAGAGTATTTAATACACCCCAACTATGACGATGGGCCCAACTATATTTGGGACAGTCTTAAGTATTTCCAATATGGGTTTTGCCTAACACTGACATATTTTATAAACACTGTAATTTAGTGTTGTTCTGAGTGACTGGGAGGAAAAAATTACTTGGGTGGGACTTGAACCCACGACCTCCTGCCTACTTGTACAGATCTCATACCACTTGACCACCTAGCTTGCCGGGGTCGGCTGGCTTGCGGGTCGGCTAAAATACGTCGATGGAGGGCAAAACCCAATATTGAATTCACATCACCCCAACGCAAATTCCATCTTTTGAATACATGTAGTCCCAAGCATTGTTGGGATAGTTCCGAACGATAGTTGGGATGATGTTAACTGTAGTTGGGATCGTCTGTAGTTGGGGCAATGTCACAGTTGGAGCGTAGCAAGAGCATTTCAGCCATATGTCTTGTGCTCATGCGAAGCTGTAACAGACTTGTTACCCAAGCGTACTTCGCGCCATACATGCGTGAGCTGAGTGCTATAAAGTGTCTCGGTTATGCCCCAACTATGGACAATTTGGTAATCCTTACTTTTAGGACCCCTTTCCTATATAAGGTTAAAAGACTCACCAAAACAGCTGACTAAATGACACTCAAAAGTGACATTCTGATATTTATTGACACATTTGAACATTTGGCAATGACACCTCTTGAATATCAGCAGGTTTGATTTAGTAGAAAGAGGGCCGGGTTTTGATTTATGAGGGGTTAAAGACGACGATGACAAACAGAAAATAAATTTAAAAAGCAAGATGGCGAACTGCAAAAAAAGGTAGGAAAGTCACATTTGCTTTGAAAGTGCTTTCAAAATTATAACTAACATGAGTTTGTCTGAGGAAAAAAGACTTCTTTAGCCTGCAAAAGTCACTTTGGTACTGGACAGTCATCTGCAAAAGTCAGTTTTGAACAGAACTCGTGCAAAATAGAGGTGTCCTAAAAGTAAGGATTACTGACAATTTAACTACAGTTAGGATTTTCCCAACTGTAGTTTGGAATTCTCCAACTTTTGTTGGGACTGTTCGAACAATACTTGGGACTGCTCTAACCATAGTTGGGACTACTGCCATAGTTGGGCATAACATCTCCAACACAACGAGCTCTCAGTTCGTCACCGGTTTCACGAAGGGACGGGCATGTCAAAACTGACAATATTTTTCGATTTCGAGTTTTTTCACTATTTTGCTTTAAAACATGGTACTTAAGCATTCTGACATGTTTCCGTAAGCAAAACATCATTAATTCCTGAATAGGACGTCAGGGGCAGGCATCTCGATAATTGCATTTTGCGATTTCACGAAGAGACGCGGACATGCCTGCCCCTTGAAAACGTACAAAACCTATTGCACAGAAAGGCGGTAAAATTAGGTCAACAGAGATTTTCGATTTTACGAAGGGATGGGTATCTTTGTAACATTCTCAGATGCGCGCGCGTAATCGAACACGCGCGCCCTTTCCTATGGAAAAACATGTTGAACAAGAAGGGCGTAATTGTGGAAATGTGAGATTTTCGTTTTCAGGAAGGGACGGGCATCTTTACTAATTAACTTGGGCTTTTCAACCACTATATTAATTATAATTACCGGGTTCAAATTAAAGTTTACCTATCAAAGAATTACGTCAAGGTTTCCTTATTGCATACAGTTGTGGCAAAGTAGTAGTTTTTGCTGTTTTAAAAACGGAGAAACTTCTCTTGCGATCATCTCACAAACGGTTTTTCTTCAAAATCCACATGCCCGTCCCTTCGTGAAACCGGTGACGATATGAAGTCATGAAGCGATGTTTTCCCGTCCTCACCTGCACTGCGTCATTATTTCCGTCGTTCTCTGATTCGATCAACCAATCCAGCTCTCTGTCGATAGAGCTGACCGAGTCCTTGCGGTACACCGGTGCGTGGGGATCGCCTGGTCTTTCAACCTCCATCATGCCGGTACTCGGTACACTGGTAACACCAACGTCTCTCTATTGGTTTCTGCCGTTATTGTTGATCAATCGTCAAAATCTGTAAATGACAACATGAAATAAAAAAGGAGTTTTAAAGAGATGGTGTCTTCGTCTTTGTTTGGAATCAATTTCTGTAAAAATGTTGTGTTCCTTTCACAAACCATGGAGGAAGGACTACAGGCCTAGGACTATTTTAACATTAAAAAAAAACAAACTAAAACCAGTTTAAAAAAAGTGTTTTAAACATTTAATGTGTGGAAGACATATGCCTAAACCACTCTTCAAGTTCAAATGGAGACACAAATCAAGGAAACCGACCACTTTTTTACTAGTTAAAACAATAAAAACTAGAAATCATGGTAATGTTAGTGTTAAACCCCCCCCCCCCCCCCCCATTTAAAAAAAATGTTTTACCTTGACATGGAAGTCATACATTTGAACCGCTTTTCAAGTTCAAATGGTAACTTACTTTGGCTTTGTCAATGTCATGTTTGTTTTGTTCATGATCAATGTAAAAATGTGGCTGCAAAAATATCATAAAATGGAACAATTTGTGAGCATAAGTCTTTTGAACATCTGCGAGTAAATTTACTCAATAATTTAACAAGAAAAGCATACCTCAAAGATCAGGATTTGCGTGACTCACAACGGATGTTATTGTTTTAATTCCAAATCCAAATTCCAATTTCGATTCTAGGCTAGTCACTTCAGACATGTCAGACTTCTCCACGAACATGACGAAAAAGGCAACTGAAGATTTTTTCACTACATCATGAAATCCACAGTCTAGAGACATACCAATCGTCTGACTACGCGTATTAATGGCTTCACAATGACTTTCCGTCCTGAAAAGAAAAGAGGATCCGCTTCCACACAACAAATCAATACATTTCTCGTTGTGCAAATAAACGTTGCATTGTACGCATTGCGTATCGTACGTGTGTTTTGGCCAAGCACCATTGGCAACGCAAAGACGTAATTGAGTGGTTTGCGTCGGGCTCCCGGTGAAGAAGAGCCGCGTGGCCGTGGACGGTGCCTACTTGAGTCTGGGTACTTGTCAGCTCTCAGAAACGAGACCAATAAATTGCTATAGCGCCCTCTCTTGACGTTCAGATAGTCGGGTGATTAAAATAATTCGCCAGTTCAAACAGCCATAATCATTTTAATGACATGATCTCCTCCTGATACATGTATGATGTATTAATCACTTTCAACATAGTTTTATTTTTTTGAAGTGGATATTCTTATAATGTTAGAATCAGTTTAAAGAACCGGTCGAAAGATGCGATCAACATCGCCACCGTCAGCGGACGGGTCGGAGATGGAGGGGTGGGGGAGGATTTGGCAAAAGGGCGGGGCACTTTCTCCCGTTTTGGGGATGACTTGACATAACAGGTCTTTGAGGCCATTGCTTTGTGCACAAATAGCGGCAGTGACCACTGACCAATGCAGCTACGTGATGGCCTTCCATGGCCACACCTCCGTCGCCGGTACGTCTGCTTTTTGTGGCAGTCGGGCAAGTGTAATTGGCTGGCAAGGTCATGGCGGGGTCGAAGTGACCGCGCCTAATAAGTGAGATTCGTTGTTTCAAAAGACCAAGACCAAGTCGGAAAGCACATAATCTACAGTTTTACAACTTAACACATTGTACGTTTACTTTCGCGCCGGATTACTAATGGAAACAATCCTTTACTCCAAACAAGAATTGCAGTTTCTTTTAATCGTCTTGCTGTGGTTTTTAGTAGAGGGGAAATAATCCTTTAAACTCCGAAAAAGAATTGCAATTTCTTTTAATCGTCTTGCTGTGGTTTTTAATAGAGGGGCAGAAGGACGTGGCACTTGTATTTGTAGTCACCCAAAAAAACTTGTTTTGTCATCACAGAGAAAACCTGGCATAAAGACGTCCCAGTATACAGAAATAGTCCTGACTTTTGAACACGCAGAAACAGCCCACGCATTCCTCCACAATAACTCATTAAATACCTGCCGTAATTGTTTGACGTTTTTCTTAATTATTGTTGAGCGCAGGTACATGAAGCCTTTGAAGTATTAAGAAAAACCAATGTTGTAGTCACCCAAAAATATATTCTTGTCATCACGGAGAAAACCTGCCATAAAGCCGTCCCAGTGTACAGAAAATACTCCTGACCAGTGTACAGAAAATACTCCTGACTATTGAACAAGCAGAAACAACCAACACGTTGCTTGAACGATAACTCATGAAATACTTGTTGTACTGGTTTAAAAGTTCCCTTAATTAGTATCGAACACAGGTACATCACACTTATAAAGTATTACGACAAACCAAAGTTGCAATCACCCAAAAAAACTGTTCTTGTCATCACGGAGAAAATCTCCATAAAGACGTCCCAGTGTACAGAAAATCTCTCTCTCTATTGAACACGCACAAACAGCCCACGCATTGCTTGAACAATAACTCACACAATACCTAGCTGTCATAATGGTTTGAAATTTTCAACAATCATTATTGAGCAAAGGTACATTAATTAAGTCTATAAAGTATAACGACAAACCAAAGTTGCAATCACCCCAAAAAAAACTGTTCTTGTCATCACGGAGAAAATCTCCATAAAGACGTCCCAGTGTACAGAAAATACTACCGACTATTGAACACGCAGAAACAGCCCACGCATTGCTTGAACAATTACTCATAAAATATCTTTCGTAATGGTTTGTAATTTGCCTTAATTAGTATCAAACACAGGTACATCACACCTATAAAGCATTAAGACAAACCAATATTGTAGTCATCCAAAAAAACCAAGTTTTGTCATCACGGAGAAAACCTGCCATGACGTCCCAGTGTACAGAAAATACTTCTTTCCATTGAACACGCACAAACAGCCCACGCATTGCTTAAACAATAACTCAAACAATACCTGTCATAATGGTTTGAAATTTTCATCAATCATTATTGAGCAAAGGTATAATAAGTCTATAAAGTATTACGACAAACCAATGTTGCAATTACCCCAAAACACTGTTCTTGTCATCACGGAGAAAACATCCATAAAGACGTCCCAGTGTATGTACAAAAAATACTCCTCTCTATTGAGCACGCACAAACAGCCCACGCATTGCTTGAACAATAACTCATTAAATATCCTTTGTAATGGTTTGAAATTTCTCTTAATTAATGTCAAACACAAGTACATCATACATATAAAGCATTAAGACAAACCAATGTTCTAGTCACCCAAAAAAACTTTTTTTGTCATCACGGAGAAAACCTGGCATAAAGACGTCCCAGTGTACAGAAAATGCTCCTTTCCATTAAACACGCACAAACAGCCCACGCATTGCTTGAACAATAACTCATAAAACACCTGTCGTAATGGTTTGAAATTGTGCTTAATTATTGTTGAGCACAAGTTAATAAAGCCTATAAAGTATTAAGGCAAACCAATGTTGTAGTCATCCGGAAAAAAAACATGTTTTATCATCACTGCGGAGAAAACATGCCATAAAGACGTCCCAGTGTACAGAAAATACTCCGGACTCTTGAACACGCACAAACAGCCTACGCATTGCTTGAACAATAACTCATGAAATACATGTCGTACAGATTTGAAATTTGCAACAATTATTGTTTAATACAGGTACATTAAGTCTATAAAGGATTATGACAAACCAATGCTGTAGTTACCCCCCAAAACTTGTTTTGTCATCATGGAGAAAACCTCCATAACTATTGAACACGCACAAACAGCCCACGCATTGCTTGAACAATAACTCTTGAAATACATGTCATACAGATTTGAAATATTCAACAATTATTGTTGAGTACAGGTACATTAAGTCTATAAAGTATTAAGACAAACCAATGCTGTAGTCACCCCCCCAAAAAACCTTGTTTTGTCATCACGGAGAAAACCTGCCCTAAAGACATCCCAGTGTACAGAAAATACTCCTTTCTATTGAACAAGCAAAAACAACCCACGCGTTGCTTGAACGATAACTCATGAAATACTTGTTGTACTGGTTTGACATTTCCCTCAATCATTGTCCAGCACAGCGACTTAAAGCCTATCAAGTCAGAAAACCAATGTTGTAGTCACCCAAAAAAACTGTTCTTGTCATCACGGAGAAAACCTCCATAAAGGCATACCAGTGTACAGAAAATACTCCTCTCTATTGAGCACGCACAAACAGCCCACGCATTGCTTGAACAATAACTCATTAAATACATGTTGTAATGAATTGAAATTTTCAATAATTATTGTTGAGTACAGGATAATATAGCCTATGAAGTATTAAGACAAACCAATGTTGTAGTCACCAAAAAAACCGTTTCTTGTCTTTACGGAGAAAACCTGCCATGCATAAAGACGTCCCAGTGAACAGAAAATACTTCAGACTATTGAACACGCAGAAACAGCCCACGCTTTCCTTAACTATAACTTATTAAATACCTACCAGACTATTGAACAAGCAGAAACAACCAACATGTTGCTTGAACGATACATTGAGGATGTTACTACACTGCAAAAATATTGGACATGATGCATGTATATCTGCACAAGACAAATTAAGGAGCTATGAATTTATACACAATGAATCAAAAGTGGAGAATAATAAATAAGAAATATTAAAAATATGGAAAGTCTTCAAAAGGATGATTTTTCTAAAAGCTTCATATGGTGAATACAACAACAATGAATCTAGGTTTCCTAAGAACCATCAAGGAATCCACTTATTCCCACCTCGATCTATAGGACTGACCCATGTATGCAAATGATCTTGCCTCTCGTCTCTCGGTGGACACTGTGGTTTTACACTGAAAACCCTGGCAGCCAAGGGTTTTGTGCGTAAACTCTAAATGACCAAAAGCATCGAGGCCGTTCTTACATACAAATATTCATAACTTAACACGGCAGTGTTTATTGAAAAAAAAGTCTGTCCGACCACTCTGCGTTTGTAACAACAAACGCGAACCTCTATTTTTTTTTTTTTTTAAATCTCCACCACTTAAAGTTATATTTTTTTCTCGATGGAACAAGAAAATAAACTAGTATAGGTAATTCACTACTAGAGTCTAACCTTATTATATTGAACATTTTTATTTAGTTTTTTGTTTAACTTTGATCCAATTACTACACACTGTACAGTCAATGTACACGGCATTTCGCGACACCATACGTTAGCGAATGCGTAAATTTTAATTTATATCTTAACCGTGTTGTTTGAGTTTGTTTTCTATTTCCCCTGAAGATCACAGAGCCGTTTCTTCGGTTGGTACGGAAGCCGACCCATCTCCAGCGTGATTGTCCCTGCTAGCCCCCGTGCCACACCGCTCGCTCACGGTAGCCACGACGGGAGCTGCTCGCTTGGGTTCCGCAACAACACCACCAGAGCAGCAAGCACGGAAGAGCGCCCTCAGCTTGGCCCTCCACAGCGCCCTCACGCGGCCATTGGTGAAGCAGAGAAAGATGAGGAGCCCCTGGCAGGAGTTTGAGACCAGGTAGATGTACTCCAGAACCGTTGACCTGGTAACGGTTGCTAGGAAACCGACGAGCCAACAGAAACCCATCAGGCTGGAAATCTAGGGGGGGGGGGGAAATAAACGAGACGTGTTTGGATTTGAGATTGAAAATCAACGACTGTTCGATGACTCAAATCTATTCAGATCCCGCAGATAAACTTTTTTGGTGAATTCACCAAAGTTGTATTTAAGTCTTCACAAGATCTTCAATCGCGAGCCAAGTCACAAGATATTCAAAAATTGCACTGTAGCTCGAAAGCCTGAAGAAACCTATAGATAGGAGACAATGAGAAGAAATTACAGTTTTAGAGGTGGGAGGAAAGCCTGCAGAAGAATATTCTGGTTAAAACCCATGGAATCAGGCAGGGACTGAACACCTAATCTACATGTGGTCCGGGCAGGAATTGAACCCGGGCCATAGAGGTGGAAGGCGAGGAAAGTATAACCACGACGCCAACCTGACTCCCAAACTTGTGATAGAATGGACTAGGCTACAACTCTAACTTTAAGCGGCTCACCTTGAGATAGATCGGTAGTTCCTCCATTGCTTGTCGCATGACTGGCGTTTTACCCTTCGCCATCTGCGCTTTCATCTTGGTGATTCTAATTCCACGAACGGTGAGAGAAAACAGAACCAGATTGACCAGAACACATGCCAACAACGGCACTACGAAGGCATAGAGCATTTGGTAAGAGCTGTTGATAAAGCACAAGTCCCCACTCCGGTAACGGAAGAGCGGAACGTCACGTGATTGGTAGGTCAACTCCAGAAGGAGGCAAGGAATGCTGATGCAGCACGGCGCACCGTATGCGTACAGGTAAAAGTACACAAGTTTTCTTCGGGTGACGCGTTGATCTCGAAGTGATATTGCAGAGACTGAAAATGCTCCGTACATCCCAACTGCGATGATATTGGACCAAGTGGATACCGAGAGCCAAAACACGTGTCCCAGAACTGCGACTGCGGTGCAGGCTACGTCGTTCGCTGTTGATATTTTACTCAGCAAAAACATGAGATTCGCCAGTATTAACGAAACGGTGAGGTTCAGCATTGGGCAGCGCATGTGGTTACGGAGGCTTCGAAAAGCCAAGTACGTCACGAAGATGACCGCGGTCGCAATCATTGACAAGGTCATACCGATCAGAGTTATGAGCAGTTTGGCAAGGTCATCTCTGGTTCCTTGTACAGTACCATTGTCAAAGAAAGAACAAACCATAACGCTGCCATTCCGGAGAATGGAAAAGTTCCCTGGTGCGAGAACGTCCCCTGTCGGGAGATATTCCAATGAGCTGCCTTCCGGTCCACCGATTGGACGAAAGAGCGACGCGTTCAAAGCGACATGCGCACACAACAGCTCCTCACCGTCGCAAACTCTTACGCGCATGCCCAGTTTGTTGAAGCTTTCATTGCCTGGTTGCCAGCCGTAGATCACACTATACACAGTCTGTTTCGCTGAGTACCAAGTGTTATCAACCCGTACAAACCCATCCGAAACATTTGACTGTAGCGGGAAAATTTCAGTAATATTTCCTACGACATTCCCACATTTTGCAGTTTCTCTGATACCACATGCGGCCGAGTGACATCTGACAAATACGATCGATCTCAAATTGGTATCGCTGTTGAACGAAAGACACTCTCCAAAGCCACCTCGGGAACCGTTCAGAAGAACAATATCAAGTTCCTTTTCGAGGATGTTTATGTCCAGTTGAGCATTTTCTGTGGCCAGTGTCATTTCGAAAGAGGTGGTGGTGGAGTCACTACGCCGGCATTTCGGCACTGTTCTTCCTAAAGTTTGTACCGAGAGTCCACGGAGAATTTGAAGAAGTGGCTTGGCCAAACATAAGCCAACCTCGCCAGCACTGCTGCAGTTAACTTTGCCGTCGATGTTCACTTCTACCAGGAATTCCACAGTTGCAGTAACATTTGATTCCTCTTCGATGTCGGGGGGTTCCTGTGCGATGCACTGTCCGCCCTCAAGTCGGTACCCGTCAGCACACGACAGAATTCGGCAGCGATCCGTAAACGGGTCGAAGACGAAATCGGGTGGACAGCGAGAGGGAAGGACCAGATCGTCTACTTGGGCCGTACCTGTTCCGAAATTGATGAGAATCGATAAAGATGGAATCGATGGGGTGAGTGAGCTAGAGCCGCACCCTAATGCACATGAGTTGGTAATCGCGCCTGACGTAATGCTGACTCCGTGGCTCAATGCGCAGTGCGGATTCCTGAACACGCGACGCGGTGCCAGTGGCAACCCCTCCGGCTCGATTGCGACGGCCGCGTACGAGTCGCAAGCTTCGCAGAGACCCGTACTCCCGTCGTGTGAGCCGCAGTCTGCCACGACATCCGGGAAGCAGTACCTCACTCCGACACCCTCGCGAGAGGAAAAGACTAACCGGCAAGCCGCATCCAGGTCCTGAAAGTCAAACGTGTAGTTGGCTCCGCGCTGACGCAGTGCGTCCAAGATGGCGGCTGACTGGTTTAGCGAGTTGCAGTACACATCCACAGCCCATGCATCCACCATACTAAGGTCTTCACCATTGCAAATAGCACAATACACGTTTTTGTAAGCCACTCCTCGAGCTCCGCTGACGGGGGTCTTCAAAATGACGTCATCGCCTGGTGGATCCTCACAGAGTCGACGGCTGTTCAAAGAAGCAGTTGCAGGACAGAAACTGTTCAACCAAAATCCGTACCGATATGTTGGTTCTGAGATGGGCTGACCCACATAGGTGCATGGGAAGTGGCTTCTAGGAGTGCCCGTGGTCGTCAAGTACTCGGCCAGACCGTCAAACTCACTATCAACACCACTTTCACCACCATGGCCATCATCACTCACATTACAATCACGTCTTAGCCGACCTTCACCATCGTCAAGACTACTACCATCAGAACTGCTCATGCAGTCACCAGGATCAGGCGTTAACTCCGCCATTTTGGACGCACTGCGCCTGCGCGGGCCCGGGAGCTGTGACGAACCATCTCCGTAGTCGTAACAACAGTCGCCGAAGAAGCCGCAGGCGTCATCGCAGTAACACCAGCGGATGCAATTGCTGCCACCTTGATCAGTGTTGGCTTTGGAGTTGCCTTTGGCCTGACACAGGTGGCCGAGGGTGCAGACTGGAACCGCGTCTACTCTTGGGGACGGTCGGATCATCGTCGCTGCAAAATATACCAAAAAAATGTATTTGAATTAAAAAGCAAATAGAACGACCTTCGCAACATTCGCACAAAACGGCCATCGCACACATTTTCAATGTAATTAAATTGTGTTAGGAATTTCGACATTAATTCAGTTCTCGCAGGCTAGACTGGTTCGCTATATTAGAATCGATAATATGGGTATTGCGAACCAGTCTGATGGCAGGATGGGTCTTTTTCCGCGCGCAAAAGCAACCAAAAATGAAAAAAAATTTTAAAGGTGTAGACGCCCAAACATACATATATATATATTTAATAAAATATAGCATACAAGCTAAAAATTCGTTTGAATAACAAAATGTAATAAAAATACCGCAAATAAGCTCAAACGTGCCTCTAAACATCAAGCTAATAAAAAAAAGGGGAAAATGTTTATGGCGCCAATGGTTGGGGCGGCATTTAAACATTAATCCATATTCACTATGCGCAACACGTACACTCTGGAGTACGAGTAAGGCCGTCCAAACATCAACCACTCAATTCCCAACTGGTTCACGGTCCCTCAATCACCGTTCCGAGGTATGGGTCGGGAACCAGTTAACACGTGACGTCACGCGCAAGGCTTCAACTCGGTTCAGTTGAAACGGACAAGGCACTCGCGATTTTAATGAAAAACACAAACGCCTTTTTAGTCAATCTTTATTCCCATCAAGATCTGATTGCAAGTGGCTTGGAAAGGACCTCCTCTCTTGAGGTCTGCACTAATTAACCGGACACTAATCAAAGTTGACCTGGCATGACTTGAATAAACAAAATGACGGTCGGTGAAAGCGGTCAATTAAAAGGATACAAGCACTATATTGATAATATAAATGAGACAGATAGGTCTACGCTGTTCCAAACTGTGCTTGACTTGGTGCTTCAATCGGAAACAATTTATCTTTCAAACTCCGCATTGGCCTCGCCTCTTTTTCTCTTATGTCAGTTTGGAAAAGGTGTCAGATTTTTGTGAAGGATAAGAAATAAACTATTATCCCCTCTTCTATGAGGGCCTTTTATAGCTCCCTTTAAAAGCAAACTACATGCATTTTGTTCGTTTCCATTAAAGAGAATATACAACATTTGCAAACATCGAAAAATAAAACTACCAAGTTTTTACGAAATACCTTACTAGGATGTTGGTAAATGACAGTCTAAAGCATCCTGTAAAATTATGGTTAGGGTTGGGGAAGTCATCTGGGAGAACATAGGTATTGGGGAACATTTCGGACGACCCGTTGGAAAAAAAACCTAACTATTTTCTACTGCTGCACAACTTTACACACTTTAGTCCAAATTTTGTTTGCTATTGGTTATATGTTCATCAACGGTTGCAGGCCAGCTAGACTAGTTCCCTTACTTTACAATTTTCCGGCATCTATAAATTGATCCATTTTATCTTTAGTGGAGTCAAGGACCCAGACTACTTGATCATTTTTGTTTTTCTTGGTTTTTCCAGCATTTTCGAACACAAAACGTCAAACACGTCAGTGTAACAATATTTGATCTATTATACTAACCCCTCAAATAGTTCATCTCTGAAAATTACAGCAAAAGCCAATGATGTACATGTACATTCCCTATAACTCGAACTCAATAGCAGAATCTTTAAAACCTAACGTAAAGTCTCAGCTCAATGGATATGACACTTTTTCGAGAAAACTGTGAAAAACCATGCACAGCCGTTTGCATGATAAAAAAAAATACGATTTCGTCTATAGCTATGACGCTCATTATTTCGATTGATCAACAACTGTGGGGTGCTGTGGTCCAATGGTTACGGTGTTCGACTCGTGTGCCGTGGTACATGGGTTCGAATCCTGACCGTGGGAACATGGTGCTTGTGCTCTTGAGCAAGGCACTTTACCATTATTGCTTCGTCCTTCGGATGGGACGTAAAGCCGTAGGTCCCGTGTGTTGTGTAATGCACGTTAAAGAACCCAGTAACACTTATCGCTAAGAGAAGGGGTTTGCCCCGGTGTTTCTGGCAGTGGCTGCAATATGCGCCGCAGCATCTTGTAAACCATTATAAGGTGCTACATAATGGGTCTCATATTTCTCATAAACTTTATTTACCATTCTTTAATAATAGACATATCTCCAGCGCCTTGAGTACTAATAGTTGGTAGATACGTGCGCTATATAAGACTCCGATATTATTATTATTATTAACTGATCGTTGGAAAATATTTGTGATGTCTTAGTCTGACAGCTACGGAAGACGGATAGTGCCACTCAGTGAGTGTGAATATATTTTTTTTTTTTTTGGTGCGTGTGAAAATATTTTTTGTACAGCGGCCGCCACTTATTATGTGGCGGCCGCCAGATAATAAGTGGCGGCCGCTGTACAACAAAAATATGTTCACACGTACAAAAAAAATATATTCACACTTTTTCATGTGGCGGCCGCCAGATAATAAGTGGCGGCCGCCACATAAAAAAAGTGTGAAAATATTTGTTTTTGTACAGCGGCCGCCACTTATTATGACGACTTATGTGGCGGCCGCCACTTATTATCTGGCGGCCGCCAAATGATAAGTGGCGGCCGCTGTACACAAAAATATTTTCACACGCACCAAAAAAATATATTCACACTCATAGAGTTGCACTATCCGTCTTCCGTAGACAGCCAACCAGACGGAATAATGGTAGGTGTAATGCTCTTGGGATAATGCTTATGCCTATATTAATGAAAACATGTTTAGCTATTATGTTTTAAAGACACTAATAGTGATACTTATGAACAAAGCATTTATTTCATTTTCATAAGTGAGCTAAGTAAAGCATTTTTAGACAACATGATGTGCCACCACCATGATATTAAAACCATTTTTAGAGGCCTTTAAATTAAGAGAATATGGGGCCAATGTCGGCAACAAATTGGCAAGCTGACGACTTTGCCTTTAATAAATCAGGCCTAATGGTAAAGGCTTGCCGAAAGCTAATTAGTTCCATACGAGCGTTTTGCACTGCGATCGATGCCTGATGCCGTGCAAATAGCCTAAAAAAACACGGCGCTGGTCTGGAAGTTTGCTGTTTACATCAGGCCAATTGGATGGTCACACGGTTCATTTTGTGCGTGTCAATCTCAATTTCCAGCGCAGCGCTAGTGACGGATCGAGGTTTGAACTAAGCGGGAGTTACACAAAACTGTTGCCATTTAGGAAAAAGATTACCCGAAAATCAGTGGCGCATCCAGGGGGTCGCGTCGCTCGGGGAGGTTGTGACCCCCACCAAGAGGTTTTCAACATTTTTGTCCTATGATTTGACCTTGGTGATATGTTTGTGGCCTATTTTCGAGCAGTATAATAGGGGTGTAGGTGGCGCCACCAACGTCAAAATAGTCCCCCCGCAAAAAAAAAAATTCTGTGGCCAAAAATTGTGGGCAACATTTTTTTATTTTTTTATTTCTGATGTATTGGAGGGTGAAAAATTAGATAGATAAAATAATATCACAGACGGAAAACACAAGCTGTAGACTGAAAAAAACGGCACAATCAATCAATATGATGTCAGGCAGTGCCGGCCATTACTGTTAGGCAAACGACACAGCCTGATTGGCCGCATAGGCCTAATGGCCATGATAGAACATTATAGGGACGGTAATCTCGTGGTACGGAAAAATGAAGGTTTATTAAAATGCACCGCTGCTCATTACAAGCTGACTGAGTAGTAAAAACAGCAATAGTGTCAACATGGGAATTTTTTTAAAAATATTTTGGCGAACAACTGAATTGTCGAAAGGTTAAAGAATTGTTCCAAGAACTGTTACAAAACTGCTTAGTTGGAGATATACCCCGAAATTGGTAAGCAAACTTGACTAAAATTATTCTTGGTTTTCCAAAAGGTAAAATGGTAAAATGTGTTATGCTTAAAATCGCAGCACATACGGCATGAGATTTGTGTTACATGTAACTCAATTTCAACATTAGTCCAAAATTCTACCGAGTTTAAACGTCCACCTACGTGGACTTACATCTAATTCAAGAGTATGTGATCAATATTATGTTGGAGAACTATTTCATACCATGTTTGTATGGGAAGATTTTAATACCCTGCCATAAAGGGTACTTTTCACAGAAATTAATGGCAAAAATATTGCAATTTATAGAACATTTTAACATTGCTCAGCGTTGTGTTGAAATATGGCAATTCTTTTTCAAGCTTTATGTCAAGAAGCTTTTAACGAAACAGGCCAGAAATGAGTTCACATTAGCTACGGCAACATAATGGCAAAAGAGAACTTACTCGATCGATCGGCCAAAGCAAAGACAGGCAGAGTCAAACAGAAGACAAGAAGCGCGAGGGCACGATTTCTATCCATGTTGCTTACGGCTGGACATCCAGCGATGCAATGCGGCACAATGCACGCAACAGGCAAACTAAAATGGACAAAATTCGCCGAGAGTCGCACACAGTAGGGCGTCACGCGCTTACAATCACGTGTCCAAATCCATCCAATCGAAGGTCGTGCTTCCGGCGCGTTCGCGTTGAGCGAAGTATCGGAGTGAGGCTGCGTATTCTGGTTCACTTCGGTACTCGTGGAATGCACATTTCCCAAGCCTCGGATTCGTCTCCAGTATCGGCTTGTGCCTCCCAAAATCATTTAGAAACCAAGAACAAGACGAAGTCGAGGTGAATCTCACCAGTACATTTTATTAAATGGAAAGGTCATGATTGACATATTCAGGATTTACTTTCGGGAGACATTCCCATATGGTTACGCACACAGTTTTTCCAACGTAAATCACCCTAATAAGACGCATTTTGATTTATTCATGTTTTTGACCGCGATCAATCGATCTAACCTATTTGCGACGGTAGCATTTTGCCTCTGAATACTGAATAGGAGTTGTGACATTAGAGAAATATTTACAAATGTTAGGTGTCTCCCTCAGGTATAACGTATGACGAAATAAATGTCTCATATCCCAACCTAAACTTATGCCACTTTCATAACGAAATGATGAACACTCCCAAACACAATAATAAGCCTTTTCCGGCAGTAAGCCTACTCTATAAGTGTAAGAGAGTGAAGAAAAAAATACTCTTATATTTTGACAACTCTTTTCGAGTGTGTGTGTTGATTTTTTTTTAATTCTCTTATAGTGTGAATGATATGCATCTTTTTGAGTGTTTTTCACTAAATGGCTCATATAGTAAAAAAAAAAACCACTCTAAAACAGTAAATTAAATTCCAATGATATGCATCTTTTTGAGTGTTTTTCTCTAGATGGCTCATATAGTTAAAAAAAACACACTCTAAAAGAGTAAATTAAATTCCAATCATTTACTCATTTACTTCCACTCAAGAGCCATTTCAATATGGGGGACAACTTCCTTCGAGTGGTTGTGTTTTTTTTGCATTTAGAGAGCACTGTTATGATATTTCTTGAATGTCTTTCTAAAACAGAGTTTAAAAGTAACTATCTCATAAAAGTTCTACATACAATATAGGACGGTCGTTTTTCACGATGAAACTGCTTCTTTGATTATTATCTACAATCTTATACAAAGTCAATGAAACATACATACCGCTGGCTATTTTATTTTAAGGAGAGAAAAAAAAAAGAAACCGAAAATGAAAAGAGAAGATGAGGGACGAATCACGTGACCATTATTGTAATTTTAACAACATGGACTCTTTTTTAGCATCCCCTTTCGATTTTTCCACGGCCGGTGATTTCTCCCTACATTTCTGATGCGCGCTGTGCCCCCCCCCCCTTTAGAACAAAATCCTGGCAACGCACATACCACTTTCCGAAATCACCCCTCCACATCACCAGGCCTATACCACTTGGCACGGCGCACTCAAAACTTCAACAAACGATTTTAATGTCACAAACTCTAGTTACCAAAAATTAAACCAAGTGGCCGAAAGCGACAAAAGTTTCAAGCAATTGTTTTCAAGAAATAATACTGAATAATACATGTTTAAATATAATACATCATTTAAATATTTATGAAACAGCAACAAATTCTCCTTTTTCCTTAACTGATATTCGAAATTTAAAAGTTATGTAAGATTTGTGTCTTAGTTCTAAAGTGGAGTAAAATTGTTCTTGTATAAATTGAAATGTAAAGAAACCGTGAGTTTACATATCATCATCAATATCCGCCATATTGTACTCCCGCACACTTGTACTAGTGTCGCTCCCAGAGTGACTTTCCGCCCCAGAGCCACTAGCCCTGTCGCTATCACCATCATGACCCCCTTCACCACTGTGGCTACTAGCTTTATCACCACCTTCGTCGTCTTTGTCATCACTGCCGGAGCGCCCATCATCTCCATCTGCATCATCAGCATTGTGATCACTGGTATCTCTATCGCCACTGGATTCACCACTCTCACCACTTTTATCACCATTATCAATACCAGACGCTTCAACTCTTGCTTTATCACCACCACTAGATTTATCACCATAATAATCACTGGAATCAGCCCTATCACCACCGTCATCATGTTTATCATCACCGACACTAGTTTTATCACCACCATCGCTAGCCTTATCAACATCACCACCGGAAGCGCCAACATCACCATCACCACCCTTTTCATCACCATCAACAGCCTTATCACCACCATCAGTTACCTTATCACTACCAGCACTGCTGTCACCATCTCCTCTTTCAACATCATCACCAATCTCACCACTTTCACCACCCTTACTATCACTATCACCGTGATCACTTGCTTTCTCACCACCATCACTAGCCTTATCACCATCATCATCATTACTACTTGCACTCGCTCTATCACCACTCCCACCGGCCAACAGACCACTACGATCATTCCCGTCCCCCGTATCACCCCTTTCCCCACTGGGTGTGTCACCCCCACCCTGCGAGGCCTCACCCCCGGGCACCACCCCATCCGCGATCCCTTTTTCCTCCACCTGTGGAAAGCTCTCACTTTCCCCCAATTTTTCCGGTAACGACCCTTGAACGGCAGCGGTGCCACCCAGCACCTCCACCCCGGGCTGGGGACCGTTCTCCCCCACGACCTGATCCTTCTTTTTCCGCTTCTGTCTGGGTTTCTCCGGAAACTGGCTACCCTTCTCGTTCACGGCCTCGTAAGGCGGCGGTGGCCTGGCGGAGTACGCGTAGTCATCTTTATCCGGCACGTAAGCTGGGTTGAGTACTTCTCGACCGTACACATCCATATTTAAATCTACGTTTAAGGCTTCGGTGTCTGCGTAACGATCGCGGCCCCAACGCCATCTCTTCATGAAGTTAAATCTGAAATAACACCCAAACATTAATCGTCAGAATATAATCAGCAGATAATTCACGATTAAAACAAACTAGGCCTGCATTAGTCACGTACATGGTATACTCCATACTTCCTTCATGTGGCTAATTAAACGATAGGATTTGACTGACATCTAGGAATAAAGCCAATCAGATGGTGGTGACGTCACTTACTTGCCAAACTCCTCCCCTTCTCGCATGGTATCCGGCAGATCCTTGCCTTTGGTTTCTGGTAGTGGGATGAGAAGCACGCCGGCTACCACCGCAGCCGCGCCGAAGACAATCAGATGCAAGTCGTTGGTGACGTTGTCCAGCTTGGCCAGGTTAAAAATGAACGGGGCCACGATGCTGCCCACACGCGCAGTCACGGAGCACAGACCAACCGTAGAGGACCTTTTAAAAAAAGGTGAACAGACGGAGCAATTACCGCCGTTGTTTCATATTATTCAAACATTCCGATTGGCTCATATAAATTAGCCATCGCCTCGTCCATATTTTTCCTTCTTTTCTTTTCAACACGCTGGTTAAAATTTGGTTGGTTAAAAAAAGTTGGTTAAAATTTTAACGTTTAGCCCAACGTTTGGCACATTTCGCCCAACGTTGGGTATTTTTTAACGACCAGTTGGGCTGTTCATTTACTAAACAACAGTTGATTAAAATTAGTCATTTTACCCAACGCTGGTTAAATTTAATTTACCCAAATTACCTCTGAGACTCTGAATTCTCTGGAATTCTGTTAAAAGAAAAATGTTACCAAGATTTCCCGATTCGGTCCTGTAATTTTTATTCTAGAGCCTATTTTGTGAAACAAAGTCAGAAGTAATTTTGTCCCGATGAATAACTAAATCATTGGGTAGAGGTATTAGTTGTTATGTAATAGTACCCGCATGATCAGTTGCATGCTAAAGGCTCTGCAGCAAAAACTATACTGGACCGAATCGGGAGATCTTGGTATCATATTTCTTCTATTCTCCATCCATTAGTACAAGTGGTTTGATTCTCAAGGCAGTGGAAGTATGCCGTTCCCTAGGGGGGGGGGGACCCTGTTTAGGCAACCCCCAAAATCTCTTCAATTTACCGATAATTAGGTCTATGAGCTGGTAAGTAAAAAAAAAACCACGACACTTGACCTGGTTAGGGTTCAAGTAATCCCCAAGCCATGAAGAAACATGACCGGCAAATCGTCGAGATGTGGGCCGTGTGCACAAGCCTAGCTTACCGGACTGGCGTCGGGTACATTTCGCTGGTCCACAGGTAGATGATGTTGAACGAGGCCGTGATGCAGAACTTGCCGATCATAGCTACCACAGTTCGGGCGATTGGGTCTTCTGTTGTCATGAGAGAAAAAAATACACGTCTTGACCAAATACACCTGTCAATTGTTTTCCCCATCCTCCCACAGCAAGTTGAAAAGCTAATAAAATATACTCTCTACATGCTGACCCTTTGTGGGTCAGCAATAATTTAAATAAATGTTTATAGAGTTCTTCGGACATCAATTCCACCAAAGAAAACCCGCTCAACAACCATTACAATGCGCCGTAAAAATGTGGACTCCATTATGTAGTATGCATAATAATGGTCAGCTTTGAAGAGCGCCCCCATCGATATCATGCTGGTATCGATATTAGCGATATATATTTTTTCAAAGATGTGAAAAGAGGGGATTCTTTATTTTATTGACACCCTGTATACTACAGTATTTACATATTGTTTCTCCTATTAAGGTGACTTTTGACATGTCATATTGCAAACAATAGCAGGGCGGGGGATACGTTAAATGCTCCTTATCAATAATAAAGTCATACACAAATACATCTCGGACTTTAATTTGCGTCTCAAATTCAGTCAACCGAATTTCTGATATTTGAGGTGGATTGGATTTGTCCATGGACTTTGCTTTTTTTGTGGGTGTTAAGCCCGTTTTAAGTGGGTCCTTAGTACAAAGTTGCATAATTTTTATTTTATTTTTATTTCTATCCCGGGGATAACATTTTATTGCTCTTCAATAATTTTTATCAGCCAAATTGAATTAAAGTTCAACATATATTTTCGTATCGAGTAAATGAGAATTATCCCGCAATAAACTAATACATGCATAACATCTGAATTCACTACAGACGACCAAAAGTTGTGAAAGAAATGAGTCACCCAATTAAGTTTTTTAAAAACTTTAGGCCTTTGTTTTTGTCAACCGAGTCCGCTCACCAACAAGGTATAGTAAAAATGCCCCCCCCCCAAAAAAAAATAAACATACGTCGTGAGAATAAGTCGTCCTTACTTTTTTGCCGTTGCCAATTTTTGAGGTTTCTGTTTTGTTTTGTTTTAATGTCGTTTAATAATTACGCCTATGCTTGTTTGTTGATAAAAATGGTATAGACGAATCAGGTTGGAATAGCGTTGCTTTCGTCGCCTTCCACCGCTGTGACCCGGGTTCGATTCCCGCCTGGGCCAATATACGGATTGGGTTTTCAGTACCTACCCGATTTCGTGAGATTTCCCTAGAATTTTTTCCTCCCACCACTAAAACTGTAGCTTCCTTCCACGTCACTGGAAGAAAAAGTCGAAGGACTTTTGTGGGCTTTCCCGGCCAATCACCGTATAATAATAAATACATTTAAAAACAAATTGGTCACGTGGTCACTGTACACTCATAGAAACCCCCTTAATGGCGCAAGCATTGCGCTAGCTATTGTACAAAGCAACTGCCCCGTGACAGATCATCTGAACAATAGCTAACACAATGCTTTCGCCATTGAAGGGGGCCACAGTTACAACGTGCCCGGAATTTGGTCTATATATTATGTCAGCACCGTCAACGAGCCAACGTTACTCATAAAAAAGTTGAGGAAATTTCATTTTAAGTCCATTCTTTTTACAAACAACTACCAAATTGGTAAATTGAATATCTGAACTGAATATGATGTCAAAGAAACAGCGCCCTCTGGTTGAAAAGCTGCCTCTGTGATGCAAAAACTATCACTTGGCGGCGCTCTCCACCATGATTTCCCCAAACTAAAAGAGCCCGGTCTGCGCAAGCGCCTTACCTAGGAAGATGGTTGCCAGACAGGCCACGCCCCCGATCAGCTCAAGTCCTATCATGTTGATCTTGCGACCGATGACACGAACGCCGATGGTGGCGTAAGTGTCATGGAGTTCTTCGGACATGAATCCCACCAAAGAAAACCCGCTCAACAACCATTACAATGCGCCGTAAAAATGTGGACTCCATTATGTAGTATGCATAATAATGGTCAGCTTTGAAGAGCGCCCCCATCGATATCATGCTGGTATCGATATTAGCGATATATATTTTTTCAAAGATGTGAAAAGAGGGTATTCTTTATTTCATTGACACCCTGTATACTACAGTATTTACATATTGTTGCTCCTATTAAGGTGGCCTTTGACATGTCATATTTTGTCCACGGACTTTGCTTTTTTGTGGGTGTTTAGCCCGTTTTAAGTGGGTCCTTAGTACAAAGTTGCATCTGGTTGAAAAGCTGCCTCTGTGATGCAAAAACTATCACTTGGCGGCGCTCTCCACCATGATTTCCCCCAAACTAAAAGAGCCCGGTCTGCGCAAGCGCCTTACCTAGGAAGATGGTTGCCAGACAGGCCACGCCCCCGATCAGCTCAAGTCCTATCATGTTGATCTTGCGACCGATGACACGAACGCCGATGGTGGCGTAAATCAGAGCTGGAATCTCAACAGCCCCGAAGAGGAAGAAAGTCCAGTACATGTCGAATCCCAAGGTCTGCGTGCTGAACGCTAGACCGTAGTACACCATGCTGTTCGTCATCCTGGGAGGGGGGGGGGGGGGAAAAGGCAAGCTGACCCAAGAGCCTTTTTTTCGGGCGATTCACAATGCAGTGCGCCGCCACGAGTTTGCCACGGAGAGTCCATTTCATAAAACATGGCCAATTTGAATGAGTGTCAGCTGAGGCCGTGTCCGAAACGGGCTTGCAGAGCTACGGCTACGTCTATTGTCAGCGCGTCCCCGCGTTTTTTCAATGGGCGCGGAGTTAGACCTAGCTCTAGACTGTTGATTCGGATGCGGCAGTCGATGATCTCTACTATTCTGATCAGTTAGTATCTATTGTACTAACTGATCAGTGATCAGTGATGTCAGTAGACAACGTGCGCTAATTTGTTATAGATTAGGGCATAGCATTCTGCCGCCTTTCACAAATCACCACATTGATAAAGAGACAAGAAAAGGGCAAACAGATACTCGAATCATACGCAGCCTACGAAACTACTGACCGGAAAAACGAACAATTTCAAATGTCCCGCGCTGTGAATTTGTCCACCATATCCCACAATGCACTGGGCAAAATGAATTCTGCGTGGCAAACTCTTGGTGGCGCACTGCATTGTGAATCGCCCAAATTGTTTTACGGGGTAATCATTTACGATGGCACTGCCAGGCTCTCGAATGAATGTAAGTCAGTCAGTCAGTTAGTTCGATAAATCGAGAGTTTTTCTCTAGAACGAAGTCTGAGAGATCTTTTAAGGCTTGAACGTTATTTGAAGAAACACACACAAAAGAAATCACCGAAATTATAAATCCAAGCACAAAAGCTTTCGTATAATAATATTGTTTCGTATGGTGTTAATGTCCGATGAAATGTCAACAAAACTCACCAGTTGTACTGCAAGATGATCGTCCTGAAACACATATTGGGGGTCAGGTACAGATCATAGAATGAGGGCACGTGTCCTTTCGAGGCTTCCTTAAATTAAAAGGCAACACAAATCTGAATCTAAAATGGTACTCTTCTTTTGATTGATACTGTCAGTGTCAACTTACAGTTAAATGTAAAGGACATAAGCATCTGCAGTCCCAACAGAGGTTTATGCAACCAACACTGACTCACTCAAACATTATGATAAAAACTCTCTCCTCTCGAGAGTTGATTGGCAATTGCGATAGAGTTTACTGCTGAGGGACATAAACACACGACACCACTCGTCACCTTGAAATCGTGCACTTAGCTGCCTTCTCGTCAAAGGTCACAAACATCTTCATTCCCAATAGTGTTTAGTGCTACCCAAACCGACTCGCTGTGGCCTTCTTCTCGAGTGGTGATCGGCAATTGCGATAAACTATTCTGCAGAGGGACATATAATACCTCCTCACCTTGAAATCGTGTACTTCCTTCTCGTCGAAGATGACATCAGGGAGCTTCTGATCCTTCTTGTTCCATCTGCCGACCTTCCGGATGACTTCCTCGGCCTCACGGACGCGACCCTTGGTCAAGAGCCAGCGAGAGGACTCGGTCAGGGGTCTACAGGTGTGGGGAAGGAGATAGTTAAACTAGCAAGTTTTGTATAAATACATGAAACCATTCAAGACACACGTAAACTCCCGAGCTATCTTCCGAACATCCGAGTGTCAACGAAAACAGGATCGGAAATTTCGGGCACTGTCGGAAACGGAGGAGCACCTTGCCTGAGAAATACACATTCACGTTCTTTGAAAGTCAGGGAAATCATAATTTGACAGTTTCAGAAACTCCAGAGCGATCTGGAGAAAGAGGCAGAAGTAAAACATGAATCAACTGGATAACTTACATCACCGCAAACAGACTAAGGAAAAGTGGAATGATTGGGATGAATGCCAACACGCGCCAACTTCGTATTGCCATGGCAACGAGGGCCACCGTCATGTAGCCAAATGAATAGGTGACGCCGATGAGAACCCCGGCAACGATGCGCCATTCGGCCCCCACGAACTCATTCACTGAAGGAACAACAATCACACACAATTGAGTAAAAAGCTCACCAAAATGTTTCAATTTAAAGGTTATTTTACAAGTCCAGAGGGCAATTTACATAAAGAAAGTTCACAGATGGATGGCAGTTGGTATCAGGATCCATTTCTTCACTGGTCCCCAGCATGGAGATCATTGGACTGCTCATTGGTTGTTCAGATTGAAGTCATCGTCCGCCATATTAGCGGTTCCATTACAATGGAATCGTAAACAACCCTTTGAAATTCAATAAGCATACAGGGTGAGTCAGAATGATCTGAACCTAAGTTCGTAATTTTTTGGTTGCAAATAAAGTATATTAACAAAAAAACTGAGTGCTGCATAATGATTGCGTATTACCTTGTTTTCCAAAGGAATTTAGAATTTTTCAAAATTAGTGGCTGTGGTGAGGAGTTAAGCCATTTTCATTGAAGTGGCTCGTTTTCCAGTCTGCACACGGAATTTTTGTTGTTGCCTTTTTAAAAAATATATGTCAATAACTTCAATCGAATCAGTCGCCATGACTATTATTACGCAGCTGTATATCAGTAGGCGATTTAAATAAATTTGTTGAACCGTGGAGCCGTGGTTAGAGTGTTTTAACCTGTGTTCTTTGCTAGCGTTTTTCTTCAAAATGGTACAATGGATATACTTGCAACTTTCACCAAATATGTCCAAAATACCAGCCTATTACGTACCCCATTTGCACTTGTTTCGATAGTTAATACATATATGTTTCATATTTTCTTTAATTTGAGTTCGGATCATTCTAACTCACACTGTATTTACTTCTTGACTAAATTTATATATATGTTTTCTTTAAAAATTTAAAATTGTTGAAACAGTAGTTTTTATATTATTGTGTGAGTAAATAAAATTGCCTGGTAGGCCCTAAACTTAAAGCTAGAGTCCATCATTTGCAGCCATCCGAAAAGTAACTGCCGTAATTATTGTTGAAAAACAAACTTGGTTGAAAGATAGTAAGGGAACTAAACTCCCTGTGAAATTATTCTTTCTGGGAAGCTGTCATTTTGAAGTAATCAACGAAAGAAGGCATTTCCAACGGTGATTCTTAAGAAGCACCGTAGGAAAAATTTAAATTAGTAGTTCGTTTTGTTATTCAGCGCAGCGCACACAAGTATTGGAACGACGCACACGCGCGCGCGGCTGTTGTAATTCGTCGGATCAGTGCGCGACGTCGCGTATAGCTGCAATTCAAAACAATTCAAAACATGATTCAGTAACTTTTGATTTGAAATTGAGATCTTAGAATGCTGTTTTTCTCGGAATGTACAGCTGAAGCTTAGCTAAAACTTCATCAGGTTAGTTGCTCAGTATCCTTCATTAGATTTTGAACTCTTTTGTTGCTTCAAACGAACAAAATGCACAAATTACAAATGATGGACTGTAGCTTTAAGTTTTATAACATTATATTATACGTTGGAAGTGGTACAGCCTGGTTCCCGCCACACATTAACGTGGAGGGTCGGGAACCAGCGTTTAGCTGCAGTTGCTCGTGCAGCACGTAATTGTTGATGAGCTGAATCCAGATTTTGTTTACATGGGGGATGAGTGCACTTACATAAAACGTAGCCGGAGACCCAACGGCCCAGTTGTCCCGTGCCGGTTACAAACCGAACGATGTAGTAATTCCACGGTGCGCTTGTGAAGGGCGTTGCCAACGCGCCCAGAAACCATATGACCATCGACACCATCAGCGCCTTTTTACGCCCAAACCTGCGAGGAAAAACAACTTATGAACTCTTCCCATTATGAGTGGCAGGTCCGCTCCTGGATACCGTAGTTTTTTATTCTACAATTTGCAATTTAAAGGGAATATACATTTGCAAACATGCATCAAAAACAAACCCACGCACCAATCAGAGAAGACGCCAAAGATGAAAGATCCAGCCATAAACCCGCCAAAGTAGACTGACGTCATGATATTAGTCTCGCCCGCATCGTTACAGACAAGCTGCCACTGAAACAAACGAAAAGTCCAAAGAAGTCTGGATGGAAGCAAGACCCTAACATGCATATTCATTACATACATATTCATGAGGACAGGCAACGCCCTTAGTGATTCTAAAACCCGGTTCGTTAGTGACTTCGTCATACACGCGCGCGCGCACCACTGATCCAATAGGAAGTTTAAAGAATTTGAGTGCTGATGAGTACAAACATTCATTTTCAAAATACAACTTATTAGATTAATATCAAGGCATTTATTGTTCAACAGACATTATGCGTAGCAGCCATCTTAGGGGACAATGCCTTTGTTACATTTTAATGGATTCTGGCAACACTTTGTATTGAGCTTTTTATATGTATTATAATAACTTTTTTGTAAAGCGCATTGAGATTTATAAGAATTAATACGTGTAGTGGTACCATTAAGGAGACACGTTATCGTAATTTCTTCGCGCGATGGGAGACATCGGTCATTAGGGAGACATTTTCAAGTCTCCCTAATGTCACAGCCCCCCTTTAGAGGCAAAATTTTACCGTCGCAATTAGATTATATTTGTTGTTCGTGGTCTGATTAGTAAACATACCGAAATTCGAGGAAAAAGGACACGGGAATATTGGGTTAGGGCACATTTAAGTTTGTGGGGAAAAAATGTGTGCATAAGTCTATGGGGATGTTTCCCAAAATAATGTCCAATCCAGGGTAGTTATTATTATTATTATTAATATTTTTGTTTTGCTGAGATATGCACCAGTGAACATTTAAAAAAATTAATCTTTCCTGACAGATGATGGGCGTTTCTCAAATCGGGCCTTTGGATCGTATCCGGCTCCGGCTCAAGCAACATACGCTTGAAGCCAAAACAGAGACGAAACCAGGGTTTCAGAAACGGCAGTACTTACATCCTCGATAATGGTGGTCCGAAACTGTGAATGGTCGAACTCCCATCCCTTCTTGCAGGGCACCTTGGCGGCATCGTAGTGGGTATGATTGATATCCGGGCTGAATTTCAGGTCTTCTGGCAAGTCCCACTGCAGGCAGTTCTCGTAGAAATATTTGTCCGGGTCCGGGTAGCGATCACTTGGAGGGATGGCGACCGCCTTAACAGCCGCCGTGCAATTCTCGGCAGTTTTGTAGCCGAACGCGGTGCAGTTGATCGGCTCGAACGTCTTGCACCAGTGATCGCTCTCGCCGGCGTAGAACGCGTGTTGCAGCGTGGTGAAAGCACCCAAGAAGTTGACGAGGTTGAGGAAGAAAAAGGCGTACCACTGATACCTCCCGAACCCGCCCAAAATCTCCAACACCTCATCAAACTTCATCTTAATTTCCCAGCTACCAAACTTCACCGAATTGATCGTGTGCGACTTGACCTTATAACTGCTGCTTTATGCTGCCGGTGCTTTGAAGGCGTGTTTTGGTCGTGTTGTCTTCGTTGTCCTTATCGTTTATCGAGCAACAAATGCAAATTTGTAGTGAATCTAGCTGATAACGTGGGTCGAAAAGTAATTTTCTTTGTGAAGAGGGTCCACAAAACAGCAAGGGACGCCCAAAGCAAACACATTGATGAGATACTGAATTGATAATAATACGCCTGGCGTTAAGTTTTGTACAGCATACTTATCTCAGGTCAAGTCATTTGTGTCAATTCACCATTACCATACTTTTGTCAATCTTGAACCTCGCACTGCAACCGTCGAAACAACAGTGATATACGACCAATACATGTGTGAACGGGTATACGCAGTGTAAAGCTTTCCACTCGATGCAAAACGTAGGCCGGATTTTCAAGTATTGAATATGCAAATTTTTCGTAATTCTTGCTCTATCTGGAATGTTAATCCACTTGCGTTAACATTCTCTTGTGACGCTATAGTACTTGTATCACTGCTCGTTTGGAATTTGTGTAGGGCCCTTGCAATGTAACATTTTAATACTATCCTGGAAAATGCACGTTTGTGTCCAATTTAACTTAATTTTAAATTTGCGTTTTGCCATTCTGAAGGGTAAATTGGTGCTGCTTTGTTTTTATGCTAATACCACTTTCCATATTCATGAGCAAAACTTTGATGTCAACACCGGGCAGACTGAGCTCTTTCAGCACAAAAAGTTGCTAGAATATTGGATATTTTGCTGTTATAAATTTTCCTTTCTTTGGTAATTCGTTGTATTGTAATTACAGGGCAGTAAGCCAATGAGCAACCCTTTCTCACAAAAGTTTTCATTGAGCATACGTTGGATTCACAATTTGAACAGAAAAGCCGTAAACTGAACAGTGTCTTCCTGAAATGCCATCACATCGCAACAGCGCCACCAGTTGTCCGGAAAAAAACGGACAGAATTCTAAATGTTTAAAGAAGTGCACTTTTCATAATGGATGTCAAATAGTTTTCATACTTTTAAGAGGAGTGGAAAGTTGCAAAAATGTGTTCATAAGAAACAATTGTCGCATAGAACCTTTAAGGCCATCACCTAAATGGCTTTTGTAACGCTGTCGATTTTGTCGATTTATAGCACAACATAATTTGGCTTTGCTCGGCCACCTTTCTGTATCTGTCCCGCCCTCAACCTGGGTTTTAAAAAATGAAAGGTTTGCGAAAACACCACGTGCGAATACTTTCTCAACTAAGAGAATGGTTATGAAAAGAACCAGAGTTATAAACTCTTAGAGTTTATGCCTCTGGTTCTTTTCAGAACCATTCTCTTAGTTGAGAAAGTATTCGCACATGGTGTTTCCGCAAACCTTTCATCGTTTAGTATCTCCACCATGCAAAGCCTCAAATCTTACTTAACCTGGTTTTTGTTAAACCATTTTTATTTTGTGAAGTAAACATGTAAATCATAGCTGTATCGTTTTCAATACATAATGCATACCCATTTATATCAATGTCATCTTACAGAGCAACAAATGGGTCTGTACGACAGAATTACTGTTATGTTAATTTATTTGGGGGTCCAGGAGGATTATGTAAAGTTACACAAGTCATGAGATACGCGATATCAAATTCAAAAGTCCAATTACCATAGCAAAGTTGATTCTAATTGGTATTTACTTTGTAGCATCAAAGTTGATCTTATGATCGTACGATAATAGGTGTATGCCAGTGGGTATTCGCACAATTTCAATTGTTTTTTTGTTGTGGTCCTCATTTATAGTCATTATTTTTGTAACGTGACACAGTTATTTTTAAATTATTGATTTCATATCAAAATTGAGGCAGCCTATGTGAAAAAGCAAACATTTACAAATGCATCAAGTACATGGCGGTAATTAATGTTGAAGAGCGCCCTCTGTATATAGCCTAGCACATAAAACATACAAGTGGGCGTTCCCGATCATAAGCCTCAAGTTTCAACCGTCTCGTAAAGAGATCAACAAAAAACCAAACATTCATTCAGCCTTTATATGAAGTTATAATTTGGCCAGCACACTTCATTCTCTGCATAAACATTAATAATACAACTCCACACCGAATCAAGTTAATGCCGAGTTTATGTAAAACCTCGAGCTCGACTTCATTGTCATCGCTTCGGCTTCACAACTCTGGCTCCAGGATGCAACAGTGCAAATAAATTCCCATAGACACTAGTGCTAAATGCCCATACTTCAAAATTCTTTTACAAATACTCAGAACTCTCACAAGGTATTCAAGCTGCACAGAAAAATGATGATCAACATGTCATCTTTCGTTTTCTTTTCATTTTTTGGCGGGTTGACCATTGACTTTTCGAGATATTCTCACCCAAAGAGCACCACCTCTATTTTCTCCAAAGCGGAAAAGTAGCCATCTTGAAAAACGATCCCTCCACAACATGGCAAAATAACGCCACTTTCGAGCCCAATAGCATCCAAAATGCTCAGGATTGGAAGCCCCAAGTCCGGGCCAGAGGTTCATTACCATATCTCTTTAATTTCCCAATTTTACGGCGCTCAGCACTCTCTAATATAGACTATTTTGAGGTATAACTTTTATTCATGAGCTTGGCGGATGGATTTACCGGTGTGCACCCTCCAGAATCAATAAGACGCCGTCCATGCTCTAAATCAAAAAAAGCAAAGTTGCAACACGAATCCGAACTACGATAATGCCGAGGCTTGGTAAACGCTCATGGAGAATCATGCATATTTTTCTTTTAATCATGCATATTTCTCACTGAGTATACAGTGTTTAAACGTCGGCGAAGGGCAAAACCTATAATTTGATATTATTTTTCTTTGCAGTGCATAAACGCATTTTAACAGGTTCACTTAATAATAATTAAAACAAAAATGATCCCCTCACAAATATTGTACCATTGCATAGATGGAATCTTGTTATTCAATGCAACTTTCTCTTCCACCTTTTTCGAGTTGAATAAACTCATCAATGGCATCCCACATTGCCTTGGTGAGTTTCTGCGTTGCCGGGTCGGGCCCATAGTCGAGGCACTCGGCATGCCACATGGCCACACCCCGGAGATCGGCGTGCTTGGCGTACAGGTACCGCACCGTGAGGGTCTCTGGGTCGTCGTACCATACTTGATGGGGCTTTCCCGTGGTCTTATCCTGCGTTTAAAGACAGGTGCAACTCCATTAATAACCACCTTGCACATAGCGCCCTCTATGAGGAAAGATTTTGACTTTGAAATTCAATGACGATGAAAGTACAAAGTGTCTTGGCAAGCGCATCACAGATAAACAAAGACATGCCCTCGGTGAGGGCACTCTTTGCAACTGTCCATACATGGTTCTTGTTTATGTCAAACGGTGGTTGGCAAAACTATGGACGACCGTCATGGCAAAACAAAACAGTAAATAAATAATGAACTCGATGTTTATGAGTGCAATGGAATAATATTTTCATGAGGAGCAAGATTGACTGTTCCATTCCACTCGGCTACGCTTCGTCGAATGGAACAGTCGATCTTTCACTGCATGAAAATATTCCTTAAATAGATCCTTGTCATTTTATATTTTATGAAAACAAATACTTAAACTCACCGTCAATGGTCATCCACAACAGTCAACATGCATGCATTATAAACCCAACAGGCAGTTAAACTTCTACAAGGGCGGATCCAGAACACAATTTTGGGGGGGGGGGCAAACAAAATTTTTGTTCCCCCCAAAAAGTGGGTCCAAAAATTACGGCATGGGGTTCGGGGCCCGCTTAAGGGCCCCGAGTTTTTTTTGGATTCTAGATGCTCTGTGGTACGATCTGAAGCAATTTCTGACCACTTTAACCAATGTTTTTTGAGGAAAAGATGGTGGTGTACTCATTGCCTGCCTTTATTGCGAGGTCACATAAAAAAAATAATTGTTTCCGGCTTTATTTTTTTTGGGGGGGGGGGGAATGGCCCCCTTTGGCCCCCCGGATCCGCCCTTGAAGTTCTAATCCAAACAGTAGTACACCCAACAAGTTCAAAGTTCAAGTCCAAAACAGTATATAACTGATAGTAAGAATTAGAACACTTTAACTGTTCAAACACTTTTCGTGTTACAGTTCGTATCAAAGGTTGCGATTGATACAGTGTCAGAACGCTCAGTACCCTTGATATCGAGGCGGCGTGCAATGGAGCGAAACGAATGGAACCAAAATGCACCGTAAATGGAAGCAAATCGCCTGATGCATGACGTAAATCACACAATGGAATATTTGTCAATGAAATGGGGCAAATGAATCAATCTCATGTGACTCAAATGCCACCAATCAAATGACAAGGATTTTGTAAGGTGTTATACATGTATAATAATTAACAACGTTTTTAAAATACCTCGCAGATTTTGAAGCACTGACTGAGACACTACCTTAAATCAATATAATATATTGATTTTAGGTAGTGTATATTATTGTTAGTCATTGCTTAAAAATCTACGTAGTATTTTATAAGTACATCCCTCTGAAAATGCTGCTACAATCCTGGCCAAATCTCGCTGGGCCCCCAACCCCCCAGCCAATGTTGTCTCTCATTGCGCAGTGTGTGCTCCATTCCCTGAAGAGAACAACATTGACCGGGGGAGCAGGGGAGTTGGTGACCGTTGGAGGCTAAGATTATTTCCTAGTGTCCCAACCATTTTGGCCGGGATTGTAGGTTTACATGCGTCATTTTGAGCAAGACGTCTTTCAAACCACTTCGGAGACAAACTATAAAATGGCCCTCATTCAAAATGGCGCTCGGTATTTGAAAACAAAATAAAAACATTGACTACCCAGTGTCAAAAAAATTAGATTTACATGCAAAGGGTTCTTGGTAATTTGGGTAGAGCAGGCTTCTCCATACATGTCAACTTATGTTAAATCTAATTTGTATGTGCCATATATGGTGCGTTCCACGAAATGTGCCTCAGTTGGTAAACTAAAACAAACAAATCAAGAAACACTATTACACTCCCTTACCGTGTAATCGAAGAACTTTGAGACGAAAGTGGAGTTCAAAGTTCCAACCAATTTCAGGTCCTTCAGCATTTGAGTTATGGCGCTGTAGCAAACTTGCGTAGGTGATTGAGCATTGTACCGCTGGTAACCGATTTTAGAGCAAATGTCGTCCTGGATAAAAGACAACAACATTATGTACATTAATCATATTTTAAAAAGCTGACAATAATTATATACTGTGTGTTTGTAGCTAGTTAGCTCAAATTTGTTGTACAGTTTACCTTGAGAATGCGCGTGCATTCGTAGTCATAGCCATACCAGGGGAAGGCGGGTACCAGTTTATTAGCTGGTATGCCGTCAGCTTGAAAAGATTCCACTCCTGAAAAAAAGAAGAGAAAATGTCGATTCTCTTAATTTTCCCAAACCACTTATTGAAGACTGCATAATTATAGTCATAATAGTGACTGAGTTTTGTTTTACCAATTTTGATGCGTTGGAAGGGGTCGTTGGATTTTGCCATGTCGGCATCGCCATTCATGTCGTAATTCATGAGAACGAGGAAATCGCAGGATTCGGACAGGTTCTTGTAGTCATAGCAACGGCCCCATGTACATCCGGGTGCGTACGGGGTGTCAAAAGATATCTAATAGGAAAACAAGTAAGTCCATAAATTAAATTATTTCAAAAGCCTGTACATTATATTTAATCATTTTAATGGAAATATTTGAAAGATTCGTTATGAATGGACGTATAGATTTTCTCATTTATAGAAACAGCGCCCTCATGTTTTCTAGCTCTTCTACATTAGCGCCCTCATTCGTCCATCTTCAAATTTAATTGGGCACACCTGGGCGTGTGGGTTGGCCTTTTTGAACGCCTTTGCAGTCTCGTTCACCAGGGCCACGAGGTCAGGAGCCTCGCTCTCGCTCAGTGTAGCCTCGAAGTCAATGTTGACACCGTCCAAGAACCCAGAGAGGGCGGTGTTCACCTGCTGCTTGACCCAGGCTGACCGCGCGGTGGCGTTGTTTAGCTGCTTTGCTGGATAATCAGCTATAGGGATGAACACATAGACGATAGCTCACGATACTTCACAAAATTGTTATTATTCACCTTATTATTAAGCCTCCTTTGATAAATTGAAGTCAGTAGGGCCTACAGCTTTATAATTGTCACATTGCTAAAAGAATAGAACTTTCCAATTTTTACAACGATAAATAGCATTATGTAAAACAAAACAGGCTTAAAAGTAACCATTTCGGGCCTGGCGCTCGTTTAATGTAACCTTTTCGTTTATGTACGATTTCGAAATCGAATTCGAAAGTTCAGAAAAACATCTTCTCTTGCTTAATGCTGTGTTGAAACTAATGTTACAATTTCATTACTGACCCGAAAATACGTATCTCGCTCCCTTGGAGTGTGCATAGCACATGAGATCTGGGTCGTAAGGTCCAAACACGGCCACCGTAGTGATGTACGACCAATCGTATTGCTTCCAATCATCTTTATCGCCGGTCCGGAAAACAAATAACTGGATATCCGAAAAGAAATAAAAAAAGGTTATTGATGGTAAAACACTCAGAAATAAACCATTCCACATTTTGTTATAAGCCCCGCCTACTTTTGATTTGTGAACATTTCTCACGGTGTGACGAAGCTTCCGTTGTCACCTGACCAGAGGTCGTGATCCTATTGGTCAATGCGCACTGTTTGATTGACATGTGGAAAGGACCATTGCTTGACTCAATATACCAGTATTTTCTCCGAATTTCTCATTTTCGAGAACATAAACTAACTCTGTGTGATTTGAGGAACTGTTTGTCACCATCACTGAAAGAAATTTACCTGAATAAAATGCTTCACACTTTAACACTACTCTTTGTCCAATTAATGCTGCCTGAAATTAATGGCTTTACTAATAAAAACATGAACGCTCAAAAAATTGCCCTCTGAGATTTTTTAGAAAAGCCATTTTTATGTCACTCCCGTAACGGTTATAAACGGAGCCCCCTTAAACCCCTCAGGGCTTGAACTTTAGAGGAAAAAAATGCCAGTAGAATGCTTCCCGGTATAATAATTGTACCTTTTACAGAACAATGAGTTTATACTCCAATTGATAGCGTTCAAAACGGTCAACAACCTTCAGTTATGAGGGCAATAAAACTTTTAGGGCTACGTGGTTCGAAGTTCTCATTCTGCAGTGAGCATCGGTATTACTATTCATTGAACAACAAACCACCAAACGAACCATAAACATGTAGACCAAGGCCCCAAGTGTCCTTCACGCATTGTGCTAGAGGGGGCGTGTAAACACGGCTGGCACTAAAGAAACTTTCACGGAAACATGTCTGGGCAACTTGTTGCTACAATGTGGCGACGGCTGAAATTCAGACTGATATGAATGAAATACATCTATATGCACGCCGTTATCTGATTCTCCCACTCTGGTCTTACCTCTTTTCGAGGCGGTGCCTTGACGAGTTGACAGTGCGATGGGTCTTGGCACGGACACTGGCCAAGTACTCCGTAAAAACAGCAACCGACCAACAGCAAAACTCGCATGATGAAAAGCATGATGGCCGTTTTTGGTGTATGTAGGTTTACAATTCTCCCGTCTAAAGAACTATTATGCATTGAGTGCGCGTACACAGTAGTCAGTGTCCCTGCGACAGGCGAGTGGAGTCCAGTTTTTATAGTGAACTTTGGGTGCGTTCGTTTAACTCACACCCGGGTCGACACGGGTCAGCCTCGTGCCGTTTGATAAACTCTGACATCATGTTCGGGGTTCACCCGGGTCAGCCGCCACAGACTCTGCTCGTGCAGCCGAGTCAGTGTTGGAGATACGTCACACGCATGCGTTGTTCATTCCAAGAAACGGACAACTTGACGGCCGGACAGCGGAAATCTCAAGTAGAATTAAAATGAACTCTTATTTGAAGTATGTTAAGGTAATCATAAGAATTCATTGCGACTTTTGAGGCTATAATTCCAGTCCAACTTTTTTGAGTTCGAAATTGACTTCATGCAGTAAATCTCAAACTCAGACCCGGTCTGAAACGGTAGTTTTGTCAGTGGCTACGGCCACGGCTACGGGTGTCACGTGAGAATCGTAGTGGCCCGCGGTTGAGCGTTCGATTAGCCCGGCTTGTCGTGGCTAAACCCTTCGACCTTTACACGACTCGATCCGGGTGAGCTACTCGAACGCAACTTGTATCGCAACACAATATCGCCCTCTCGTGGTGACACCAGAGGTATCGCTAGTGGTTATTTTCAACGCATCAATCGCCGTTCAATTGCTACAAATCGGGACAAATGCTCAAAACGCCAAGGTGATCAACCTATCAAATTGGAGTTTAACTCTCCGTCCTTCCTCTATCTTCTAGACTCTTAGAGGGATTATTGTTTGGGGGATCATTGTCCAAAAGATGACCCACCTATAAAACTAAACTTGTGCCCAACTGCGAATGAGTAACCATTTTAGAAACTTGCCAGTCTCTTCGGATCTCTGGGCTTATTTCAGCCTGCATAAACAATTTTAGAAGCTTAAGGTTTATTTGTGAGATTTTGTACCCTTTATTTCGATCATTGAATAACAAAAACTCCGACAAACACTCTCAATAATTTTCTTCAGATTTCCTGTATTGTTCCTTGAATCGACAAAATGGTGTCCATTGCCTTGAACAGCGGGTAAGTGTTATGTGGCTCAAAAAAACAATTACACCTTTTCAGAATTTACATCGGTTTTTCAAAAATTTAAGGCTCAAAACAGAAAAAGGAATCCGTGAGGGACATAATGTGAGCAGTCGAACAGTGTGGTGCTGTGGTCCAATGGTGACGGTGTTCGACTGCGTGCCATGGTACATAGTGTGGCGAAAAAGACGGGAAGGGGAGGAGGGGGAAGGGGTCGTCGGAAAGGGGGGGATTTGGGAAACCTCTTCAATATCCTCGATAGCGCTGCCACCAGGCCAAAGTGATGTCCAATTCCAACACAGGCATAATACAATTTAAAGTGGGGAATGAAACACTGGACACAGTAGATGAGTACATATATTTGGGACAGAAGATCACATTTAAGGTTGGGAATTCAGAGGAGATTCAGAGGAGAATACAACTTGCATGGGCAAAATTTGGCAAGTTGAGTTACATATTCAAGGACAGAAAAATACTGCAAAAGATGAAGCGTCAACTCTTCGACCAGTGCATCATCCCAGTTCTAACATATGGCGCTGAGACTTGGGCACCTTCAAAGAATTCAGAGCAAAAATTGTGAGTCACTGTACGGGCAATGGAAAGGATAATGATTGGAATCACAAAGAGAGACAGAATAAGGAACGAAGATCTTAGAAGAAAGACAGGGGTGCAAGACATAATAGTTGAGATAATAAAAAAAAAGTGGAGTTGGGCAGGACATGTCATGAGAAGAGACAACCACAGATGGACCCTGAAAGTAACGGATTGGACGCCATTATCATTGAAGAGGCGAAGAGGAAGACAGCCTAAGAGATGGCGAGATGAAATCTCTGATTTCATAGGGAAGAAATGGAAACAACTGGCAAGGGATCGAAAAGCATGGAAAGTTAGTGGAGAGGCCTTCATCCAGCAGTGGATTGATTTAGGCTAATGATTATGATGAAACCTCCGGAGTTTCGCCTCTCCGGTTTAGCAATTCACGTTGGCTGACGTGAGTTCGGGTCAAAATATATGACGAAGATACCAGGCTGAGAAGTTACTCACAGGGGATATACTTAGGAATATACAGGGGAATTAATAGAGACAGGAGTCCAGGAATTCAGAATAAAACCGTTTCAAATTATTTAATTGAGGTCCGCAGCAATATAAATTGAGGTCCGCAGCAGTATAAGAAACTTGTTGCATCCGCAACAATAATTAATCAAAATCAGGTCAGGTATTTACACTTTGTAGTTACAAGTCAAATATTTACAATCCAAGTTTGTGCGCAATCCAGTCCCATCCAATTTGATCCAATCCAATCCAATCGAAGCCTAGTTGCATACAATCCAATCCAATGAATTCAAAAGGGGTATCTAGAAAATTCAGAGCTCGTCTATAACAAAGTTCCTCAAATGCAATGTGAGGAGGAGAAGTGTGAGAATCAGTAGCAGACAGTCAAGTAAAATTATAAATGTGGCTCAAGGTATCGTTTAAACCTTTCCACAGAGTCTACGAAACAGAGCCTAGGGATCGTCTAAGCCTCTCTGCTCTCAAGACAAATTTAGCTGAGACCCCAGGTCTTTCTCTAAATATACTCAGGCCCCTGGTCTTTCTCAAAATACTCAATAGGCCCCTGGCCTTTCTCCAAATACTAAATAGGCCCCAGGCCTTTCTCAAAATACTCTCGGGAAAACAGACTCGTCAGTCTAATTCCAACTGAATCTCCACTCAAGAACTCAGCAGTTCTTAACCTTGCGCAGAGTGACCTGCTGCCCTTTGGGCCCCAGGTAACCGAATTTTTTGAAAAAAAAAAATTGAGGGCCAATGACGGTCACCTTCCATCTAATCCTCATTCGACCCTTGCCAAATAAGCTGGTTCAATGAACTTTGCAGCCAGGGCTACACCCAGGCCGTGTCAACAAACTTTCGACCAGGCCTCCTGCCAAGTCTCATTGAAACATCAACAAAGACCTGTAACTTGACACAGTCATCTCCCTTCATAACTGCATACCACAGCCGCCAGTCAATTATCTTTCCAGCGCACTGTCTGGCAACTGTCTGGACACTGTCTGGCACGTGGCTTTTTGTTGTATTGCTATGAATAGGGTCTTGCGTAGTGCGGGAAAGTACCTGCTGCCGTTGACGAGTTGTTGTAAAGTAATAACTGAATGAAAAATTACTATGACTCTACTGTCTGCTTCTAACTCAATACGGCTCCCCAGTACATAGTCAATGCACCAGCAGCTCCCCAGTGCACAGTCAATGCAGAGCTCTAAGAAATCTATTAGTTGTCCTTGCTCCCTAATACCCAAATCAATAAGGCAGCAATGCAGATAAATCCTAAATTCTCTTTATCCTGGCTCCCCAAAACACAAAGGATGCAAAGCTCCCCAGTGCACAAGTCAATAATGCAGTGGTCTAGATAAATCTAGTATTTTTATCCTTGCTCCCCACTAATTGAGCATCCTCTCTTCAAAATTGCCTGATTAAAGAAACATAAAATAATGCTTACATTGGAAGCCATCTTGAAATTAAATATTTACATGATGAGTTTGTCTTGCCTTATATAATAATATAACAGGAATCTTTTGTATCTTGAGTTTGTTTTACTCTTCAATCAACATCTAATCTCTGCGCAACAACTCCACAAAAATCTGGATCACCAATCGACGGTATGAGTCTAAGATATAAGTCTCCGTTTTCAACGGTATGGTATCAGACTATTTTGCTGGCTTAAAGCTCGACTTGTAGGTCTGGCACCCTTTCTCCTCGAAAGTCGCATTGTCCAGCCCTGCCTCGGTGTCCAACTCCACCATGCCAACGGTTACTATGGCAACATCAACATCATCTTCGCTGCCTCCCAAGCACTTCGGTCTGTAGTGACAGACACAAACAATATTTTGACCCACAGGCAGAAGGGGGACATCCTGAGCAGTTTCTGGACGCGATATTTTTTTACGTACACCATGGAGACATTTCTCCATGCGTACACATACATTCGTTATGGGCGTATTTAGAAGTACGTTGACTTGAAAGTCAGGTTCTCGGACTTTATTTTTCCTTGAAAAAAAAAAAATCCTCCAAACCACATATTGGTAAAAAAAAAAAAAAGTTCCAAATGACTAACAAACCTTTTTAAGAGAAAAAAAAGAAATAAAGAAGAAATTTAAAAATAACATCCATTGGGAATCGAACTCACACCAACGGATTTGTAATCTAATGTAGTATCCATGACACTGCAGCAGTGATTCGATCTATGTGGTAGTTTTAAATTTATAGTATTGCATATATAGGGCCCTTCAGCATAATTCTGCGTGTGGTATGGAAAAATCAATTGCTTTCCGGACATTAAACGGGTGTTCATATTAAGAGGCCACACGTTTTAGCAAAAGAGGGCGTTGTCACGATGTTCACATGGAAGTAGAAAGGCAGAAAAATGACAATTTGTAACAAATTTTCAGATCTATTAACTTAATTTCAGCTTGAAATATTCAAGACTGCTGTAATGAAATGACTTACGTCACTTCCCTAATTCTTACGCCTGTTTATAATCCCCTAAAAGTGGCGTCCCAATATGATAGCGCCCCCTTCGCTAGAAAATATCGCAGTTGTAACGAATCACTGTTTTTTGTGACTCGAGTCAAGTCGAGTCATTTTAAAGAAGTGAGCCGAGTCGAGTCATAGGTCCAGAAGGTCGAGTGGATTCGGGTCTAGTCACTGTCCGGAATGCAGTAGAGCCGAGTCGAGCCAAACAGTTAGCTCGAGTCAATTCAAGTCACGAATATTTAAATGAAATATAACAAATACAAACAAGAGAGAAAGTCATTTGTATCACTATTGGCAAGAAGTGGAACTTCGGTCTCATAGGCTATCAGGTTTGGCTTCGGATCTAGAATTTTACACTAAAAAAAACTGTTTCTGATTATTTAAAAGTGGGCATGTACGTATCTATTTCCTTTTTTAAAAGCAAGCATAAATTTAGCGGCCGTTCGAGTCCAGGAGCTTAATAAGAAATCGCCCAAAGCCATTTGAATTGTGTTTAAAGTCTGGTTTCGGGATAGTATTTTGTGCGTTCAAGAACCACAAGGCGGGAGTCTGTGACACGTTGTGTGTTTATACATGACAGGCGGCCACTGTACCGTACGTACTGTATTTGTGAACGTGAACATACTTTTGCACCGTAAGTCATTGCGACGTTTTTCTTTTATTTATGGGACTCAAGTCTTATTAGCCTTCACAGTCGAGTCTCCAAAAATTGTTTTTCCGGAGGGGCTCGAGTCGAGTCACTCGGATTTGAGTCGAGTCACTGACTCGAGTCATTACAATTCTGGAAAAATATAAAGGTAAGGAGTTGAAGGTAAACTATTAATACTCACTTTCCGAAGGCTTCCCCTTCTGCGACCGTCTCAGGGAGTTTCTTGTTGTTTGTCTCCGGGAGAAGCAGTGACAGCAGGCCGGCCGCAATGGACAGAACTCCAAACAACAAGAACGGGAGGGGTTCCCATACCAACCTCAGCTCGACGATGAACGGGGCGATGATGCCTGAAATACGGGACGACATGGAAGCCACTCCCATACCGGCACTCCTGCCAAAATGTCGGGGTAGAACATTGCCCTAGTCATAAGTAAACTCCCACGATAGTTCACATTGATCTCGTGGACCTCCGTGTTTAAGGATAGCCCTTAGGGTTGCAGACCAGTAAATCGGTCCGAAATTGCCTACGCCGGCCAAATCACGATTTGCATGCCCTCAAAATCTTCCCGATTTGAGCATGCTGTGTGCCATGAACTTGAGGGTTTGTAAACAAATATGGGTTTAAGCCGTCCACAGGACTGTGAGCTTGTAGTTCTGTTCAATTTGGATGAAATTGGGGCCCTTAAAGCGCTCTATTTTGCAATGGAGTGTAGACATCGTTTTTCAAAATGGCGATGGGCTTCAGGCCAATTTTCAGGGGTTATTATCTTCGGATGGAAATTTCTCCAAAAAGTCAGCAGTTGACCCCCAAAAATTGAAAAGAAAATGAAAGATGATGAAATAAGCTTTAATTTGATGTGTGTCTCGAACACCTTGGAGAGTTGTGAGTATTTTTCCCGAATTTCTGAAGTCGGAGCATTTACCATTGGGGTCTATGGAAGTTTATTTACTGGTCTGCAACCTTAGGCCACGCACTCTGTGCACACATTTGAAGCTGCGCACTGGCAGCGAATCTCTCCATTCGAATATAGTTCGGGACCCAGTAAAACCACTAAATTCATAATATATATAAAGGAAGAATTCAAGAATATTAAACAGTTTGTATCTCTTCAGAATTTCATATAAAAATGATTGTAGTCATAAATACGTTTTAGCTATTAAAAAAAACCAATCATTTAAAAAGGTAACGATTGCGATTAGAGTTGGATAGATTTGGTTACAATTCGGGCGATTCACAATGCAGTACGCCACCATGAGTTTGCCACGGAGAGTTCATTTTTCCCAGTGCAATGTGGGAGATGGTCGACAAATTCGCAGCGTGGGACATTTGAAATTGTTAGTTTTTTCTGGTCAGTAGTTTCGTAAGCGTATATGATTCGAGTATAGTGTTTGCCCTTTTCTTTACTTTTTATCAATATGGATTTTTTTGTAAGGCGACAGAACGCTATGCCCCAATCTGTTACAAATTAGCTCAAGTTGTCTAATGACACTCGTTCAAATGGGCCATGTTTTGTCGACCGTTAACTTGAAAAATTGACTCTCCGTGGCAAAATCTTGGTGGCGCACTGCATTGTGAATCGCCCAAATTGTTGTGGGAGTGTTAAAACGGTGGATAGTGACTTCACTTCACAGATCACTTCACTTGACATAAAGCGGGTGCAATTCGTGCGCTATGTTCATGCGCACAAAGAAGTAGGCCTACTGACCGCGGGTGACTTGATGCGACACACTTAGGCATTCGTGTTTAAATACCTGACCGGCGTAGGAAAGATTTCTCCAGACACGACGTAGATAATGGCGAACGACGCGCTGATGCAAAACTTGCCGACCATGGCGATTGCCGTTCTCGCCACGCCCTCCTCTGCCAAAAAAATAAACAAGTGGTCCAATATGAATCCAGTATGGATACATAATATAAATATGCACAATCCAGATCTGTGTTTTCACTTCGGGAAAGACGAATACAAGTGCACACAAGTTAATGGCGTCAACGGTGACCAGTTTGCAATGTTATTTGAAAGCAATCAGAAGGCGGCTTGAAATGTAGGCTAGTTCGCACGTAAGCAAGCAAAACATATTCAAATGATGGCGCCAGGGTGACCGTTTTAGCCGATTTTCGGCTAACTTTGACAGAATTTTTGTTAAAAAACGAGTTTGACAGAAAAGTTGACAGAATGGATTTTTTGGCAGATTTCTGGCAGAATTCTGCAAAAATGGTTATTTGACAGAAACAAAACAGCAAATTTGAACCAAAAAGTGTACATTTGTTAAAATAAGCTTCAATCCTTTCAAACAAACCCTTGCATAACGGGACAGGTTGGCTGGTCTAGGTGCTGAGGCTCACCTGGAAATGGACTTTGTCGTGGCCGGATCCGCGTTTTGCCCGAAATTTACCCGATTTCACAACATCTTTATGTAACTCGATTGTTTATTTGAATCGTAATCAAGGCAATTCTACCAATCTGCATGTGATTTTAAGTGTTTATAGTGTATTTCGAGTAGTTCTGGGGAGTTTGGAAGATTTTTGATAAATCTGACAGATTTTTGATGTGCATTTTAATAGCAGAATTTGGCTCTGACCTTACGGTCACCCTGGATGGCGCTGTCCACTGAAGGTTTTGAGGGAGGCACGATAGCAGCTATGCAGCTTCAGATTCGTCAGGGCGAATAGGACAATCAGCTTAACGGCTATTCCAGTAATTAAAGCGAACTTAATGCTCTAAGAAACTACCCATCAGCAGTACACTGCTGCACACATAATGCAGCAGTGCCCATGGCTTACGTACCAATGACCTGCTGCAATAAATAAAGACAAAGTAGAGCAAAGCATACCGAGAAATGCAGAGACGATACAAGCCACGCCCCCAACCACCATGGTGCCGCTCAGGTTGATGCGCCGGCCCAAATACTGCAACGAGACGACACTAAAGATGAAGCTGGGGAACTCGACAAGGGCCGCAATGGCTGCGGCTAGGTAGTCATCTACGCCTAGGTTAGATGTGCTTAGGCCAAGGCCATAGTACACAATGTTGACAACAAACCTGGGGTATCGAGAAATATGGGGAAGGAAAGACAGAAACTGTGAGCTACTTGGCAATTCGGTGACATTTTGAAGTTGAGAGGCAGCGGATATATGGCTGCATACGACCGATTTGACGGCCGGAAAGTGGTTAAGCCATTTCTATAAGTTTTGATATGGTTTCCAAAATGGTCGGAGCAACCTTGAAAATTGTGGCAATTTCTCTGATTTTTAAAGGGATGGAATAAAACTTGATTCCATATCAAACAGTTTTTAGAATTTTACATCAACAATTTAATCATTTTTTTGTCGCAGCATGTGTTAAAGGCCCATTATTCTAGCACCATATCTACTAGACTAAGTACTTTAATAAAGAGCCATTATCACTAAGACACCTATGCATTTTCAACAATGGTGCCAATGCATTTTTTTAACAATGGTGCCAACGGGATATCCCACAGTGCTAAAATTGGACCCCATGGCTTTTTATGGTTGGCCCCGTGATAATTCTATTGAGATCACGCCCTTGAGCTTAAAGCCTGTCCGGCAAGTGATAAAACATACCAGTAGAACATGAGGTTCAATGTTTTGATGCACATGTTCGGAGTGCGAAAGAGTGCGACGAACGTTTGCTGCCCTTCGTTCTCCTGCTTCAGAATACAAAAAAAAAGAAACATGAAACAGTCACTGAATACAAACCACAGTTTTGTCGCGGGACCATTCAAATGAGCCCTGAAGGCCTTCCTGCCTGCAATTAATAAACAGTGTACACTGACCAATAAGCTCACGACTCTTAGTCAGGTGACCACGGTAACTCGGTCACATGCACCGTGAGAAATGTACATAAAGCAAAGGTGGGCGGGCTTAGGAAGAAATCAACCAATCGCGTGCAATCACTTGTGTCTTGCTAATTAGTTATTCAGTTACTTGAATGAAAAGCTCTACCTTTGCAGCACCGATGATTTCACATGAAGTAAACATCTCCTCGGGAAATTCCTTCTTGTTTCTGGCCGCTACTTTCCTCAACGTCTTCTCGGCCTGTTTGTATTTCCCTTTGGACATCTGCCAACGGGCTGACTCTGGGATGAAACTATAAACATTCCATGAAATACATTATTTCTTAAAAAAAAGTGAAATCAAGCAGGCGAGGTATTTTGCAGCCATCTTCGAAGTGTACAGGGTGAGTAAAAAAAAAGCGAAACCCAAATGTCCGGACTATTGTTTTAGTAAAGTTCTGCATGTAGCATTTTCAAAATCTAGGATATGGAAGCCCAATTCATAGGGTTTCTTTTAGTACAAGAATCATTCCAATCACTCATGTACTTTTCAAGTTACAGAATTCTAAACACAACCACCGTTTTAAAGTTCTATCTAACGGATCACAAGAAGGTAAGTGTTCTTTCAGCAAAACGAAAACAAATCACATATAGGGATGTGTGTGAATTGTTTCCGTTTTGCTGAAAGAACGCACACCTTTTTTGGTGATCCGTGGACAGAACGTTAAAACAGTGATTGTGTTTACAATTCCGTAACTTGAAAAGTACATAAGTGATTTGAATGAATCTTGTACTAAAAGAAAGCTTATGAATTGGGCTTTCATATCCTAGATTTGAAAAGGGCTACATGCAGAACTTCACTAAAACAAAGGTCCTGACATTTGAGGGTTGTTTTTTTTTACTTACCCTGTATGCTTTTGTTGAACAGGCATATGCACGATTACAGGGTGAGTCAAAAAAAGGAAACCCAAAGGGCCCTCCTTTTTTGTCAAAGAAGATCTGCATGTAGCGCTTTCCAAATCTAAGAATTGAATGGCCAATTAATAAGCTTTCTTCTAGTGAAAGAATCATTCCAATCGCTTATGAACTTTTGCAGTTATGGAATTTTGAATACAAACACCGTATTTTTTTTTTAGAAACCTTGTCCACGGATCACAATAACGGTAACGGACATTTCAGCAAAACGAGTACTATTCACATAAACAAAAAACCAACATCAGAACACTCTCATAACCATGATTATTGGCACTAATAATAACATTAGTTTAAAAAGCTGCTGTTTCCAATGATAAAACAACATGCTTCAAAATGTCAAGACTTTAAGTTATTGCCCCGCTACTTGGTTTACCCAGAGACTTATGGGATTATTCTGATATCATTGTCAGGATACGACATGGTTTCATTTTTACTGAAATATCGCGTACCTTAAAATAATGTGATCCGCGGACAAGGTTAAAATACAGTGTCTGTGTTCAAAATTCCGTTACAGGATCAGTACGTGAGCGATCAGAATGATTCTTTCACTAAAAGAAAGCTCATTAATTGGGCTTTCAAATCCTAGATTTGGAAAACGCTAGGCGCATAAATTCTTTTTAAAAAATTGGGGGCACCGATTGGCTTTCCTTTTCTTTTCTTTTTTACTCACCCTGTTGACCTCTTAATTTCCATTCATTATTACACCCTCAAACATGGCTGCTGCTTAAAAGGATCTATTATTATTGAGGGGCGCGAACAATCTGGGTTATTTTCGGATAGGACTTGATAAACAGATGTGTTATAATCCACGACTGTTTCGTGCAAGAATTTTACTACAGAGAAAATTAGTACGGGAGAGCAGATGATATTATTTCACATATTTTGTTAAAAGAGGAACAGTTGTGACAATTTAATGTGGATTTTACCGATGTTGCATTATTTCTTCCCGATTCGTTAATAAAAAAAACCCGATCATTTCATGAACATTGGTGTATTAAAGACTCAAAATAATAAAACAAGAGGGGAACTTTTTTTCGTAGTTTGTAGCAAGTTTATTACAATCCAAGATGGAATCTTGGTATCCACAAACCAAACGATAACCATCAGACATAAGAACTCAGAGTACAATGGTACAAAGACTTCGTAAGATGTAGAAATACGAAATCTACTTTTCTACCAGATTGAAAGCAGTTAAACTGTTTAACAGAGGTTGTAAGCGATTAAGATTGAACTGGTTAAACAGAAGTAACTGAAGTTCCCAGTTTACTAGTATTAATGGAATTAATACAAACGGTTTCTAAACTTTCCTGAGAATTACTGGGTTAAAGTACCACAACGCTGGCAAGGCATTCATTTGGTTTTTATACACAAAATAAAAATGCTATAACCCACTAACTAGGCCAAAAAGTTTTGAGAAAATTGTGATGATGTTTGCCGAAAAGGTCCCTATTCTATGAAACGAAAATATGTTTTGACAAAAAATTTCAAATATTGGTTTGAAATGATTTGAAAGATATACTCGAAAACTAAAACTAAAAATTGTCAAAATAACTTTAAGTTTTGTTTGTTTGATTTTGATCCTAATTAATGTGATTTGAAATTATCCCAAACCCCATAATTAATAAAATAAATCAGCATAAACAGTTCAAAGAAAATTAAAAAAAATCCGTAACAAAAATAACTTGAAAGAAATGAAAATTAACAAAAGAGTTTTAACTAAGCAAAATAAATAAAAACGAAAACCTGAAAAAAAAGCAATAAACATAAGAGATACAAAATATTTTTTTTGGTGTTTTTTTTTTTTTTTTTACATTTTGTAAATTTTAATATTTTTTTTGTCTTTGTTACTGTATATTTTTTTTTATTTTTTTTTAAATTTTTTTATAAAAAAGTCAACAGGCAAAGAGTTTCCCCGAACACATCGCGGTCAACAATGAAACAATAAATGCCTACCAATAAGAATAAGATGCATTTGAGATAACGAGGTAATTAGATCCAGTTGAGGAGGGCCAAAAATTGTAATTATTTTTATTTTATCTCAGATTTTGCAGTTTGTGAAATTCATAACTTTTGCCGAGCCCGACCGAAAAGTGGGAGAATAAAAGAAAAGGAAAAGAAAAGAAATACTTCTTCGGGATGTCATCAGCAATTTGTCATACGATTAGAAACCGTATGAGAATTGTTGCTGAAGATTTGGAAGAAGTATTAATGTCAGACAAAAGGATACTCGAAGGAAAAGAAAGGTGAAATGAAGTTTAGTAGGAGTGATGAAATATAGGAAAGAAGAGCACTTGAACTTGGCAAATATGAAAAGAACAAATGGAAGATCATAATGTGTTTTCGATATTGAAGTGATATTGGACCCTCCTCAAAATAACATCCTAAAGTTGTGTTTATGACGAAGTCTGTGTTCCAAATAAATCCCTCCCAACTGCTTTCGAGACTTTTATTAAATATTTAAATTCCCCTCTCAATTTGCCTGTGACGTCGGTTATTTACATCTGTTGAATGAGACCCCCCTCCAATTTGTCTCGTACTTTATTTTGAACCCCCCGTCTTGTTTATTTCCGTTTGTACACAGTACAAAATGATAATAACTATCCCTCTGGTATAGATATGTACACAGTACATAGCTTCCCCATTTCCCCGTTGTGTTGTTTGTTTAGTCAGAGTTGCAATCTCCCGCCATTTCCTCCTCCTCGCTCTGGTCTGGTTTCACGCCTCTCATCGGTGACACCACGATGATTTTCCGGGTCTGGTGAAACTCCTCGTCTCTATGAGCCATCTTCTTCAGGGCAGCGCGCAGGCGCACTTCGGTGTGGTGATGTTTCTGTTGCATGTTGCGCAGGTCACGGTTGATGGTCGCCCGACCTTGCACAACCTGTGAATAAGCAAAGGAAATACAGAGTAAAATTCAACCTTGAGGTTTCACCCTTTCTTGAACTTTTCAATTGTATAGCAACTGTGCAAATGAGGAACGATGTACCAAGGTACCTTAATGTGTGGTGATTGCATGAGGCGCAAGACTAGAGTGAGGGATCTCTACCTACCTGGGACATCACCTCCTTCTGTTGGAGGCGCTCTGCTGTGACTTGGATCTTTTCCTCCTCCAGAGCGGCGGAGTTGTCATGGGCTCTCCTGATGTCCAACACCAAGTGCTGGGTCTGCTGGATGCGGACCTTGTCGATCACATTCTGTTCATTCCAAAACAGGAAACAATGTCATTCATTATTGATGAGTTGCTTTGCTTCAACTCATTCAACTTGAAATTCTTTAGTCGATTTTTGTTTGTCTGTCAGTCTGTCAGAGTACCCCTTCTCTCAGTTCATCTCACCTTGCGGCGTTCTTCAGCCATCTTCATGCGGCTTTCCACCTCCTCTCTCAGCTTGGCATCACCTCGTGCCTCTCTCATCTTCTTAGCCTTCTTCAGCTTCTGCAGGCGGGCTGGTGGCTTCTGCAGGAACCCGAATTTCTCGTTGACGAAGTACTCGTAGGCGAGGCCGCCGGCACGGGTCTCGGGGCGAGCCACGATGCCAGAGTTCCGAAGGTCGCGGAGGATCTCCTGGCTTTCCTGGCGGGCATGCAGCTTCTCTTTGTTGCTGATCTTCTTGGCAAAAAGAGGAGTGCCGACGACGAAGAGATCTGAATCAAGAATATAACCCCGAAGAAGTAAGACATGGAGCCTGCTTTGTAGTCGAGGTACTATTGATGAATTTCAAGTCATCAGTCTATCACAAGTCATCTAGTCCCAAAACAACTCCAAACCTTTTGAAGATCAAGATTTATTTTTCATTGATCATTTGGTGTGAGTGACATGTGAATTTACTTGTGATTTACTTGTGACCAGACTTGTGATGTACTTGTGATCCATTACAAGTTGCTTGACCTCAACACTGTATCAAGCTTACTACAGTAATTGGACACAAAATGAAGATGTTGATAATTAGTTTGGGTGGGTGGTTTGAAATGCTTCACTTATGACTTACACGGTGTTGGTGGGCGCTCGGCAGTTTCCAGCTCCAGCAACTCGTCCCCATCCGCCGTGTTCTCAGTGATCATGTAAGGAGCCAGGCTCACCTCGCTGAACGTCGGCGAAGGGCTGTTGTCACGATCGGCAGAAGGGCTGGGGCGGATAGGAGGAAGCACCTTGTTGGTCCCCATGATGGTGCGCTCTGACACATCGGTGATAGGCTGGTCCTCGGGCAGGGCAGGGGCCACCTGTCATCATATAAACATTTAGCCTAAATGGTGTCTACAGCTGCTGTTTTTCAAAAGTAATTTCATTTATGCCTGCTAATATATTTTGTTCTTGAAGTTCATGCATTTTAAGAAAAACCTGTACCTCACTAATTAAGAACTACAAACAATGGATGCTCTAAGCCTACTCGTCAAAGCTCTCTACACGAAACATATCTTAGAATTAACGTGATCAAAAATATAGTTGAAACGTAAGCGAAGTCAATCTCAAACTAAATGTTAACCATTATTTCTAAATTGGCTTCGTTGCGCTATTAAAACATGTCTTGTATATTCAAAGTAAAAGTTCTCATTTTTTTTCGGGAGGGGTGGGTGGTTAGCTTACCCGATTCATGCTGCGACGGTTCTTGAAGAATTTCCAGAAGGAGAAAGACTTGTTCTTGATCATTCCTGAGGAATTCTCATCGGCTGAAGACGCTGCCGGCACAACTTTGGACTCATTGCAACCACCCATGTCTGAAGTATTCGTCACTTGTGAATTTGTTTTCTTCGAAATTATCAACTCAAAATGTAGCTCAAATTCTCCGAGATAAAATCGCTGCTACTCGTTGGTTTGATATCGTTCCACTGCCTGATTTGTTTACGCACACATGCGCCTTTATGGGTTGCTTTGTGTACAGTGGAAAGTTTTTCCCATAGAAACTTAGGCAAACATTGCAGCGTTTGAGTAGAAACTATTATTGCGACACAAAGCAAATCGCCAAATTCTGTGATACGCGCATTTACGCGCGTATGACAACGTGATGGACATCTGTGACGCATCAAGTATCAAAATGCGTCACAATCAGGAACGCGCGTTTGAAGTGCTCCTATTGGTCAGCTGTTCAAAATTAATATTCATAATGACGCTTAATTCCTCAGACGGACCAATAGCACACAGTTTTTGCCTTCGCGTTTCCTTTATGATGCATTACAGCGCGGAAAAACCTAATATTCAAGTTGCTAAGTTGCACGCGTGCGTTCGGCTGCTCATGGCGAAACGCCGTGGTTTCGTTTGTGTCGAAACAAGATAATATTTGAATTCAAAATTTATTTCGCTGGTTCCTGGGACGTTCGTTCAATAACAGTCAAGACTAAGCGGATACCGGTGAAGTGTTTCCAATCGGGTTTACGATATCTGGACTTCATCTTCTGCCGCGGCTACATGGTCCAGCTTCACAAGTCTCCTGACTTGACAGACACGAGTAAAATATTGGTCAATTTCCCGCAACGGAGACACCAAATCCTGCCGCACAAGGCCAAGGGTTTGTGTATTTCCATTGAGTTTGAACTTGGCTCCTATGATTCTAATGAATCTAAGCTGGCGACAAATCCGGAGCTGAAAACGATGCCTGGGTTTCGGAAACCCTTTGTCGAAAAGCGTGATTCAAAAACGTGCTACCTGGTTCTTGGGAACGAATGGTTATAACATTCAAAACTTGCGGTTACCACTGAAGCACCATCTTTTGAGAGAGCAAATTTCCGTTAGAAGACATCAATTGAAAGCTTGAGCAGGTACTTACAAGTACAGGAGAAAGTACAAGATGGTAGGAACGCCAATGCAGAGCTGTAGTCCCCGCCAGGAGCGAATGAAATAGGCGCAGAACGAAGTGAGTAGCAGACCCGTAGTAAAGAATCCCTGGATGAAAATGCCGACACCGACCCGTCTGCTGGGGCCTAAAAACTCGGTGGCTGTGGGAACAAAGACGAGCCAAGCTCAATCTCTAAAAGTTCTAAAAATGTGGAACACAACCTCCTAAAATCTCGAACATGTCCTCACAAAGAAGAAAAGTGAATGTAGTAATGAAGATGAATACGGAAAAGAGTGGAGTGCGAAGCTTCATGAAAAGCGCCCCCCCAGTGTCAATTGGGGTCCACTCTCTCCCCCTCCATCCTGTTTTGGAATTCCCAGCGGCCCAATTGCAAAGGCATAGTTTTCCATCATCATCCCCCAGTTGTCGAAACAATTCTTCGCCCTTACCACCTCCCCACGGACCCATTCCCCTCCCCACTTTTTTGTTGTAAAGCGCAAAATGGATGCCTCCTGTTGTTCTTTTGTTTGTACTTATTTAAACTGTTTTGCATCACCATTCATAAATACTTTTGCGCACGTTTTACAGAAGAGGACCATATTTTTGTATGGTGTTTATCAAGGACATTTTCATTATCTTTTTTGTTTTTCTGCGTTAAAGTACTTTGCAGCACCACTCATTGGTTTTGTACACGTTTTCCAATCGAGGACTGTACTCATTTTGTGATGTCCTCATTCAAAAAAGGAGTTTCCTCACGTACGTCTGCAACACGCGATTCGATCACACCTTCACATCTTATTGCTTTATATAAAGCAATAATATTACTGAGGACCCTTATTATTTGGACTTTTCCTGAAAATGTTTCCCCGAGGTTTTGTACACGAACTCTGTCCGAGGACTTTGGCTCAGGTCCTCGGGTGGACTGTTATTGCAGGTAACACACTGTTTCAAGTCCTCAGACGTAAAGGATAACACCACTCACTGTGGACAAAGCAGATGAGAAACGCCCCTATGGCGCCGGCTCCCAGGAAGAACCTCAGGATAATGTAAACCACCACGCTGGGCGAGAAGACGTTACCAACGGACGCACACAGCATCAACGTGGACCCTAGGTAGATAGCCGGTTTGCGACCAAGCCTGCAGTGTGTATTTTCCAGAATAAAAAAAGTTCAAACGTTTAAACGCGTTTAAAATAAATGCGTTTTGCCTTGCTAAGCGTTTATTCTAAACGTGTTTAAACGCAAGCACCTTTTTCATTGTGTTTAAACGCTAAAGGCTACGTTCACAATGTATTTTTCAACTCGTGCCAACTTACCAGTCTGCAATCGAGCCGAACACTAACGAGCCGACCAGAAACCCAGCGAAGTAAATCGATTGCGCCAAGCTAACTGTTGCTTTACTGTCGCAAACCAGATCAAACTGGAACGAAAGATCAATGTATATTTGCAAGTCAGAAGGCATCAAGGCCTGGAAAAAATCAAATTAAATTGGATTGTGAGAAAATACTTTTTAAAGTCATAGGTGTGCAACTGATGCTTTGCTCACTGTTGTTCACATTTTGGTTACCAGAGGCACGGGTACCATCTTACCGATCGCCATAATGTTTCCCATCATTTTGGCAAAGAATGCTCAGGTATATCATAGAGCGTGGTGTATTATAAGACTATGTTGTATTTCAATACAAGTATTTCAGTTAAAAAAACACACCGCAAGTTCAATTACAATCAGTGGATGAATTACGACAGGGGAATGTCTTTACTGTCCATTTTGGATAGCTTGAGACTAGACTTCGGTCTACGGTTATGTGATGGAGCCATGATGACTTTCGAAGACTTGCGATTGACCCACACATTATGTCCTCATTTTTCTCTCTCTTGATTACACCCATTAATTTGCCCCCCTACAGTTCAAGAACACAACAACCAATACCAACCTCATTTATGATGGTTTTCTCGTACTGCCGGGTGTCGTAAACCCACCCATCTTTCTCTGAGCATTTGACAGTGCTGGTGTTATCAAAGTCCAGGTAGCTCAGTTTTTCACTGAAGTCAACGCCCGTCACATTGTACATTTCACAGCTCTCGAACGCCTTCGTTGTCGAGTTGTACGGGATGGAGGCGTTCCGTTTCTCGAGGAGACACTCCCAATCGCCAGGAGAGGTTGTGCGCGTGCAGTTGGCGTCGTCCCAGGGGGCCACGAGGCACCAGTGGTCGGCCTCGCCGGCATAGAACACCTGAGCTAAGGCGTTGGCCCCGTGGATCACGCCTATCAGCGGCACTATGGCAAACACGAGCTTCTGAAAGGTGCCGAATTCGCCGACAGTGCAGATGATGTCGTCAAAGGAGGGCGCTTTTTGCTCGTCACAGACTGACTTGCTGTTCTGTTGTTCCGCCATGACTTTAAAAAAGCTTCAGAATACTAACAAAAAGAACAGGAGTGGGTATACAGTTAGTGCATAAAAATTATAACAGCTAACAACTAACACTTGCCGAACAGTTTATGATTTTATCACTTTCAATTCAATTCAAACCAAATCTGGTTTATTTGATTGAAAATACATCACCAAATAAAAAAGTCAAAGATCTATTTTTTTTTAAAAACAAAATCGCGAATGTTCCAGGTGCTCCATTTGTCGGTTTTATTTTTGGATGGCATCTAAAAGGGTAATATTCACAAAACTTTAGGCAAAGCCACTCCTTATGTAAGATATTGTTGTTCCAAAATTGTTTAAAAAGATATACTTCAGGATATAACATATGGCATTGTGCATTTTTTTGTCGTCACAGATGACGACATTTGCATTTACCCATAATAAACGTCAAATGGGATACCTTTTTTTCGAGAAGAACACCGTTTACCCATACGTCGTTTTTGATGAGGTTTTCATCAAAAAGTTAGTAGAGAGATGTGATCCCGAACCGATTAAACATACGCGACATTTCATAGTTCATTTTAAAACTAAAAACATTGTGCTCGGCGTTAACATGGTTTTCACTTATCAGAATTCAATAATAAGGCCAAAAACGTAAGATCATAATTATTCAAAAATATAATTAGCTGGCTTGACAGAATTCGACACCAGGTCGGGCGCAGAGCCCTACAAATTTGAAAGCCGCTGCGCGCAGTGCAGCGCGGTTAAGCTGCCTGGGTTTTTGTTGACAAGTATTCATGGTAATTGCCACTTGTAAGTGTCGTTATCACTTGTCTAACCAGGACTTTGGCTGAGTCGTTCAATCTTGTGTGAAGGGTCCGCGGTTTAACATTAACAAGTTCAAACACTATCTACGGGGTGAGTAAAAAAAGAAGAAGCGAAACACAAATGCCGAGGCCATTGTTTTAGTGAAGTTCTGCATGTAGCCCTTTCAAAATCTATGATACAAAAGCCCAATTCATAGGCTTTCTTTTAGTACAAGAATCATTAAAATCACTCATGTACTTTTCAAGTTACAGAATATCAAACACAGGTTCTGTCCACGGATCACCAACAAGTTCAGTGTTCTTTCAGCAAAACGCAAACAAATCACAAAGGGATGTGTGTGAACTGTTTCGTTTTGCTGAAAGAATGCACACTCTTTGTGATCCGTGGACAGAACTTTAAAACAGTGGTTGTGTTTAAAATTCCGTAACTTGAAAAGTACATGAGTGATTTGAATGATTCTTGTACTAAAAGAAAGTTATGAATTGGGCTTTCGTATCCCAGATTTTCAAAGTACATGTAGTACATGCAGAACTTCACTAAAACAATAGTCCCGATATTTGGATTTGTATTTTTAGACTCACCCTTCATTAACACCAATGATTGCCTGGGAAAAGTTCCACCGTGATAGGGTTGCTAGTGTGGTGAAGCTCTGACCAGACTGTCCGTGTTGTCCACTGTCCAAATGTACGAATGCACGAGTACGAATGACAATATGCAGTAACTGTTTGAAGTGGTCAATATACCACTATTGACAATAGATTTAGAGATAGTTCAGACAAACTTTGGACTGAAGCAATTAAGCATATCAGTGCGGTACGCACATATTCTCGTAAAAGTTGGTCCAATACTTCTGTCTTAACTTTTTTTTTCTTTTTCCAAGGTCAATTGAGCGTGAATCATTATAGAAGACCTTTCTTTTTTTTTGCGGAAATGTGTCAGTGTCATGATGAAGGGGGTAGGGCAAACAGGCTGCACGAACAACGGATACATGTGGATACTGAATGATTCAACCCGATGTCTTACCGTTCCCGAGAAAAGACAAAAAAAAAAACATGGACACGACGGGACGACGACGACGTTTTTACGTTCGTGTCGTTCTCTGTGTACGATATATACACGTTGTTGTGTGTCTCGGGACCGGTGACCAATCACCAATGCAAAAAAATGGTTTCTTCAACGTCCACAAAAGAAACAGCTCGAATTTATGGGGCCGCAAAAGTGGACCCCGAAATTCGTTCTCGCACACATAATACAGGAATAACACAAAAACACCCAGTTTTGAAAGGATAGCTGTGTGGATGTTTATATCCTACTTTCAAATGTTATTTCCGATTAACTGGTAATGACGTCACAATGACGTGATCAAGTATCATATTACAAGCAATCAAAGATTTCTAGATTTAATCTTTGAAAATCAATATAAAATCAACTGCTACAGATTTGATTTTGTTCTTTATGGCAATCGATACAATATTGCAGGGTCTTCATTTTTGGTATTAAGTGCAAAATCACGTGACCCTTCCTTCCGGTCGAAACCAGAAGTGCCTTATTATTTGAAATTGGCAGAAGATGCGAACTTGCTTTCAACGATGTGAGTGTCTGCCTAGGCAGTACTGTACAAACATATTACAGGTGACGTCATCAAATGTTAGAGCGCCCTCTAGCGGCAGTTTAAAAAACGTCGAAAACGCATTATCACTTGATGTATGTGGCGAAATTTGCGGTAATCGCTTCAAACCTAACATACATGATGAACTTAATGCAGAAAAGACCTGTGCGCGAAAAAAAATGGATGACGTCATCAGACCGGAAGTTATAAAGAAAAGACCTTTAAACCTTAAACAATTGCTAAACAATCAACCGTGAGAGATATAATCAAGATGTGGCTATATATAGCAACGTAAATATAGCTCTGGAGGTTTCTGGCGATGACGTCACAAAGATGTCATCAAGTGTCATATTACAAGCAAATAAATATTTCCATATTTAATCTTTGAAAATCAATATAAAATCAACTGCTTCAGATTTTTTTTATGGTAATCGATAAAATATTGCAGGGTCTTAATTTTTGGTTTTAAGTGCAAAATCACGTGACTATTTCTTCCGGTCAAAACGGAAGTGCCTTATTAATTGAAATTGGCAGAAGATGCGAACTTGCTTTCAACGATTCGAAAGTCTGCCTAAGCAGTACTGTACAAACATATTACAGGTGACGTCATGAGTTGATGTGTGTGGCAAAGTTTGCGGTAATCCATGACCCAACATTATGTGGTTGTTCCTACAACCTCTAGTTTTCGTGCTGCGTTTTGTCGTCCGTCGTCATTTCACCCCCAAATTTCCCTCAAAAATTCAATCTATGACATACCTGTATGTTATTAATGTCGCCAACTAGTTTGGCAGGTCAAATAGATTAAAGTGGATTTTGCTCCCTCAAGGGGATAAATTCCATATATATATACGTACGCCACCAGTTTCCCTGCAATGACTCCTCAACCATCAGAGAGGGGATAACAATGTCCTACAAGGTGAAATTTAAGCTGGGAAAATATTGAAACATTTATTTACAAAACACTTAAAAAATTTCAGACCAGTCTCGTAGGGTTTGCACACAGGGTGTCAAGTGGGGTACGTATATGGATTTTTTTGCGGAGGGTGCTTGCGGGCTGGAATAATTACCACAAAGAAATTGAAGTCAAATAAAATATAAGGAGGAGAGATAAATCAAAAGAATAAAATCACAGAGACTTACGAAACAAACTCAATGTCACCTCTGATGTTCCTTTGACCCGAGAAGCAGCAACATGGCCACAGCCCCATAAATGTGCCCTATTTACTGGGCTACCTCCGTAAACTAAGGCCACACTTTTCTAGCAGATTTACTCACAACAGTAGCACTTGGTACCAAACTATATTTTCACATTTAGTCTGCGTAGGCCTATGCAGTTCATTTATGCTTTAAAAAAATACTCACCTTGTTAGTATCAAAGAGCACAAAAGTGCACAACTCTCCAGTTGTGTCACTTCCCGGTCCTTTTTTGGCATCCGTTTGTGTGTAACTCAATTGCACTATGTTCCAACTGAACAATGCTCTCGCGCAATACGCACAGAGCGCTGTTTGACCCCGAGGTTGAGTTGAGTTCATCCGCTAGTGTGGCCTTAGTTTACGGAGGTAGTCCCGTAAATAGGCCACATTTATGGGGCTAGGCCACATCCAAACTCCAGCATTACCCTTTAATACATGGCCTCTGAGTCTGTCCTACTTAAGCTAATCTGAAAAGGAAGTAGATATGTACCATAGGAAGAAACACACTGAGTGTACAACCCAAAGGAAGTGAGCATTACTTATAGGAGGGCTGGCCTAATAGCCAAGCAATGGGTTTATGTTGTACAGTTGGTCTGGATTAGAACTTAAAGAATGTTGCCTACAAAAAAATAAAACAATTATACTTAACCCGGGCACAGCATTTTTGTTACTCTACTGTAGAAAACAAGCTTTCATCACTAGCAGATAGACCATAAATGTGTAAAATAGAATATAACTTCTTCAAACAATATATTTACATATTTCATCGCTTGATACTAAAATACCAAATCCAACGAGTGAGGTTTTTTTTTGCCTCATCTTTTTTTCATTGCGATAGGTTGAAGTCGACAAATATCTGATACACTTTAGATACACTTCCAACAACATGAACTCAATTATATGGTCTTTCATTATAAGTACGGAATTAAAGAAGAGTTGACTGAGGTTTTGAAAAATAATTTTTTGTAATGGTTAGTATTTTACCATTTTATATAAAATCTAAATTTCTGCCCTATTAGACTATAATAATTATGTACAAACGTAAAGTGCTAAAAATGTCTACAAAGATTCATACAACTGAATGCCATAACATTACTGTTATGATATAGCCTATATATTCAACAAATTAAAAAGAATGGAATGCTTGGATTTTCGGGGACAACGATAATATTTATCACAATATATAAACTTCCTGGCAAATGAACTCAAATTGCGGGCAGATGTAAGGTATGTAGGATGACAAGACCAGTATTTTCTCAACATTGTACCCATTTCCCCGCATGTCAGCGCGCTTCAACGAAGGCGCGTGATTTGTGAGGCCCACACGTCCTCGTAAATCTCGGCCAAACCTTCAAAAGACCGCCAAAAACTGTCATTCTGCGTCAGATGTTCACGTTTGTCGAAGAGATTATCAGAGACGCCTGGAGGGGAATCTACGTCGGTTGCCAGGGCAACGCTTTCATCGTTGATACCGCTGCCTCCAAAACATTTGGGCCTTGAGCAAAAAAAGAGAGGAAAAGTCACAGTTTTTAGTCACCACACAAAAGGAACGAAATGTAAGAATTTTGTTAATTAGTTTTGTGCAAATAGAATCCAGTATGCTTTTTCAAAAAGTTGCAAGGGGAACTTAAAAAAAATAACTCCGGTATAGCTGGTGCGTAGGGTTGCACCAACTCGTTCCCCATGGGTACGATCTTGCCGCGCCATGTTGTTTCCCATCGTGCCTTGCGCGATCTTAATGAAAGAACGCGCACGCACCCATGGAGTGGAGGCTGGGGTTGCACGTCAGTAAATTCGCCCGAAATGTTCTACGCGGGCCAAATCACGACAAGCACGCCCTCAAATTCTCCGCTATTAGAGCATTTTGTGGGCCTTAAATTTGAGGGTTTGATACAAAAAAAGAAGAGCGGAAGCCGTGCACAGGACTGAGAGCTTGTATTCTGTGAAATTTGGATAAAATTGGGGCCTAAAAATTGCTCTATTTTGCAAAGGAGTGTAGGCATCCTTTTTCAAAATGGCGATGGGCTTGCTACTTTTATAGGGGTGCTCATTTTTGGAAGGACATTTCTCCCAAAAGTCATTGGATTAAAGAAAACGAAATATGATACAAAGCTTCAATTGGATGTGTGTCTTAAACACCTTGGAGAGTTGTGAATATATATAGAGAGTCGGGGTATTTTATCACTGGGGTATGGCATTTTAGTGGTCTGCAACTGCAGAGGGCACTTCATACATCAGTAGAGGGCGCTTCAAACACGAGGAAAACGAGTGGAGGGCGCTTCAAACGTCAGTACAGGGCGCAATAAATAACAGTAGATGGCGCTATAAACCCAGTAAACTTTCAAAATTAACGTTGTCAACTTACTTCCCGAACGCTTCTCCTTCTTCCATCGTCTCGGGAAGTTTCTTATCTTTCGTCTCGGGAAGCATGAGGGCCAGAGAGCCGGCGGCTATTGACAGAACCCCGAACACCACGAACGGTAGCGGAGCCCAGAGCGACTTGAGCTCCAACATGAAGGGGGAGATGATGCCAGAGATACGGGCGGCCATGGAGGACAAGCCCATGCCGGCACTCCTGCAACACGGTACATTAGACATACATACAGTTTGCTTAATTGAAGGTTATGTGCATCCTTACCAAAAAAAATCGGTAAAAAGTTTATTTCGTGACCCCTTTCCTTTTCGTGTATGTAGGATAAATCCAATTTTGTGTTGGGCTCACCACAATACCCTGGCGATGTTAAGAGCAACAGGAATATCATGGAATGAAGACACGGCTTTGAATTAAAAGGGAAATTATGGGGTAAAATTATAGAAATGACGACAAAACACAACGCGAAACTGAAGATGGATAGTGTGCCTACTCAGTGCGATGCCATGATCCCACTGCTTGGGAAAAAAATGAACAGACCTATTAACAAGTCATTGTTTTGGTCAAGATGGCTTGCTGAGTTTGCAAGAGTCATTTGGAGCAATAAGACCTGTTTTAGAACTAAAGAAATAGAGGGTTCTAAAGTACACTTTTACCAACTTTTCACACTGATCCATTGCAATTGGATAATGTTTGAACGAAAGAGGGCGCGTAACGTGTACGGCCGGTCACATTTTCTCCAGACAAACAAACTGTAGAACATTTACTAAAGTAATGAGCAACTCTAATGCAGTCTAAAAAAAGTAAAGACTTTAAAACAATTAATTACGCAATCTGGGATTCACATCTGTTCGTAACACGGTGCTATTACAACGCCCTCAACGTTCGAACAATGGCATACTATGTCATTAGTGTATATCATTAATGAATGTTTTCAAATCTTATGGGATTTTGGTGACCAAAAAAAAGGTTATTGCGTTTACCTTACGGGTGTGGGGAAGATTTCTCCGGACACGACGTAGATAATTGCGAAAGACGCAGAAATGCAAAATTTGCCGACCATGGCGATGATCGTCCGAGCCACGCCCATTTCTGCCACGGAATTTAAAAAAGAAAACCTTTAATAAGTTCTTCTTCATGTAAGTTGTAGCTCTTCGGTGGGGTCAATATTATTCTTTTGACTACTTTGTTGTTCAGTTGTTTCTGATTTGTTGTAAGTGCAGTTATTTCTTTTGTTATTTTGTTGTAAATTTCTGTAAACTTGATCAATTCTGATAAATCATTATTATTTCTACTTACATACCCAGCCAGACGTTTGTCAGAAAATTATTTAAAATCAAAGTGCGCCATGTTAGGGGCCGCGCCATGTTAGGGTACATCAACAATACATGTTGCACTAAAGTTGTAATTGCTAATGGTGTTGCTATAAGTTGTGAGTGTTGTTGCTCTTGTCGTGTGGTTGCAACTTGCAAGTGTAACTGTTGCTGCTTTGTAGTTTTGTTGCTGTAACTGTTGCTACCTTAGTAAACCATTTTCGTTCAAGTTGATCTGCTGCTTCAGATGCCATGTGAATTAATACCTACCCAGAAAAGCACAAATGACGCAAGCTATCCCACCGACCACCATGGTCCCGCTCAGGTTAATTCTCCGGCCTGAATACTGAAGAGCAATAACGCAGTAGACGATACTAGGGAACTCGACGAACCCTGCAATGGCTGCAGCAACGTAGTCATCGACCCCGAAATCAGAGGTGCTCAGGCCGAGACCGTAGTACACCATGTTGTTGACAAACCTATTGTTAAAAAAAGTATACACTTCTTATCAGTAGGTGTCGCCACGCTCACGCGCATACCGAACACACTTTTAATTTGACGCGCGCGTGTAATACTGAAACCTTATTGGTCGATTGAGCACTGAAGGCGCGCGTACCACCTGTGGGCGCGAGCTTGGTGTGTAGCTGCATGCCAACTCAGTGTTGCTTTTTTCCGCTCGTTGGAAATGTCGTTCAATATGTTAGTATTAATACTTTTAAAACCAGTAAAATCCCAAAGAAATAAAAGAAGTGTCTTCTTACTGTTGTTGAGGCTTTTTTCCGAGCTAAAAGGTCTTTGTTCTTTTCAGGATAGGAATCATTGGTTTCATCAATAAAAAAAATATTAAAAGAGTAAACTGTTCTCACACTTACCAGTTAAACATTAGATTAAGTGTCTTGATGCACATGTTTGGTGTACGGAAAAGCCCGACGACTGTTTGCTGACCACCAGATTCTTCCTACAAGAGAGCGATTTGGGGAATTCAAGCTTTTCAATATCCATTTTAGCAATTCCAGCTTTCACAATATAGCTAAGACTAAATGGCGTCGGTATGTTGCATGGTGGATGCTCAACCAAAATGCTTTGCCGTTGAATTTCACAACTTAGCAAATTTTGTGAAAGAGATGAGTGGTCACCAACTCCCTCAATGCATAAGACAGGGCGATGGGAACCAGTGAAAAAGAGGGAATTTGTACTACACTGCCCTCATGAGTTTGAGTCGTTCACAATTATATCCCCCCCCCCCCCATTTTGTATGCACCTTAGCTGCGCCAATGACATCGGGTGAGAACATTTCCTCGGGAAATTCCTTCTTGTTTGTGGCCGCCACTTTTCTCAACGTCTTCTCGGCCTGTTTGTATCTTCCTTTCGACATCTGCCAACGGGCTGACTCTGGCATATAACTAAAAAGGTCAAGACAAAAAATGCAGGCTTTGAAAGTAGCGAATTTTAGGTTATAGACATTTTGCCCTTTGTAAATTGGTTTTACCAATGCTGTATACACGTACATATTAATTAGTTATACACAACACCATTTCGGCCGACTTTTTTAACCCTATGTCTTCGCTGCATTTTCAAAGACATAATAGAATAATTTGCTTTCATGCACTTTGTTGTTTCCAATAATAACACCCACCCAAAATCTCATATTTAAAACCTAACCTGTTGAACTTTCAGCTCAGTGGATATTACACTTTTTGAAAAAACAAACACAGTGAAAAACCATGGATGCACTTTACGTTTTGATCACGAAACACGATTTCGTCAATACCACTCAATTTTTCCAAAAACTAGTCAATTGACTGATCGTTGGAAATCACCTATATTTCTTGATTTCTTCTAAACGTCAGCAAGCCAGACGGAATAATTTCACGGGGTGTTGAGTACCAGTGCGATCTTTAGTCCAAGTAAGCTTTTTGATAATAATTCGGTAGGTTACGTTTGGGGTAAATGCCAATGATCTATGCCTTTAAGACACATCTTGAGGCCTATCTAATATGTGCAGGTCACTCCATATAAAATAGGTGAAGGGAAACTTACAAGTACAGGAGGAAATACAAGACGGTAGGCAGCGCAATGACGAGCTGGAGTAGCCTCCATGTACGGATCGAGTAAGCTAGCAACGGGAGGACAGTTAGGCCGAAGGCGAAGAATGCCTGCAGGGAGACGCCGACCAGGGCACGCTTGCTGGGGCCAATGTACTCCGTCACTATGGGAGATGGGAGAACAGTGGTTGCGAACATAAGCAACTTGATGTCAGTTATTGTTGTTGCCTTATATAGCTGTGTCTTAACTTCTAAGTCACTTTAAAAGTGACATTGAAGTAAAAGTAGGGATAATGGACTGCCGTGGCCTCGTGGTCTGGTGCACGGAACTCAAGATAGGGAGCGGGGTCATTCTGCAGGTTGTGGGTTCGAGTCCAACCATGTATGAATGTGGTGCGTGTGTCCTTCGGCATAAAATCGGCAAGACACTTAACGTAAGCGTTGCAAAACGCTCGCGAAACACCCGCGAAAGTTGTGCAGCGTTTTAACGTGAGTAAAACACTCGCCCGGCTGGTTGTTTGCATCGCCGGCTGGCGGTAGAAAGTGTGATTATTGACATTTTTTTTACCACAACTGTTCGAGCTTCATAGTTTTTGCGAATGCAGATGTAGGCCTATTAGGCGTTTCGCAGGACAACTAATTTTCGTTAATAATAATGCGTATTTATAAAGCGCAGTATTGGTGCTCAAGGCGCTACATCATTATTACCCAGCTCATTGGGCCAATGAAACCTTCCAAAGACAATCTCGACTCCCTGGGGATGAGTACACGGCACATGCTTCCATTTCGGCGCAAAGAAGCTATAATCAATCACAATAACCATCCCTGCCTTCACAGGTACCCATTTACTCCTGAGAGAAAAAAAACCAATGATTGACAATGTGGCTTGGCCATACACACTCGCACCACAACCCCCGGCTGAACTCGAACCCACAACCTGCAGAATTAACCACAGACCACGTATTCACTACTCCAGACCACGAGACTACAAGATGAATACTGCATCAGCTGCTGGTCCACAGTTATGTGTTATGAGCAGTTTTTCTTGTGCGTAGTCCAAACTTACCGAGGACGTACGCAGCGAGGAACGCGCCCATGACCCCGGCACCTATGCAGAAGCGCATCACCATGTACACAATGACATTGGGCGAGAAGACGTTACCAATGGATGCAAGGAGGAGGAGCGCAGAGGCGATGTAGATGGTTGGCTTACGACCGAGCCTATATCGAAAATGAAGTAGCAATATTTCTCAAAATGTTGACATCATGTGACCAACTTCTCTACTGACGAGTTAATTTCCCACTAAGGTGGACATTTCAGAGAAACATTCCTCCTTGTTTGTCCATTTTTGACGCTTGTATAAAATCCGTTTTTAAACATTACATTTTAACAAAAAGTACCGGTATTGTTTAAGGCCTACATTACCGCAACATGAAAACTTTCACAAAAACAAAATGGCGCCTTAACAAAGCCCCACACGCTTACGATTTTTGCCAATTGTCAGCTTTGACTTACAAGTCTGCAAGCGATCCGAAAACCACCGACCCGACCAGAAATCCGGCAAAGAAGATGGACTGCAAAAAGCTGACGGCGCCCTTCTTGTCACACACGAGATCAAACTGAAAGAAACAATGTAAATCCCTGCATGCTGCTTGATTAAAACAAATGAAATTAGCTTCACTTAAAAAAAATCATTGGTTACTGCTGATCATTTTACGTGTATTATTGCTGTAGGTAGTCAAGTACACTAAATAGGCTAACAAAAGACGTTAAAGAAGTATTGGGCCGAGAAGCAAAACAGTTTGAATTCAGACTTTTCATAATCTTTAAAACTGCTAGCCCACAGAATGGAATATATTTTGGTTTTGTAAACCATATTTTTGAGCGAATGGGAAAGATGCAACGGCACCATATTTAGGTATAAAACCAAGTTTATATTTGACGAATTGCATTGCTTTAATTAAAAAAAGAAATGGAACGAATGTTGCAACTGACGCTGTTTTTTCTTCATATATCACCTCAATGAAGGTCAGTCATTGCAAAAATGATGATAAGACGTGAATCTGGGACTGAGAAACATTTCCAATTTTGTTAGGATAAATTTTCTTGGCTCTCCATAGAGTTTGTAGTACACAACCGCTGAAGTGGCGTCAGGTTGCGACATTCTTTCCAAAGAAATTCATTTTGCGATCCTTATTTTTTTTATCAAATGAAGTGTGGTTGGTGTTGTTAATACACAGCGCGCTCAGAAATGGCCAATGCCATAGTTGAAGGGTGTAGACCTAGTACCTGTAAATAGGCCTAGAATTGCCAACGCCGGCCAAATCACAATAGGTATGCCATTAATTTCTTTGCTTTAGGGGCATATTGTGGACCATGAACTTGAGGGTTTGTAAAAAAAAAAAGATGGGTGGAAGCCGTGCACAGGAGTTAAGCTCGTATTTTCTGTGAAATTTGGAAGAAATTAGGCCCTAAAATTGCTCTATTTTGCAGTGGAGCGCAGGCATCATTTTTCAAAATGGCGATGGGCCACAGGACTATATGTAAGGGCGATCATCTTTGGATGAAAGTTTCTCTTAAAAGTCGAACAGTAAATGAAAGATGATGAAATACGCTTGGGTGTCTCAAACACCTTAGAGAGTTGCGAGTATTTTATTTTATTATTTTTTTTGAAGTACGCGTAATTATCACTGAGGTCTATGGAGTCGAGGTTTGCACCCTGAAAGGAAATTAGCATCCTTACCTCATTGGTAATGGTTGTCTTATATTGACTCGTGTCATACACCCACCCATCCGGGCACTCAATCGTCAGATTGGCGGAACCACTCGCGTTAAATCCCACTGCAAAATCGACACCTCTCACATCGTACATGTGACAGCTATCAAAGGCCTCCGTAGTGGCGTTGAACGGGATTGAGGCGTTTCTCTTCTCCACTAGACACTCCCAATCGTCGGGAGAGGGCGTGCTGGTGCAGTTGGCTTCCTCCCAGGAGGCCACGCGGCACCAGTGGTCGGCCTCCCCGGCGAAGAACACCTGAGCCAAGGCGTTTAAGCCGTCCATGACCCCCACCAACGGCACCAGGCAACACAGGAGTTTCTGCCAGGGCCCTAACTCGCCGATTGCGCAGAGAATGTCGTCGAAAGTAGGCGTGGCTCTGGGCCCACCATCTTGATCCGAAGCGTCTTCTTTATCCGACATTGTGATTGGATAGTCATTGAAGTTCAGCTCAGTGTAGGAAATTATAGGATTAGAGAAAAAGCTAATAGGCTCACGGTACCCGATTCAATTTAGTAAAAGCTAAACTATTCTTGCTATTAACTCAATCAGTAAAGATCAGTTTGCATATCAATGCAACAATTTAGATTTGGCGGACTTTGATTTCTGTGCCATGCAGCCTATTGAAATTCGCTGGACTTTGAGATTTGATAGGATCATCATTTGTCGTTTATCGTTCACCTTTGTATGCAATCGTTCTCCCCCCCCCTCCAGGAAATAGTTATCAGTCATTCCTGCTCATCGGGCCGCGGGAGGGCGGGAGCCAAAAAAATTAACAGTATCTTGTTCTTGTTTTGATTCAAACTTTCCACTCCTTTAATTTCATACCACATTCACAAATGAGTAGTATAAAAATGCATTGCTGGTGTAAATCCTTTAAACGTTGCTACTCATAGCTAAGACAGTGTACCCACTCCTATTGGTCGAGAGCCCGTCACGCGGCCGGTCTTAAACGGTTGATAAAGACCAGCTGGCTGGTCTAAAACACTTTCCAAATGTCACACGAAATTTGGACCCCTACGAAATCCTGTGCCTTTGCCGTTATATTGGTTGAACGTTCACAACTTTCACGTAGGCATGCGCAATACTACCAGTGAGTCAGAATTTCATAGTAAATTCACAGTACACCGGCACAGCTGCGTTGTGCGGCACGTGGCGCAATACGCGCGACGACAGAGTGTGTGAAACCGGCCAAGCACATATTTATTCCCTCAGTAAAATACTCGACCCAACAACACAATTTGTTTTCGGTGCCAATTTTTTTTTTTATGTGCACTGTTATACCAGAAAAATTTTCCCTATAGAATAGACTTTTCTATTTTAGGCCAAGAAAACAAAGGTGTGTTAACGGTAACGCCCTGAAAATTATCCAGGTATAGGTAGGTAGGAAAATAAATATATTTTGAAACTTTTTGTGTGTGTGTGTTTGTCTGTCAATGTTTTTTATGCTTACTTTGTTTCCTTTAGGACACCTTTTACGGTATATGTTTAATTATTTAATTAACCAGTAACATATAAAAAAAAACTTGCATAGGGTTGATTTCTCATTTTCACCTTATTTTTTAGTTTAAATGTTTGGCCAAATATGGCAATAAAACGTTGAGGTCGGAAATTTAGCCTATACAAAATGCAGGTAGGTCGGGTTACGGTGAACACATAAACATCGCATAAACGCTGTAGCAGGAAACAAATCATTGGCATTAAAAAGGTATATGTTGACATGGGTCTTCGATATCACAATATCAAAATGTATGGGTATTTAAATTTCGCATTGGGTATAATTAATATGCTAAATAAGGCAACGAAATGTTTATAAGCAATAAGACAAACGTGATATATATTTGAACTTATCTTTGAAAATGAACTAAATACTATATAAATATCACAAACAAGCTGAAAAGCAGTCGTGAATTTTAAAATACAAGAAATACTGTATTCAGTGCAATAATTTAAAAATGTTCGTAGAGAATCAAGTGTGCAGTTGCTGTAACACACTACTCCAAAAGCTTACACGAGTTACATTTCAATTAAATAATATTATTAAACGTGAATAACTGCATCAATAATGATACGCTTATATTCTATCTGCTGTACGGTGGCCATCCAATATGGCGGCCAACAGGGACATTATTTACAAAACCAAGGAACTGCAACATTTATGCACGTTAGTTTTACCTCGTGGACGAGTGGACGTCATCAGTTACGTATATTTTCCAAAACTTGGCTTCGTTCCAGATTCGACCTCGCACCGGATCAAAAGTGATTTACGATCCTCTTCTTATACAATTTGGTTTTCATATTATTGTGATTTTATGTTTTGCTACAGAAAAAGTTACGCAAAATATTGAAAACAGCATGTAGACAAATCTAAGACGAAACCGAAGTGATGAGGCGTGTACTCATTACAACAAAATCAGGGGGCGGATCCAGGAGTTTTCGCGGGGGGCGGGGTTTCATCGGCAAAAAATCTGAAATGTAGACAGGGTTTTTTTCTCCGGACACTTGGCTTCCAAAATTCAATAGGGGGGGGGGGGGGAGCTCGTACCATACTTTCAAATTGGGCGCTGTTCAAATCCGACGCTTATTAACACTATATCACAGAATAGTGTACATGTAAATATACCGCCTAAACAAGCTGGCTCTGCTAGTATTTTGTGCAAAGGTGGACATTATTACCAGTAAAAAATGTTTTGGAGTAAGAGCGGGGGGGGTGGGGGGTTCGCTTTTTTTTCATGATTTTTTTTGACAGAGCAGGGGGAGGGTCCCCCCCCCCCCGGATCCGCGCCTGAGAATCATTTGCAGTTTGCTGAAAAATTGAAAACGGATGATTGGTTTACGTTTGGGTCCCTTTCTCTTCGAATGCAACGTTGTCTAGTCCTTGCTTGGTATCTATGACGCTCATGGCAACGGTTACCATAGCAGCATCGTCCGCATCTTCGCTGCCGCCTCCTAGACACTTAGGCCTTTGAAGAAAAGAAAGAAAAGCAGAAACAAAAGTGGTCAGTATTTCATAGATAATGATGAGAGCAAAAAAAGTAAGACTGATAATCAATTACGGATTATTAAAAAAAAAGAGAAGACTTACTTTCCAAATTCTTCTCCCTCTTCCAGTGTCTCGGGAAGTTTCTTGTTGTTGGTCTCTGGGAGCAGTAAGGCGAGCAGGCCGGCAACGATCGACAGAACTCCGAACAAGACGAAGGGGAGTGGTTTCCAGAACGTCTCGAGCTCCAACATGAACGGGGAGATGATGCCAGCGATACGGGCCGTCACTGAGGATAAGCCCATCCCCGCGCTCCTGGAGGTAAAAAGTGCAAAAACAAAATGGTAGTTTGGTCAACTCGACCGTCGGTCAACTCTGCTGGGAACCACAGATCATTAATAATTGAAAACTAGCCCAACCTTCGGGACAACTCGACCGTTGTAACAACTCGACGTCGTACGTGCCACAATGGAAAGAAATGGTGTCTGTTAGAGTAAGTCGTGCGTTGAGACAACTCGACTCCTATGCTTTATTATGGAGTCAGGCATACTACGATAATCAGTAGTGGGTCTTGAGTTACCATAATGGTGTTGGATTTTGCAAGAGAAAGGAATGTTCCTAGGCAACCCTGAAGTTCAACCCAAAACATCTTACGACGGTTGATGGAAATTCTTTAGAGAATCATGAGAAATCAAGGTTTGCCTGGTTTTGTTTTTGTCTCGAGATTGTCTGAAGCCCGTGCATGATCCTTTATCTTGCATGATATCGATTGCGACATCCTAAACTCAACTTAAACCCCAAAAAGTAACCATTATGTAACAAAAAACAAGAGTGTTTGTAGAGGCATACCTGACAGGTGTAGGGTATATTTCGCCCGACACCACATAGATGATGGCAAACGACCCAGCGATACAAAACTTTCCAATCATGGCGATGATCGTCCGCGTAATCCCCAATTCTGCAATGAAAAAGATCCCAGAAAGTGACATAAAGGTTCAGAAAAATTCCAGAATGATATTCCAAAGAAAGGAAGTTAGTAAAGGGCTGTAAACAGAATCCACTTGTCAGCCAAGGAATGTGAAGCCTAAAAGGCATAGGGTCATTGCATTTATCCCAAAAGTAGCCTACCGAATTACAAATTTTTTATTTTTTTTAAACATTTGAAACAAAAATTGATATTAGTGTAGTTTGATGAAGTCAAACTGCAAAACTTTGCTTCCTTATGGTTAGGCCTATACCAAGTAGCAACGCTGCAATGTGTCTGGTTGCCTGATATCCAATCCGTATTATATCCCGCTTCAACCAAAGGAAACCAGCGACAGTCTCTTTTCACATTTATGCAAATGGCCCTCGACCTTTGACCATTGATCTCCATTTACCCGTCTGCGATATTTTTTTTACACAACTATCTGGGGTACTTTGTGCGCTTTCCTATGGGGCTTGGTTTTTATAACCAGGCTTGAGTGGAGGCTACTATTTTTCAACTTGGTACGGATTTCGGACTTTATTTCCCTTTTTAAAAAAATCCTCCAGAGCCTCAGATCAGGAAAAGAAAAAGGAAATTGCTGCTATACAAGTAGTATCCGACTGAAAAATAACGTTTTTAAGATTCAACTTAAAATTGTTGAAAAAAAAGAGCAAAATCTTTGTTGGCAGAGCGAGGAATCGAACTCGAGACCTCCGATCATTAGCCAGCATGCCTAACCACTAGGCAACGGCGAAATTTTCCTGCAATTCATAAATTATATACTTTCACACATGTGGAGAGAGTATACGCGCGCGCGCGTAGGTAAAGGGTTACAGGATTGTAGACATAGATATAGAATAAAAAGACTAGATCGGCAGCGCGTCCACACGCGCCCATTCACTGTGTGATAAATCCCCGCCATTTTTGTTGTCCCTCGTGGACGCGCAACAAATTAACGTAAAGTAATGGAGCTAAATGTATCTTTCCTCCATTTTTGTTGTCCCTCGTGGACGCGCAACAAATTAACGTAAAGTAATGGAGCTAAATGTATCTTTCCTCCAGCACGTGACCAAGCTCAACGCGCGAAGCCAGAAATGCGCACCGAGTATTTACGCGATGCACCCACGCGTTAGCAATAATGGTGCACTGTGCGCGTGAACGGCGTTGCGTTCGTCACGTTTTGCGCGCATTATTTGTATTTTTCCTCCAGCACGTGACCCTCCATGTAAGTCCGCGCGTCTGGACGCGCTGCCGATCTAGTCTTTTTATTCTATATCTATGATTCGCCTGAAAAATGGATACCCCCAGATAGTTGTGTAAATAAAATATTCGCTACCCGTCTGACAGTAAACGCGCCGCCATTGTTCGGCCGCGCATTCGTGCACAAACACTGCGCGATGTCCTATCCAGTCTGTGTATAATGGAGATCAATGCCTTTGACCTACCCAGAAAAGCAGTGGTGATGCAGGCAGCGCCCCCTATCACCATGGTACCGCTCAGGTTGATGCGGCGGCCGAAGTACTGCAGTGCGAAGATGCAGTAGACGTAGCTAGGGAACTCGACAAGTGCCGAGATGGCGCCCGCCATGTAGTCGTCTACGCCGAGGTCTGACGTGCTGAGGCCAAGACCGTAGTATACCAGACTGTTCACGAACCTACAGGAACAAAATGGAGGTAACGTGCGATATGAGGCGCCATTTCGTAAAAGCGGTGAAGCTATTTGTTTGTACTGACTGATAAATTGATTGATTGGACCTGCATTGTTTTTTAACTCACCAGTTGAACATTATATTCAACGTTTTGATACGCATGTTTGGAGTGCGAAACAGTCCGACGGCCGTTTGCTGTCCTGACGACGCCTTTTCCTGTTAAAATTGTTCAAAGAGGTGAACTGTTATTACGTCATTTGTAATATTTTGTTTGGTTTAAACAGCTGATGTGATTTACATTGCATTTCTTTATACAAGATGGCGTCCAATGGCCTGAAATATCAGGCACTGCCTCATTTTCACCGTTGAGGGCGTACTTACCCACTCATATGTTTCGGTTTCTTAACTTAAACACTCTTCAAAGAACGGACGGTTTGCGGTAACATTAACAACATGTGTATACTACCTCTTTTGAGTTCTGTAGTTCTGAGAAGAACCAGTTGTTTGTACTCGACGTTTCGAACGCTGTGCTCTGTTCGTCATCGGGGGACATGCAAACAGTTTAAGTCTCAATTGCTCACTCTTCATTTACTTACCATTGAGGTAGCGATACTCTCGGGTGAGAACATTTCCTCGGGAAATTCCCTCTTGTTTGTGGCCGCCACTTTCCTCAGCGTCTTCTCCGCCGGTCTGAATTTGCCTTTGGACATCTGCCAACGCGCTGACTCTGGCATATAACTACAAATGAAGACAATAATAATGTCAATGAATGCCATAAATTTGCAGTTTTCATTAGAGGTTTCGAGATCTCGGTTATGTTTGCTGCTTCGGCTTTATATGTATGTAGCAAGCCTTATTAGACCATTGTCTTTTTTTCAAATTATGTATAAGGTCACACATCTTAGAGCTTTTCCGGTTGGTTTGGATATTAAATGATCCTTGAGATCGAGGAAGAAATTGGAGTCAAAGCAGCAACGAAGCCTGGATTTGGAAAATTGCTGCACTTGAGTCACAGTAAAAGTGTACCTCATTTGCCGTTTGGATAGTTGACTCTGTCAACTTTTTAGATGAAAAAAAACACAGACACTTGATTTGTAAAATTCGTGGGTTGTTTTTGGCTAAGGTGACTCTGAGAGGACACTTACAAGTACAGAAGAAAATACAGGGCAATGGGAACCGAAATGCAAAGCTGTAGGAACCTCCAGGTGCGGATCAGGAAGGCGAGAAGTGGCAAGATCGTCAGACCCGTGGCGAAGAAGAATTGGATGGAAATGCCGACCAGGACTCGCTTGCTCGGACCGACAAACTCAGCAACTATCAGGGAAGGGAATTAAAAAAGAGGAGCTGTTATTGTCTCAAATCAAGCTAGAGGGTTGTAAAGAGCGCCCTCACTTCGGTATCAGTGACAGTGCATTGTTGTAGAGCGGACAAGTTGACCTCTATAAAACCTGTGACCAAGATTAATGATATTTTCCCCTTAAAAAGGAGTTACATTTTGATATTTCAATGAAACATGAGAAATAAATCAGGTATTTTTGTATTTGTCTGAAATGAGAATGGTGATACTGTTTTCTTTTTCAACTTTTCGTTGATTGGATTGAAAGAGTATTCATCAATGCGTATCGGTCAATAATCTATTACAATAGAAATAACTTGTGAACAGGATATACAAATAACGTGAATTTGTTTTGTACTTTTTTTTGTTTTAATGGAGCGAACCACATAATACGACGGTTTGGGGTGGGGCGGGGCGCTGTATTTGACGCTATTTAGGGAACAAGTAGACATGACACCAGATTATGAAATGTTCTAGTTCACAGATAACATGTTTACAGTTCCTTATTTTTTTTAGGCCAAACAAAATATAGTTCTGCTTCCGATTACATGACATTCAAAAATAGGTAGGGAAATTTTTTTTACCAATTTTTTTTTTGTGTACGATCATTTGCAGGCATCTGCATGTAGTCAAGGGTAAAAGGTATAAAGTGATGGTTTTAGGTGTTTTTTCTCATTTTTCCAATAAACAAGTAGGGTTGGGGCTGTCAGAATAGGGTCGGTAGGGAAACCGGAAACAGAACTATTAATTTTTTGGCCTTATTGAAGTCAATTTGCTTGATTTAATGAGATATGGCTCCGTTGCAGCGCCCTCATTCGATCAAAAAATATGACCTATTGGTTCGTAAGTGTGACGTCATTTCAACTGAAGTCAAACCCACTGCACACGGAGTAGTACTGGAACCGGACCGGGAGTAGTGCCAAGTGGCGTGTTAAGCCAATGGGCGCTAGCTAGTATGTTGTTTATGGTGTCAATCGAGGACACACGTGAAACCACAACGAATAAGTGAGGACAGGAGTCAAATCGAGGACGACCTCGATTAGAAAACGTGCACAAAACCAATGGGAGCTGTTGCAAAAAAGTAAGATATAAACAAAAGATCTATGATGAGGAACAATAGAAAATCAATCGAGGACACACGTGAAACATTAACGAATAAGTGAGGACAGGAGTCAAATCGAGGACGACCTCGATTAGAAAACGTGTACAAAACTAATGGGAGCTGTTGCAAAAAAAGTAAGATATGAACAAAAGATCAATGATGAGGAACAATAGAAAGTCCTCGATTTACACCATAAACAAACGTGTGTGCGCGTGTATGACGCAATCAATTAACCGCCGAATCCAACCGGAGAAGCTAACACGCCGGAGAAGTGAGACCGTGAAAATTTCAAAATGTCCGATCAACAAAATTCTGTTTTTCCAAATGATAATGACACGGTGGAAAATGTATATCATCGGCTGATCAGAATTTGGACTCGTGTACGTGTTGAATGCTAATCTTCCCATGAACATATTGGCTAACCTGATTTTATCTGGTACAATTGTATAAAAGCGTGTACATGTATGTCGTTCTTATATAGACGATTAGAGTCCATAGATACGGATTGTGTACTCACAGCTCCACCCGTTATGTAATTAAATCTCAGTTCGAACGAGTTTTCGCCAAGTATATATGTTTTAAACTTTGAACCCCATATCAGCTTCCATGGGAGGTAATGGACTAATGCTTTTTTTTCTCAGATTTAAAAAGACTTGACTTTTCAGAAAATGCTGGTATGTTTTATGAATTTTCTTGGGAAATGTGGGAAATTGTTTGGAAGTTTGGTGAAAAAAAGAAAAATTGGGGATGGGTAAAAGTTTACTCATCTAATGTAAAAACTCAGAAAATGCCGTTTGTTTTTATTAAAATAGCTTTTAAATTTGCATTTGGGATAGAGCACATTTTTCACTATTTTCTTCTATCATAAAATCCTACTCCTTTGCAGGGATAAAAAGTCCGACAAAATTCTTTGCAAATATTTCTCGCTTTACTACTTCAAGCAGACATTTTTATTAACGTAGACCTTCCGAGGACGTGCAAAGCCGAAAACACATTGCAATCGCCCCACTAGTACTAATTTACTTACAGAGGACTTACAAAAAAATTGAGGACGTATAAAAATGTATAGCAACAGTTACACCTATACAACTACCGAGAGCTTTAGAGATTGCTTGGTAAGCTATAAGGAAAGAGCACACAACAAAGACCTACCGTGGACATGAGCATTTTGCCCATTGCAAAAGCGCCAGTGAACACAACTATCGAGGACGTTTGGAAAGACCGAGGACGCGCACGACAAAACGTACCGAGATTGCAGGCGACCAGGTACGCCCCGATACTGCCGGCAGTTAAAAACAAACAAACTCAGGACCATGTACACTATCATATCATCGAGGACGTTTGGAAAGACCGGGACACACGACACAGCTCACCGAGGACGTAGGCGATCAGGAACGCCCCCATACCGCCGGCAGCCACGAAATACCTCAGGACCATGTGCGCGATCATATTATCGAGGACATTTGGAAAGACCGAGGACACACGTCACTACTCACCGAGGACGTAGGCGATCAGGTATGCCCCCATACCGCCGGCAGCCACGAAGAATCTCAGGACCATGTATACGATCATGTTGGGTGAGAACACGTTGCCAAGAGTTGACAGGAGGAATAATATCGTGGCCAGGTAGATTGTCGGCTTTCGGCCGATACTGCACATGGTTCCAGAAAAGATCATACAAACTTCTAAGATGACATCGAAATAAATACTATTCAAAGCACAATGGGCGTCTCGACTATTGACCTTTCGTTTGGTACATCAGTCATATTATTGGACAAAATGTGATGGGCAAATCATGAGCCATCGTTATTGAAAAATCAAACACAACTACACAAGGAATTCTAATACTAATGTATTACTGACAACAACATAACACTATATAATAGAATCTAATTTTAGGCAAAACTACAGCGCGTCTCAAAATACCCGCAACTTTTTTTGCGAGGTCATAGCGTCGTCGCGGAAACACGTTCCGCCATTATTTTTATACCATTTATAAAGCATGGAATCTGAACTTTATCTATATGAGTATTGGTTTGATATCTAAATGAGTTTGAAAATTATTCGATTTCAAGGAAACTCGATGATGCGGTAACAGATGCAAACTCGAGTGACAACGTGAGCGCGCTTTTTGAATAGGTACATATACCTGCACGTGAATTTCAAAATTGAAACGAAGAACGATGTTGTGAATTCATTTAAGGTGTAGTCTACGTTGATCGAAACGAATAGGAAACACGGAAAGTAAATGGTAATGAGATCGTCACATCATGAACATGATATGAACCAAAATTGCGCATGATTGATTTTCCTTGAAATCGATTGAGTTTGTTTTGACATGCCTTTATTATTTTGAACACGAATCATTTTCAAACCCTTTTGAAAATCAAACCAATACTTTGCCTTTTATAAGACAAAAACAAATCAGGACATTTAAAACTGGAGGCTCGGTGACATGACTTTGAAAGTTTCTTACGCACTTACCAGTCAGCTAAGGACCCGAATACGAATGATCCAGCGAGCAGTCCGGCAAAGTAGATGGACTGAGCTAGACTAACCAGACCAGACTCGTCACACACCAGATCAAACTGCAAAACAATATAACACAAGTTATAATAAATACTCTTTTTGCTACAATAGGGCGACTTTCCCATAGACTTATGCGCAAACCTAAACTGTCACCTAATCCAAGTTTACCTTATCCTTTTTTTCACGAAATTCGGTAATTTTACTGATTGGACCACGAGGAATCGATCTAGATGGTTTGCGACACCAAAAATTCCTTGTCCTTAGGGTCGTAACTACAAAAGGGCGACGGTTATATGTCGCCTTAATAAGGTGTGTCGCCCTATTGTGAACGGAGTTAGCAAAATCTGTCGCCCTATTATAGCATAAAGCGGACTAGTGCCCATGATTTTTGTTGGATGTTTTGGATTTTGTGGAGGGCGTCGGTTCGCGTTCTGCCAAACAGTCAGGCAGATTGGTGCATGGAATTGTTCATTTGATGATAATCCCATGAAATCTAGCACACAGTCAGAGTATGTCATGGAAAAGATATTTTGCTATAGTGCCATCGCAGATTTGTCCATAAAGAAAATACATCATTGAATAACATGCAATGGCCGCCATTTTGAAAATTTTGAAAATGTTTTGTTATTTCATGACATTTTTTTTTCAAAGGACAAATCTGGGATGGCCCTATAGCCAAATATCTTTCCCATGACATACTCTGACTGTGTGCCAAATGTCATGCCTTTATCATCAAACTGAACAATCTTATCTCCAATCTCAGTGCCGTACTAAGAATACATGTTATTTGTATTTACTTTAATGGCAGGATCATTTGTATTTATCCCAAAAGAAACCTACCGACTTATAATCAAAAATCGTATATGCATTAAAGATCGCATTGGTACTAAACACCCCGTGAAATAATTATGTATGGTTTGCTGTCATTTAGAAGAAATCAAGAAATGTAGGTGATTTCCAACGATCTGTCGATTGTTTGATTTTTTTTGCAAAAAAGAGATACATGTATTCAAAATCGCATTTCGTGATCAAAAGATTGTGAATTTTTTCACTGTTTTCTCGAAAAGTGAAATTTCCACTGAGCTGATATTTCAACAGGTTAAGTTTTGAACATTCGTCTTTGGATTTTGAGTAGTGTTCATTTTGAAAACGAACAAAATGCATGAAAAGCAAATGATCTTATACGGCGCGTCCCAAAATACCCGCAACTTTTTTTATTTGCGAGGCTCTAGCGTCAGCGCAGAAACACGTACCGCCTTTATTTTTATACCGTTTTAAAACTTGGAATCTAAACTGTATCCCTGGCAAATATTGTTTGATAATTAAAAGAGTTTTTAAATTCTTCGTGTTCAAAATGCACAAATTCATCAGATGCAAACTCGAGTCACGCTTTGAGCGCGTGTTTTGAATATGGGTACATACTTGCACGTAATTTGAAATTTGAAGTAATATTTTGTTTTATTTAAGGTGTAGTCGACATGAATCGAAAAGAATAGACACATAGAAAGTAACAGGAAACGAGGTTGTTGCATCATGAACAAAATGAAGCATTTCCACATCAGAAAAAAATGCGCATGATTGATTTTTCTTGAAATTGGTTGAGTTTGTTTTTAACATACCTTTATTTGAACACGAGTAATTTCAAACCACTTTTGAAAATCAAATCAATAGCAGGGCTAAAGTTAAGATTCCAAGCTTTAAAATGACATAACAAATAATTGCAGTATGTGTTTCCGCGGCGATGATAGAACCAACCTTCACCCCTTAGCAGGACGTGCCCCTTACAATTAACCCCCCCCCCCCCCGGTTAGGGCATTGATAGACTTTTGTTTTAAATGTTCCATAAATAAACTGAGCAATCTTTTAGCAAGCCGTTATTATATTTGCATCTGTTTTCAAAGTTCATAGCCTTTCAACCTTTAATCGAGGATAGAGGATTTGCAATGTTGTTAAACATTTTGAACCTGATTAACACACTCTTAGTAATGATACGACTATCTGCAGCAGCGTACGTTGTGTGAAATGACTCAAAATGTCATTGGTATATGCAGAAACCACACGCCAATGGATATGACTAATTCCCATGGCTTACTGTAAATTTACCAGCCAATACTAATAAAGATACAGCTAGTTTTAAAAAGTTGCTCTTCAGTAGCATCAAGCTCGGCCCAAAAACCTGATATTTAGTCTTGAAACTGACAAAATGCTTTGGAGAGTGTTCATACATTAATGGTGAAAATCGGGGATATTTCAGGACACTCCTTTTCTGACTGAGGACATCATAAAAAAGATGACAGTCCTCGTTTAAAAAAGTTCATGGTGAAAATCGGGGACATGTGAGGAAACTCCTTTTCTGACTGAGGACTCACAAAAAGATGACAGTCCTCGTTTGAAAAAAAAGTACAAAACCAATGAGAGGTGCTACAAAACCTACAATTAAAAGAAAAACACATGAATGTCCTCAGTTTAAAACTACAAATTGTGTACCTACAGTGTTTATGATGGTTGTCTCGTATTGTCTTGTATCGTACACCCACCCATCCGCATCAACGCACTTCGTGGTATTCGGAATGCCGTAGAAACTGGAGTTGACTCCTGGGACGTAGGTCTCCCCTCGGACATCGTACATCGCGCAGCTATCGTAGACGAGATCTCCATTATCGTCGGTCACCAGGGGGATGGATGCGTCCCGCTTCTCCACGAGGCACTCCCAGTCGTTGGGTTTGGCCGTGCCGGTGCAGTTGGCTTCATCCCAGGCGGCAACGCGGCACCAGTGGTCGGACTCTCCGGCGTAGAAAACCTGGGCCAGCGTGTTCATGGCGGTCATGATGCCGATCAAGGAGGCCAGGAAAAACAGCACGATCTGCCATCTCCCAAACTCACCGATAGCGTTCAGGATGTCATCAAACTCCTTGGGTTGCTCCTGCTCTGCCTCCTTGGTTTGCTCCAGCCCTGCCTCCTTCTCCTTATCTGCCATATTGGAGGTCAATATATCTCACTCGAGTCAGAACTATTCACTTCCACTAGTGCCCAGTCCACTGCATTATATAACCACCCAGTTCAAGGCTCGATTTTATATGGTCCATGCCGCATACCAAAGTGGGCGTTTATATAATCTAGGCAACAAAGCGGTGACCTTAATGACTAGATTAAAACCCATCAGATCCGATAAGACTTTGGCAAGAGGGAAAAAAAGCAGGTCTGCTTTATCAGATAAAATTTGGCCTTTGATATGTAAGCAATGCCACTAGTGCCCACCAGTTAAATAGGTGGTTTATATTGACCGCTGTTATACCCAAGTTAAAGGGCGCCGCCCTTGATTCGTCACAGCGAATCATCTACAAAACTCTCATCCTCACATTTAAAGCAGTGCACGGTACGGACTGGCACCATCCTACTTGCAAGAGTGGTGCATCATTATCGACTCACTCGCCAACTACGGTCTACATGGCTCATGATATTCAAGACACCCTCTCCACCTCTACGGACCTCCACGTACGTGGGCTGCCGCTCCCTCTCTATGGAGTTTACCATTCATGATATGTCAAGGACTCGGTGACACTCGATTTGTTCAAGATTCGTCTAAAGACTCACCTTTTTAAACAGTATTTTATAATGCAGTGAATTAGTAGTATTTTTTTGTGTTTTTCATGTACAACGGTTCGATCGTTGTATTTTATTGGCAAATACCTTTTTATTCCTGTTTTTATCTAGTATGTTTGCTTGAGTGCTGTAAATCGCTTTTTAGATTTTAGATTGTAGGCCCCCATGCAGCTTTTTGAATTGTTTTTGTATTATCTTGAGGTTCTATTGGAATTAGTTTTTTAACTAACATAACAGTTTCTATGTTTCTTCTTTGTTTAAGCGCCATGAGGTGGATTTTTCTGCGATTGTCGGCGCTTTATAAATTTCTCTATGAAGGAAATGCAGATGTCGCAATGCACTGAGGGTAGCTCATTCCGTGCGCACTGGGTCCTGCGCACGCAGAACTTCTGACCCAAGGTCACGTGTTTCACAAATTCCTCCAGTGAAGGTTGCAGACCAGTAAAATAAACTACCACAGACCCCTATGGTCAATGGCAATTTCATCCAAATTTTACAGAAATTCAAGGCCAAGTTCGGGCAAGGACCATCAGTCGACAAGTGGTGGATTTGTGACGTACCTTACGCCTGCGCACTGATAGCAACGTGCGAACTTCGGTCGTACCCCCCGCCCTGCAAACAGGACGCTGGGATACTCCGATGAATTCACGCTCTGATTGGTTGGATTTTGCGTGACCAGTGACCTTGCGCGTCATCAAGGTCATGACTCTGCAAGGTTTGAAACGGCCGATAAGACTGATTATTACTCTAGTATTATTCCAGTTTAGAGATGTTTTTCTCGTTGAAAAGCGTAATAATGCAGAAAATTCTGTAAATCTTATCTGTGTTGTAAATTTACAATTCCCGTCACTCGCTCAGGCTCCGTTTCGAATCACGAACGGTCGGATTGCATTATGCGACGCTCAAAATTTTGTCCACATGGTCCGCAATGAAACAGAAATCACAGCCGGTATGGAATGTGCGCAATTCTATGGGAAGTTTTCGGATAGCATTTGCGCACATTGTCTAAATGCGGTCTTGAACAGCTGCAGCCAGATGCTTTATACATAGGTCATAGGCCACTTCCTTCACAATATTCTGTGAAGCTCATCAGAGTATCCCAGCGTCCTGTTTGCAGGGCAGGGGGTACGAGCGAACGTGCGAACGTCTATAGTCAAACGCTGGTCAAAATGACATCGCAAAACTTCTGGATCCTGGCTCTCTGCTAGCGTTATGAATGCGCGCGGCTATTGGTTACCACCGAAGCAACCAACCCCAGTAGGTTCGACTAGCGTAGTCAACCACCGTCGACAAGACAGAGTTCGGGCAAGCGTTAGTCGATAACCATTGGTCAACTATAGTCCTTGCGCGAACTTGGCCCAAACTCACAGTCCTGTGCACGGCCTCTACTTCTTCTTTTTTTTTACAAATCCTGAAATTCATGACCCGGCACATATTGCTCTTAGCAGATAATTTAATTGGCCAGCGTAGGTGATGGCAATTTTTGGGCCTATTTACTGGCCTGCAACCTTGGCTTAAAGAAACATGGTTACCAGTACGAGCGATGCCTTCATACTTCACTCATAAAGATCGGTTCCGGGGTGACAGATTCTATTCGCCTTGTGCACAACCTGTTGAGGGCGCTATACAGTATGTCCCAAAAAAAGTGTCCGTCTGACTATTTGGAAATAACTACTTAACCATGAAGTCACTTTTGAATGTTTTTATGCAGACACTCCTAATCCTTGGCCTGAACCTCTTTGAGTTTCATCATTTTAGTTTAATTTCAGTCTCACATCACTGCAGTACTGTACAATGGTAAATTATTGATCGCAACAACATTTTTGGACACTGTGACCAAGTCCCTTGCCTTAATCAATTTCATTGCTGTGTTATGCAAGCTGTGTAAAATCCTTCATAAATATTGTGAAAAAGGGCTGCGGTTGGGATCTGAATATTTTTTTTATGGCTATTACACAGCACTGAAATTGATTAAAGGCAAGGAACCGTTATGTGTGTGTGACCTTTTGACTTCTGCACCGGTATCTAGTCCGCAAATACTGTGTTATTTGCAGTATAGTTGGTCCGGCGATCGGCAAACAAGAAGAATTCATTATCAGAAGTATCATTTGCACTTCGTTCAGTTTGTTCGTTTCCAGTGATAACACCGCTCAAAATCCAAAGGAGATCGTTTAAAACCTAACCTGTTGAAGTTTATTTATTTATTAGATAATTTCTCAGGCACGAGAAAGAAGTTTCAGCTCAGTGGATATTATGATGAAAAACCATGGAAAACGATGAAAAACCATGCACAACCTCATTATGATCACGAAAACACGATTTCAATATTTCCCAAAGCAAGTGGCCGTCTGACTATTTTGAAATAACTACAAAACCAGGGAGAAGTTGTGCTGATACTCCTAAGCCTTGGCATTAACCCCTACGAAGTTCATTTAATTCTAGTAATGCATTACTACACAATTATCCTTTGACACAACATTTTTGGACGCTGCGACCAAGTTCCTTGCCTTAATGAATTTCAGTGCTGTGTTATGTAAGCTGAGTAAAATCCTTCGATGTTGACAAAAAGGGCTGCAGTTGGGATTGGAATCATTTGTCTGGCTATCAGTCATCATGGCAAGACCTCAGTGTCGTGCTCAAGGGCAAAATGATTCCATGTCCAAACGACAGCAGCCTTTTTTTCACACAAAAACCGGTCGCTTCAAACACACACGTGTCTCGGAATGAATGTATTTTCGTTAAATCATATTAAATTTATTACACACTGTATTTTTCGTCCACGGTTCCCGTCATTTTAAAAACTTTTTATGTCATTACATCACAACTAATTACCGAACGAAATTTAATATCAATAGAATTTGTTATTCTGGAGTTATCGTCTCCATAAAGAGTGTTTTATTTTTGTTCAATTAAAAGTGACTTAGACCATGGAGGACCATGGAGCCATGCTTAGACGGTGACGATGATGCATGAGGGCGCAAGTTGTGACAAAGCCTCTTGCCCAAGGACAAACGCACATGCAACCCTAGCGCCTGGACTTACTTCGAAGATTTATATCGCCCAGAAAAGTTTGAGTTCGATTTTTAAGACTGCAAAGCCAAAACGACTTTACGAAACATCACAAAAATTAATACCCCCTCCCCGCTGCATTCAGGCCACGCCTTCTTTTAACGCAGGCCGAGTTTCCCCTGCAGTACATGTGGCCCGCCCTCTATGATCGATGGCGCGCCGCAGCGCGCGCGCTACTTGTTTAGCTGCATTTACACATGGTGTGTATGCATGACGTGTGTGACTCGACAAAAACTGTATCTGGACGCAATCTGCTCTCAAAGTTCTAATGTTTGAGTCAAACATTAGTTTCTAAAGACACCCTAGCGCCGAAAATGGCCACTTTCTTCGGTGAAGTGATCAACCTACCGTCTCGGGCTGTGGACGACGATGAAGAAGAGGAAGAAAATGAAACTCAGTCGCGTTTCCCGTAAGCGAAGTGCTGGTCCAATTTCCGGACAGTTGACATGGTTGTTGATGAAGTGGGCTAACCATGTATGGCGAAGAAAAATGACCAGATTTATTTTTGAAAACATGTATTTTACTGTCATATAAACCTTTGATTGTTAAATACCAAGCTTAGATTTGGAACAACATATAGGAGAGGACGAACATGATAAATCAGTTGCCTATACTTTGTTTTTTTCCGGATTTTTTTTTCAAGTTACTGCTACATGTACTTTGCTACTCATGCTACTGCTAGTGGCCCTAGCAAAGTAGCATGCTTAGGGTCAGGCCTGGGCCCAATTTCACGGCACTGCTTAACAGTTAGCAGAAAAGTTGTGTTAAACATAGCAGAAAAATTTGCTAACCTGGCTTAAGCACTTTTTCATGGCGTGTGTGTGCTAACGGTCGTGCGTGCATAGAGATTTCTATTGTTAATCACTAAGTTAAGCAAATTTTTCCTCTGAAGTAAGCGTGCCTTTTGCTGTGCCTATGCTTACAGTCTCCATGAACAAGACGGAGGCTCTGTTAGCAGAAAATCATGTGCTAAGCAGCGCCGTGAAATTGGGCCCTGATGATTTGCTTTTCAACTTTTTGTTTAGGGAGCCAGAGTTGCAGTGGAAGCCTGATTTCCAGAAAGACATTGAACAGTCTGCTGGGAAAAGGTTCGGCTGTGAAATGCTTATCATTGGCATCGGCCCAGCAGCAACAGGTAGCTTAAATACAACTTGTGCATTTATTTTGACAGGTCTACAGAACATTTAGGGGGAAAGATTTCCATATACGGAGTTCACTAATTTTCCTCTGTATTGACTAACAAGCCCCCAGATAGCAATTTCATGTCATCAAAGTCAATTTGAGCAGTGAGAAAATACAAGCATTTTCTTAGAAAACACTTACAATTTTTCAGTCCAATCTCATAGGGTTTGTACACAGGGTGTTGAGTGAACTTCGTATATGGAAATCTTTCCAACTTTTCAACTAAAAAAATACTTGTTTATATTCGCTTCCCTATACAATGGGCTCTGTGCGCCGACAAAAGAGGGCACCCTTTTACCTAGCAACGAAGTCCCATGGGTGGGTTATTCGCTGGTTGACGCGCACCATTCCTTGTGTGTGATGCAGTGGCCGCGCTTTGTGGCAAATGAATTGCAGTCAGGCAAGATGGCGTCGGTTGGTCACCCCCACCTGTACTATCTTTGCCGGTGAGGGGGTACTTGTGAACGGAGCGGATACCTCTTAGTTCTTGCAAATTTTTTGTTCTCATTCAATCAGGAAGTACCACCTTACTTGTCTCAATTCCCTCTCATCAGGTTTCCTAGATGCTTACATCCTTTGGGATGACCCCGCCATTGTGGGAACAATAGACTGCGACCCCAACGGGTCAGAGGTCAGGCCAGAATCTGTGGCAGGTCACCGCACGTGCTCAGTGTATCGGCTCAAACGGCAGCCAGAGGTTCTGGTTTGCCAGTGCAAGCACGAAATAGTTCCAGAGATATGTCACATCTGGACAGAAAAGGTAGGCTATGCATAGTGATGTCATCTGTAACTTTTCCAAATAGAGGGTAAAATATAGAAGTGTTTCCATCAAGTCCATTTTTTCGAACTACACCGTGAGTCCAATAAAATGAAACCCAAATGTCGGGACCATTGTTTTAGTGAAGTTCTGCATGTAGCACTTTCAAAATCTAGGATGTGAAAGCCAAATTCATAAGCTTTCTTTCAGTACAAGAATCATTCAAATCACTTGTGTACTTTTCAAGTTACCGAAGTTTAAACACAACCACCGTTTTAAAGTTCTGTCCACGGATCACAAGAAGGTAAGTGTTTTTTTCAGCTAAACGAAAACAAACCATATTGGGATGCAAGTGAATTGTTTTTGTTTTGCTGGAAGGACACTTACTTTTTTGTGATCCGTGGACAGAACTTTGAAACGGTGTTTGTGTTTAAAATTTCGTAACTTGAAAAGAAGGTGAGTGATTTGAATGATTCTTGTACTAAACGAAAGCTTATGATTTGGGCTTTCATATCCTAGATTTTGAAAGTGCCACATGCAGAACTTCACTTCAATAATAGTCCCGATATTATTGGGTTTTTTTTACTCACCCTGTATTCATGATATAACTCTGTGCTCTCATTTGTCTATTTGGCTACCGTGCTCATTGCAAAAGGGGAGGTAACTTAAAACTCTTAAAAAGGGGTTCTATAGAGATAGGGGTATTAATTATTTGATATGTTTACCGGGGCAGATGTTCCAAGACCTTGACACAACAAAACTCCAGGTCATCGTCATGGATACGGCCCCGACAGCAGAGTACAGGACGCAAATGTCGCCCTCGGAAATGGTAACCCCTTTCCTCCGGTCACTTCAGTCCCAGACGCTCAGTTCTAAGTTGCAGTGCCAAGTGTTAGAGTCGCCTAATGTTGTCAAAGGACTAAGTGCTGCAGGTATTTTTTTTTTAATAACTTACAATAATTTGTTTAAACCAAGATTTTGAACAAGATATTGAGTCCGGTTCTATCAACCCTGTATTAATAAACCCTCCCTTAGGCCAAAAAAATAAAAAATAGTCGGTCTCTGGTCAGACCGAAGTTGCAGAAGTGATGCGGTGACGCGTTTTTTTTTTCAAGCTTGTATTGTACAGACAAGGTGGGTACTATTTTGCTTTTTTTGTGTCCTCATTATACATTGGTGTCCTCCATAATTTGCCTTGGTGCCCTTTATCATTTGCCTTGGTGCAATTTCCCCATTCCTTGGTGCTCCTTGGTACAAAAATTTGAGGAGGCGCGGCAATAGAGGGGGCTGTTGTAGTTTCCGTGTTAATTTGAAGGAAAAAAAAGGTTGACGCGCATGATTAAAATCGATGCGTGCGCTGACCAGAGACCGAGTATTTTTTTTTTTTGGCCTTATCCTTCAAATTGGCTGTAAGGTTTGGTAGGAGTTTGTAGGAATGGAGGAATAAGCCTGGTCACTGACTGTTCCCCATACATTAGGATCGATGTCCCTTGCAAGTTTCAAGTCCAAAGAATGTGCCATTGGTTTGCTGCACAATGGTGGATTTTGTAGGATTGGAGAATGTAAAGCCTGTTCAGTGACTGTTCCCCATACATTAGGATCGATATCCCTTGCAAGCTTTAAGTCTATCAAGTTCTATCAACCCTGTATTAATAAACCCTCCCTAATCCTTCAAATCGGCTCTAAGGTTTGGTAGGATTTTGTAGGAATGGAGGAACAAGCCTGGTCACTGACTGTTCCCCATATATTAGGGTCGATATCCCTTGCAAGTTTCAAGTCCAAAAAATGTGCCATTTGCTGCACAATGGTGGATTTTGTAGGATTGGAGAAAGTAAAGCCTGGTCAGTGACTGTTCCCCATACATTAGGATCGATATTCCTTGCAAGTTTCAAGTCCTAAGAATGTGCTATTGGTTTGCTGCACAATGGTGGATTTTGTAGGATTTAGGATTGTCCCAAGCAAAAACACTTATGTTCGAAGGCTCAATGTGAATAAAAAATAATGTTTTTGAAGTTCCGAAATAAAACTTCATATTTTTCGTGCACAATTTGATAGCAGGGAGAATCAATTCAATGGATTTTTGAGCCGAGCATGAACACATCAGCTTTTGAACTTTGCTATCTTATTTCTTGTTTCTTACGTCTTTTTTCCTCCACTCAGTACTGAGCCACTGCCACATATTTGGCGTATCCTGCGTTGTCTATGTTGGGTTTCTGGACGGCCTGTTTCTACACACGGACGACATCAAAGTATTCAATTCCCTGTTGTCAAACGGCCCTCTCAAAAAAATATACAAGGTGAGTTTATCTTGGCATTTCTAGATTGAGACTTGTTTAAAAAAATTTGACTGGATAGTTCAGTTGGTAGAGTGCTGGCACAGTGTTCCCGGGGCCACAGGTTCAAATCCCATCTCAGCTGATTCCTTTGGTTAGTCCTGGTTGTGTTCTTGGGCAAGACACTTCACCCCAATTATCTCTATCTACCCAGGAGTACAAACGGGGACCGATATAAACTGGGGAATAACCAACGATAGACTGGCATACCACAGTCTTGTGCTACCCCATTCTGTTTAATTGACCAACACCGCCCCCTCCCACCCCCTACCCCACCCCCTCCCACCCTTACCCCACCCCTACCCCCACCCCCACCCCTACCCCCACCCCCCACCCAACCTCTGTGACAATGACAAGTAGCTTTTCATTGACTTTGTTCCATTTTCAGAAGAACCCTAATGCTGATGCAGTCTTAAGGAAACTTGTGGAGAGAAGGGCACTACAAGGCAGTCTGTATACGTGAGAAACAATCGACATGAAAAATCAAATTGAGCCCGTTTTATACACAAAAATGCGGTTAATTACCATAATTTGACTTGCTGTAGTCATTCACTTGCTAGTTGACGATCGTCAAACTATTTTTCATTCCAATACAACCAACTATATACATTGTAATCTCTTGAAGTACAGTTAGCTTTGAAAAAGCATTACAAGATGATTCTGCATTTATAGCCATTCATTAATTCAGGAGATTCACAATGCAGTGCACCACCAAGAGTTTGCCATGGAGAGTCTATTTTTTTAGTTTAGGGTCGACAAAACATGGCCCATTTGAATGAGTGTCAGTAGACAACTTGAACTAAGTTATAGATTGGGGCATAGTGTTCTGCCACTTCATAAAAAAAACCACATTGATAAGAAAACAAAAGAGCAAACAGATACTCAAAGCGTACCTTTACGAAACTACGGACTGGTAAAAATACAATTTCAAATGTCCCGCGCTGTGAATTTGTCGACCATCTCCCACAATGCACTGGGAAAAATGAACTCTTCACTGCAAACTCTTGGTGGCGCACTGCATTGTGAATTGCCCGAATTATCATTGTACTGGAAAAGTCTTCCTTTTATAAGAACTAAAACGACAGATAAACCTTGAGTCGTTCCATGAATGTCAGCTTTATTTCTACTGGTATTTTGCAATGTTTTGTTGATAGTGTGTCCTTGTTTAAACATGAAAATGAAACTGATTAATTGCTGATTTTGTGAAGTCATCAAAAGCAGAAATTTTGCTTAAAGGTATTGAAGATCATTTGTCATTTGTGCATTATTTTTATGCCCCGCGGCGAAGCCGAAGGGGCATACTGTTTCCGCCTTGTCCTTCCGTGGGTGGGTGGGTGTGTCCGGACAAATCTTGTCAGCGCGATAACTTGAGAAATACTTAACATATGAACTTCAAATTTGGTTTGTGTATTGTTCTTGGTAATCCTAACAACCCTTTTGCATTTGGGGCTGAAAGGTCAAGGGTCAAGGTCACAGTGACTAAAACAAAAGAAATTTTGTCAGCGCGATAACTTGAGAAATACTTTACATATGACCTTCAAATTTGGTTTGTGGATTGTCCTTGGCAATCCTTAAAAGCCTATTGCATTTGGGGCTGAAAGGTCAAGGGTCAAGGTCACAGTGGCTGAAACAATAGAAATTTTGTCAGCGCGATAACTTGAGAAATACTTTACATATGACCTTCAAATTTGGTTTGTGGATTGTCCTTGGCAATCCTTAGAAGCCTATTGCATTTGGGGCCAAAATGTCAAGGGTCAAGGTCACAGTGGCTAAAAAAAAAGAAATTTTGTCAGCGCGATAACTTGAGAAATTCTTCACATGTGAACTTCAAATTTGGTATGTGGATTGTTCTTGGTAATCCAAATAGGCCTATCGCATTGGGGGTCGAAAGGTCAAGGGTCAAGGTCACAGTGGCTAAAAAAATGAAAATCTTGTATTTATTCTGAGATCATAGGGATTAGGGATTAATTCATATAAAACCTACAGAAGACACTAATGCTGTCAATGAACATTCCATGTGACCAAGGTACGGTACGTGTAAGTTGATGTTAAAAGAGTGGTGTTATGTCATGGGAACAGTCACGGTTGCGGGGCATTTGTGTTTGTAAACACACCTGACTTGTTTCATTTGAAGCTGCAAAAGTGCTCAAAACCGAAAGATGGATGCTTAACAACTAACTCAATTAAGTTTTACCTCAGTGAATGGTGTATGTTTTGAGAAAACAACATTCTAGGATCTCGATTTCAATTCAGAGATTGTCGAGTCATATTTTGAATTGCACCTGAAATCAGAGTCCGAGACGCATCCTCGTTCAGCTACGCGATTTCACACACTGAACCGACAAATTATAGCAACCACACGCATCCATTCACGGATTCGCCGAATTAAAAAACAAACTAATAATGGAATTAGACCCATCTTTGGAAAGGCCCCACCCCCAACCTCGACTCAGGGTGTTGGGCAGTACGCGCCCATCACTACCTGCTCTCTCACCCTGGTATTGGATCATTTACATGTGCAAGATTTTTGAACACATATGCAAATGAAGAATAGTCTGGTGCCTGCATGTGCGTTACATTATCGTGCGTTTTTGTATGCGGTGTCTGGGGTAAAAACAGAGTCAATTCGTCGCAGCACGAGCACAGCGTGAGTTACGGAAACACGTTTTAATTAATTAAACTGTTATGATCTTATCGAGACAACATGCAGTATCACATTTCATATTTATATGAACAAATTGGAAAGGAAAGGAATATCTTTGAGAAGGCGTGGACGAATGATCGTGAAAACATGTACTGCACGTTGTGAATAACAACACCAAGTACACGATAAAAATCCATTACTAGCAATTGCGGTATCGAATCAGGATACAGGAAAAAAGTTTTCTATCCAGGGCTTACTATTGGAAACATGGTTGGAAATAAAGTAAGCACTGGGGAAGAGGTTGCCCAACCCCCTTCCTTTTTTCTACATGCCTCTTTTTTTTTAATTGATGCATTCATTTGCGATATCTTTTGCAAAATTTGTCAATATATTGTCTTTTTATATGTTTCCAACACAATTGTAGCTATGTAGAAAGGGTGATGGCTCCTTTGGACACAATTTTGTATCAGCAAAAAAGTTGAAAGAATGGAAGAATCCATCCGCCATCTTGGAAATTCTGCCATCTTGGGTTTTCAAAAAGCCCAGAGGAGCATCATTTTATTTTTTACTCGGCCTATTTAAGTTTGTTTCAGTTTCAAATATACCTAGTGACACAAATAATACAGCCATATCGTGTGATACAAATCACAAAAATGAAGTTGTAAATTTAATTTGAACAAAGTGAAGATAATTTTATGAGGAGAAAGTGAGAACACTTTGTTCATGCATAATTTGTAATTTTTGATAAATGCCCTTTGAAATTAAATTATTCATTCATTGATTCATTGATTTACATCCGAAGTTTATGTTGATGGTTTTGTGTATTGATATATTTAGAAAATCCTTTTTGGGCATCGAAAATGCACAGCCAATCGGCCGCAGTACGTACGTGCGGCCGCAGTACGTGCGTGGTAATACTGGGCAAGAACCATAGAGGGCGCACTACGGTAATGATGCGGTGTCTTACTAGGGCAGTAAAATTTAATGTACATTGGACTATCATTGAATCTACGGTACAGGAAGTCCAATTTTTTTTTTTAAATTAAGAGGAAAAAATCAGAGACGTAGTTTTTTTATAAATATTTGCCCTAAACAAGGCTAGAAGCCACTTCAGGTACAGGGCTACGAGAGGAATAAAGAGAAGAGTAAATACTCAGAAAAACTGAAGGAAGGAATTAACATTCCTCGTGAAACAGGGCAGATCATAGGTTGGCGGGAAACAAGCACCAGGCAAGGAATTCCAAAGAGATGCAGCACGTGGGTAAAAAGCTGTTGGAATATCCTTTATTTCTACATCTACATGTAGGTATAGCAACAGTACATGTACATGGATGTGAACAGGCAGAAAGTCGGGTTTCTCTTTCAAACGCTCTGATTGGAGGAACCAGGTTGGATAGACAGGTCTTCACGAATTCTCAAAAGTCATCCGCGCTTCTCTCAAGTGCATTGAGGCACTTGCTATTCACTGTGACTCTGAAAATGGCATTTCTTTGTCATTGTTCATCCCAGGAATGGACCGCGATCCAGTAAGCACCGCCCCATGGTATTCTGACCAATCACAGCCGTGATTTAAAAGACCTGCACAAAAGTCCGACACGCGTACACGCGCCGCGCGTATGATGCGCGCGCGCGCCCCGAAAATGCAGTGTGGCATTCGTTGGAGAGGAGCACGTGCAAATTTGCCCACGTGCGCAGTGGGCGGGGCTTACTGGATCGGTCCATTGTCGTTTGACTAATATGATTGACTTGTGATGGACTTTACCACAGCTCTGACGTTCTCCCTCCCCCCCCCCCTTGCAGGTTTTGTTACGTTAATTCGAGTCTATTGGGGGAAAGCTATCAGTTGAACGTATAGCCTTTGATTGAGGCAGATCCTGCTGATTGAAACGACAGGCCCTCTGGAACGTTTATTTATTAGTTAAGATATTACTGGAAACGACCATAGTAACTCAAACCAATGATTACCAACAAAAAAGAATTCATTCATACCTTTGGGGAATGTAAATACTGTTAACAGGTTTTATCACTGCTAGAGGTGATGTCTAAGTTAAATACACTTATGGATATAAAACTATGGTAAACTTGCGTCTGAATGTTGTTTGAAAAGTTCGGGTGAGACATCCCTTCCACCCGTCATTTTCTTCCAAATTTCAATCATGCTGGCATCTTTCACCAACTGGCGCATGCGAAAGCCTCGATGTCTGGGGTTGTCCTTCCGGTAGTGGACGAGCCTGAGGTCAATCTCGGGGTCAAGGGTCAGCGTGTCGCCCCCAATCTTGACCCCGTGGATCTTGAAATAGTGGACGTTGATTGGCCGGACGATGCACTTGTCGCGGCCGCGGTTCTCCGGCGTGGCGTCCGGCACTCTCCACGGGTTCCGCTCGAACACCGTCCTGGCCGCTACGATTTTCTTCTTGGAGTTGGGTGGTCGGCCAAAGAACCAATTCCTGAGCTTTATCGTGGCCAGAGATTTCAGCCGAGGCTCGGTTAGGTAGTCTGTTATCCTGGTCCGGTTTGGGTCCATGGGCTGGACGAATTCGTCCACGTCTACTTTGAGCACCCACTCCGTGTTGTGACGAAGACGCCACAGGCAGTCATTCTCGTGGGCTATTTGCACCTCTAGGTACGTCTTGTCTGGGCTAGGGGTGTGCGCCCATGGTATGAGAGTCACAAACCCCGTGTCGAGGTAGCCCCTCAGATCCTCGGGCATGGTGGTTCTTGGGTCGTTGTCGTAGATATAGACGTGCTCCACGCCTAGATTCTTGTAGTAGAACAACCAGTCTGGGATGTACTTTCCCATGTCCTTGACCATGGTGCAGAGGGTGAGCTCGCGCCGGTGCGACTCGGTGAGACACACCGGCACGGCGGTGTAAGCGTACCGGGGATCGGAAGCCAGGCGAAAGTTCACCCTGAACCGACGGATGCCTCGCCGGTTGACTTCATCGGAGATGCTTGGTGGCATCGGGCAGGTAATGACCACTAGGTACTGTGGGTACCCGTTGCCGAAACTCCGGTAGTCCCTCACGACAGGGTCGGTGAGGGTCATTTCCCCGTTGGGGAACTCGCAGATGAATTGCTCCTCATCCCAGGCCTCGTCTCGGCGCTTGACGCCGACGAAGACCAACTCACCGCGCGTGGACTCCGCGAAGGCCGAGTGGAGCGTCGGAAGCCCCGGGCAGGTCAGCTTGTCTCGCAGGTAACATCCTCTTCCAAACTCCGGCAGGTGCCTTGCGCCGGAGCTGTCGCATATCGAGTCTGTCAAGCCAATGTGCATGAGAAGCTTCCTCCCTGTAAACTTTACCCAAGATTTTGCTCCTACATCGATACCAGCTCCTTGCTCAGAGGTAGACAAAATGCGGCAAATAGCATAGATAACTATACAGGCGCAGAGCGCCCTAACGTACTTTGGTAATTTTGAGCGTCGCATGGCCAGAGTTGAACATCAATCGGCACAACTTGGTGCATTATGAAAATGACATGATTAAAGAATGTCAAACGGAAATTTCAGTTTTTCAGTGGAGTTGTTGCTCAGCAGCTCTATTAGCATTCATTCACCCATCCCAACACCAGTTTCCGTCGCGTCACTGCGACTTTCATCTATATGGTAGAGAAATAGAAAGAAATCTTTGCAATACAAGTGGATGCAAACGGAAATTGCTGTCACACGTTATTAGTTCACAAGAGATGAACAGCAGATGACAATGAAAGCTTTCAACGTATTGTTGATGTACCCTTACCTGGCGCGGCCCCCAACGTGGCGCACTTTGATTTTTCGCCTGTAGCGCCTACCTAGAGCAAAAGTTTTAACTGAAATTTCACAGAAAGTGAAATTTCATCAAGTTCTAAACACTTCTTTTCATAAATCGTGAGTTTATTTACCCGTAACAAAGTTAGAAGAAAAATTTATTTTGGCCTGATTTTCTGATTTTATTTTCAACTGCAAAGTGAACCCTTTGAAAATGCCCCCATTATAAGGACATAATTTTCTGACAAACATCTGGCTGGGTATGTAAGTAGAAAGAATAATTATTTTATCAAAATTTATCAAGTTTACAGAAATTCTTAAATGTTAATTAGGAATTTCCGAGATTTATTCAAGTGGGGGCGCTATTCAAAACTGACCATTATTGTATACTATATTATCATAATGGACATTTTCACGGCGCATATAGCGGGTTTTCTTTGGTGGGATTGATGTCAGAAGAACTCTATAAACACTTTACATCACTGACAAAAAAAAATTAAAAAAAAATTGTAAACCCCCCCCCCCCCTTCCCACTGGATACGCAACTGGAACTATATCCAAATGTCGACGCCGGAAGGAGCCGGGGAAAATGTTGCAACCTGACGCCACTTTTTTTTTCATAATATCATCTCAATGAAGGTGATTCATTGCAAAAATGACGATAAGACATATTTCCAATTTTGTTAGGAAATACTTTTAAAAAAAACAATTTCTCGACTCTCCATAGACTTTGTACACAATCGTGAAAGTGGCGTCAGGTTGCAACATTTTCCCAAGTCTTGTCATCTCCACTCAATGCCAATACTTCTTTTGACGCAATGGTTTAAGTCGAAGAATACATTCGCAAGTGTGGATTCTTAATTTACGAATTCACTCGGCGCTTCGATCGCGCCTCGTGAATTCGTAAATTACAAATCCACACTTTCTCGTGTATTCTCCTTAACCAAAAAATGTGGTTGTGGTCCACGAAATTCTCCGAAGATTAAAATCAAAGAATATCAACTACATACCTTTGCTGAAAGCGGGTTTTACATCGAGGTCCATTTTGTGTAGTTATAGCCTGCACCTCATACCAAACGAACGAGATTTTTACTGCCAGTATGTAGGCCGTAGTCGACAACATTTGGGCAACGTGGTGTCCATCCTCACAGCGGAAACCCGGAATGTTTACTTGAAACTTACTGAAAGTCCAAAGGTCCATTTTTATTATCAAACCCAATATCATCCTGGAGAGGTCTAAACGTTGACTTTATCACTCCTTGTGTATACACCACTCAAACACGGCCCGTTTGGTATACCCAACGAAGGAGGAATGTTCGGGGTAGGCTTTTTACTGCCGAGAATAAACAGATCAACCTGTTTTCCCAACCGTGACGCGGGGGGCAAGGACGTGGAGCCTCACAAAAATTGTTTGCGTGTCCAAAAGCTGTTCCTCTTTCAGTGCCGTGTTTCTGAGGTTGGGAAAACAAGACTAAGCTGCTTAGCAAGCCTTTAAACATGCAGTTTGAGACTAATTAAATTGAAGGGTCTATGGTATTGTCATCTAAGTCAACTTAACGGGCCAAGCTTTGTGATGTTGAAATGTGTAAAGAATAATTTTCGTTCCACGCATGGGCGTCGCGAGGCCCCCCCCCCCGGACAAGCAAAAAAAAAAGGAAAGAAAAGAAAAAGAGGCGCGAAGTCATAGTGGTGTAAATTTAATGGGTTGGGGGGGGGCAAAATGTCCCTGCCCCCTCTAAAACTGATAAACCGAGAATATGTTGAGAAATACAGGAATTTCTTGGCAAAAATATTTTTTGCCCCCCTCTAGAAAAAAATCCTGGAGACGCACACGGTTTCATGCGTTTCATTCGTGCTTTTCCAATAATAACACCTCTCTAAATACAAAGAAGAAAACTCAAAACCTTAACCTGTTGAAGTTTCAGCTCAGCGGATATTACACTTTTCGAGAAAAAAGTGAAAAACATCGCACCGTGACCCTTTAGATCACAAAACACGATTTCGTCAAGTGCACTCGATCTCTATTTCCAAAACTCAAGTCAATTGACCGATCGTTGCAAATCGCCTCAGGACAGTTCTTGATTTCTTCTACATGTCAGCAAGCCAGACGGAATAATTACACAAGGTGTTAATGGTACCAATACCATCTTTAAATCCAGGTAAACTTTTTGATACTTATGCTGTACTCGGATTTATTTGGAGAAAATGCAAACGATAGAATTAAATTTCTGTGGGGGAGCGCCAAATTGAACAACAATATCTGTCCGGAGATCTTTGTAATTAAGTTCCAGTCTTTCAAAGATTGAAAAAAAAAATTGTATAAAATTCGAAGATCTGAATTAAATTCACCATTACAGTGTAGCCAGTTTTGACACCTATATAGTATTCCTCTTTCAATGGATAGAAATTGATAAATGGAGGGGTTCCTGTAACAAACGAAGTTGCCACTGTGAATATGATTGATTATAAGAATGTCAGTTTTGAAGTAGGCCTACGGTGTGTAAACCTCCCCCCCCCCAAAAAAAAAAACAGGGGGGCAATTTTTGTGTCAAAAATTTTAAGAATGTAAAAAAATGACATTTTCGAAAAAAAAAAAAAACAATGTGAATAATGTGCTAAATGCATGACTTAAAAAACAAAAATCGCGACACCCTGAATGGATTGTCACACTTATTTTGACTCCAAAGATTGACACTAATTTCAATCAAGCGTTTGCTCGTTGGCCGTGATCGTCTAGTGGTTAGGACATTGCGTTGTGGTCGAATAACCCAGGTTCGAATCCTGGTCACGGCACACTTTTTGACATTTTCCATTATTTATAAAAAATCTAAATAAGAGACGTATTTCAAAATACTTTCTTCATATTTTTTGTGCAGCGGCTGTCATTGCAAAGTGGTTATATAGGACATTACGTTGTGGGCGATATATTTTTCCGTTTTCCGTTATGTCATTTTGACATTTTCCATTTCACATAAAAAAAGGAACATAAATTGTATTTGATAATATTTCATCACGCTTTGTGCAACTGCTGTGATCGTCTAGTGGTTAGGACATTGCGTTGTGGTCGCAATAACCCAGGTTCGAATCCTGGTCATGGCAATTTTTTTTATATTTTTTTTTGACGAATTTTCTGGGGAAGTTCCCCAATCTGTTTAATTGCATTTGAATCGCGATGTGCTATCTTTTTTTTTCTCCCCCTCCCCAATTATTAAAAAAAAATGAGTTTCTCTCACAAAAACCCTGCATTGCTTTTCAATATTGAAGAATGTTCAATTTATGAAAGATCTCCCCCCCCCCCCGCTAAATTAAGGGGCCCCGCCTCCCATTGCTTACGCGCAGTGCTCACAAAATAATGAGGGCGCTGTTCTCTCAGAAACCACCATGGCTTGAACTTTAGTTGCGACTGCCCAGTGCTGTATGTTGTCAATGTCAACACTTCGATGTTTTCATCATTTGTTTTCCCGTGAGTAGAACTTCAAATTAACAGGTTAAACCTTAATGCCCGCCACTTACATTCCTGTTATTTAAAAAACCACAAAGTATTCAGAGCCACTTCTTTGACTAGTTTGGTTAACTTGTGTGCAAAGTCTATGGAGAGTTGAGTGCATTTTAGCCTGACTGCGTCTGGCCGTACAGTACTATCGCAAGCTCTGTACTACAGAGCTTGCGATAGTACTGTACGGCCAGACGCAGTCGGGCTAAGTGCATTTTAGAAGTGATTTCTAGCGAAATTGGAAATTATTCTCAGTCTCAGATTCATGACTTTTCCACTGTTTTGCAATGACTGATCTTCATTGAGACAATATGATGAAAAAGAAGCGTCAGCTTCAGGTAGATACTTTACTGTTTAATTTACTCAGCAAAAAAACTGTTAAATTCCGCACCTTTCCACTAGTAACATGACTAACTAACTAAGCAAAGTACATTGGTGGCTGTTGCCTGTCATTCAGTAATCATCAGTCTGAAGTGCGTCCGCATACGTGCGCTGTTGACCAGAATTGAATGACAGGCAACAGCACGTAAAGCATGAGTATCATGACCCATGACCTCAAGCAGATTACAGGAATATGGACGCCATTGTGTTTGTGTCTAGCCGAAAGCCGTCCGAATTTTTCCTGAAATTACCGAATAACTAGACGTCTGAAGGTTCAGAATTCAACATTTTTTTGCTAATAAGCAAGCAGTTAAGTATCTACCTTGGTGATTATTAAGTGACAAAACAGTTCCAATATTGATGCTTTCCACAGACGTCATCTAAGATACATACTAGGTATTCGCTGGCCAGAAAAGATATCAAATGAAGACCTGTACACCAAAACCAACCAAAACCAACCAAAACCAACCAAAACCAACCAAAACCAACCAAAACCAACCAAAACCAACCAAAACCAACCAAAACCAACCAAAACCAACCAAAAGCCGTGGAGTGTAAACATCACAAACAAGAAGATTGAGCTGGCTCGGTCATCTACTGCGTCTGCCACAAGACGCACCAGCAAAGATTGCACAAGACGAAATACAAAGAAAAGTGAAAAGACCGGCAGGGGGGAAGAAACGAACATGGATAGACACAATTAACAACGACCTCAAACCCCTAGGCAGCATAGACCTGAACAAGGAGATCAATGACAGAGCTGGCTGGAGACAACAGATCAGATGCGCAATGTTTAATTAGAAACGAGTGCGCAACAGACAACGACGACAACGACGACGAATATTGATTTTGTTTTCTGCTACCCTAGTATCGGACCTTTCCATACACAGTTTATCATGGTCGTGTGGCTCACTATAAGGAGGAAATCCAGTTATTTGAGCCACGTTTATGGGGTTATTTGAACTTAGAAAGCAAATAAAAAGTGGTGTTTGGAACTTTGGAAGTTTTGTCTTCGGACAAACTGAAACTCACAATTTTGAATTATATGTCATCTGCCATGCCCTGTATTTTCAAATCAGACTTTTATTTACTCTTCTGTTTTAAAAAATTGTTTCCCTTTATAATCTTATTACCATTCTCTTCCACAGAAGGTACCAGGGTGCTAGAAATGTGCCGTCATAATGGGAGGCGGGGCGTCCAACTCAAACAGATCGTCCCAGAAGAGGCGTAGTACTAAATCCTCTCCGCCTAGCCTACCCAGCCATGTCTTAGACAAGCTCAGGGTGTGCCTGACGTCTCTGCCCTACCCCCAGGGGCTGGTTGACAGGCAAGCAGTTAGCAGAGCAGCTGAGAAAGCGGAACGGGTGGACGTGTCTGAGCCGCAGGTTATACTCACCAAAGGTATAAATTGACTGGCTGGGAGCTTGTTACAGGAATAATAATAATAATAATATAGTGCTTATATAGCGCCTTATACCAAAGGTCTCAAAGCGCCTCACAATTATTACCCCTGTTCATCAGGCCACGAGACCAGTTTCTGCAGCAGCTTAAGATCAGCGCATTCTGGTCTCTACCTTCACAGGTACCCATTTATACTCCTGGGTGGAGAGAGGCAATCGTAGTAAAGTGTCTTGCCCAAGAACACAAGCACCTTGTTCCCTGTCAGGGTTCGAACCCCCCAAAAAATAAGCCACAGTGAAAAATTTTTCCAGTTTCTTGTCCCCACCCGCATCCTTTTTCCCGCCTGCCACCTTATATTTTCATTTTTTTAAATCATACATTTGCAATATATTGTCCAAATAAATTGTCAATATAATATTGACTTTTATTTGTTTCCAACAAAATTGTCGCTATGTAGAACGGGTGACAACTCCTTTGGACATAATTTTGTATCAGCAAAAGAGTAAAATAAAAATAGAAGAATCCATCCGCCATCTTGTGGGGAAAAAAACATTAAAAAAAAAACCACTTCCTTAATTTTTTCAAAAGCCCAGACGATTTAAAATTATTTTTTTTACGCTGCCTTTGCAGAAACATGAAATAAACCCTGGCCAATAACAATATGGCGAAAGTGTCTTGCTTTCTTTTTTTGAAGGGGAGAATGCTAAAGGTATTTACATCATCATCGCCGGCGAGGCTCAAGTTGTGTCTGCGTCCGGTACCGTCATAGCAGAGCTTTCTTCTGGGGATCTGTTTGGGGAACTGTCGACGCTGTTTTACATACCCTGCACGGCGACCATCAAGACACCCACAAAGTAGGTGACGTAGTCTTGGTCCAAATCCGAGTTTGGATTTCATTCCCTAATGCAGCTAGCCTTTAGTCAAGTCCCACGCGCTTATCCGGACACGTGACGCACCCCGGATGCTGGCATGTAAAAAGACTAGCACGAGCGGCGAAGCCGCGAGGGCCTTTACCATCTCGTGGAGAGTGCTTATGTTTTTCTTTACATTTGTCTACCGATTTGGAAGACAAATTTTCCTGCATAATGCATGACATGTTGTGAATGCGTGCGCGTCTTGCTTTTTTAGAACGCGTGTGGCGCGCGCACTCGAAGGCGCGCGTGCGTGTCATCACCTCAAAAATGGCTTGTTGGTTCATATATATCGGCATACATGCATGATTCAGTTTACTTGAAAAAATGAATAATGATTAGCTCCACGAGATGGTAAAGGCGCTCATGGCTTCACCACTCGACTGGTCTTTTTTCGTGCCAGAATCTCGGGCACCACACATCCAGGTAGCTACGCGCGCCTTGACTAAAGGCTATAATGCAGCCAGTATTGGGTTTTGCCCTTCACCGATGTATTTTAAACACTGTAAACTCAGTGTTGTATCGAGTGATTATGAGAACAAAATCCACTATCTACTCAGGTTCGACTCGAACCCACGACCTCCTACTTACTAGTGTAGTTGTCATATTCAAACCAGCCAGCCGACCCCGGCAAGCTCAGTGGTAAGACGTCTGCACTAGTAAGCAGGAGGCCGTGGGTTCAAGTCCTACCAGATATCTCGATCTATCTCGATCTTTCGGCGATCACCGGGGCCAGCACAGAAAGTCCCCTCATCCAACTTGTGATGTCACAAGTTGCGATGGTGATCCCCAAGCTTGATGAGCAGTCAACCGAGACAAAAGAGCTGCGGGGAGAGATATGAGGGCTTCGCACAGAGGTAAACGAGCTGTGGGCAGAGGTATGAGAGCTTCGGTCCAAGGAGAAGAACGCCTCAAGTATCACCAGTGAACATCGGGAGCCACAGTACGTCATCACCGACAAGCATCTCAACACAGTGCTAATAGGCACACCGAACAATGCCACCCATACAATGAACAAGGACACTTACGACAAAATCTTCGACAAGGTGGACAACCCCAAGGACTTGATCGTCAAATTAAGGGCAGAAGTCTTCACCCCAGAGGAACTCGCCAGATCAAATTACCATGGCGGTGTTATCTTCAATGGCAAAGAAAAGGTCACCAAAGAATGTTTGAGGAAGAAGCCCGAGTTCATTGCAATAATGTCCCAAGCGGCCATTGACTTCCCAAGACACAAAATTGACGAGAAACTGCAAAAAGCACTGAAGGATGCAGTCAATGCAAAATGTAGAAAAAAGTCTTCCATGTTAAATAATAATAATAATAATAATAATTTGGGAGGCTAATCATCCTTACTCGCAGCTGGGATGCTGAATTGCGAAGGACGCGGCTACAACGTCGTCGGGCCGCTGGCACGTAAAGGCGCCTCTGGCTGCCGGCCACATCGACCCATATAAGACCACGGAGCATAGCCTGAGATCGAAAGTGTTTGATTTTTCCGGAGGGAGGAAAACCGGAGGGCCCGGAGAAAAACCCTCGTGGCACAGGAGAGAACCAACGCACAACTCTACTCACATGCGATCCACGGCCAGGATTCAAACCGTGGTCACCTTGGTGAGAGGCGAGCGCTTTACGCACAAGCCACCCGTGCCACCCTTAAGATCGCAGGCTGTAGTCTAGTTAGGCAAGATCAGGGCGTATTTGCAGATTTTGTTTATAGTTGATTGACAACGATTAGGGTTTCGTAAAATCGTAAAAACCACCACCTGATTATGCATAAGTTACTATCTTCCAACTGTAATGGATGGATGTTTATTTCGAGCACCTGAAACATTAATGTCCAATCGACCATGCATATTTAAATTAAATTCTGACCTTATACAATAATTATCTTTAATTATTGAGATTATTTGAAGAGCTGTGACAAATAAATAAACTATATCTTGAGAATTATATTCCTCACGATCACTTGGGTACAGTGTTTATAAAATACAGTGGTAAAGGGCAAATACCAATATTGAATTTACATCACCCCGACGCAAATTCCAAGAACAGTCAAGCCAACACAGTGGTAGAGAATGCTATCAAATAGCTGAATCAAAAATAGTGTTGGGAACTTTGGCGCTTGCACCCGCATTAGCTTGAATATGGCACACGTGAGGTACGCTCGGAATATTCAAGACTGGATTTGTGGCTACCAACTTGGATATTTTTTATTTGTTTAATAAACCAGAAAAGTAAGGAGAAAATAATATTTTGCTTTCAGAGTTTTACTGCTGCTGCTAAAACCAGAAGTCCTAACGGCTGCACTGAATGGTCAGTCGGTAACCAGCAACCTATTGGACTACTTTGTGAAGAAGCGGTACCTGGATACCAGCGGGGCTGTCGACCAATCAGAACTCATGTACAGAATCACCAAAGTTGTACTCAAAGAGGCAAGCAAGACATAAATGTTTTAGCTTCAGGTTCCAGTTTTTGAATATGTATGGACACACCCACTCATACTTTTTCCGGCAGAAAGTCCCCATAACTTGGTCCTAATTTGCCTAACAATAAAAAAACTTCCCCATTACGCGATGACAGCCCGCCCACTGTGTAGTAGCCTGACACACACATACACGCATACGTTTGTTTATGGTGCAAATCAAGGATTTTCTTTTGTTCCTCTTCCCTTTTCCTTTTTTTTGTACTCTAACTTTTTCGCCGATGGTTTTGTATACGTTTTGTAATCGAGGTGGTCCTCAATTTGGTTCCTGTCCTCGATTCACCGATGATGTTGCACGTGCGTGTCCTCGATTTACACCATAAACAAACGCAGAAAAAACGCCTTATGGTTGAGCAGTGATAATCTTTTGAGGCTGATAATTAGCTGCATGTAGGATTTAGAAATGCAACAGGATTAGTGAGGCGGCCAGGTTCATGTTTTAAAGATTTTTTAAAGATTTTTTATTGCTCTGTTTCATTCTCTGCAAGTCCTCCGGTCCCAAGTCAACTCACAAGCCATTCAAACAAACTGTAACAAGGGCATTCTTGTTCATCCCTTATTACTTGTGACCGGACTTGTGATGGACTTGTGATGGACTTGTGATGGACTTGTGATGGACTTGTGATGGACTTGTGATGGACTTGTGATGGACTTGTGATGGACTTGTGTTGGACTTGACTTCATCACTGTTCCGTGTTCTACATAGGTACCACTGTTTTCGCAGTGGGGTAATGCTGCTGTAGAGTCGCTGGTCAAGGCAGTGCAGTCTGAGGGTCCTGCGGTCACATTGGCCCCAGCAAAGTCACTCATTGCTATGGAAGGCGATCCAGCGGATGAGATTGTCATCATCGTAAGGGGCAGGTATGCAAATTATCGTATGTCCTTGGGCAGGACACTTTGCACCAATATCATCCTTTCCATCCAAGGTGCTAATTGCAAGGGAAGGGGATCCAGCAAATTAGATTATCATCATCATAAAGGGCAGGTATGCAAGTTACTGATGTCCTTGGGCAGGACACTTTGCACTAATATCTGCCCTTTTCAGCTGTGTCACATATTGCAATGGCAGGGGAATATTATCATCATCATTAAGGGAAGGTATGCATATTACTGATGTCCTTGGGCAGGACACTTTGCACTAATATCTGCCCTTTCCAGCTGTGTCACATATTGCAATGGAAGGGGAATATCATCATCATCATTTAGGGAAGGTATGCATATTACTGATGTCCCTGGGCAGGACACTTTTCACTAATATCTGCCCTTTCTAGCTGTGTCACATATTTCAATGGAAGGGGAATATTATCATCATCATTAAGGGAAGGTATACATATTACTGATGTCCTTGGGCAGGACACTTTATAACAATTGCGTCTCGCAACCTAGGAGTTAATGGATACCTATGAGGTCGGAGGTGGTTATTTTGTTTGAATAATCACTTTATGTTAAAATGGCAGCGTCAAGCTGTATACTCCCAAGGGAGCTGAGTTGGTTTCAAGAACGTTCTATCCGCTCTGTTCACAAGTACCCCCTCACTGGCAAAAAAAGCACAGTTGGGGGTGACCGACCGACGCCATCTTGCCTGACTCCAATTTTGCCACGACGTGCGGCGGTACCATGTACCACTGCGTGTACATAGCACTAATCCCCAGGTGTGTGTGCATCACGCACAAGGAACGTTGCGCGTCAACCGGCTAAATGTCCCACCCATGGGACCTCGTTGCTAGGTAAAAGGGCGCCCTCTTTCATTGGCGCACGGAGCCCATTGGCCTGATGGGCAGGGATGATAGTAACATAAAGTGTTTGCATCTTGTTTAAATTGCTCTTCTAATGCAAGTTATTTTTTTCTCTGCTAGGGTTGAAGTTTTGAAAGAGAAGGAAGTATTATCAACGCTGGACAGTGCAAGATGGCCAGTCTGGCATGGGGAAGAAGGTATGCATATTACAATCAGGATCGGAATCCGTGTTTAACTTTGTGAAAGTTATGCAAAACTTTTTCACATGGTTTAAACATTTAACAGAAACGTATGAAAAAGTAAAATAAACTTCCTGGGATTTGATCAAGTATAATGTTTTCCAGGCATTAAATTTACATAAATAAGAGGTTCTACTTTGTAAATGTTGCCACTGGTTAAACATGTTGGGAATTTTCTTAGGGGAAAACAAATTGTGAGTGTTTTTTTATTGAAAAACAAAGTACAAGGGACTCAGTATGACCATGCATGTGTTGGTCCTACACATGGACCTCTATATGACAAGTAGTCATGACGCACTCTACTATACGATACGTTTTGTAACTTGCCTCTGCCGTTTTGCCAGCTTCAGTACTAAACCCAAACTTAACTGTTGCATTTGTTTCTGCATAGGTCTTTTCACTGGAAGTTGTAGCTTGGTGTCAGTCAGGACAGTGACTACTTGCCAGATGATTATCATAAAAAACGCCATGGTTCATGACATTGTGAAAAAGGTAGGACCAATAACAATACGGTATAAAAAAGGCAACAATCTTTAAACACTGATGATGTTGATGTGTGTTTTTAATGTTTACTGATGAGACTAATAAAGTCAGGCCTGTGGTCTTTCAAGGGTTTAAACATCGGCACCTATATATCTGTAAACATCCTTTTGAAAAATTAATGATTTGAGCAAAAGACCACTTCCTTAAGTTATTTAGAAATTATATTCAATCCCACTCATGTGGAATTTTGGGTTGAACCGGACTTTCACCATTATTGTGAACCTATTCTTCTAAATAATATTTGATTGCGTCAACAAATTGATACATTCTCCACTTATAGTGCTAGAATTGCCCAAGCATAGAAGGCTTTTATTGTTAAAAAGTTCCAAAGAATGCAAATACAAGGGGTACAACTTTTTGTCTTCAATCTCTGAAGCACAAGCTTGAAGCAGCTGACGATTTCAACAAGAGGCAAGACAAGTGGAGGCTGAGGACTACTGCCGCCAATACTGCAACAACAGAAGATGCCTACTATCGACTGGAAGTACGTTGTCTCAACTTCAGATATTTCTAACCGAGTCTCTGAGTGATAATAATAATAATAAGGTTTATTTAGAAAGCGCGCGTATCCACCAGTATTGGTGCTCAAGGCACTACATCATTATTACCCTGCTCATTGGGCCAATGAATCATTCCAAAGACAATCTCAGCTCCCTGGGGAGTATATATAGCTTGATGCTGTCATATCGGCCCAAAACAACTAAAATCAATCACAATAAATTGAACTCTGCCCTCACAGGTACCCATTTGCTCCTGGGTGGAGAGAAGCAATGAGTGACAAAGTGCCTTGCCCAAGGGAACAAGCACCCTAGCCCCAGGCTGGACTCGTACCCACAACCTGCAGCTTTACCCGCAGACCACGAGGCAACAGCACACCCTGAATAATAAGTGAATATGTGGTGATCCCATTTGGTAGCAAATCTCTGTTAATACATTTGTGTAAACTCCTGCTTGTCATCACAGGTTTTGATACAGAGACTCTCCGAGGCCACTGTTCTGTCAAAAGCTCCTCTTAATGCACTGTACAAGATTGCTCTCAACTCCAAGACGTTGGCACACAAAACTGGCGACTGCATAATTGGTGAGATTTGATATTATTTATCTAAAAACCATAAAACAGATTTGAACCAACCATGTCAAGCTTGGTGACTGAGTAGTTAAAGGGGGGAAAGGTCCTGAAATCCTCGAAAATTTCATGTTTTGGATTGTTCATTAGCCTGTTTCAAACATCTGGTTGAAAGGAAACCAACCTAATGTATTACCGTTCCCGAGAAAAGAAAAAAAAGCTGCTTGTTTACATCGGACACGACGGAGTACGCATACGTTTTTCGTGTTGTTCTCAGTGTACGATATACGCGTTGTGTGTCTTGGGAACAGCGGTGACCAATCACCAAAGCAAAAAAAAATGACGTTTCTTCAACGTCCGCAAAAGGCAAACACTTTACGAATGAAGTCACAACTAGCATCCCAACAGCTTGAATTTATAGGGTCGCAAAAGTGGACCCCGAAATTCATTCTTGCACGTATAATACAGGAATTACACAAAAACGTCCAGTTTTGAAAGAATAGCTTTAAATGTTGTTTCCGATTGAAATCATTTTGTTCAAAGCGCGTTTTGTAGCCCAATTGGGCTGTTCCAGGACCTAGTGCCCCAATAAGACATCTGCACTTGAAAGCAGGAGGTCGTGGGCTCGAATCCAACTTGAGCAAGCTTGTGAATTTTTCCTCTTAAGTTTTCAGGCAGCACTGACTACAGACTTAGCATCTAATATTAAAAACCACTATTGAGGTGGCGCAATGCTTGCACCCACCTTCAACCAGTAGGGTTTCAAATTTCACGTTTGTCTCAAATTAAGAACGTGTTCACATGAGCTTGACCATTGCGCTTCTTCAGTACTGGTGATCACTAGATGAGTCTATTCTGTGCATATTAAAGTATGTTATTGAAGGGTAAAAGCCACTACAGGGGGAGTAAAAAAACAAATGAAACTCAAATGTCGGGACCATTGTTTTAGTGAAGTTATGCATGTAGCACTTTCAAAATCTAGGATATGAAAGCCCAATTCATGAGCTTTCTTTTAGTACAAGAATCATTCCAATCACTCATGTAATTTTTAAGTTACGGAATTTTAAATACAACCACTGTTTTAAAGTTTGTCCACGGATCACAAAAAGGTATTTGTGTTCTTTCAGCAAAACGAAAACAAATCACTTAAGGATGTGTGTGAATTGTTTTCATTTTGCTGACATGATGCACACATTATTTTTGTGATCCGTGGACAGAACTTTAAAACAGTGGTTGTGTTTAAAATTCTGTAACTTAAAAAGTACATGAGTGATTTGAATGATTCTGGTACAAACAGAAAGCTTATGAATCGGGCTTTCATAGCCTAGATTTTGGAAGTACTACATGCAAAACTTCACTAAAACAATAGTCCTGACATTTGGGTGTCGTTGTTTTTTTTCCTCACCCTGTATTCAAATTTGTGTTATACTCACAGGTGAAAGCAGTACAGCAGACCAGAAACAGAGTAAGATGATCAAATCTGCGGGCGGCACGGACGCCTCTAAACCTGAAACACCTACCAAGATTGATGCTACCCTACCTCCTGGTACTGAAATCAAAGCAGAAGCTTCTTCACAAGTTTTCTGGGGTAAGTCATTTCACGAGGATAAAAAAGTTATTAAGAGTCGGGTTGGTACAGTGGTACTGCCTGGACCAGGGTGACCGTTTTAGCCGATTTTCGGCTAACTTTGACAGAATTTTTGTTAAAAAACGAGTTTGACAGAAAATTTGACAGAATGGATTTTTTTGGCAGATTTCTGGCAGAATTCTGCAAAAATGGTTATTTGACAGAAAAACAGCAAATTTGAACAAAAAAGTGTACATTTGTTTAAAAAAGCTTCAATCCTTTCAAACAAACCCTTGCATAATGGGACAGGTTGGCTGGTCTAGGTGCTGAGGTTCACTGGGAAACGGACTTCGTCGTGGCCGGATCCGCGTTTTGCCCGAAATTTACCAATAATTTCACAACATCTTTATGTGACTAGATTGTTTATTATGTAATTTGAATCTTAATTAAGGCAATACTACCAATCTGCATGTGATTTTAAGTGTTTATAGTGTATTTCGAGTAATTCTGGGGAATTTGGCAGATTTTTGATAAATCTGACAGATTTTTGATGTGCATTTAGCAGAATTTGGCTCTGACCTTACGGTCACCCTGTCCTGGACTTTCACATTGTTAGCCAGAGTTCATCCATGCTTTGCTAAATAATTATGAAATATAACTTATTTTTATACTTTGTCTTGTAGCTGACGACAAATTTCTCTTGGTGCTTAAAGGCGCTGTGATGTTAAACAGCAATGAAGAATGGGTGTGCACAGTCGGAGAGGTTCTATGTGAGTAGGAACACATTTAATGTCCTCCAAAATCTACTGTCTAGGAACACAAAGGAACATTTACTGCAGTGCTGTAATTGAGTTTCTCACAAGTGCAGTTAAAATGTAAATCACAAGTAACAGGAATGACTTGACTTGGGACCAGATTTCTTGTTATGGTCTTGTAAGAGCTTGTGAGGACTTGTTTGGACTTGTTAGGCCTTTTGATGAAGTTATGAGGACCTGTGATGGATTTGTAAGAACATGTGAGAACTTTTGAGGACTTGCAATGACTTTTGAGGACCTGTAAAGGATCTGTGAGGACATGTGAGGATGTGAGGCCTTCTAATGAACTTGTGAAGATTCGTTGGTACTTGTTAGGACTGATGAGGATTTGTGAGGACTTAATTGTGAGGACTTGTAATGGACTAGCGAGGACTTTTGAGGACCTGTTAAGGATTTGTTAGGACATGTGAGGACTTCTAATGAACTTGTGAAGACTCATTGGTACTTGTTAGGACTGATGAGGATTTGTGAGGACTTTTAATGTGAAGACTTGTAATGGACTAGCGAGGACTTTTGAGGACCTGTTAAGGATTTGTTAGGACATGTGAGGACTTCTAATGAACTTGTGAAGACTCATTGGTACTTGTTAGGACTGATGCGGATTTGTGAGGACTTAATTGTGAAGACTTGTAATGGACTAGCGAGGACTTTTGAGGACCTGTTAAGGATTTGTTTGGACATGCGAGGATGTGAGGCCTTCTAATGAACTTGTGAAGACTCGTTGGTACTTGTTAGGACTGATGAGGATTTGTGAGAACTTAATTGTGAAGACTTGTAATGGACTAACGAGGACTTTGTCGGGGTTTGTGAGGATTTTCAAGAGCTCATGAGGGCCAGGCTGTGAGATCTTGTGAGGACTTGACTAAAAAACTATTATCTGTACTAATATAAATTCAAAGGTTTGAAGATAAAAAAAAAACAAGTTGTATCCTTTTTTCTTTTTCAATTTCAGGGGTTCCAAAGGCAGCCCATCCACGCTCCAGACTTGAAGCCAAAACTGACTCCGTGATTCTACATTTCACGAGCTCGGCTTTAGATGAGGCTTGTAGCAATCATCCAGATGTCGTATTGACTGTTCCATCCACCGTGAGGTAGAAATCCAAATGCCAAAAATTGGAATGTCCCTGCTTTCTTGGTCCAGCCAAAAAAAAACCCTGCTTTGCAGTTGAAACCAAAGGACCTTCAAAACTCCGTCCAGAAGAAACCCATGGCCTATGAAACCCAGACAGTGGGCTACCCAAGTTTGCCATTCAGCAATAATAATATGTGGTGCTTTTACAGGGTGGATAAAAAAAAACGAAACCGAGATATTATTGCCAATTGGAACAAAAGTAGGGCACATGTGAATCAAAGGGAGATATCCTCTGTTAGGGTTGAATCTCCTCTTTAAAATGACACCCTGATCATGTCATTACATTCACGGTTGACTGAGCAGTGACCAATTTTATGAAAGGGTCTATCTAGAGAATTGCGCCACGTTTCATGGTGAAATCTCTTTTTTCCCCCACCTGCTTTGATTGGCAACCACAGCCTTTCACTCGGTGACAAATGACCACAATTGAAAAGTGGCGCAATTCTCTAAATAGACCCTTTCACAAATTTGGTCACTGCTCAGTCAACCGTGAATGTAAGGACATGAACAGGGTGTCATTTTAAAGAGGAGATTCAACCCTAACAGAGGATATCTCACTTTGATTCACATGTGCGATACTTCTGTTCCAATTAGCAATAATATCTCGGTTTCGATTTTTCTTTATCCACCCTGTATAGCGCTTTATCATTATTACACTGCACATTGGGCCAATGAAACATTCCAAATACCATCTCAGCTCCCTGGGGAGTATATGCTTGATGCTGCCATTTTTGGCCAAAGCAGCTAAAATCAACCATAAAAACCATCAGTGCCCTCACAGGTACCCATTTACTCCTGGGTGGAGAGAAGCAATGCATGACAAAGTGCCTTGCCCAAGGGCACATGCACCATGGCCCCAGGCTGGACTCGAACCCACAACCTGCAGAATTACCTGCAGACCACAAGTTCAATGCTCCAGACCATGAGGCCACGGCACTCCACAATATATAAATTCTAGTAGAACATTTGGTGGTTTTCTTTTTTTTAGTTTGTCCACTTTTGGTACAGGAACAAATTTCCACCAGCACAAAATAGGAGATTTTGGTTTCACCAACCCATATTTCTGCTTATCAAGTTGTCAAAGTAGATTTCAAATTACTGCTGGCAGAGAGTTGGAAGATGGCCGACGTGAAATAAAAAAAATGTGAGATTCTGCTAGCAGTAATAAATAAGAAAAATTGGCTTGTCCACTTTTGGGGCTTCATACATGTACATGGCCAAGATTTTGTGAGGAAACAGATTCTGTAGGCCCCCTATTGTCCTAAAAGGAGCAAATTTGGCAAACTGAAGTTTGAAAGGTTTTGAAGTTGTTTCAATGTAGGGTTGGATATCATCTGACACTAGGTGGCGCTGTTCAAAAAAGACAGGTAGAAAATCAACTTTGTCACAAGTTGATCAAAAGTCCATCACAAGGCAAGTCACAACCTGTTGCAATGATTTCCGTTGTTAGTATTCATTTCTGTTGTAAGTATTCATTTTCGTTTGACCTGACTTGTGCCAGACTAAAATATAACTCTACAAATTTATTCTTGTGTTCTTCCAAAGTACTACTCGATTAGAGCAACTTTCTTAAAACCTCTGTCCAAAAATCATAAAGATTATATTTTTAAACATTTTATAATGATCGAGCCGTCCGTTAAACCAAACGTTCCTTATGCAGACTGTAAATAGTGTATTTAAAATTTTTTAAAATAACTCAGAAAGGCAGTGTGCTTTGTATACATCTAGCAAGCACATTTCTAGTGGTTATGTTGGATGCGTTTGGTCGATATGCGCCATCGGTCGATCGCGTTGCGTTATCGGTCGATCCCGCAGCCACCAGTCGAACACCTTTTCTTCCTAATTCATAGCGTCATAAATGTGGCCAATTTACTGGGACTACCTCCGTAAATAAAGGCCACACTTCCACCATGTACAAAAACATGTCGAACTTTGTCAAATTTTGATTTTCACATTTAGGCTTAGGTTGTAGTTTATTTTTGCTTTAGAAGTATACTCCCCCTCTTTATGGGCTAATCAGAAAGTGCTGCCTTTTTTCAGATGTCTATTTTTCGTGAAATTTCATGTTGAAATTTTGATACGCAAACGTGTGCAAACGAATCTGGAAATTTCTGAAAAAGGCAGCACTTTCTGATTAACCTATAGAGGGCGAGTATGCTTCTAAAGCAAAAATAAACTGCAAACTAAGCCTAAATGTGAAAATCAAAATTTAACAAAGTTTGACATGTTTTTGTATGTACATGGTGGAAGTGTGGCCTTTATTTACGGAGGTAGTCCAGTAAATAATTGGCCACATTTATGGGGCTACCTAATTCACAACTCGATCACGATTGACCTATCGCACAGATTGACCGATTGCGCCCAACAGTTCCAAAAAACAAAAACAACTTTGTCCTAAATCTTCCCTACAATTTGCCACTTCTTTCGTCTTGAAATATTAAATATATCTCAATTTCTTCTATTCTTTACATGGTCATGTTTTAGTACTGAAATATTTCATTTTCTTTCCAAAATTAAATATTTAGCCTTAAAAATACAGTATTTTTGGGAGTATAAATCTATGCAGAAAACACTATACTGACATCCAGCTGAGAAAGCACGCATGTATAAATTTGTATGTATAGACAAGCTACTTTTGAAAAAAAAATGTATACTGTTTTTCAATAAATAAAACAAACACATTGTGAGAAAAATTTGATTTTACCAAGGTGGTTTATTTCTGTTCCCCACATTTCTCCTTTTAGAATTCAATGATAATTATTTTAACTTTTCCAACATTGCATGAACACAGCTTTATCCCCAAATTTATTGAGTCGTCCTGAAAAAAAGGCCAGCACCCCTCATTTGCATACTGGTACTGCTTTTTAAAATCACATTGTAACATCATAGTGTAGGTTTGGGAACCAGCCAAGCTGGGATAGGTATAAAAGTGTGTGCCTGTTGTTGGGTGTGGTCATTCACTTAATGGCGGCGTGGTTTTGACAGCAGAGCAGATCAGAGGACAAGACTTCGACAGAGATATTTTTTTCTTCATAAATTAAGGTGAGTTTTTTGGGCAGTAGTTACTTGTAGGACCCATCTATATTGGCCATTTTGTAGTTTGTATACAGGTCTTTTTGGTCCTTTGACTTGTTTTTTTTTTCATTCCAAAATTACTTCAGCAACCTGGAGCAACCATTTATATTATCGAATTGGGTTTTGTCATCTGCATCGTCAGTTACCCCAAAACTTCCTTAAAAAAAAAATATCAAAACCCTGCCCTCCATCCGCTACATTCCTGAAGGTTTAAACACTGGCCAAGTTTGCGCAAGGACTATAGTTGACCAATGGTTAACTAACGTTTGCCCGAACTCTGTCTAGTCAACGGTGGTTGACTACGCTAGTCGACTATTTGGAACCAGCCTACTGGGGTTGGTTGCTTCGCTGGTAACCAATAGCCGCGCGCATTCATAACGCTAGCAGAGAGCCAGGATCCAGAAGTTTTGCGATGACATTTTGACCAGCGTTTGACGAGAGACGTTCGCACGTTGCTATCAGTGCGCAGGCGTAAGGTACGTCACAAATCAACCACTAGTCGACTAATGGTCCTTGCCCGAACTTGGCCACTGCTAACAACTTGGCCGAGTCCAATAATAAATCAGGATTTTTGTTCTCATAGGAACAGGGTCATTACTACACAATCTCCTCTATGTTTTGAACACGTCTATAAAACAGCTGGTGAAGGCAAGTTTTCATTTCTATATTTGATACATGACGCCGCAGGAATTTTTAAAGGGAAGTAAAGTCCGAGAACCATTTGGTTGACAACTAGTGTAAAATTCAGCAAACTGACGCCTCCACATTTTAGGATTAAAGGCTTAAATATTACAAAAATAAATACACAATGTACATGTGGCGTGAATTAAAATTCTATTCTCTGAGGCACTGCGTTAGCTCCAGCTATACTTGAAGATGGTGTTGAACTCTCCATCGATACATTAGCACTTGTCACTGGCTCAACTGTCTGGTTAGAACTTTGGGCCTGAAGCAATGCCAACTGTAAATTGACAGAAAAGACCAAAATGTTGAACAGAAAACTAGACAATAAGCCATGTTCTTTGACAAATGACACACTGACGCCCAAAATCGGCATAAAGTGGTTATTTTGTTAAAACAAAACATACAAATTGAACATTCATTTGAACTGTAGATTTAAACAATTTCCTTCACTGCTTACCTTCTTTCGTTCTCTGTGTTCCTTTCCGATACCAAGTCTGAGAAAGACAAACATATAATAGCAACAATAAAATACACGTTTTCGTGCATCATTTTTTCAAACTGTGCAAGAAAATAGACTGGCGCATGAAACTACCAGTCCAACTAAAGTTAACCTGAATGGGCTTTGCATAGTTTTCTGCACATGGGGTCCCAGTCTGCTGAAAGAAAAGGACTAGTAGAAAACTATGTAGTTTTGCTAGTCGCAGAGGGCCGGACTTCAGTCCTTTTTTTAACTGAGTGACTGACTGATCCACTGACTGACTGTCGGGCAGTGCTATCATATAGGATTACCCTGTAACGCCAATGAATGGGCTGAATCCAGCCCACTGTGTAGACCAGATGCAAGAAAAGACTTCCACTGAATAGCCATATATTCTTAATTGGATAGAATTTTGTGCGCTCTGGGACACGCTTTTAATACTACGCTTGCTTCGTCCACTCACTTTGGCAGGCCTTTGTTCAAGCCCTCAAGCAGCACGCAGGCTTTGCAGAGCGGGCGGCTGGAGATGTAACCGCAGCGAGTGCAGGTTCCTTGCGTCGGCATCTTGACGTCCTTCTTGATTGAGAGACTCTCACCGGAATGGATGATGTCTGAAGAAAAAAGAGAAACCGAAAGAAAAGAAAGGTAGGTCAGTATAAGAAGTGTGCAGGGTGCAATGTACGCCCTATAGTCTGGTACCTAGCAGTGTTTGTGTTCTTGGGCAAGACACTTTAATATCGCAATGCTTCTTTGATGGTGCAACAAAGTCATGCTGCACAGAGAGTGTGGCCTCATGGTCTGGTACCTTGAACCCAAGATATCTTAATTCCGATAATGGGTTTGGTTCAATATTAGTTCTAGGGTGTGTGTGTTCTTGGGCAAGACACTTTATCGCAATGCTTCTACGATGGTGCAACAAAGTCATGTTGCATAGAGAGTGTGGCCTCATGGTCTGGTACCTTGAATCCAAGATATTGTAATTCCGATAGTGGGTTTGGCTCTTTATTAGTTGTAGGGTGTGTGTTCTTGGGCAAGGCATTTTATCGCAATTAATGCTTCTACTATGGTGCAACAAAGTCATGCTGTACGGAGAGTGTGGCCTCATGGTCTGGTACCTTGAACCCAAGACATTGTAATTCTGATAGTGGGTTTGGTTTTATATTAGTTGTAGGGTGTGTGTGTTCTTTGGCAAGGCATTTTATCGCAATGCTTCTACTATGGTACAACAGAGTCATGCTGCACAGAGAGTGTGGCCTCATGTTCTGGTATCTTAACCCAAATATTGTAATACTGCAGAAAGTGCGTTTGGTTCTGTGGTGTTAGTTGCAGTGTGTGTTCTTGGGCAAGACACTTTATCACAATGCTTCTCCTGTGATGCAATGCAGTCATGCTGCATGGACAGTGTGGCTTCACAGTCTGGCACCCGAACTCGAGAGATCTGCTGACTGTATGTTGTTTGCAGGCTGTGGTGCTTGTGTCCCTGGGCAAGACACATTATCACAATTTACTTTGTAACACGTGCTAGGTCAACTCGTGGGTTCACTCCAAAGATGTGTACACTTCATTACAAGTCATTAATTAGGTTTTTGTTTTGGGTGCTAATACTTGTGTCAAAAATTTGAGATATACAAGAAAAGTATACACACATGAATAGCATTCACATGTTACCTACAATTCAACATCAGTGGAACTTGTGGAATTGCGGGACTTATATTCCTGTTAGCTGTGATTATAAAAATGTAACTCACCTATGATTGAGCTAGGTCTGATCTTTTCTAGGTCTTTGAGATACGTTCTGGCGTGGCCTCTGTACGCGTTGGGTGAATATATACACTCAGTCGAGAAGTAGTCTAACTTCTTAAAATATGCATACCTGTGTCAAAACAAAAAGGGGGTTTAAGAGGGAATAGTAAGGTGGAACTAAACTAGATAACTAAGGTGCAATGTAAATCAATAATTCAAGCAATATTGACTTATTCACGACACAGAACTTGGAAATGTACAACCACAATGGTTGGCACATACATGTGAGTGTTACCAACATTTAAACTTCCAAATAGATCCTAGCAAAAAAAAAGACATGTATGGCCAACAAATTCAAAGGAATTGCTGCATCTTAGATCCCTTTATTTCAAACAAACTTCGGCCTATGCAATTCTTTTTATTCACTTATGATAACTTATTACCTCCGCCACGCTTTCTCCGGCGTTGGTTTGTCTGTGAACAGGATAACTCAAAAAAATATGGACGGATTTTCTTGAAACTTTTTTAAGGGGTGGTCCTTGGAACAAGTACAAATCGATTAGATTTTGGAAGTGAGCCGGATTTGGGTCTGGATGAAGGATTTTTTAAAGGATTTTTCACCCGCAGCGAGGCGGGAAATTGTTTAGCCTTGGCGATGTGTGTGCTCTCTGAGTGCTTTCTAGTTTTTTTGGTTTTATTTACTGTCGATTTTTTCAGATAATAGACGTTTATATGGAAGTAATTCTTTTCTCCACTGTGACTTGTTTATCCTGAGGGGAAAAACCTGGCTTCTTTCTACAGATTAAAATGGGAAGAGCTGCGTAATAATTTTTCCCAGCAAGGCCTTTTTTTGTACTTACATGACTATTTCTTTTTCGTACGTGTACTTGAACGGTTTACATCTTGGTAGTGTCCCATCTGCACCCTGAAAATGAAAAACAAAAAAAATTCAGCACATCCAGGCACCATGCGTAGAATCTACAACGTGTGTAAAACATCCAATATATTGCATTTATTTTGTGTTCTGACTGGGGCTATCCATTCAAGGGCAATAAATGGGTATTTCGAAAGAAAAGAAAGCCTTATAATTTACAACAAAGTGGAAATTCTTTGCGAATTGATGACTGTTATCAAACTGTCGGGTGCTGTGGTCCAATGGTTATGGTGTTCGACTCGTGTGCCGTGGTGCATGGGTTCGAATCCTGACCGTGGGAACATGGTGCTTGCGCTCCTGAGCAAGGCGCTTTACCATTATAGCTTCGTCCTTCGGATGGGAAGTGAAGCCGTAGGTCCTGTGTGTTGTGTAATGCACGTTAAAGAACCCAGTAACACTTATCGCTAAGAGAAGGGGTTTGCCCCGGTGTTTCTGGCAGTGGCTGCAATGTGCACCGCAGCACCTTGTAAACCATTATAAAGGTGCTACATAATGGTTCTCATATTTCCCATGTACTTCATTTACCTGTCTCTAATAATAGACATAATTTCCAGCGCCTTCAGTACCTAATTGTTGGTAGATACGTGCGCTACATAAGACTTCGGTATTCGTTCCTTGGATCACGCAGATAACAATTGGGTTAATTCAAACAGGGGAGTCTGTGACTAGACTAGTCTGTGTTTGGTACCAAGACGTTCACGTAAACAGTGAACGTGGACTGGCGAGTCTTACATGCTCATTTTCAAAGTGTGGTAAAGAGTAAAGGCTTGTTCTGGAATAAACTAAAGCACGTGGTCAATTTTTTAACAGTTCATATTACAAAACTCACTGTTGTTATTGCTGTACATCTTCTTAATCTTGCGACATCGCCTCTGAGAACTAAAGACACATAAAGACGAATAACATAATTATTTCTTTAAAGTCATCATAAAATATAAAAGAAAACTATTGAAAATGTCTGATGATGATAACTTTTTGAAACTTTCTATTTTTCAACTCACCATTCATAATAACAGTTTCCGCTATATCGTCAGCATTGTGCCCTGAAATAAAAAAATAAAAAAATTAAAAAAAATGATACATATCAAATCTGACATATCATAAATGAGAAATTAATTATCATCATCATGAGGTACAGCAACTAAAACATTTTCAGCATTTTTGCCCATCCACATATTCTGTGCATACTACGCTAGCATAAAATTCTGTGCTAACCCTATATAAGCATAGAATCCTTCACCACTGTATGTACACATGCGCATAAGCAAAAATTTGTCGCTAACCCGTGAAATACGCTTACCGTAAGCAAGAAATTTTCTGCTAATAAGCAGGAATTTTTTTCAATAACAGGACGCAGAGCCCCGTAATTGGGCCCTGGTAACCACTGCATATAACATATTAGCTGGTAATCTATTTTCGTTTAGCAAATATTTATATTTTTTTCCGTGCTTAGCAGATTTTCTGTCGTACCTGTAACTATCTTGTCTGCCTTGACGAGCAAGGCGCCACGATCCAGCGCCTGTCGTCTGAAGACGCCGCAAAATGTACAATTGCTCTTGAGCCCGATCTGCTTGACGATAGCGTCCATGGTCCAACCGTACAACTCCTGGGAAAAAGACAATGCAACAATCATTAAAACGTTCCTAGGATTTCAAAGTTTTTTTCTATTGCTGTGAAGCGGGAAACAGGGATGTCAAATAGTTTTCATACATTTAAGAGGAGTAGAAAGTTGCAAAAAATTCATGTCAAGATCCCTTTAAACAGAAAACAAGTCCACGTATGTCATAATTATGAGATTGATTTCAAAAATGCCAAGTTTGGAAGGGTCTTAATATTGGGTTCAACTTTACTTAAATCGGACATTTAAAACTCTCACCTCGTAAGAAACGATTTTCAGTGGCAAGTCATACTGCATCTGATTTCTCTTCACAGTCTACGGAGGAATCACAAAAAACGTAAACTATTTTTTGTTTTTGAGAAATTAATAAGTAAAATGATGGCCAACTGTACAAACAGTCGACAATTGAACAAATTACATGTACATGTATGTGTTCTGAAAATGGAGATTTGCATTACTATAGACAAAAAAAATTGCTATGAACAAGCCTGTTTTTCATTACCAGTAGTTTCAGGCAACTTGACCTGTTTTAAGTGCTACATGTAGTACACATTAAAACCCTCCTAGTCTTCTGCACTTCACAACCCTTCAAGTTTTGCAAAATCACTTTTGCCCATAGAAATAGCACCCACACTTCAAATTCATTTGCAGTAATCTTCTGTGGAGTATGGATAACACTTCAAATCCCTGCACAGTGGTTTAAAACCATATTTGACCCAGACATCAGTATATTCCAGGACTTTAAACAGTCAAATGTCCTATAAAATACATCAAGCATGTTTAACTACCATCTCTGGGTACAGAAAACTAGGTTGGCTATTATCAAAAAACGTAACTCACCGAAATTGTCAAAAACCAGAGCTAAATTTAAAAAAAGGGCACTATTTATCAATGGCGCCATCTTGTGACGATTTTTGCATTAATGTTTATTACACGTCCATGTCGCTTCTCATCACCGTACCGGCATGGAAGCCAAACATTGTTTTGTTGTTGTTAATTTTGGATTTACTTTGTTAAATAAAGATTAAACCAGCTTGTAGATGCAAGTTTTCAAGGTGATTACTTTTTTATTATTTTCAATAATAAATTCCCTGTGATAAGGCCATTTATATGCAAAATGTTATCATTAATCTTACTATTTTTTTCTGTTGTATTTTACCGTGGAAATTCGAAAATGGTGCTCTTAAGTGGTGCAGCCGGTATTTGTTCTTTCTAGCTAAGGGAAAAACCTGTTATTCTTGAGACTTATTTATGAAAACAGATAAAATCATATATTGGGCCACTGCTCTTACAAGAATGGCTGTCCTCAATTCAATATCGCGCCCGTTCTCAGCTATTGCTGGTGTGGTCCCACTTCATCTAGAGGATTAATTCTCGGGCGATCAAACTCAGCTTTGGGAACATCAGCTTCATCCCCTTCTGACATAATGTAATTGTGAAATCCATAGCCTCCGCAACAGTAATTGATAAAGTGTCGAGCATTTGTTTTTGACAAACGGCTCTTTTTCAAAACTTACAAAATGTTCGTAAAAGAAAATGTGGTTAGTTTTTGAGAGAGTAGCTGCGGTGGTGATCTATTAAATTCGGCTCATATCTAATTCTCCCTACATTTTCTTAATCGCTTAGAAATGGTCAGTTTAATATGTAACCTTCTCATGTGTCGGTTGTAGTCTATTATTAGTTGTAATATAATCCGGCCTCTTGTTCCGGCCGATCCCTCTCTTTAGATATTTATTGCACGTCTCATTTGGAGGGTGGCGTATTTGATCGTCCGATCTTCTTGTCTGTTGCCAAATTAATGGAACAGATGGAGTGGAGGAGTCCTTATTATAAGAAGAAAATGGGGGGCGTAAGGGCTTGGTTTCCGAAAAGTCTTACAGAAAAATAAAAATAAAATTATCAGAAAATACAATGATCTCAGTGTTTACATGTAAGTCATTGTAGATGCTTTACATCACAATGACAGCTCTGGTCAGGAGTTGTGGCTGGACATTATTATCAAAAAATCAGTCCTTGAAAGTATCTGGTTTCCCTTTGGGAAAACACGTTTGGTTGGTTAAAATGGTGTTTAATGGTTTTCCTGGCCTTGCCAGGCCTAAGACATTTTATTACAATCACAAACACCAGGAACATGATGTTGTCGTTTGGCTGACCGCGCCAGTGTGGGCCTACACCAAAACGTTGTGCGAAAAATAAAAATCTTTCATTTCTAATTCTATCTACATTTTCCATGAAAAAGAAAGCCATTAACAGCTAAATTTCTTCAATAATGGTTTACTGTAAATTCCACACGAGCCCCAAGATTTGAACCTTCTTACACAAATTTCCGAAGTGCAAGCGACGACACCGAGTCCAACAAAGCGATCACGCTAGACAAATCTCAACAATAGAGGGCGCTGTTCACTTTGTCGCCAGCGACAGCGTTTTTCGTTAAATCCCAGCTGAGGACTGCTTACAAAGTTGATTTTCTTCGGCACAACGATGCATTGCGCGACTTTTCCGGTTGATTATATTTGTAGCCAAATAATCAGAGTACCAATTTATGAAGAAAATAAACAATTTTACCCAGGCCGTTTATGGCCGATTGTAAAAATGTATCAGCGAACATAATCTGAGTGTCTTTTGCTTTTGGGGGATACTTCTTTATAATTTACCGTAAGTAGTCCCCACAAATTTCTGCACTTTCTGAAACAATTTTCATAACAAATGTTATATTAGCTGAAAGGGTACTAAACAAGCTACAAGATGATGCACAGTTTTCTATCTGAAGATATAATTTCGGTATAGAAAAACAGGTTTTTTAATTGTTGCACCAATGTGCCTACTGTAATAAGACTAACCCCCTTAGTTTTGTGAAGTTTTGTACTTGAGTGATATAAACGGTAAAGATGTTGTAAAAAATATTTTTAACTGCTATAAATTAACTCATTAGATACAACTAAACTAAATTAAGGCATAATATTAGGGGAATTTTTTTTTTGAAATGTCTGGGTCTTAAACCACTGTGCCCTGCACAATTGTTTGGTGTGGTTAAGCTCAGGGCAAGCAGGCAGATTCAGTCACGCTTCACTGCTCTCCACAGTGCTGTTCTTTTTGTGCAGTGACTCTCTGTGTGACTCAGTTACTTTAACACTTCATATCCCTTCACCTGAAACTGACCGGCAGGGTTTTAAAGGGTTTTACATATTGCTCTGAATACTGACCAGGATAACCGTAAGGTCATGGCCAAATTCTGCTCAATGCAATTAAAAAATCTGTGAGATTCGTCTTAAATCTGCCAAATTCCCCAGTTTTACGCGAAATACACCATAAATATGTTGCAGTTTTGCCTTAATCAAGGTTCAAATCACTTTATAAACAATCTATAGTAACATATAAAGATGTTATGAAATTTCACAAATTTCAGGCTAAACGCGGTTGCGTCATGACAAAGTCCGGTTCCCATGTGAACTTCAACACCTAGGCCAGCCAACCTGTCCCATTATGCAAGGGTTTGTTTGAAAAGATTGAAGCTTTTTTTAAACAAATGTTCAATTTTTCTTCAAATTTGCTATGGTTTTCTGTCAAATATCCATTTTTGCAGAATTCTGCCAGAAATCTGCCCAAAAAATCCATTCTGTCAAATTTTCTGACAAACTCATTTTTTAACAAAAAATCTGTCAAAGTTAGCCGAAAATCAGCTAAAACTGTCACCCTGACTTCCCACTAAGAGGGTTGTTTGTAGACCCACAATGCCCCAAACTTTACCTCCAGCGAATCGTCCCTGTAGCCCGTTATTCCCTCATCTACTGACAGCAACACGATGTCCAAACCGTAGTCATGTCTCTCATTCAGTAACTTCATGATGTAGGCCAAGACTGTTGAGTCTAAGGATTGAACAAGAAACAAGTCAGGTGTGTTTACAAACACAAATGCCCCGCAACCGTGACTGTTCCCATGACATATAACACCACTCTTTAACATCAAGTTACATAGTGTACGTGTACTTGGGTCACATGGAACGTTCATTGACATCATTAGTGTTTTCTGTAGGTTTTATATGAATTAATCCCTATGATCTCAGAATTTCTATTGTTTAAGCCACTGTGACCTTGACCCTCAACATTTTGGCCCCAAATGCAAAAGGCTTCTTAGGATTACCAAGAACAATCCGCAAACCAAATTTGAAGTTCACATGTAAAGTATTTCTCCAGTTATTGCGCTGACAAGATTTGTCCGGACACACACACCCACCCACCCACGGAAGGACAAGGCGAAAACAGTATACCCCTTCGGCTTCGCCGCGGGGCATAAAAAGAAGCAACAATTGATTCAAGATAGTTGTGGTGACAGACTGACAGTGATATGAATTAAGAACTGTCCCATGTTGTGCCGTCTTTGTTTGGCCATCTTTGCCAATGACAGAAAATTTGGCTGATTCCAGCATTATGAAAGGAAGTGTCATGTCCGTGACGGAGCCAATTGACCATGATTATCTGATTAACCCTAACCCCCTAGGCCTTTTTGCTAGGAACCATCCTCAATCCTCCAAAATTTCACAACAGCGCCTAAATTCTTCAAAATTTTCAGACAGTCCTGCCTCAAAATGCATTCATCCTCAATCCTCCAAAATCCTCCTCATCCAAAAATGTTGCACTTATGTTCAAATGAAGGGCACCCAGCCCCTCAATCCTTCAAAATCGTCAGACAGTCCTGCCTCAGAATACCATTCAGCCTCAATCCTCCAAAATCCTTTTCTGAAAAATACCATTCAGCCTCAATCCTCCAAAATCGTTATTTGAAAAAATACCATTCAGCCTCAATCCTCCAAAATCCTTTTCTAAAAAAATACCATTCATCCTCAATCCTCCAAAATCCTTTTCTGAAAAAAAAAAAACCCATTCAGCCTCAATCATCCAAAATCCTTTTCTGAAAAATACCATTCAGCCTCAATCCTTCAAAATCCTTTTCTGAAAAAAAAATACCATTAAGCCTCAATCCTCCAAAATCCTTTTCTGAAAAAATACCATACAGCCTCAATCCTCCAAAATCCTTTTCTGAAAAATACCATTCAGCCTCAATCCTCCAAAATCCTTATCTAAAAAAATACCATTCAGCCTCAATCCTCCAAAATCCTCCAAAAACCACAAGGAGGATTTTGGAGGATTATGGATGGTTAGGGTTAATTAATGATTTGCAGGAATGATTCCAAACTCCTAGTCTGTAATCTCCTTGACCATTGCTAGATGATGGATGTATAAGATTTGAAAAAAGATATAATCAGGTTTATTCAGTGAGCTCTTAAAAGCTTTGTCACGGACGTAACATTATGCCAAAAAATTCCTAGGTTTGAATGAGTGATCTGAGATTGGTTTGTGGCTGATTTTTGGCTAAAACCCATACAGCAAAAGCTGGTTTGTACTTCACGCCAATGAGAAGAGTATTTGACGTCATAAAACGTTCGCTGCGGAAATATATGTTCAACTCGCAGCGCGGAAAACTGACCAAGATACTTCAATTATACAAATTTTTGTTTGCGTTTTCTGACATGTTGTGTGTATTTCGGCCTCGAAGCTGCAAAGCGTATTTTCGGCATTTCTCCATTTCTTTATTTAAACTAGATTACACCGTGAAAATAAAAGGAATGTACCTTTTCCACCGGATGCACCCACTGCGACCCTCTCGCCTTTCTTGAATAACTCTGCATCGACGATGGTCTGATGTATCTCTGCCTCAAAGGCACTGAAGAAACAGTCCTTACACAAAGCATCACCCTAAAATAAAATTTATGGAAAAAAGGAAATTACTGAGTCGAGCTTCACGTGGTTGTTAAATTTATTAACGTAATTATCCCTAACCTTCCCTAATCTTCCAAAATATCTGCAAACTGGAGGATTTTGCAAAGTGTGAGGCTGGTTTCGGAGGATGCACTGTGTCAAGGTCTTAGGCTGGACCTTGTGTTTTTTATGCTCATGCAGCCTTGCATAAATAGCCTAGATTGGGCCAAAAAAAAAAATAAGTCGGTCTCTGGTCAGCGCGCGCGTCGATTTTAATCATGTGCGTCAATCTTTTTTTCTTCCAAAATGTTCCGCGGTAGCTCCAACAGCGCCCTCTATTGCCGCACCTCCTCATTTTTTTTTTTACCAAAGAGCACCAAGGAATGTGAAATTGCACCAAGGCAAATGATCGAGAGCACCAAGGCAAATTATGGAGGACACCAATGTACATGAGGACACCAAATAGCAAAATAGTACCCCAACTTGTCTGTACAATCCAAGCTTGAAAACCCCCCCCCCCCCAAAAGCCGCGTCCCCACGTCAATTCCGGAACTTTGGTCTGACCAGAGACCCAATATTTTTTGGGGGGGCCTTATACTTGAAATCCTCTGCACTGCTCCAGGATGTCACTGGCTCTGCCTCAACATATTGACAGTGATTGCTGGAGGATTTTGAAGGATTGAGGCAGTGGTCACCCCTCCAAGGACCACATTCAAGAAATAGCGGAGGATTTTGGAGGATTGAGGCTGTATGCAGTTTTTACATGGAGACAGGTGGAGGATTTTGCAGGATTGAGGTTGCATCCTAACAAAAATGCCGAGGAATTTAGGTTTGAAAGATTGATGCAACCCTCTGAAAAAAAGGGTTTTATTTTAGGCACAAACAGTCCGCTTTGTGAGTAGGCTGGCTCCCTGTCCCTACATTGTCGATATTGAGGGGCGGGAACCAGCCTACCCCGCAAAAAAAAAAAAATTATTGTCTGCCAGCCAATAATTTGAAACTGTAAACACGGGCACATTTTTTTTCAGTCAATGTCTCATTAACCCTAACCGCCCTGAATCCTCCAAAATCCTTTTTGCATATTGGAGGAATTTGCAGGATTGAGGTTACATGAGTACGCACTGTGTCAAGGTCTTGGGCCGGACCTTGTGTTGTTTATGTTCAGCCTAGCATAAATTTAGTCCTTGATTATACTTGACATCCTCCGCACTGCTCCAGGATGTCACTGCCTCTGCCTCAGCCTATTGACAGTCATACAATGTAGCCAGAGGATTTTGCAGGATTCAGTCAGTGGTCACCCCTCCATGGACCATATTCAAGAAACAGCGGAGGAATTTGCAGGATTGAGGCTATATGTTATTTTCCATGAGGCCAATTGGAGGATTTTGCAGGATTGAGGCTGCATCCTAGCAAAAAGGCCTAGGGAGTTAGGGTTAAAAAATTAAAGAACTTTTGTATTGCTAGAAAAATAGCAATTTAGAAAAGGAATCTATTATTCGGATGAAACTCAAAAATAAAACAGGAATGCAACTTTAAATGTTTGGATTCAGAGTAATACATTTTTATGTTATTCAGTGTGCAATAGTGGAATCAGAATGACCATACATTTTTTGTGTAAGTTTGTAAGACTAAGCTTAAACTATGAATTTTCACAAAGCGCAAATATCTGAACTTATTTTTAAAAAACATGGGTCATCCCTTTTCTGAGATCATAAAATTGAAATTTGAAAAAGTGTCCAGTTTCACATCTGCTTACAACATAAAAACGTTTTAAAAACTAGCAACCAATTATAGGCATTTTTTAAATTGTCGCTTTCATGTGTGAAAATATCACAAATTACCTTATTGGCATACGTGTAATTATGGACCACTCCTGAAAACAATTGTGTCCAAAAACTTTTGCCAAAATTTGTGGGTAAATTTGTACAGAATTTAAAATAGCTACATATATTACCACTTCTTTCCTGAATATTTTCAGCTTTGCAGGTGGCGCAAAACGCTTCTGAATTAGGATGGGAGACGCACAGTATGCCGTTGCCTCCCATCCCCCCCCCCCCAAATGGATGTTTGACGCTACCACTGCTAGTTCCATTAAGCGATCGTGCCCACATCTCCTGTGTCAATATCACATCCCGTCCCAAGTTAGCTCTGTCAAAAAACGATGTCTAATTAGGTAATTTGATCTTGGGAGGGGGGGGGGGACTTTCAGTCCAAACCGAGTCGAAACTCTGTTAGCTTTTTGTATCCTGGGCCCCGTTTGTTTGGGCAGGCAATGTGTGACAGTTGGTGCCGGGCCAGCGCAGGGGCTGAGGAGTTACGAATGAGCTTTTAAGCTCGTCTTGAGTATTGTAGTCCGGCGGGCCCATTCAGTTGTCGTTAGCGCTTCTTGGTTTTCGCCTGGGGCTGTGGATTGAACAGCTCAAAAGGCAGTATATGAACACGGGCCTATGTAATACTGCATGTTTGGCGGACACTCAATTTCACTATTTCGCACATTGTGCACTGCAGGCTCCTACATGTACCTATTCTGCAAGGTTTTGCACTGTTACAATTTTGAGAGAAACTGCGCAGAATTTTTATTTTTGCAAGTTCATGTAACTGAGCCACATGACAAAACAAAGCTGGCATATAAATTAGGCTGAGCATGTCAAGTAGACAAAAATGCAATGCCTAAAACAAGCAATATACATGACAAAGATCCCCCCACAAAAAAATATAATGAAAAAGATGTACTGAGACAAATCAAATACCTACCGGTAGTTTCAAATGAGTTTTATCGCCAGATCATATTTTTCTTTTATTTATACATGTAATGCCCCCTTTATATTGTACCACTTGTTGAATATTGCATTTTATCTGCCTTTCCATTAAAGCCTCTTGTTCTAAATACATCTCCATTGTTGTCGGTTATCGGATGTCAAGGTTTTCCTGCAATTACAAGTGGAACTAGTACTAAATGAAAATTAAAAAATTTGCCTTGAAAACTTTGAAATCCACCCAAAAGTATCAGTCTAGGACAGTACTTTACTCAGTGAATCAGTCATTCAGTGTATCAGCGACTCAGTCGAGTCAGTCAATGACTCATTTCAGTCAGACTCAGTGAGTCCGTGCCTGAGTCAGCCAGTGACTCAGTAGGTCAGTCGGGAGTCAGTAGGGGAGTCAGCCAGTGACTCAATAGCTCAGTCAGTCAGTGACTCAATAGGTCAGTCAGTGACTCAGTAGGTCAATCAGCCAGTGACTCAGTAGGGGAGTCAGCCAGTGACTCAATAGCTCAGTCAGTCAGTGGGGGAGTAGGTCAGTCAGTGAGTCAATCAGCCAGTGACTCGGTAGGTCAGCCATTCGGTCGGGGAGTGACTCAGTCAGTCAGTGACTCAGTAGGTCAGAGATTCAGTTAGACAGAGGACAAAGACCGGCCTCCTTGGCCCTCAATATTAAAACTACATGTTTTCTCTTGAGCAAGGTGGTTCATTCTATGTCATTACAGTCTACACCCCCCTTCCCCCAACAAACGACTACCATTACTACAACTGCTCCCTGTCCACCGCCTAGAATAAACACTGGTCTCCCCTCCCAGAGCTCTCGGTAGAATGCTTAATGGTCTATCTGGTCCAGATGCTTTGTGACTACGGGCAACTTGTCATTCAAGTGAGCGTGTGACAGGGGCTCGTGGCGTTCTGTGGCTGATATTTCCCTTTCAACTTCTAGACTCGTACACATGTAAATCATCAAATCCATTTTTTTTCTATCAGTGACTGACTGACTCCCCGATTGACTGACTGAATTAGACTTGCTCAACCCTCCTCCTGCTTAAACAGTCACAGACAGTCAAAAGCTCCTTCCACTTCTCCTGCCATGCCTTTTACACAGGCTTGTCACACTTACAGTAGTGAGATCACATTTTACTCTGACTACATGTTTTTAGTCAAATATGATGCGATCAAGCTACATGAGTCGTTTGTCGGAATTTTCATTTGGAGATACTAGGCCAAAATAGGGTTACTTCATCACATTACATGTACTTCATCACATCTCTTGGTGTTCCGACTTCCATAATTTTTGAACTAAAGATGGTATCAGCATGCGGTTTTTACAGCAGTAATGCTGAGATTGTGCTCTTTTCAAATCTGTAATAAAACCATTTTTGACCGGGGTAGACAAACGACTCATTTAGCTTTATCGCATCACAAATACTGTCAACAGACAAAAGCAGGAAACTGGAGGCACAGCTTGAAAATTGCAAAACGAAAATTGAGAATAAGGTCAAATGGGACACAAAGGTGCACCTTTCAAGGTTTGGGAAAAAAATTACACTGCATGGCCCTTTAATTAAGTCTCACCTAAGTCGAAATGTTTGGAATAGGGATACCCATACCGCCACTAAATGGGCTAAATCCTGCTCATTGTGTAAAACCACATGCATGAACAAACTTCCAGTAAATAGTCATTCTGGATAAATTCGGGCGATTCACAATGCAGTGCGCCACCAAGAGTTTGCTAAGGAGAGTCTACTTTTACCAGTGCATTGTGGGAGATGGTCGACAAATTCGTAGCGCGGGACATTTGAAATTGTTAGTTTTTCCCGTCAGTATTTTCATAAGCGTATATAATTTGAGTATAATTGGCCTTTTCTTTTATTGTATCCATATGGTGTTTTTTTTGTAAGGCGGCAGAACGCTTTGCCCCAATTTATAACAAATTAGCTCAGGTTGCCTACTGACACTCATTCAAATGGGTCGTGTTTTGTCGACCGTAAACTTAAAAAGTTGGCTCTCCATGGCAAACTCTTGGTGGCGCACTGCATTGTGAATCGCCCCGAATTGAACAGAATTTTGTGCACTCTGGGACCAGCTTTATTAGGCCTGCCATTTTCTGCTTCTGCTTTGGTGTGCAGAAGGATCCCTTGTACAACTTGGGGGGTGTTGGAGTGAAGTTTGGTCCTTTGAGATGGCCATTTGCGGAACAGATGGCGACGTGCGCTGTGATTGTATTATGGGCCACACGTTGCCCATTAAGTTTTGTAGCCTGGCGAGATTTGGGGTTTTGGGTTTACAAGTGAGTACTGTAAATCTTTGACAGAACAAGGGAGGGGGTAGTGTGTGGTTAGAGGCAAAAAGGATCATATGCTTTTCAAACATTTTGTTCGTTTCCAATAACACCACCACTCAAAATCCAAAGAAGAATGTTCTAAACCTAACCTGTTGAAGTTTCGGCTTGAGGGATACACTTTTTCGAGAAAACAGTGAAAAACCATGCACCACCTTTTTATTATGAAACACGATTTTGTCCACAGCACTCTCTATTTTACAAAAAAAACAGTCAAATGACTGATCGTTGGATATCACCTACATTTCTTGATTTCTTCTAAATGACACCAAGCCAGACGGAATAATTTCACGGGGTGTTTAGTACCAGTACGATCTTTAATCCAAGTAAGCTTTATGATAATCAATAAGGTTTTAGTACTTATTTTTTTAGTATCTTTTTTCAAAGATCTTCACGAACAGTTCTGAGCCAGCAACCTCCAATGGCATAAATAACATCACCCAATGGTTCAGTAGTTTGTATGAGATTTCTTTTTGTATTGATGGGGGAGGGGGGGATTCTCACAACTAGAAATGAAAAGAAACAGACATCGAATCATCAAAAGTATGGGCCCAACGTGTAAGACAGCCCAGATCTATAATTGCCTTTGAAAAATCCCAGCAAAAGATCACAAAAAAGCCACCCGAAAAATGGCCTGTAGTGTGTAAACAAACACTATAGATCTTTGTTTGTCATTGGATTTCACTTTTCTAAGAGTGGGGCATATGTACTCACATGTAGACAGCTTTTACGCTGCTGTACAGACCACAGTCGCAAAGCACACGAAGGGAAATATGGGGACTTGGCTACAGACAAGCCCCCGAGGGCAAAAAACAAAAAAATACGACGGCTTGAAAGCCGGTCCGCGGCATCCGAGCAGGCCCGGCCGTGCCCAAATTGTACTTTAATGCCTTCAAAATTCGTCGGTAATTATTTGCTCTGAGGTATGCCAGCTGTCATCTCTGCCGCGCGTTTTGTGTACGTACGGGGGTCGTTTACGCTGTGCGCGGCGCTGACAAACTTCGCAGCTAATGCACGTTTGGCAATATGTGGAGCAGAGACGTGGGACGGCATATCATTCACTCTTCTCTTTAAGGTGTGATTTTGAACTGCAGGGGGGAGGGGGAATTGCAGACAATGGCCGTTATAACTCAAAGAACTTCAAACCATAGATTTAACTATTCAGGAAAAAAAATTATATCCGTTTTTCCTTTTTTATTTAAACTTAACAAAAGCTTTCATCCAGAAACTTCTCCCAGTCGTACATGTACTTTCCAACATACAAATTTGTCACATTTACTTGGCATTTGTATTTACATTGTACATGTAGTTGAAACTTCAGACTGCAGCTACTTACTCAGTCACTTGTAAGTCTTTAAAATATAACTGGTTACTGAATAAAAAATGAGTATTTGAAGTGTTAGCTTTCATGAACGTCTTTCGGGATAAAAGAAACAGACATGTTTTGTACCATGGTTATTAAAATATGCTGGGTAAATGACTGACCATATGACAAGCCAAAATTTAGATTAGACTATTCAACAAAGAGACTAACCGACCGAAAGACTGACAAACTGACTCCCCAACCGATAAACTGACTACCTAACTGACCAACCGAAAGACTGACAAAACTGACGGTCCAGCTGATAAACTTACAAACAAACCAACTTATCAAAAGATCAACCAACAAGCAAGATATGTATATATGTGGACCGATGACTGATTGAGTTAAAAAAAAATCAACTGACTGGCCGCCTGACTCCCCATAAAATGTTTTGACTGACTTTTAGACTTACTGACTGACTAAACAACCAAATAACTGACCAACAGACAGCCAACCCACTGAACAACCAACCAACAAATGAATGTCAAAAAAAGAAACTTATAGCCTATCCATGTAAACAAAGTCCCTTCATTATTAAAGGGAAGATACAACATTTGCAAACATTACAAAACAAAATGATCAAATTATCACAAAGTACCTTGCTGGATTGTTAGGGAATGACAGTCTAAAGCATGCTGTAAAATCGTGGCTCCTGGTGTGCTGACATTTTCAAGAAAAATGGTATTTTTCCAACGCTGGTTGGCCGACCAGCGTTGGAGAAAACTGGCTTTTTTTCAAAACTGCTCCTAATTTTTCATAATTAGTTATTCCGTGTTTTCTTTGCAATTGATTACACAACTGTGAAGGGGTGCAAGCCTACTAGACTACATGTAACTCTCTGATCTTACAATTCCCCAAAAGTCTATAAATTCTCCGTTTCATCTTAAGTGGGGTCAGGGAACCACTCTACAAGAACATGAATGGTTTTCTTGGTTTTTCCAACATCTACAAGCCCAAAACGTGAAACAAGTCATTTTAACAATATTTGCTATAACATACTAATCCTCCAAATCCATTTATTTCTGAAAATTGCAGCAAAAGCAAATGTTGTACATTCCCTTTACATGTAATTCTGTTGACCCTAAAATGCAAATGGTACATAAAAAAGTTCAAATTTTGGATTTTTAGAGATCACCCATAGATTGGGCCACATTGATTCCACCAAGCCCAGAAGTACAAAGTACGCTGGTTTTCACCACCAAAATATGGTAGCAGATTGCGTGCAGTTCGTAATCAATCACCTTAGAAAAAGACTTTCCTACATGATTGGAGATTGATAATAGCCGGCATGCACCGTGTCAGGCAGGGTTCAGGGGAGATGCATGTTATGCCCAACTTGCACTCTGCGGTCTGTGAACGACAAATGGCGTATGTTACGAAACACGTCATGTAGAGAACCATGTGTTCAACTACAATGTATTACATGTACACTTGATTGAATGAACACGTCAAAGGCACTTGCACTTTTAAACATTTGGTCCATCTGATCACGGACCGTTTGCAAAATTCATCCAATGTGCTGTTCAAAGAATTGAAACTTAAAAGATTCAACATGACAAAGAGATTTGTATTTTACAATTTTTGCAGTTATGCGATTTGTCAGTTTTTGTCATGTTTCTGACCCATTCCATGCAGATTTTCTTTTGTAACAGGGAATTTGTTTATTACTCATATATGTGAGGCATTCTGGCAAAATAAGACAAATAAGGCCAAAAAAATGCCGAAGTCTGGTATGGGCAAAAAGAAAAAGTGGTGTGCGGCTTTTTTTTTTTTGACTTTTTGCTTCAAATCAATGGCTGATGACTACAAATGGTGCCGACTAAACTTAGTGCATATATGGGAGTCCAGAGAGGCCACATTCTAAAAACACGTTAAATTGTGCAGCAGCAGCACATTCCAGCAGTCAGTTGAGTCAGGGTTTTTTTTTTCATCTTTCATTTCAAAAAAAAAAAATTTAAAATTTTTTGCCGATGCATCGGGGCGGCGGCGCGCCAGAACCAGACCGAAGACTTTTTTTTTGGCCTAGGCAGAGATCAAAATGAGGGTTTGCTGGTATTAGGAAAGAGAACAAAATTCTCCTTACAATACTGTTTGTTTCACTTCAATCGGACGTTCCATTGACAAGTTATGGCTGTTTAAAGTTCACATTTATCAACATGTCAAAAAAGTAAAATACTTAGAAACGGCCTTCAAAGGTCCGAGTTCTGTAGTTGTGAAAATGAAAGATGCCAATGGTTTTTCCTTAAAAAATCTTTATTATGTATGATTTTTGTGAAGTTCATGTAGACATGTAACAAAGATTACAAATATCAATAAATATGAAAATCAGAAGAAAAATAAGCCCCATTCGTGTTTTTTTTCTTATTTTTCTCTACTACGGCCTGTGCCCTATTCCGTTTTATTTTGCCTCACATATTTAAGACAGACTTTATTTTGCTCTCCCTGCTCATAATATATCAAGAAAGTATAATGTCCAAAATTGAAAGAATAAATATACCATGAAAAGCTGAACAAGACAAAAAAACAAATGACACTGTACGGGTGTATGTGGTACATGTTTTAAAACAGGGATGCTAATTTATGTAAACATTCTGAAAATTGGATGAAAAGTCTGCAAGATGCATAAATTTCTCTCTGAGCTAATGATGACTTTCTCTCAGATTCAAGAAGTCTGATTTCAGACTAAATTAAGTCCGACAAATGTCTTGCGTATTTAAAGAAGATTTTCCTTGCAGCCAAGGCTGACTGAAAAGCTTTTTCGGTCTTTGTGTCCTTCAAAGAGTTTTACATAACCAGCTTAACACCTCGGACAAACGTCCCGGAAGATTCCAAAATTGGGCGAAGGGGGTGTTACCCCTCTAAACGGCCCGCTCATTAAACTGATTGAATCAGTCGCGCCTTGTCATAACTAACTAGATTCCAATGATTTGATTTTAATAAGCTTTGTGGTCATTAGGAGATCGGAGCGGTGCGGGGAACCCATGTGCGGGGTACCGAGTGCCCCAGGGCACGAGGAGCTTCGGTCGGTTCAAGCCGGAGTTTGACAAAGAGGATGATTTACTTTGCGCCGGGACAAGATTTGGGGGAAGATTCCCCATCTGGCTTGCAGGACAATGGGGCCGGCACGCACAAAAATCCAGCCATATTATGACAAGGACCTTGGAGGTCTTTACAAACTACTTGTAAAATACATTGTACTAGTACCTTGCGGTTTCTTTTTGGCCTAAAAAAAACCTCATGTAGAGTAAATCTTTTGCAATTTGTGCATTACAATGTATGTTGTTTGAAGCAACAAAAGTGCTTAAAATCTAAAGCAGGGTGCTTTTAACACTAACCTTATGAAGTTGTCGCTCAGTGAATGCTTGATATTCCGAGAAAAATAACATTCTAGGATCTTGATTTCAAATCAAAATTGGCCGAGTCATATTTTGAACTGCGCCCGAATTCAGCGTCAAAGACACATTCTTATTCAGCCGATTGTAGCTACGCGATGTAGCGCACTGAACTGAAGAATTATAGCAACCACTATATTTACAATTATGATATATATTGCTTGAAAGTTGATTACAACTTAATATGTAGCTAAACGACTCTTGAATGCTTTGACCAGTTCATTGCAAAAAGTCAATCGTAACCGCATGCAACGAACAGAATGTACAATATTACACCCGGCCAAACCGTTTCCAAGGGCATTACAAAAACCTAAACCCCCAGGCCAAAAAGTTGTGTAATATTAGCCCCTTGCCTTCTGTGCCCCCCCCCTTCCCAGGTCTATAGCGTTGTGAATCCCCCCCTTTCAAAAGAAAAATGTTTTAAATTACATTTCAGCCCGCACGGACCCCATCTGTCGAACCTCCACTCACAAAATCCCTTCCACAGAAAAAAATGGGCGGACGGGACGTGTCCATTGTCCATCTGTAGTCAAGCCTACCTAACCGCTTCTTAATATGCTGTGCCCCGAGGCCAGACTAAAACTCCTCTATGCTGTATCATTGGATTTAGTCTGTCATCTTTGGCTGACTAAATTAAGATGTAATATATCCCTCCAGCTACAGTCTACATGTAATGGGTCATTTTCTTCATTTTTTGTCCCTCTTTGATGGGGATAAATTTCGGCAAAGAAACTCATGTTATTTAGTTTGAAATACTAACAACATATTTTCATAGCCTGATAAATGTACGTAAATTGTATATGCATGGTTCTATAAAACACAAAAATCTGATGTACATACATGTATGTTTCAAATGACAGCTACAAATTACGCCTGTATAAAAATTATCGGTTCCTGATTCAAGATTCTAATTACCGTATCACTATTAAAAAATTAAAAATGGCTACCTAAATCAAAACAAAACAATTGGGCAAATTAAATTAATAAACCAGTTTCTCTTTCCAAACCGCTTCATTTTCCCCGGCCGCCTCCTTTGTTTTTTTAAATCAAGCATTTGCAATATATTTCATTTATTTTTATGTTCTTCCAGCAAAATTGTAGCTATGCATTCATTCATTCATTTATCATTTATTTCCAACTCTGTACATGTACATGTATACAAATGCAAATAATATACATAATATAACGAACAAAATTAACACGAGATGAAATAATAATAAGCCAGTATAGAATCTTGTTGCATCTGCAATTTCAATTTAGTCTGTAATAGAAAGGGTTACAGCTCACTTGGACACAAAAATATCAGCAAAAGAGTCGAGAAATTGGAAGAATCCATCTTGGAAAATCCGCCATCTTGGAAGAAAAAAAAAGGACCGCCTCCACTCTTTTAAAAAAAAACCTGGACGAGAAACTATTTAACTTTTTTGACTTCGTCTCACATGAATTAAATATTAAAATTATGAACCAACTAAAGTTATCCCTGCATACATACAGTACAACTTAGATATTGGAAATCCAGTAAATATGTCACAGGAAGAGCTGTTTCATATTTGAATACTATATCACAGTTTTGTTAGACTGGTGCTCAAACTTTGACTACCTACACTATTCACATACGGCACATGTACACAGGATACTAGTCGAGTGCATCACAAATTTACTACTAACACAATGAGAAATGCATTATACTCATATCTCTACATGTCAATACCAAATATTGAGGCCCCCCCCCCAAAAATCTTGATGACCATGCATCCCACTGGCTGGGACCAGTTGACGTGCTTGTTGACACACGGGGGGCCAGTCGGCAACAATCTGTGAGCACAAGTGGTCAAACGGACCCTGGCCCCGTTCAGAAAACACCCCAGCATTTGGTCAGCAGAGGGCTACGGTGTGTTCACAAGGCACACACTTTGTCAAAAAAACTGCCTGTCACAAAGACAGAGTGATATAGAATGGAGGGGGGGGGTCTAATATTCTATGGAACCCTACAATAGCCCGCCGTTTAACAAAAGAAGGGTGATTGAAACTTGGAGGGGCCCCGGGCAAATTAAATTAATGGGAATTTAATAGCGGAGGCGAACCGTGTGGCACGGCGGGACGGTGTGCGGCGTTGACTTGCCGTGCTCGAAACCGGAGCCCAGACATGCCTTTAAAGGACGGCCAAAATTAGCCGAACAGATGCGGGTAAACATAGTGGGCAGGTGCCCCCAGTGCGCCAACAAAATGAAAGCTGCTTTTTTCTGCAGGATCTCTCGCACCCACACGCACGGCTCTTATATCCTTCTGCTGCCATTTTTCAGCAATCCCCGTGCTCTGTTTGATAAGACTAGGGTATCCTGTGCTGTAAACCCACACCCCGAAAATGACAGTTTTATTGTTGTCTGACGCTTCTAAAAAAGGGTAAACTACGCGTTCATCTTACAGTGCGGCGCATCCGAATGCTTATGTAAACTTTTTTGAAAAGTCTGGATTGCAAGCATGAACCTACTCTGATTGGTTTCTAAGTGCTTAGTGCTGGTACTTTCAGTGTAAAAAAAAACACAGAAATTTAACAGCATTTAGTTTAGATGTTTAACTAAAAATGTTACTGCCTTTCTGAAATTGGCGCATTGCCAATATACTTTTAAACAATGTTTGGCTTTTCATTTTTATAGCCCTGAAAAAGAAAATCCAGGTTGTACAATATGTAGATCATATGAAAGCAGTAAATACTATAATTTAATATTAAAACCCTTCTATTATTTGATCAATCACAGACAATCAAAATTTTCTTCCACTTCCCCTGCCACGCATATTTGTACACAGACTAGTAAAATAAAAAAGTCAGATCACTTTCGTGTAAATACTGTGACTGGTCGAATTCCATCAACAGACAAAAGATGTAACCGGTAGGTACAGCTGGCATATCAATCACCTCCAGTCAAAGCATGGCTATATCAAATTAACAAGGGAATTCTTAAAGGGAATATGTACATCATTTGCTTTTGCTGTAACTTTCAGAAATGAAATGGATTTGGGGGTTGGTAATATATATAACAAATATTGTAAGGCTGATTTTTTTGACGTTTTGGGTTCGTAGGTGCTATAAAAACCAAGAAAAACAATCATTTTCCTGTAGTCTGGTTCCCTGACTCCACTTAAGATGAAACAGAGCAATTTATAGACATTGGGGAATTGTAAGGTCAGGGAACCAGTCTAGCTGGCTTGTACCCGTTCATACATGTAGGTGTGTAATCGATTGCAAACAAATGCGGACTAACTTACAATGTATATGGTCAATTGGGGCCAGTATTTGAAAAAAGCCAGTTTTTCCAACATTGGTCGGCCGACCAGCGTTGGAAATTGATACAAAATACCACTTCTCTTGAAAATGACAGTATGCCAGGTGCCATGATTTTACAGGATGCTAAAGACTGTCATTCACTAACAGTCCAGCAAGGTATTTCAAAATAATTTGGTAGTTTTATTTTTTGATGTTTGCAAATGTTGTATATATTGCCTTTAAAACCTGTCAAAAACAGTCACTTGATTTGACTGCTGTGATGGCGTAGCTGAACTTACCATCCAGAGGGGGAGGGTTTTAATTAAAATTTGGACACTGTTGGAAGTGGGAACATTTAATAATCAACATTTAGCATCTATGGGTCAAAACAATGCTTTCTGGACACACCATTTTCTTATGCAAATTTATGCTTGTAATGGGATAAAACTTCAGCATTTCACACACCATGTAAAATTCAATTTGCAGCACATGTGGACACAAAATGTATCAAATGCTGACTAAAACACCTAGGATATTAGCCCGAAAAATTTGGCCAATTTACTGGACTACCTCCGTAAATAAAGGCCACACTTGGAACATGCACCCGAAAATGTGGAACTTTGTCAAATTTTGATTTTCACATTTTGGACTATATTTGTAGTTTTATAGCAAGAGAAAAATAATCTTGCATTTTTCAGAAATCTATTTTACGTGTAATTTCGTGTTGGAATTACACAAAAAATAGACGTCTGAAAAATGCAGGACAACCGGGTACTTTTCTATAGTTTTTTTCTTAAGTGTAAAATAAACTACAAATATACAGGATGTAGTCCAAATGTGACAATCAAATTTTGACAAAGTTCTACAATTTCGGGTGCTTCCAAGCGTGGCCTTTATTTACGGAGGTAGTCTAGTATTAAAATTGGCCACATTTATGGGGCTAGGATATGGACTGATTTTTAGGGGCCTCAAACATGTCATATTGTATTGTACATGTGTTACAACTGTACACAAATGGACAACAATTGCCTACAACACAGCCTACAACATATTGGAGTGTGCATTGTGCTTAAGTAATGAGCTTAGAACTTGTCATTCAATTAACTAGGTTGCCCATCTAATTAGGGTCAACAAGCAGGGCACCGGTTGTCACCTGGTGACCGGGCTGGTTTCATACAATAGACTGATTAGCAGACCAAATGGCATTGTGACTGAGGTTAATCTGAGCTGAGAATCTTTCTAAAATTCTTCAAAATCCTCCATTCTTTGTTATACAACTTTAAAGCCAGAGTCCATCATTTGCAGCTATCCAATAAATAACTGGCGTATTTATTGTTGATAAACTTACTTGGTTGAAAGATAGTAAGGGGACTAAACTCCCTGTGCAATTATCCTTTCTGGCAAGCTGTCATTTTGAAGAAATCAACGAAAAAAGGCCTTTCCAACGGTGCGTCTTAAGAAGCACCGATGGAAATTTCTGTTAGTAGTTCGTTTTTTTCAATAGGCGAAGTGCGCGCAAGTGTTGGCACGACACATGATGCATCGGTTCAGTAAATACGTGTCTCGGGCGCTGAATTCAGGCCCAATTCAAAACCTGATTCAGCAACTTTTGATTAGAATTCGAGATCCTAGAATGTTGTTTTTCTCGAAATATACAGCTGAAGCTGAGCTGAAATTTCATCAGGTTAACCGTTCAGCACCCTCCTTTAGAATTTGAGCACTATTGTTGCTTCAAACGAACAAAATTCACAAATAACAAATGATGGACTTTTAGCTTTACTTTTAAGCTTACAAGGGACATCAAACTGTCAATGCTTGATAGGCCTAGAAAACATGTTTTTATCACTAAAACAAACTTTCCAAAATTGTCTTAAAATTTTAAATCAATGGTTATATTTCCAAATAGAAAATGTCAGTATTAATCACTCAGTCATGTCAGGTCTCAAAGAAGCACATAAATATGATTATGTATCTTGAAAGCACATTGCTTCTTGAGGGGATATTAATATATGAATTCATTTCAAATAAAATTCTTTGATTATTTAATAATCAAAGAATTTAACTAGGCCTATTTGTAACTAATTAATGTAAGATTTATGCCAAAAAAAGAGAAAGAAATGCTTCAAATTACATGACATTCGGAAATAGGGTAGGTAGGTAGGGATATTTTTTTGTGTACAATCATATTATTAAGATGGAGACGTCTGCTGCCTGTACATTGTAGTCATGGGTAAAAAGTAGAAATTTATGGTTTGGTTTTGTTCTGTCATTTTTCCAATTAAAAACAAATTAGGGTAGGGGCTGTCAACATAGGAAGGTAGGGAAACCAGAAGCAGAACCATTTTTTTTTTAGCCTAAGAGTGAAAAGAGTGGGAGTGGAAATTTGGCCGTCGCCAGCTTTCTTTAACAAAGTTTCAATAAACGATATATTTTAAGCCGACACGACACATTTATAAGCAGGGACTGTTTTGGGGGACTTTTTGGGGTTTTTGGTAGTTTTTACCGTGACAAATGTGCATGTGCGGACGAAATTCGAAATGTCAACAACAAACACAGGCGCGCCATGTATATATTGTTGACCACGATTTTATTCCGCTTCGCATGAAGTATGAACTGGGCTTTAGTGTGGTTCTGCGCCAACAATGTCGTTGTTCATGAGATTGGAATCAGACCATTTAAAATTGTTGGAATAACATGAAAAAAAGACATGAAAGAAGAATATTCTGGATGACCAAAAAAACAGGCAATTTTAGTTCATAATTGTGCAAAATTAAAGATTCTGACGTTGAATACTATTAGTTCAGGGAACCAGACAGTTATGTAGTGATAGCAGTTGAAAATCGTGTTACGGTTGCCGTAACGATAGCCACTGACTGCGTAAAAAAATAAGGTGTCGGAAATAAAGTCCTACTGGTTTTCCTCTGTGTTGGAAGGCACGACAATTAATGTTGGGAGTTGCTGTTAAAATGTAGTCATTATACATGCAACACTATTGCGATTATGGATCTGAAAGCACAGTGTAAAATAAAAACAAACATTTACCGTTTTAGGCCTTTTCAAAATTGCAGATCCACCACAGAGACGGCAGGAAACAGGCATTTTGATGGCCGAAAAGTTGCACAACCGTCTGTAAAACGTAAACACATTTAAAGCAACCTTGTTCCCATGCGAGCAATCTGAACAACGGGACAATCAATGGGTAATAGTTTCACCTCGTACTCAAATGATGAGTGTTATGTGTAAGTGTAGAGCGATTCCAATAATATCTTAGGATAGCAAGGGTACATCAATAATAATGTTCACCGTGCTAAGAGTTTTTCAATTGTCATTTTCCTAAAAAATAGCAAGGGTACATCAATAATAATGTTCACCGTGCTAAGAGTTTTTCAATTGTCATTTTCCTAAAAATATATAAGTTATTCACTTTTGAATGAAACACCAAACAAAAAATACCACCGATGTTTAGTTATTGAATTATTTCTTTCAAAAAAATCGAATTATTCGGCTCTCGCTAGGCGTGTTCATTTTGTGCGCTAAATGAAATTCCTCTTTTTAAGAGGGTTGCAGACCCCAAAATTCGGAATGAAGTAAATCTTGTCATTAAAACAAAAGCACACAAACTGAAAATTCATTAGGAGAAAAAAAAATCCATTTTTTTTAAGAGCACGGGCGGGCCGCGCCGGTATGTACATCTTTAACCCACCAGATTTTTTTGTCACCGTGTTGTTAAGCGGTATTTCAAAGGTTTGTTTTGTATATTGCCTTACTTTTTCTGTAAAAGTGTAGTTTTAGGACCCTCTATGTTTTCAGTAACAAAACTGTTTTTGTCGTTCCAAAAATGACTTCTGCAGTGAAATAACCAATAGTAGGGCTACGGTACTACGAGTGAACTTTAATATAAATTCAGAAAATGGACCCCATATCTCTCTCACAGAAGCCTCCAAGAACCGTTTCCATGAATCCTCGACATCATACTCCAAGTTAAACCGATTGCTTTGGAGGGCTAGGAATGCCTGTCCCCTACCACCAGAAATGTTGGTAGATATATAAGACTCCGGTATAAACAGGAGAAAAGAGCTCTGTCTTGACCCGTTACACGCTTCCTCGGCCGTTCTCAAGAATTTTACCCCCTCAGTGTCATCATTAACTTTTGACAACCTGTCAGTATCAAAAGATCATGTCTGGTGATGCACCGTGACCGTTACGGTGTTTCACCGACACCCCTCCCCCTGCCTTCCCTCCCCCAGGGGCGCGTCACGGCAAGGGCGTCAAATTAAACATCAACGGCCCCAACCGGGGGTGTTAGTCCTATACCTGCTTGTTTGAGGCCATACGGTTTGCTACTCAACTTGCTTTCAAAACCGTGGCAGACGGGCTAGTCCCACCACGAATGCACACAAAAAACTGAGACAAAACATGAAGGTTCACGGACAAAACAAGTGCCGGTGTGCGTTATTAGCGGCCAACAGCGGCGGCACGCGACCGGGCTTGGCCGCATATGGTGCCGAATTCAGGCTCGAAACGCCGGCCCGCATGCCGGGGCGCGTACAGGGTCTGCAGTCTGTTTCTCGGTGTTTGGGTTGCATTTTGAGGCGAACACCCACTGGTCGGCCCTGTGGATGATGTTTGTCGGTTTTTGTTGTTTACAAATTCATGGTTTTTAGAGCATGCTGTTGTCTGCGGTGGGACAATTTAACGACTGACTCAAAATATGGAATGATCAGTGCTCTATTGATTCTAGAGCCCTATTTTTAGATGAAACGATTTACATAAAGTCACAATGACATCACAGAGCAATAATTAACGACAACTGCCTTCTCGGATTGCTTAAGACACTATGATTTTCACTCATGAGTTCAGACTTGATGTCTTGCGATAGGTTTGAGACTGATGGCAACGGCGCGCACAGACAATCGCAGATCTGTCTGACCAGATTTCGCTTTTAGCCAGCGGATCGGGGGGGGGGGGCAACGGGGGACATGACCCCCCCCCCACCCCCCCACCCAAAAAAAAACCCCAAACATTTTTTTAAGTGATGTCGCAAAATGGCAGCCACTGCGTACACCGCCATATTTTGCTAAACTTGGTTAAAGTGGTCAGAAATTGTCTCAGATCGCACCACAGAGCATCAGTAGAATCCAACAATTTTCTGGGGCCCGGCCTTACGCGGGGCCCGAACCCCACGCCGTAAATTTATGAATCACTTTTTTGGGGGGGACAAACTTTTTTGGGACCCCCTCCCCCCCCAAAAAAAACCCTGTGTTCTGGATCCGCCCTTGTATATCGTCAGTATTATGTCGTAAAAATGAGGAACAAAATATGGGGGGGGGGGGGAATTATGAACACAAAAAAAATGTTTACCAACAAAAGGAAAATCCACTCAGATTATTGGAGAATAATGTGTCAAAGTAAAATGAGTCCAAATAGTATAATAATAAAGATCGAGAAAAGTGAAATAATTTTTCAGTATATAAGGAAAACTTCGATACGTGACAAAAACAGAAATGACCATTTTTACTGCAAAACTATTTTCCAATGATTTTGTCAAACCTGCGCTGTAAAAGAATGTTTACCTCGTATATTAAAAGAAACAAAAGGGAAAAGTACCATCGATAATTTCGTTTTCGATTTCCAGCAGGATTTAAGGGCATATGCGTTTCATTGTATTTGTTCGTTTCCAACAATAATACCACTCAAAATCAAAAGAATAAATACAAGCTAACCTGTTTCAGCTCAGTGATATTACACTGTTCGAGAAAACAATGAAAAACCAGTCACAACCTTTTGAACACAAAACACAATTTCGTCATTATAACTCTCTATTCCAAAACTCGGTCAATTGACTGATCATTGGAAATCGCCTATCTTGATTTTGTATAGCAAGCAAGACGGAATTATTTCAAGGAGTGTTTAGTGCCAGTTAGATCTTTAATCCAAGTAGTTTTTGGATAATAATTTGGTAGGTTACTTTGGGATATGCAAATCCTTTCATGCAATCAGCGTTGCTAATAACTCCTTTAACAAAAGTAATAAAACGATGAATGCGGCACGGTGGCGAGCGTTCTGCTCAGCATCGCACGCAAAAAAAGCCCAATTTCTTTGTCATATTTGTCTCAACGTGACAGGACATTCGAAGCAGATATTAAAATGCATTTTTAGAGACTTTCCGTTGGTTGTTTTTTTGTACATCAAAAGGACGGCTCCGATTTGGTTTAGTGACAGTGGGATGAAGTTACGGATCACAGTTGACTGTTCGTGTCTTTTATTTCAAATTTGTCTCTACCGAACGGCTGTTTCATTCGGTTGAGTTTCTGGCAAAATTCTCAGTAAATCATCTTCAAAAAGAAACGTGCAAGTTTATCCGACAGACTGATGATGAACATCTTATAATTCAAAGTTAATCATAAGATATCATAGCCTAATTAGAACCCTTCCTTTTTTTATTTAGTTATTTTCTTGAATTTAATTTTGAGAAATGAATAGAAATTTGTGAATCATTATCTTACATAAATTCTGTGGATTTTAAAACAGATTTTTCTTGCCACCAAAACATTCAGTTACTTAAAGATCTTTTTGAATAATGACGATTGATATTTTAAAAAAAATTGACCAAAATTTTACTATGATTTTTACAGAGCAAAGCGAGTTCAAAGCTAGACATTCCCCATGAGTTATAGAAGCATGGTGATAAAACACTACAACTAGAACCCTAAAGTTTTACATCGGCTACATATTGATTCCATTTTCTCATTTATAAACGATCGACATAAACTAGTCGTAGAGTATGGTCCGTTTTGCCCGTCATGCAGTGTTGAGCAGTCGACAGGCTTGTCGTGCGCGTGGCACTTGATCACCGAGGCAGTCTTCGGCACACGCCGATGTTTGCTCACACACATTTCAAATGTCCTTTCGCCATATGCCAACCAGCGAAGGGCTGTTGCATTTCCAAAGAGCCTAATGAGCGTCGCGACATGCGCAGAGGCGTAGCGCGCGCAAGTTTACGCCAATCCTATGATTGATTACAGACCCGGGTCGGGGTGGCGCATGTAAAGCGCCACCTGATTGGCTTGTCAAACTTTGACAGGTTGTTGACGAGCAGGCTGTTGACACGAAAATCCATTGACGGGACGGTACGAGAGGGAAAGTAACGTATGCCGCGAAAGCTCAGCCCGATATGCTTACTTGATATTGATTAAGGGTGAGTGCATGAAAGTTAAACTCACCCGTTCGACACCTCTCCCGCACGTGCACGCCACAAAAGGAGGGTATTTAAGGGCCGTTTGTCCGGGGGAACTTTAGATTATCAACTGACGAGGACCCAACGCTTGACTTTATTTGCTGCCGGAACTCTCAGGACTCTGCCGCAGTCGACCGGACGGAAGCGAACGAGTAGGCCGGGGAGATTATGCTTCTATCGCACGAGAGAGCACAGGAAATGTCAGCGAGCACGGCAAACACACCACCGCCGCCAAACGGCTTCCCCGTTCGGGCAGTATCGAGCTGCTCGCCCGCTGGGTCCGACTCCGGAGCTGAATTCAGCGATGACTCCATGTCCGTGGACTCCACGGCTGTGCCGTGTACCGGACCCCCATCTCCGCCCTTGCAAAGCTCCGACCGCCGGGAGGAGGACCAAGAGGAACTCGGAGACTACGAGAACTGGAGCTCCCAAGCAGGAGGGAAAATAACCCATCAGAAACATTTGGGAGAAATCCGCAGCACCTCTCGCAACTCCCACTCCAGCAAGTCCGGTCGCAAGCCTCTACTACAAACCAAACTCCTCAGCGAAGAGGACATGCACTGCCTCCGCCTGAAGATCAACAGCCGCGAACGCAAGCGGATGCACGATCTGAACACAGCCCTGGACGGTCTGCGGGAGGTCATGCCGTACGCTCACGGACCCTCGGTCCGCAAACTCTCAAAAATTGCAACTCTACTCCTCGCCAAGAACTACATCCTGATGCTCTCCACCAGCGTGGAAGACATGCGGAGGCTTCTTGGAGAGATGTACCAAGGAGTGCACCCACCACCACCACCCCAGTCCATGAGTCTCGGTCATCAGTCGGGGCCATTACCCCCAACCCCGACTCGTCCGTACTTCCCCACACCACCAACACCCATCGTACCGAAATCCTTACTCCTTTCCACTCCACTGTGCTCCACAAGCGTCTCCACGCGACATGAGAAAGCCTCCCTGTCGCCAACAAATTCGGGGTTCCGGACTTACACCGGTGCGAGCCAGGAGCGACCAGGGCTGGCGACGCTCCCCGCCCCGCCAACCAACTCATCAACTCTCGGTCTCTACAACGGCTGGCCTTTGCCGTGTTCTTGCGCCCAGTGCAAGACCAACCCAGCCGGCAGCTGCGTGGCCGCTCAACACCGCCTGCCCGGCGTGTCAGCGTTCTCTGCCGCAGAACTGATCAGACCGACTAAATGAACGCTAAAGTGAACTGTTTAAATATTGTACTATCACTGTATTATAATTTTAATCACTGTTTCCTAAAACATGGAATGTATACATTGAGTCCATTGTATATAAATTTGAAAGTTTTCAGTTACAAGAATTTCTGTCAAGTTTTTTTCATAGTGTTATCTTCTTCGCTATAACCCTCACATCACTAAGTTTGTAAGGCAAAACATTTTTGAAGCCCCCCCCCCCCCCAAAAAAAACCCCACTGTCACCATTGACGGATGGGTGGTGGTCATAGAGTACTGAAATGAAATGGAATGAAACTTTGCTGTAATCTCTACCATTCTGTTCTGTTACCGAAGATATAACGAAGGGTCACAAAATAACCATGCATTGTTAGGCTCACATTGTAAATTTAATTGCTGTTATATACGTGCTTTTTCAAAATGTCAAAAAACGAATTAGGAAATTTCCCGCTCTTAATTCAAAAGTTGAGCTTAATTAATTGATTACTTGTCGTGGGCCGATTTTTTTCGTGCGATGTCTCATTGGAAAGCTCATAACTAATGTAAAGCTAGAAAATTATCAATTAAATTTGAAAATCTATTTTTCAAGGTGCCACACCCAAAAAAGCACGTATACACCAACTTTAAACATTTTGCCCAAATAACCAGATAACTTGGCCAATACATACACTTTTTGCCATTGTTTTATTTACTCGGACTCGACTTTTAATTAGAATGGGTCTCAACCAAACGACATTTATTCACAAAACAACCCCCCCCCCCCAATTCATACACTCTTACCGCTTCCTTTCGGAAGAAGTTGCATAACGCTATAGTTCGTTTAGCATTGTTTAGTGGTCACTTGAATGACTTCATTATATAAAATCACCAGGCCTCAAGTTGTACAAATATTTGTAGTAAAAATCTTTTCTGAATAAATACTTGTTGTAAAAACTCGTAACTAGATCGTTTGTTTTGTCAATAACCATGAAAATCATGTACTGCCATGGTGCTGCCTTTCTTGAGCTTAAAAAAAACTGGAATAAAATTTCCGACACTGACATAGTTTGGGTCCTATATGCGTGGGAATGTGGAGCTGAGGGGCGGGCTTCTAATTTTCTTAAGGAGGCACTCACTGGATCATAGTCGAGTTTCAAACAGTTCAAAATGTCTTTCTTGAAATCATGGGCGGGGGAGGGGACGGGGACAGGCATCGAGAGGCGCAAAACGGGAGGGGGCGCCATCTCAGTATAGCTACCAACCCTCAGAAGTGAATTAATAAAATTATTTTAATGAACGAAAACAACGCATCAAACCAGTGAAAAACAAAATCACTTCTTTTTAACGATTTTCTTTTAGCAGAGCTGTAATTTTGTTTCTGTTGTGCGCATGCTGACCAAAATGCTGCCTGCATGTTCAATTTTGCCCCAATTCGTCGATGGTGGCGCCCTTTCAAAACACCGTACTATACCGCGCGCACACGTGTTCGTTTTGTTCCAAAATGGGTAAGTCGAAAGTGTCATAATATTCATGAATTAATACTTACGGCTGTTTATATTTGTCTTAGATGATGAAAAAATAAGGAAGGAACAAATTAGTTATAAAATGGCGCTTTATTTAGCGTATTTAATCAAAATACATTAAGGAAAAGAGACGCTTAAACTTGAAGTTGAACTGAGCATGCTGAGTGGTCATGCGTGCGTACGTGAGCATGTGTTTGGTGGTGGTGTGCCCATTATCCTTGCTCAATCTTGGCAAAAAATAACTCTTCCAGATTGAATTCTTGAGAATGCAGTGTCCTGATTCTTGATAATTATACTGTTGCAAAAAATAAGAATAAGAATGAAGAATGATATTACTATACCTCATAGAGCCGACCTCTCACTGGTCAAATCACCATCAACGTCATCCAATGGGAGCATGGTATGGCGTTTTACAAACCGTATAATATTTCCTATTAAAATATCACTTGAAGTTGAACGTCCCACTACAATGATAATATGCATTATCCTTGTCAGAATCATCTTATAAAACATTGCTTACTCTCATGCGTTCTCAGCATGCATTTGATACATACAGGGACTTGTACTTGTCTAGCCTAAACAAAGCACTTCCCAGACTAGTTCCCAGTCGCAATAATAACAGGTTTAATATGATTCAAATTATCGTAGTTATACGAGTACAGAAGCATGGAACATTTTATTTCAATGTTTGTTAAGATTGGGCAAAATTCATAAATTGTGCACGATATTCTCACCCATCGAATGCGTGATTTTCAAGAATGGGCACAACAGTGGCATGGGTGCATCATCAACGGGCCGGAGTGCATGCAAAGTGTGTGTGTGTGGGGGGGGGGGGGGGGGGGGAGTAACTGTCATCCTCCCCTTCCCCCTTTTATTAAAATAAATTTATTAGATGTACTAACCACCAGTTTAGGGCACCCCACCCATTAATGTAAATGTAAGATTGGAGATTGTCAACATTTTTTCACAGGGACGTCACTCCAAAATTGACAATCCCCACATCTTGGGCGGGGCATCCTGGAGAGGAAGGGGGAATAATTGACCTGTTACTCTAGAATCGCGTTAGAATCGCATCGACGCAGCTTGTGCAATATTGTCCAATTACATGATATATACAAATGGACGCGGAACACGCAAAATCTGAGACTAACAAAACTTAATGTACAAAAATCCCATAGGGTTGTCTAAGGGGCGTGGCTAACTCGCAAACGTCGATAGGTCAGTTGATAGGTGCATTAGGCCTCATGACTGGAGCTCATTGTTTTAAAGAAAAAAATGCATTTAGTCAAAAATGGATCCGCCCATAGAGGGTAGTTTGAAGTGGATTATGATCATTCAAGTATTGTTATGACATGTTAGTGGCATTGTTTTTATTCTTCCTTAAAGGAAGAACAAGAAGCTCCAAACGTACTACAAGTAGCAGCAAGAATGCACCAAGCGATGTCTCGCCACCCAAACACAGCAAGCACACAACCAAACCAGAAAAGTCCAAGACAATTGCGAACACCACTGGTAGAAGAGCAGAATCAACCAAACATGAAGAGACACCCACGGCACCCAAGGACCATTCCACCAACTGCTCAGGAAAACTGGACTTCTCCTCGCCAGAGCGTCTTCTGGCCTCAATGCTTGCCCCTGCCGCTAGCCTCTCGTCGTTCTTTGAGGAACATTGGGAGCAGAAACCTCTGGTTGTCCGCAGGGGCGGGGGCGAGGCGTCGGCTGGGTATTATGGTGCTTGCTTTCCAAAGGACGGCTTGCTGAGTTTGCTGGCCAAGCACGACATTCAGTTTGGATTGGATATCAATGTCTGCAGGTACATGTAAGACCAAGTAAAACAAATGTACCAGTTTCTCGTCTTAGCCTGCATCTTTTTTTTCTTCCTGCGTCACTTTATTTTCTTTTTCTTTCCACTTTTTATTTTTCTGCAGTATTTTCTGACGTTCTCATTATTTTAAAGGGCAAGATACAACATTTGCAAACATCAAAAAACGAAATGATCAAATTGTCACAAAATATCTTACTGGATTGTTAGGGAATGACAGTCTAAAGCATCCTGTAAAGTTGTGGCTCCTGGTGTGCTGACATTTTCAAGAAAAACTGTATTTTTCCAACGCTGGTCGGCCGACCAGCATTGGAGAAAACTGGCTTTTTTCAAAAAGTGCTCCTCCTTTTTTATATTTAGTTTGTCTGCATTTTCTTTGCAATTGATTACACACCTGTGAAGACTACAACTCTGCTAGACTGATTCTCTGATCTTACAATTCCCAAAAGGCTATAAATTACTCTGTTTCATCTTAAGTGGGGTCTGGGAACCAGACTACAAGAATATGATTGGTTTTCTTGGTTTTTCCAGCATCTACGAACCCAAAACGTGAAGCAAGTCAGTTTCACAATATTTGCTATAACATACTAATCCTCCAAATCCATTTATTTCTGAAAATTGCAGCAGAAGCAAATGTTGTACATTCCCTTCAACTTGCCATGGATTCCATAGTCCCAAATTGCCTCCAAAAATTCCAACGTAGCTCTTTGCTTCTAAAATTAATTTATGCAAGTAACAAGTGAAATTAGCTTTGATGAAACATGTTGTGTCGAGAATACGATATACCCAGACCAAAAAGTTGACGTATATTGCTTGAAGAATTGTGGAGTTATTTGCCGACAGTAGCTTTTTTAACATTACCTTTGCAGGTATGTCAAGTCCAAACGAGAAAACTTGAACGGAAGTGGTCGAGCAACGACGGCAAAAATTAAGAATGTCTTCGACAAAAAGCGGGCGACACTTCAGTTTCATCAACCGCAGCGATTCCAGGTGAGCAGACGTCTTGTATGAAGACTACCGTTGTGTCTTCTTCTGAAAAGACTTCAAGGCATATAGGATCATTTACATCTATCCCAAAAGTAACCTACTAACTTTTTATCAAAAAGCTTGCTTGGATTAAAGATCGTACTGGTACTAAACACCCCGTGAAATTATTCCGTCTGGCTTGCTGTCATTTAGAAGAAATCAAGAAATGTAGGTGATTTCCAACGATCAGTCAATTGAATGATTTTTTGAAATACAGAATGCTGTTGACGAAACCGTGTTTTGTGATCTAAAAGTTGTGCATGGTTTTCCACTGTTTTCTTGAAAAGTGTCATATCCACTGAGCTGTAACTTCAACAGGTTAGGTTTTGAACATTCTTCTTTGGATTTTGAGTGGTGTTATTATTGGAAACGAACAAACTGCATGAAGAGCACATGATCCTATATGCCTTTGAAACAAACCAAATGTACTCAAATACCAGCAGCAAAAATGTGATTAGTGAATGAAAACCTAAACATTTCTCTGTTTGGAACGTTCTAATTTATTTATTGTCAGGATGAGCTTTGGCGGATCTGTGAGCTGTTAGAGAGTCATTTCCATTCCCTCGTCGGTGCCAACGTCTACATGACGCCTGGTGGTTCGCAAGGGTTGGCCCCTCACTATGACGATGTAGAGGTAATGATTAAACCCATGAGTGGGGACCAGTGTAGGTGAAATAGCGCCCTCACTCATTGACGATTTTAAAGTCCATTGACAGCCGCAGCTGGTGCTATTGGGTTGGTGCTAAAGCAAGGTACCAGTTATTATTTGATCTACGTAAGATCTACGATGAGTTTTTATTCTCCAGGGGAACCACTGAAGGTGAATAGCGCCCTCACTCGTGCACATACTTAAGACTCCTGCTGTTTCATTGGTATCCAAGCGACGTGTACCAGTTATAATTTTTTTGTTCCTTGCATGGTCCGCGGTAGTTCCTTATTCTTCTGTGGGAACTGGCCAGTGTCGGTGGAGTAGGGCCCCCACTTGTTCAAGCCTTCTTAGTCCACTGACAGGCACGTAACTGGTTATGTATAATCTATGGCAGGTCTTCATTCTTCAGCTGGAGGGTAGGAAACACTGGCGCCTGTACGCGCCCCCAACAGAGCTCCCCAGAGACTACAGTGGTGACCTGACCCAAGATGACATTGGCCATCCGACCCATGACTTTGTCTTAGAGGTAAGCAAACATTCTCCATGTATTCAATGTAAGGTCTATCACAAAATCCCACAAGTCCTCAGAAGTCTACACGGGTCTTCACAAGTCCTAACAAGTCCTCACAAGTCTTCACAAGTCCACAAGTCTTCACACTTCTTCACATGGCCTTACGAGTCTTCATAAGTCCTTACAACTCCTTACAAGCCCTCACAAGTCCTCACAAATCCTCAAAAGTCCTCACAAGTCTTTACACTTCCGCACAAGACCTCACAAGTCTTCACAAGTCATTTCAAGTCCTCTTAAGTCTTCACAAGTCCTCACAAGTCATTTCAAGTCTTTACTTGTAATTGTACCTCACAAGTCCTCACAAGTCCTTTCAAGTTCTCACAAGTCTTTATGATGTCTACAAATCCTTACAAGGTCTCACAAACCTACAAGTCCTTACAGGTCCTCACAAGTCCTCACAAGTCCTCACAAGTCCTCATAAGTCCTTTCAAGTTCTCACAAGTCTTTATGATGTCTACAAATCCTTACAAGGTCTCACAAACCTACAGGTCCTTACAGGTCCTCACAAGTCTTCGCAAGTCCTCACAAGTCCTCACAAGTCCTCACAAGTTCTTACAAGTCCTCAAGTCAAGTTACATACTAATCAAATGAACTCTTACAAACTTGGGCTTTCCTCAGTTATTGCTCTTCCCCTGTCCTTGTCACAAGACTTGGGAATTGACTTGTGACCTGACCAGTGATGGACTTGTAATTAATATTATCCTTCTATTAAACTCAGGTTTTTTTTTCCAGCAGATGTGATAACCCACAAAGGTCAAAAGTCACATGCATAACAATTAGTCAACTATATCAAAGTCCAAATTTTTAATTTGGGTTTGTTTTCCCGCCCTACTCAGACCGGCGATCTTCTGTACTTCCCGCGTGGCACAGTGCATCAAGCAGACACGCCGTCCAACTGCCAACACTCGACCCACGTCACCATCAGCACATATCAAAGATCGTAAGTTAAAAGATGCACTTTCGTCAGTGGTTCGTGTTGTTTACAACATTATAGAAAGTCTCCTGTATCAAACAGTGACTATGAAATGAGGCTTTCTTTTACTGAATTTTTATTCATAACTGTTGATCGTTTCCAACGTGTTTTCTTTTTCCTTAATGGCACAGATCCTACGGTGACTTGCTAACCCTGGCATTGCCAAACATTCTCAACTCGGCAATAAATGGCAACGTTGATTTCAGAAAAGGACTGCAAGTTGGCCAGCTTTCAAATAATGTGAGTATACAAATGTTGAAAGTTCACACAGAAACTGCTCCGACAAAACGTACGGTCAAATTGTGATTTACTCAAATTCGGATAACTCGAAACTCCGATTGTCTAGGAGTGATACACCATTCCTGTCAAGAGGGTAGGATATTAAGTACATGAACACCCCCGTAACTTGAAATGCCTGCACTGGTACCTCCATTTTATCTCAAAGTTGATTCACAGATATTTACTTAAAAGAGGGACCCTAGGTCCTGAAACAGCCCGATTGGGCTACAAAACGCGCTTTGAACGAAATGATTTTAATCGGAAATAACATTTAAAAGTAGGATATAAACATCCACACAACTATCCTTTCAAAACCGGGCGTTTTTGTGTAATTCCTGTATTATGCGTGCGAGAACGAATTTCGGGTCCACTTAATTGCGACCCCATAAATTCGAGCTGTTTGGATGCTAGTTGTGATTTCATTCGTGAAGTGTTCGTCTTTTGCATACGTTGAAGAAACCACTATTTTTGCATTGGTGATTGGTCACCGCTGTTCCCGAGACACACAACGTGTATATCGTACACTGAGAACGACACGAAAAACGTATTCGTGCTCCGTCGTGTCCGATGTAAACAAGCGTTTTTTGGTTTTTTTCTCGGGAACGGTGAGACATTAGGTTGGTTTCCTTTCAACCAGCTGTTTGAAATAGGCTAAGTAAACAATCCAAAACATGACATTTTAGGACCTTTGTGCCCCTTTAAAGGGAATAAATTAGTGGAAAGAAAGCATCAAATTAGTGGTTTGAAAAAGATGGAAAGTGAATGAAACTTAAGTTCGATTTGTATTTCAAGCACAACAATTGTTGGTATTTTACAAGATTTATGTCACTTTTGTAAATATTGCTCGGTTGCGGGCCAGCAAACTTTACTTTCTTTGAATCGAAATTTTAGTTCGGTGCAAAAATGGTTACAGGCAAAGTAATGAAACGTACAGTCTACGACACAATAATATTGCGACTTATATAGGGCACACTGGAAATTTACCAAAATTTTTTTTGAAGATTCCACTACAATGTACAGTTCTGACTATATAATTAGTATAAGTTGGGACTGGCTTTTCAATTAATTCCCCTCATTATGCAGGTCATGAGCAAAACCACCAGTAGAGGGCGCTATATGAACAGTATCAATCACAGACATATAAATGCATAGACCGCCAGTCGTGCGTGTAAAACTGTGATTTGAAAAAGTATGTGCAAAACGCTTGTTGACTGCGCGCGTAATTGCGCGAAGCGCGTTCAATGCAGATACGCGCTTAGTACGGTACATACATTTACATACAGAACAGAAATTTTTGAGTAAAAAAAAAACGTGTTTTACTCACAATCCGATTGAAAAAAGTTGTGCACGTTATTGTTTTTTAATCTACCTAAATCATATTAAGTACACAAGGGATTTTTTATACACTCGAAAAATAACTTCATAGAATTTTTTTAATGGAATAGTTTGGGTGTGTGTAAAATCCCTATACCGAGAGGTGAATTTGCCCATTGTTTGGGATTTTAGTCGGGCACCACGAAATCACAGAATGCGTGTGTAGTTTCAAATAGGACCTGGCGGTCTATGCGTTTATATGTCTGTGGTATCAATCCATGTGTGAGTAGAGCGCCCTCTCTTGGTAGCCTTGCTACAGGCAGGTTTCATCATCAGGGGATTGAATCTAAAATCCATCTTGAAACCAAGACGAACTTTTTTCACCCCATCGCAATGTCGTTATTTCCCACGTCAACCCTGCGCTGCCTTTTAAGACAGCTGGGCAGCACAGCCTCCCTCACGCCCTTTTGGAACTCCTTGTACTTGAAAGCGTAAATTATTGGATTTGCCAGCGAATTCAGGACCATCAGTATCTGGGGCATCTCAGTGAAGATCTGTATCAGGAAAGCATCCTTCACTTTAGATAGATACAGATAGCTGTTAAAGATTAAAATGCTGAACCAAAAGGTGACGTATATGGCCGCTACAGAAAACAAGAGTAGAGCGACTTTTCGCTGGGCCCTGTTTAAGTCGTTGGCAGGGGCGTGGTTGTTAGCATGACGCTGAAGTCGAGCTTTTCGGTACAGATTGACCATGATCTTGCCGTAGCAAACAAACAAGAGCAGCACTGGCGCGGAGTACTGTGCAATTTTGACGGCAAAGAGTATGTCAAACGCCGTATGTCGGGGAGTCACATCTGGAAAGCATGCCTCAAAAGTCGTGCTCATCGGCATAAATATTTGAATCGACGCAGATACCGCCGACAGAGCCCACAGTCCAACCGTCACCACTTTCACCCTGAAACTGGACAAGTAGCGAGGATAGTGCAGCGGGTATAGGATCGCTATGTACCGCTCCACGGTAACACACACCATGCAAACATTGGACAGGCTGACCGCAAACCACACTGCAATCTTGGCTTTGAAGAAAAGACAACGTAGAGTGTCATGCAAGTAGTCTTCGGACGCGACAAAACGCTCTTGAAACACCAGGAACGTCAAGCAGACTAAAAAGTCCGCAAATGCCAAATGCCCGATCATGAAATTGGTGACTGTGTGCATGAATCGCGCTCGGAGGATGGTCACGCAGACGAGGCCGTTACCCAGAATGCCTATGACCCCCAGGGTCATCAGCGTGGCAAAGCTGCCATCGCTAATCCGGTTTGCTGAGTCCTCTGTCGTCAAGTTGCTCATAGCTATCATGGCGTCAATGTTTATCTGAAAAGAAATTGCAAAATGTAGACGTCTTGGCTGAGAAGTAGCAACGGAATGGCAATCTGGAGGTCCAAGGTTCAGACCCCACTCCAGTCAATTCTTTTGTTCAACCAATGGCAATGTACAGTACAATTCAAATATATTCCTTAGTTCAAAAAATAATTCCAACTTTGCCTCATGATTTAAAAGCTTTGGGTATTCATATCATGAGTACATGTGGTGTACTTGTACTCATACTCATGGGAAAATTGCATTACTCATTGCAAGGTACATGTACTCGTGCTTGTACTCATGGCAAAGTATTGCACTCGTACTCATGCAAAGTAACTCATACTCATTGCAAGGTACTCATACTTGTACTCAGGGCAAAGTACTCATACTCATTGAAATGTACTCAACTACAACACTGGTTGAAGGGACATAGAACATAAGAGATATTAAAGCTCATGTAACTAATCACTTACCTTGAAAACTGAATTTCCTCAAAGTGAAACCAGATCTCCACAAAATCAAATAAAAGATTTGTAAATAGATAACTGAAATTCAACTGTGTTTAGTCCTTGGATTCCGTTATTGTTCCAGTGGCATATGAACAACTATAGCCCACTATTATTTCTTTCCCGTGTGCGCTCTGTGACTGCTTTGGTGCGGGTTGGCGAGCGAAATGGCTGAGCCAATACTGGTGCGGTTTTGTTTTGATGGATGGCTCAGCGTTATTACCGGAAGATCTTGGGAGGCAACATTGACAGTGTTTGCACTGTCGCAGTTTATTATGAAAACCACAATTAAGACTCGGGATTTGGGCTATCTATTTGACAAAAAACAACCCCGACCTGTCGAAATCACTCAACAGAGATTAAAACTAATAGCCTTCCTTCATATAACTTGTAGATATCCTAGCCCACGTCATTAAAAGCCTGTCACTAGTAATTGACATGTGGATGTGTTGTTGTCATTAGCAAATGCAGTAACTTCAGTGTCTGTTGATGCGGTATCAGCAATTTTCCAATGTTGGGTTGAAATTAAAGATGTAAATAAACTTAGGCTCAAACTTCATGCTATCACTGTGTCATAAAAAAAATTGCAGTCACAATTAAGTTATGTTCTTACACAGAATGGAAAGAAATATAAAGAAGGAGAAATGAGCTACTTTAATTATGCGCATTTATGTAAAGCTTGTGTCATTTTTAGCATAGCATCTCCGAAGATCTAAGTTTTCAATTTTAATTGCCAATTTCAAGCATTTTTAAAAATGTATGATTGTCTTGAGACTAAAATAACAATAGCCGATCTACAAAAGGTATGTATTTGGTATCAAATGATGTGTTTTGAGCATTTACAAAATGCATTTAATACGACTGAGTGTATTGACCTATGAGTCCCTGCGCCGCCCCAAACCTCCCTCTCTGTTACTCAGTAAACTGTCCCAAACCGTCCAGAACTGCGTATGGAATACGTTAATTACATAAACGTTCATCGTATGCGCGTGATTTGAAGCCACAGGACGTTCGCTTATCAGGTAACATCCATAGGCCGCGTGACGCAGCCTATTTTGCTTACAAAATTCACAACAGTTTAAAAGCATATGAATGTCGTGTCTAGCTTTTATCAGATGTCTGTTGCGTGAGTAGAGTGCCCCCTCTTGATAGCCGTGCTACGGATGAAATTTCGTCAGGGGATTGAATCTAAAATCACTTCTTGAAACCAAGACGAACTTTTCTCACCCCATCGCAATGTCGTTATTTCCCACGTCAACCCTGTGCTGCCTTTTAAGACAGCTGGGCAGCACGGCCTCCCTCACGCCTTTTTGGAACTCCTTGTACTTGAAAGCGTAAATTATCGGATTCACCAGCGAATTCAGGACAATCAGTATCGGGTAAACCTCGGTGAAAATCTGCGTCAGGAAAGCGTCCTTCACTTTAGATAGATACAGATAGCTGTTAAAGATTGCAATAAAGGACCAAATGGCGACGTATATAGCCGCCACAGAAAGCAAAAGAAGAGCAACTTTTCGCTGGGCCCTGTTTAAGTCGTCAGCGGGGGCGTGGTTGTTAGCATGACGGTGAAGTTGCGCTTTTCGATACAGATTGACCATGATCTTGCCGTAGCAAAAGAACATCAACAGCACTGGCGCAGAGAACTGTGCCAATCTGATGACGTAGAGTACGTGAAGCAGGGTAGTTGGGATTGTCAAATTCGTCAGGCAGGACTTGGTTTCATGAATATCGATCGAAAAAAATGCTGTACTCGACGCAGATGCCGCCGACAGAGCCCACAGTCCAACTGTCACCACTTTCACCCTGAAACTGGACAAGTAGCGAGGATAGTGCAGCGGGTATAGGATCGCTATGTACCGCTCCACGGTAACACACACCATGCAAACGTTGGACAGGCTGACCGCAAACCACACTGCAATCTTGGCTTTGAAGAAAAGACAACGTAGAGTGTCATGCAAGTAGTCTTCGGACGCGACAAAACGCTCATGAAACACCAGGAACGTCAAGCAGACTAAAAAGTCCGCAAATGCCAAATGCCCGATCATGAAATTGGTGACCGAGTGCATGAATCGCGCTCGGAGGATGGTCACGCAGACGAGGCCGTTACCCAGAATGCCTATGACCGCCAGGATCATCAGCGCGGCAAAGCTGCCGTCGCTAATCCGGTTTGCTGAGTCCTCTGTCGTCAAGTTGCTCATAGCAATCATGGCGTCAGTGTCTATCTGTTAAAAGAAATGGCAAAATAGAGACTTCTTGGCTAAAATGTAGCACCGGAATGGCAATCTGGAGGTCCAACGTTCAGACCCCACTCCGGTCAATTCTTTTGTTCAACCAATGGCAATGAAGAGTACAATTCAAATATATTCCTTAGTTCAAAAAATTATTCCAACTTTGCCTCATGATTTAAAAGCTTTGGGTATTCATATCATGAGTACATGTGGTGTACTTGTACTCATACTCATGGGACAATTGCATTACTCATTGCAAGGTACATGTATTCGTGCTTGTACGCATGGCAAAGTATTGCACTCGTACTCTTGCAAAGTAACTCATACTCATTGCAAGGTACTCATACTTGTACTCATGGCAAAGTACTCATACTCATAGAAATGTACTCATACTCATTGAAATGTACTCAACTACAACACTGGTTGAAGGGACATAGAACATACGAGATGTTAAAGCTCATATAACAAATCACTTACCTTGAAAACTGAATTTCCTCAAAGTGAAACCAGATCTCCACAAAATCAAATAGAAGATTTGTAAATAGGTAACTGACATTCAACTATGTTTAGTCCTTGGATTCCGTTATTGTTCCAGTGGCATATGAACAACTATAGCCCACTATTATTTCTTTCCCGTGCGCGCTCTGTGAGTGCTTTGGTGTGGGTTGGCGAGCGAAATGGCTGAGCCAACATTGGTGCGGTTTTGTTTTGATGGATGGCTCAGCGTTATTACCGGTAAATCTTGAGAGGCAACATTGACAGTGTTTGCACTGTCGCAGTTTATTATGAAAACCACAATTAAGACTCAGAATTTGGGCTATCTATTTGACGAAAAACAACCCCGACCTGTCGAAATCACTCAACAGAGATTAAAACTAATAGCCTTCCTTCATATAACTTGTAGATATCCTAGCCCACGTCATTAAAAGCCTGTCACTAGTAATTGACATGTAGATGTGTTGTTGTCATTAGCAAATGCAGTAACTTCAGTGTTTGTTGATGAGGCATCAGCAATTTTCAAATTTTGGGTTGAAATTAAAGATGTAAATAAACTTAGGCTCAGAACTATCACTGTGTCATAAAAAAAATGCAGTCACAATTAAGTTATGTTCTTACACAGAATGGAAAGAAATATAAAGAAGGAGAAATGAGCTACTTTAAATTATGCGCATTTATTTCAAGCTTGTGTCATTTTTAGCATAGCATCTCCAAGGATCTAAGTTTTTAATTTTAATTGCCAATTTCAAGCATTTTTTTAAATGTATGATTGTCTCGAGACGTAAAATAACAAGAGTCGATCTACAAAAGGTAAAATATGTATTCGGTATCAAATGATGTGTTTTGAGCATTTACATAATGCATTTAATACGTCTGAGTGCATTGACCTATCAGTCCCTGCGCCGCCCCAAACCGCCCTCTCTGTTACTCAGTAAACTGTCCCAAACCGTCCAGAACTGCGTATGGAATACGTTAATTACATAAACGTTCATCGTATGCGCGTGATTTGAAGCCACAGGACGTTCGCTTATCACGTTACATCCATAGGCCACGTGACGCAGCCTATTTTGCTTATAAAATTCACAAATTAAAAGCATATAAATGTCGTGTCTAGCTTTTATCAGATGTCTGTTGCGTGAGTAGACTGCCCCCTCTTGATAACCGTGCTACGGATGAAATTTCATCAGGGGATTGAATCTAAAATCCCATCTTGAAACCAAGACGAACTTTTTTCACCCCATCTCAATGTCGTTATTTCCCACGTCAACCCTGTGCTGCCTTTTAAGACAGCTGGGCAGCACGGCCTCCCTCCAGGCGCGGTTCTACGGGGGGGGGCTAGGGGGGGCTGTAGCCCCCCCAAAATTTTGTGTAGCCCCCCCAAAATAAATTCCGTAAAAAAAAAAATTGCATTAGCAAACAGAAGGATTGTGATGTACATGCGAACGGTCTCCCCCTCAAGAAATAGTTGTGTCAAGGATGCATTAGTTAATATAGTGTGAATGATTTTAGGATATTATTGGCGCTCCCCATTGAAAATATGGCATGAGCCCCCCCCCCCCTATTGATTTTTTCGGAGGCGTAAGTGTCTGGAAAAAATAACCGGTCTACATTTCAGCAAGCCTCCCTGAAAAAATTCTGGATCCACCCGTGCTAGCCCCCCCAAAATATTGGTTCTAGAACCGCGCCTGCCTCCCTCACGCCTTTTTGGAACTCCTTGTACTTGAAAGCGTAAATTATCGGATTCACCAGCGAATTCAGGACCATCAGTATCGGGTAAACCTCGTCGAAGATCTGCCGCAGGAAAACGTCCTTCACTTTAGATAGATACAGATAGCTGTTAAAGATTGCAAAGGTGCACCAACTGGCGACGTATATAGCCGCCACAGAAAACAAAAGAAGAGCAACTTTTCGCTGGGCCCTGTTTAAGTCTTCAGCAGGGGCGTGGTTGTTAGCATGACGGTGAAGTTGCGCTTTTCGGTACAGATTGACCATGATCTTGCCGTAGCAAAAGAACATCAACAGCACTGGCGCGCCAAACTGTATCAATCTGATGATGTAGAGTACGTGAAGCAGGGTAGTTGGGATAGTCAAATCCGGCAGGCAGGACTTAGTTGCATATCGATCGGAAAAAATGCTTTGATCGACGCAGATGCCGCCGACAGAGCCCACAGTCCAACTGTCACCACTTTCACCCTAAAACTTGTCAAGTAGCGAGGATATTGCAGCGGATACACAATCGCTATGTACCGCTCCACGGTAACGAACACCAAGCAAACATTGGACAGGCTGGCCGCAAACCACACTGCTACATCGGCTTTGAAGAAAAGACAACATAGGGGGTGATGTAAGTGGTCTTCCGACGCAACAAAACGCTCTTGAAACACCAGGAACATCAAGCAGACTAAAAAGTCCGCAAATGCCAAATGCCCGATCATGAAATTGGTGACTGAGTGCATGAATCGCGCTCGGAGGATGGTCACGCAGACGAGGCCATTACCAAGAATGCCTATGACCCCCAGGGTCATCAGCACGGCAAAGCTGGGGTCCCGAAACCCGTCCAAGTCCTCTGTTGTCGAGTTGCTTGCAGTCATCATGGCGTCAACGTTTAGCTGTTGAAGAAAAAATGGCAAAATGGAGACCAGTTGGCCAAATAGTAACAACAGATAATTGATATGCCTTCAGCAAACCTTTAAACACTCAACCAATTCACAATACAATTAAGAATTACATGTATTCCAAAGAGTACTCTTTCTCATTGCAAGGTACTAACACTTGTACGAACTCGTACTCATACTCATCATAACAAATTGCAAAGTATTCGTACACTCATGGAAATGTGTACCCTACTACATGTACAACACTAGTTCAAGGGACTTTGTTGCGACTTGAATATTTCAATAGCGCCACCATGCGGACTAATGCAGCGAACCGACATAGCAACCGCGGGAATCGGCTGGTTACGGATGGTGAGCAAGCTTATTTCCAGATTAAACCCAGTTTAATGTTTATTGTTAACTGTAAAGCCTGTGATTTTCCCAGTTATTGATCCCTAGTTATTGATTGCACTGTTTGAATCCACATATGTAAAGATTTCAATTGTTTGGGATGGGCGAAAAATAGGCCACGCCACACGAGGTGTCGGAAATAGGCTCCTATTCTTCCAATTTATTACCATGACGATTTTGATGTTGAATTGTTTGCCCTCAATTTATGATTACCCTTATTGTATTTTCCAGAACGATCTCCACCATGATCAGTCTCTCCACCGGCCTAATTTTCCCCACTTGTTATCGACTGAGGATGATGGGACATTTGAATTTGAAATAAAACAGGGTTAATCCCGCCTGCCCAGCCAGTGCTCACAGAACACACAATCTAAGGACTCCCCTTGTGTCCTTATTTTTTCCTTTACAAATGGTGACCCTGACGTGATGGGAATAAAGCTTGAGCACAAAAGGGCATACAAATAAAAACCGGTAGCAGAATGGACGGCAACATAGAAAAACGAGTTCTCAGACCTAGAGGAACAGCTCCAAAACCACCCACCGAGGGTCCTTCAAAATCAACGGACAAACTACCCACAGTAGCTGAGCCTGCAATACTTCCGTCGGAGCACTCTACATGCAGCTCAATTGCATCAGAGCGAAGCCGCAGTAGTAGCCACTCGTCTGTTCACATGCGTGCTGTGGAAAAGCAGCAGGAGTATGAAGCCGCCAAGCGACGACTCGAGCTGGAGAGAGCCACGATGGCCCAGAGCAAAGAGTTGGACGAGCGACTACTGGCAGCACAGCGAACAAGAGAGGAGCTGGCACTGCGTGAAAGACAAATGGAGTTGGCCCAGGCACGGCTGGTCGCCGAACATGAAGAAAGCCGCATCCTGAAGGAAAAGGAACAATTTGCTCGACAGATTGAGCTCGAGAGACAATTACAAACTGCTGATCTCAATTTTAATCTGGCTAGGGTAGAATCCGAATTTGTACAAACTAGCATGAGTGACACACCTTTGTATTCACAATCACATGCTTTGCCAAATATTACTAGTGTTGTAAGCCATTCTGTAATTTCACCCTCCACCAGTGTTACGAGCTTGCCGGTTGCGGAAAACCCGGCGGCCCTCCAGGCCATAAATCCTATAGGCCTACCTGCTGCACACTCATCAGCTGCGAGTCTAGTACAGTTAAGCCCAAAATGCGTGCACCAAGCCGCGAGCTACTCGCAACCTGTCGCGAACTTCGGGCAACCAGACGCGAGCTTCGAGCAACCAGTCGCAAGTCTCGTGCAACCCGTCGCGACCTTCGCTCAATCCGTCGTGAGCTTTGCGCAACCAGCCGCAAGCTTCGCGCAATTCACGCAACAAACCGCGAGCTACGCGCAACCCGTCGCGAGCTTTGCGCAAATCACGCAACCAGCCACGAGCTTCGCGCAACCAGTCGCAAGTCTCGTGCAACCCATCGCGACCTTCGCTCAATCCGTCGCGAGCTTTGCGCAACCCGCCGCGAACTTCGCGCAATTTGCGCAACCGGCCGCCAGTTTCGCACATCCCGTCGCAAGGCAAACGCACCTTTCCGTGTGCCACGCACGCCCGCTCGCGAGCCCCCTCGCGAAAGCGGGCCACACGCAAACTGCCGCGAGTTCCGCGCTCGCGTGGTCTGAGCCCTCTGCTCAGTGCCGCATGATGCCAGGCAGCTTGGCACCTGATCACAACTTCACTGCCTTTCAGCCAAATTTGGCATCGTACCACGCTGGTATTCATAATCTTTACCATGAAACTTCTCCCACTTTGGGGACAAACCCCACTCCGACTCAGGTTTCTGCCTCTACTGCTAGGGTTTCTGATTTTTCCGAACCGCCTACTTTTAATTCCTCAAGCCAAATGATGTTAAGCTCCATGTTGGCAGCCTCAGCCGGAGGTATAAACATGGAGGTTCCCAACTTCGGGGGAGGCGACCCAGCAGAGTTTCGTTGTATTGAGGCAATGATAGATGGCTGCATCAAGCCCTTGGTCCACCTCAGCGAGCTACAAAAATACTTCATTGTCAGGTCGAAGTTAAGTGGTCAACCCAAGAAGGATGTCCTCGGGCTTGAGCATGATGGTAGCCCCTTCACTAAGGCAATGTCCACCCTCAAGAAGCTTTATGGTGATATTGGTGTCCTAATACGTGCCAAGATTGACCATATTACGTCGTGGCCGAGACTGACAGCCAGTGACTCCAAGGGGATGGTAGAGTTTGCAGCAGCGGTGTCAGCGTTGGTCACGCAACTCAAGAGTGCACCGGAAGGCCAGGCGGAACTAAATGCCAACTCTACAGCTTGCATCCTGTACAGTCGCCTGTCACATACCCATCAGACGGCCTTTTTGAAGGCTATGAAGGCCAGAAATGTCAACAACTTTTCTCTGCTTGACATCGCCATGTGGCTGCAAGACACGGCGGCCATAGCCAGAAAGAAGGTGCAGCTCAGCGAGAGTATTAAGATTGAACTCCCCCCAACCAACCGGGACCGCCGCAGAAAAGGTGCAGCTGCCTACCACATGGAACTGGCTGGAAAGACTACCAGCAATCCGCCAAAGGGCGCATCTGCCTATAAGGCTACCCGAAGTGATGGCAAGAAACCCTTCCGGAAGAGTTGTCCCCACTGCCGGGAAGAACACTGGCTCTCTCGATGCGACAAATTCAGCGATCTCACGATGGAACAGCGCATGAAGTGGATTAAGGCTGACAAACGCTGCTGGCAGTGTGCACGCCTGCACAAAAACGGAAAGGAGTGCGACCTACGCAAGCCTTGTCGCCGATGCGACAAGATGCACCTGACCGTTCACCATGATCTGATAGAGCAACCAGGGTATGGAGTGTACTATTCCTCCTTCGACCCAAACCTGTCTGTCTTTTACGGGGATGGAAACCCTTGGCTACCTGACGTCAGCATGAAGATTTTGCCAGTCACGCTCTATGCCAACGGTCGACAGATGGAGACGTACTGCTTGTTGGACGATGCTGCCAATTTCTCCTTGATGCTTATCGAAGCTACCGAGGCACTTGGCCTCAAGGGTGAGAGCACCAAGATGCCAATTGCAACCGCCAGGGAGGAATGTACCCCCTGCAAGGGCGTGATAGTCTCGGTCGATCTTGCACCAATCCACGACCAAGATTCACGCATCACCCTTTCCAATGTCTTTTCGTCTTCCATGTTGAGGCTTTCAGAGCATTCTGTTCCTGCACGAGATTTGCAAAGGAGGTGGCCGCATCTGCGGGGTCTTCCACTGCAGGAAGTCAAGGAGGCACGGCCATTATTGCTGATCGGCAGTGATCGCCCATATCTGATTGTTCCCATTGAGAGTCATTTTGGTCCCGAAGGTGCACCAATGGCTGTGCGCACCAAACTTGGGTGGGCTGTCCAGGGCCCCATTCTGAAGTCCAGGCGCAAGAATGAAGTAAACTTCTTGTCTGTGCTACCACCCATGGAAGCCGACAGAGTTCTCCACGAGAATGTTTGTAAGATGTGGCAGCACGATGCGCAGATGTATCTTGATCGAAAACAAGCCACTCGATCCAAGCAGGACCAGCGAGCGGTTGATCTCCTTGAGGCAAAATCTACCTATGTAAATGTAGATGGAATTGACCGTGTCGCAACCCCCCTCCTGTGGAGACGTGACAACGAGGTACTTACCTGTCCGGCAAGTGCAGTGTCGCCTGCTCTGAAACGGAATGAGCAACGTCTCCAGAGAGATCCAGCACTCGCTGATGAGCACTCCAAGAAAATCCGGGAACTGAAGGAGGCAGGACTCGTCCGCATGCTCACTGCTGAGGAGAAAGAGAGACACCCCGAGCGGCATTGGTATATACCCCACCATGTTGTTCGGCAGAATGGGAAGACAAGACTGGTTTTCAACTGTGCGTTCCCGTACCGGGGAGAGTCTCTGAACGACCACTTGCTTCCTGGGCCTACCCTGGGTTCACCGCTGGTTGGAGTGCTAGTACGATTCAGACAGCATCAAGTAGCTGTGTCCGGTGACATCAAAGCGATGTTTCACTGTGTGCGCACTTTAGAGTGTGACCGATGCATGCTTCGGTTCCTGTGGAGGGATTTGGACCCTGGTGCCGAAATGGAGGAACTGGAGTGGAACGTACTCCCCTTTGGTACCACATGCAGTCCATGCTGTGCCACTTTCGCCCTGCAGAAGCATGTGCAGGACCGGTTTCCAGATCCAGACATTGTCAGAAGTGTAATGAATTCATTCTACGTTGACAACTGCCTAGATGGCAAGCCCAGTGTCCCAGAAGCGAAAGACCTAGTTGAAAAACTATGTAAAGCGCTTGGCGCTGGAGGATTTCCCATTGTCAAATGGGCCAGCAACTTCGTAGAAGTGGTCAAAGACCTTCCACAGGAAGCCCGCTCCTGCAGTACTGAGAGATGGCTGAGTTCAAGTTGTGATTCACCTGAGGAAGCAGCCTTAGGACCCCACTGGAATTTCCAGCACGATACACTCTGTTACAAACTTGAACTTCGTGAGTGTCCGGTCCTCACTCGAAGAGCTGTTCTAAGTGATGTGATGAGATGTGCCGGGAAGGACCCCCTTGGTTACCTCATGCCATATATGGTGAGGGGAAAGATGCTTGTTCAGGAGCTTTGGAAGAGACCGTGGGGCTGGGATGAGGAGATCCCCGACGAAGGCAAGGATGGCTTACGTGCCCAACACATGAGATGGCGCAAAGAAATCATCGATCTCCCTCTTGTATACCTGCCTCGGTGCTACCTTCCCCCACACTTTGATCCAGCAAATGTGTCCTATCAACTGCACGTGTTCACTGACGCTTCCAAAAGGGCCTATGGGTCTGTTGCTTATCTTCGAGCCATTGCTAAGTCAGGAGAGGTGTGTGTCAGGTTTGTCATGGCACGTTCCCGTTTGGCACCAAAGCGTGTGCAAACTATTCCCCGATTGGAACTTCAGGCTGCTCTTTCTGGTGCTGAACTGACCGAGCTTCTCGAGGATGAGTTGAGGTTGAACCTTTCCGTCACTTGTTGGAGTGACAGCACGACAGTTTTGAGCTGGATTACCTCAGAATCTTGCCGGTACAACCGTTTTGTCGGTGCCCGCATCGCTGAGATTCAAAGACTCACAGACCACACTATCTGGCGGTATGTAGACACCGCCAAGAACCCTGCAGATGACCTGACCCGTGGATTGATGCTCAGCGAGTTGACCATGGAGAGTCGGTGGTCTGCTCCACCCTTCCTCTCTGGTCCTGAAGAGGATTGGCCAAGCTTGCCATCGCACATGCAGCAGGATGATGGCGAAGTTGAGCTGAAGGGCAGTCTTTTTACTGCTTTTACCCTCGGCAATCGAGGAGAGGTTCCAGAGATCGACGCGTCTCAGTTTGCTTCCTGGGATGACCTGGTTGAGGCATATGGACGCATTCTTTGCGAGGCTGAGGATGAAACTAAGCCAGATTTCCTCAGCGCTGACCAACGGATGGAGACTGAACAAGCCCTCTACGGAAAGGTACAAGCTGAAAGCTTTCCAGATGATCTTGCAGCTCTTACAGCTGGCAAGCCTGTTCCAAGAAATAGTCGCCTGGCAAAACTTGCGCACGAAATCGACAAGGATACCCAGTTGATCCGGGTTGGAGGGAGACTCCGTCGAGCGGAGTTGGACATTGATGTGAAACACCCTGTCGTCCTTGACTGCAAGCACCCGATAGTACAACTGCTGATCAAAAATGCTGACGAACGTCTTCGGCATCCTGGAACTGGTACTGTGCTTGCAGATATGCGTTGACGCTTCTGGTTGTTGCGAGGACGCCAGTCCATCAGAGGTCTACAAAGCAGATGCACCGGATGCCTAAGACAGCGTGGTCAACCTTCAGTGCCCAAGATGGCGGATATGCCACATGCTCGTCTGCGAATTGGCAAGCCAGCATTCTACTCCACGGGGGTAGACTGCTTTGGCCCCTACACCATTACCAAGGGGAGACGAAGTGAATGGAGATGGGTATAATATGGAAGTGCATGACCACAAGAGCCGTCTACTTAGATTTGCTTGAGTCTCTTGATGCCGACGCCTTTCTTTTGGCGTTCAATCGGTTCCGTTCAAGACGTGGCGCACCCCATGAATTGTTGTGCGACAATGGGACTAACTTCAAGGGAGGTCTTTCTGAACTGAGGAAGGCATTCAGCGATATGGCACCTGACCTTCAGGAGAGACTTGCCCGATACAAAGTCAATTTCAGGTTCAATCCTCCCTCTGCACCACACTTCGGTGGGACCTGGGAGAGAGAGATTCGGTCAGTGAAAACTGCCTTGTACGCCACCCTGGGTGATCGGTCAGTTAGCGCTCCTGTTCTCTATACTTGCCTGGTTGAGGTAGAAGCCTTGCTGAATTCTAAGCCATTGACTTATGTGTCATCAGACATTTGCTGATCCAGATCCCATCACGCCTTTCGTGCTTCTCATGGGGCGGCGGGACCATGCCCCGCCACAGGTTGTCTACCCGGAGCGCGACGTACTTAGTCGGCGACGCTGGCGCCAGTGCCAAGCCCTGATGCAGAAATTTTGGAAGGAGTTTGTTCAGTCCTATCTGTCGGCCATGCAAGCCCGCCAGAAGTGGCGCAGAGAGACCGACAACCTGTCCGTCGGTGATGTAGTTCTGATGGCTGATCCGCAGCAACGACGTGCCTCTTGGCCTCTGGCTAAGGTCACTGAGGTACTACCTGGTACTGATAATCGGGTTCGCACCGTAAGGGTGCAGGTCGGAGATCGCATCTACACCAGGCCAGTGGTACGCCTGATCCGGCTTCCTTCTGAAACAGCCCTTGGCGGCAATCCTGAAGTGGCCACTCTGCCTGAGCCTGATGAAACCTAGTCCTTGTTACCGCAGAGTACACCCCCTGTGACCATTCATGGGGCGGCCTCTTGGTCAAGCCTGTTGTTACTTGTTACTATTTCTTACAAACCAGTTACTGATTCTTAACTTTACCTGTTAACTTCCACCATCTGTGCACCCATGCTAAAGCCAGCGCTATGTAAACTGTTGCGCACAGTTTAGGGGCGGCTATGTTGCGACTTTAATATTTCAATAGCGCCACCATGCGGACTAATGCAGCGAACCGACATAGCAACCGCGGGAATCGGAGGGCATTGGGCTGGTTACGGATGGTGAGCAAGCTTATTTCCAGATTAAACCCAGTTTGATGTTTATTGTTAACTGTAAAGCCTGTGATTTTCCCAGTTATTGATCCGTAGTTATTGATTGCACTGTTTGAATCCACAATCCACATATGTAAAGATTTCAATTGTTTGGGATGGGCGAAAATAGGCCACGCCACACGAGGTGTCGGAAATAGGCTCCTATTCTTCCAGTTTATTACCATGACACTTCAATTTCTTTCCTGTGCGCGCTCTGTGAGTGCTTTGGTGTGGGTTGGCGAGTGAAATGGCTGAGCCAATACTGGTGCGGTTTTGTTTTGACGGATGGCTCAGCGTTATTACCAGAAGATCTTGGGAGGCAACATTGACAATGTTTGCACTGTCGCAGTTTACCATGGAAACCACAATTAAGACTCAGGATTTGAGACAAAAACAACGCTGACTCGACTACATCACCTTACATAGACTAAAACTAACAGCCCTTCGTAATATAACTTAATTGTCTTCTATCGGAGCCCGCATCTTACAAAAGCCTGCCACTAGTAATTGACATGTGGATATGTTTTTCTTACTAGCCAATCCAGCAACTTTGATGTCTGTTTATGCAGTATCAGCAATTTTCCAATTTTGGGTGAAAAGATACAAAAGAAAACTTGGCTGAAAATCCAGGCTATCAATGTATCATCAAATTTGCAGTCACAATTTATGTTCTTATATGGAATGGAAAGAAGTCGGAAGGAGAAATAAGCTACTTGAATTGTGCGCACTTCTTTAAAATTAAGTGTGCGACTTTTTTTGCGTTGCATCTCCGAAAATATAAGTTTGCAAGTTATATTGCCAATTTTCAAGCATTGTTTTAATTATGATTTTTGTAATGAGACATCAAATGACGGTAGTCAAACTATGAAAGGTTTAATATGTTTTAAGTTTTAAATGATTTATTTGGAACATTCACTCCGTTTTCAAAATACATTGTAATGCAAATTAAGTAATGATTTGAAAGTATCTATTAGGCGAAAACAACGCTGACGCGACTACATCACCTTACATAGACTAAAACTGACAGCCCTTCATATTATATAATTTAATTGTCATCTATCGGAGCCTGTGTCTAACAAAAGCCTGTCACTAGTACTTGAAATGTGGATATGTTGTCATTAGCAAATGCAGAGATTTCAGTGTCTGTTTATGCGATATCAGCAATTCTCAAAATTTGGGTTGAAATTAAAGATGTAAATAAACTTAGGCTCAAAATTCATGCTATCACCGTGTCTTAAAAAAATTGCAGTCACAATTAAGTTATGTTCTTACACAGAATAGAAAGAAATATAAAGGAGAAATGGGCTACTTTAAATTATGCGCATTTATGTAAAGCTTGTGTCATTTTTAGCATAGCATCTCCGAGGATCTAAGTTTTCAATTTTAATTGCCAATTTCAAGCATTTCTTAAAATGTATGATTGTCTTGAGACGTAAAATAACAATAGTCGATCTACAAAAAGGGAAATATGTATTCGGTATCAAATGATGTGTTTTGAGCATTTACATAATGCATTTAATACGTCTGAGTGTGTTGACCTATGAGTCCCTGCGCCGCCCCAAACCGCCCTCTCTGTTACTCAGTAAACTGTCCCAAACCGTCCAGAACTGCGTATGGAATATGTTAATTACATAAACGTTCATCGTATGCACGTGGTTTAAAGCCACAGGATGTTCACTTATCGCGTAACATCCATAGGCCGTGTGACGAAACCTATTTGCTTACAAAATTCACATATGTAAATGTCGTGTCTAGCTTTTATCAGATGTCTGTTGCGTGAGTAGAGTGCCCCCTCTTGATAGCCGTGCTACTGATGAAATTTCGTCAGGGGATTGAATCTAAAATCCCATCTTGAAACCAAGACAAACTTTTTTCACCCCATCGCAATGTCGTTATTTCCCACGTCAACCCTGTGCTGCCTTTTAAGACAGCCGGGCAGCACGGTCTCCCTCACGCCTTTTTGGAACTCCTTGTACTTGAAAGCGTAAATTATCGGATTCACCAGCGAATTCAGGACAATCAGTATCGGGTAAACCTCGTCGAAGATCTGCGTCAGGAAAGCGTCCTTCACTTTAGATAGATACAGATAGCTGTTAAAGATTGCAAAGGAGGACCAAATGGTGACGTATATAGCTGCCACAGAAAACAAAAGAAGAGCAACTTTTCGCTGGGCTCTGTTTAAGTCGTCAGCGGGGGCGTGGTTGTTAGCATGACGGTGAAGTTGCGCTTTTCGGTACAGATTGACCATGATCTTGCCGTAGCAAAAGAACATCAACAGCACTGGCACGCCGAACTGTAGCAATCTGATGATGTAGAGTACGTGAAGCAGGGTAGTTGGCATAGTCAAATCCGGCAGGCAGGACTTGGTTGCATGAATATCGATCGGAAAAAATGCTTGAATCGACGCAGATGCCGCCGACAGAGCCCACAGTCCAACTGTCACCACTTTCACCCTGAAACTCGACAAGTAGCGAGGATAGTGCAGCGGATACACAATCGCTATGTACCGCTCCACGGTAACGCACACCAAGCAAACATTGGACAGGCTGGCTGCAAACCACGCTGGTACATTGACTTTGAAGAAGAGACAACGAAGGGGGTCATGCAAGTAGTCTTCGGACGAGACAAAACGCTCATGAAACACCAGGAACATCAAGCAGACTAAAAAGTCCGCAAATGCCAAATGCCCGATCATGAAATTGGTGACTGAGTGCATGAATCGCGCTCGGAGGATGGTCACGCAGACGAGGCCATTACCCAGAATGCCTATGACCCCCAGGGTCATCAGCACGGCAAGGCTGGTGTCACGAAACCCGTCCAAGTCCTCTGTTGTCGAGTTGCTTTCAGTAATCATGGCGTCAACGTTTAGCTGTTGAAGAAAAAAATGGCAAAATGGAGACCAGTTGGCCAAATAGTAACAACAGTTAATTGATATGCCTTCAGCAAACCTTTAAACACTCAACCAATTCACAATACAATAAAGAATTACATGTATTTCAAAGAGTACTCTTTCTCATTGCAAGGTACTAACACTTGTACGTACTCGGACTAACACTCATACTCATCATAACAAATTGCAAAGTATTCATATACTCATGGAAATATGTACCCTACTACATGTACAACACTAGTTCAAGGGACTTGGAACAGAGAAGTTGTTTTGTCTCTCGTATAAATATGCACTTACCTTGAAAACTGATATTTTCCTCAAAGTTAAACCACTTATCTCCACAAACTCTAAGAGAAGAATTGCTATAATAAGCATCCAAAATACAACTGCGTTTAGTCCTTGTTTTCTGTTATTGTTCCAGTGGCATATGAACAACTATAGCCCGCTTTTCTTTCTTTCTGAGTGCTTTGGTGCGGGTTAGTGAGCGAAATGGCTGAGCCAATACTGGTGCGGTTTTGTTTTGATGGATGGCTCGGCGTTATTACCAGAAGATCTTGGGAAGCAACATTGACAGTGTTTGCACTGTCGCAGTTTACCATGGAAACCACAATTAAGACTCAGGATTTGAGACTATCTATTTGATAAAAACAACGCTGACCAGACTACATCACCTTACATAGACTACTAAACTAACAGCCCTTCGTAATATAACTTAATTGTCTTCTATCGGAGCCCGCATCTTACAAAAGCCTGTCACTAGTAATTGACATGTGGATATGTTTTTATTACTAGCCAATCCAGCAACTTTAATGTCTGTTTATGCAGTATCAGCAATTTTCCAATTTTGGGTGGAAAGATAGAAAAGCAAACTTGGCTGAAAATTCAGGCTATCAATGTATCATCAAATTTGCAGTCACAATTTATGTTCTTATATGGAATGGAAAGAAGTCGGAAGGAGAAATAAGCTACTTGAATTGTGCGCACTTCTTTCAAAGTGTGTGACTTTTTTTTGCGTGGCATCTCCGAAAATATAAGTTTGCAAGCTATTTTGCCAATTTTCAAGCATTGTTTTAATTATATTTTTTTTGTACTGAGACATTAAATAACGGTAGTCAAACTATGAAAGGTACAAAATGTTTTAAGTTTTAAAAGATATATTTAGAACATTCACTCCGTTTTCAAAATACATTGTAATGCAAATTAAGTAATGATTTGGGACTATCTATTTGGCGAAAACAACGCTGACTCGACTACATCACCTTACATAGACTAAAACTAACAGCCCTTCATATTATATAACTTAATTGTCATCTATCGGAGCCTGCGTCTAACAAAAGCCTGTCACTAGTACTTGAAATGTGGATATGTTGTCATTAGCAAATGCAGAGACTTCAGTGTCTGTTTATGCGATATCAGCAATTTTCAAAATTTGGGTTGAAATTAAAGATGTAAATAAACTTAGGCTCAAAATTCATGCTATCACGGTGTCATAAAAAAATTGCAGTCACAATTAAGTTATGTTCTTACACAGAATGGAAAGAAATATAAAGGAGAAATGAGCTACTTTAAATTATGGGCATTTATTTAAAGCTTGTGTCATTTTTAGCATAGCATCTCCGAGGATCTAAGTTTTCAATTTTAATTGCCAATTTCAAGCATTTCTTAAAATGTATGATTGTCTTGAGACATAAAATAACAATAGTCTATCTACAAAAGGTAAAATATGTATTCGGTATCAAATGATGTGTTTTGAGGATTTACATCATGCATTTTACGACTGAGTGTATAGACCTGTGAGTCCCTGCGCCTCCCCAAACCGCCCTCTCTGTTACTCAGTAAACTGTCCCAAACCGTCCAGAACTGCGTATGGAGTACGTTAATTTATACACGTTCATCTTATGCACATGATTTGAAGCCACAGGACGTTCGCTTATCACGTAACTTTCATAGGCCGCGTGACGCAGCCTATTTTGCTTACAAAATTCACAAATTAAAAGCATATAAATGTCGTGTCTAGCTTTTATCAGATGTCTGTTGCGTGAGTAGAGTGCCCCCTCTTGATAGCCGTGCTACGGATGAAATTTCGTCAGGGGATTGAATCTAAAATCCCATCTTGAAACCAAGACGAACTTTTTTCACCCCATCGCAATGTCGTTATTTCCCACGTCAACCCTGTGCTGCCTTTTAAGACAGCTGGGCAGCACGGCCTTCCTCACGCCTTTTTGGAACTCCTTGTACTTGAAAGCGTAAATTATCGGATTCACCAGCGAATTCAGGACCATCAGTATCGGGTAAACCTCGTCGAAGATCTGCCTCAGGAAAGCGTCCTTCACTTTAGATAGATACAGATAGCCGTTAAAGATTCCAAAGGAGGACCAAATGGTGACGTATATAGCTGCCACAGAAAACAAAAGAAGAGCAACTTTTCGCTGGGCCCTGTTTAAGTCGTCAGCGGGGGCGTGGTTGTTAGCATGACGGTGAAGTTGCGCTTTTCGGTACAGATTGACCATGATCTTGCCGTAGCAAAAGAACATCAACAGCACTGGCACGCCGAACTGTGCAAATTTGATAAAGAAGACTATGTGAAGCAGGGTAGTTGGCATAGTCAAATCCGGCAGGCAGGAATTGGTTACATGAATATCGATCGGGAAAAATGCTGTAATCGACGCAGATGCCGCCGACAGAGCCCACAGTCCAACTGTCACCACTTTCACCCTGAAACTTGACAAGTAGCGAGGATAGTGCAGCGGATACACAATCGCTATGTACCGCTCCACGGTAACGCACACCAAGCAAACATTGGACAGGCTGACCGCAAACCACGCTGGTACATTGACTTTGAAGAAGAGACAACGTAGGGGGTCATGCAAGTAGTCTTCGGACGAGACAAAACGCTCATGAAACACCAGGAACATCAAGCAGACTAAAAAGTCCGCAAATGCCAAATGCCCGATCATGAAATTGGTGACTGAGTGCATGAATCGCGCTCGGAGGATGGTCACGCAGACGAGGCCGTTACCCAGAATGCCTATGACCCCCAGGGTCATCAGCACGGCAAAGCTGGTGTCGCGAAACCCCTCCAAGTCCGTTGTCGAGTTGCTTGCAGTCATCATGGCGTCAACGTTTAGCTGTTGAAAAAAAAATGGCAAAATGGAGACCAGTTGGCCACATAGTAACAACAGTTAATTGATATGCCTTCAGCAAAACTTAGAATATTCAACCAATTCACAATACAATTAAGAATTGCATGTATTCCAAAGAGTACTCTTACTCATTGCAAGGTACTAACACTTGTACGAACTCGTACTCATACTCATACTCATCATAACAAATTGCAAAGTATTCGTACACTCATGGAAATGTGTACCCTACTACATGTACAACACTAGTTCAAGGGACTTGGAACAGAGAAGTTGTTTTGTCTCTCGTATAAATATGCACTTACCTTGAAAACTGATATTTTCCTCAAAGTTAAACCACTTATCTCCACAAACTCTAAGAGAAGAATTGTTGTAATAAGCATCCAAAATACAACTGCGTTTAGTCCTTGTTTTCTGTTATTGGTCCAGTGGCATATGAACAACTATAGCCCGCTTTTATTTATTTCTGAGTGCTTTGGTGCGGGTTAGTGAGCGAAATGGCTGAGCCAATACTGGTGCGGTTTTGTTCTGATGGATGGCTCGGCGTTATTACCAGAAGATCTTGGGAAGCAACATTGACAGTGTTTGCACTGTCGCAGTTTACCATGGAAACCACAATTAAGACTCAGGATTTGAGACAAAAACAACGCTGACTCGACTACATCACCTTACAATAGACTAAAACTAATTGCCCTTCGTAATATAACTTAATTGTCTTCTATCGGAGCCCGCATCTTACAAAAGCCTGTCACTAGTAATTGACATGTGGATATGTTTTTATTACTAGCCAATCCAGCAACTTTGATGTCTGTTTATGCAGTATCAGCAATTTCCCAATGTTGGGTGGAAAGATACAATTTAAGCAAACTTGGCTGAAAATTCAGGCTATCAATGTATCATCTAATTTGCAGTTACAAGTTATGTTCTTATATGGAATGGAAAGAAGTCAGAAGGAGAAATAAGCTACTGGAATTGTGCGCACTTCTTTAAAATGAAGTGTGTGACTTTTCTTGCGTGGCATCTCCGAAAATATAAGTTTGGAATGTATATTGCCAATTTTCAAGCGTTGTTTTAATGATGATTTTTGTAATAAGACATCAAATAACGGTAGTCCAACTATGAAAGGTACAAAATGTTTTAAGTTTTAAATGATTTATTTGGAACATTCACTCCGTTTTCAAAATACATTGTAATGCAAATTAAGTAATGATTTGGGACTATCTATTTGGCGAAAACAACGCTGACTCGACTACATCACCTTACATAGACTAAAACTAACAGCCCTTCATATTATATAACTTAATTGTCATCTATCGGAGCCTGCGTCTAACAAAAGCCTGTCACTAGTACTTGAAATGTGGATATGTTGTCATTAGCAAATGCAGAGACTTCAGTGTCTGTTTATGCGATATCAGCAATTTTCAAAATTTGGGTTGAAATTAAAGATGTAAATAAACTTAGGCTCAAAATTCATGCTACATGTATCACGGTGTCATAAAAAAATTGCAGTCACAATTAAGTTATGTTCTTACACAGAATGGAAAGAAATATAAAGGAGAAATGGGCCACTTTAAATTATGCGCATTTATGTAAAGCTTGTGTCATTTTTAGCATAGCATCTCCGAGGATCTAAGTTTTCAATTTTAATTGCCAATTTCAAGCATTTCTTAAAATGTATGATTGTCTTGAGACATAAAATAACAATAGTCGATCTACAAAAGGTAAAATTGTATTCGGTATCAAATGATGTGTTTTGAGCATTTACATAATGCATTTAATACGTCTGAGTGTATTGACCTATGAGTCCCTGCGCCGCCTCAAACCGCCCTCTCTGTTACTCAGTAAACTGTCCAAACCGTCCAGAACTGCGTATGAAATATGTTAATTACATAAACGTTCATCGTATGCACGTGGTTTAAAGCCACAGGACGTTCGCTTATCGCGTAACATCCATAGGCCACGTGACGAAACCTATTTTGCTTACAAAATTCACGAAATAAAAGCATATATAAATGTCGTGTCTAGCTTTTATCAGGCGTCTATTGCGTGAGTAGAGTGCCCCCTCTTGATAGCCGTGCTACGGATGAAATTTCGTCAGGGGATTGAATCTAAAATCCCTTCTTGAAACCAAGACGAACTTTTCTCACCCCATCGCAATGTCGTTATTTCCCATGTCAACCCTGTGCTGCCTTTTAAGACAGCTGGGCAGCACGGCCTCCCTCACGCCTTTTTGGAACTCCTTGTACTTGAAAGCGTAAATTATCGGATTCACCAGCGAATTCAGGACAATCAGTATCGGGTAAACCTCGGTGAAAATCTGCGTCAGGAAAGCGTCCTTCACTTTAGATAGATACAGATAGCTGTTAAAGATTGCAATAAATGACCAAATGGCGACGTATATAGCCGCCAGAGAAAGCAAAAGAAGAGCAACTTTTCGCTGGGCCCTGTTTAAGTCGTCAGCGGGGGCGTGGTTGTTAGCATGACGGTGAAGTTGCGCTTTTCGGTACAGATTGACCATGATCTTGCCGTAGCAAAAGAACATCAACAGCACTGGCGCGGAGAACTGTGCCAATCTGATGACGTAGAGTACGTGAAGCAGGGTAGTTTGGATAGTCAAATCCGTCAGGCAGGACTTGGTTTCATGAATATCGATCGAAAAAAATGCTGTACTCGACGCAGATCCAATAGTCCAGAACTGCGTATTGAGTACGTTAATTTATACACGTTCATCTTATGCGCGTGATTTGAAGCCACAGGACGTTCGCTTATCACGTTACATCCATAGGCCGCGTGACGCAGCCTATTTTGCTTATAAAATTCACAAATTAAAAGCATATAAATGTCGTGTCTAGCTTTTATCAGATGTCTGTTGCGTGAGTAGAGTGCCCCCTCTTGATAACCGTGCTACGAATGAAATTTCATCAGGGGATTGAATCTAAAATCCCATCTTGAAACCAAGACGAACTTTTTCACCCCATCGCAATGTCGTTATTTCCCACGTCAACCCTGTGCTGCCTTTTAAGACAGCCGGGCAGCACGGCCTCCCTCACGCCCTTTTGGAACTCCTTGTACTTGAAAGCGTAAATTATCGGATTCACCAGTGAATTCAGGACCAGCAGTATCGGGTAAACCTCGTCGAAGATCTGCCTCAGGAAAGCGTCCTTCACTTTAGATAGATACAAATAGCTGGTTAAGATTGCAATAGAGCACCAAATGGCGACGTATATAGCTGCCACAGAAAACAAAAGAAGAGCAACTTTTCGCTGAGCCCTGTTTAAGTCGTCAGCGGGGGCGTGGTTGTTAGCATGACGGTGAAGTTGCGCTTTTCGGTACAGATTGACCATGATCTTGCCGTAGCAAAAGAACATCAACAGCACTGGCACGCCGAACTGTATCAATCTGATGATGTAGAGTACGTGAAGCAGGGTAGTTTGGATAGTCAAATTCGGCTGGCAGGACTTGGTTACATAAATATCGATCGGAAAAAATGCTACAATCGACGCAGATGCCGCCGACAGAGCCCACAGTCCAACTGTCACCACTTTCACCCTGAAACTCGACAAGTAGCGAGGATAGTGCAGCGGATACACAATCGCTATGTACCGCTCCACGGTAACGCACACCAAGCAAACATTGGACAGGCTGACTGCAAACCACGCTGGTACATTGGCTTTGAAGAAGACACAACGTAGGGGGTCATGCAAGTAGTCTTCGGACGAGACAAAACGCTCATGAAACACCAGGAACATCAAGCAGACTAAAAAGTCCGCAAATGCCAAATGCCCGATCATGAAATTGGTGACTGAGTGCATGAATCGCGCTCGGAGGATGGTCACGCAGACGAGGCCATTACCCAGAATGCCTATGACCCCCAGGGTCATCAGCACGGCAAAGCTGGTGTCCCGAAACCCGTCCAAGTCCTCTGCTGTCGAGTTACTTGCAGTCATCATGGCGTCAACGTTTAGCTGTTGAAAAAAAAATGGCAAAATGGAGACCAGTTGGCCAAATAGTAACAACAGTTAATTGATATGCCTTCAGCAAACCTTTAAACACTCAACCAATTCACAATACAATAAAGAATTACATGTATTCCAAAGAGTACTCTTACTCATTGCAAGGTACTAACACTTGTACGAACTCGTACTCATACTCATACTCATCATAACAAATCGCAAAGTATTCGTACACTCATGGAAATGTGTACCCTACTACATGTACAACACTAGTTCAAGGGACTTGGAACAGAGAAGTTGTTTTGTCTCTCGTATAAATACGCACTTACCTTGTTGAAAACTGATATTTTCCTCAAAGTTAAACCACTTATCTCCACAAACTCTAAGAGAAGAATTGCTATAATAAGCATCCAAAATACAACTGCGTTTAGTACTTGGATTCTGTTATTGTTCCAGTGGCATATGAACAACTATAGCCCACTTCTATTTCTTTCCTGTGCGCGCTCTGTGAGTGCTTTGGTGTGGGTTGGCGAGTGAAATGGCTGAGCCAATACTGGTGCGGTTTTGTTTTGACGGATGGCTCGGCGTTATTACCGGACGATCTTGGGAGGCAACATTGACAATGTTTGCACTGTCGCAGTTTACCATGGAAACCACAATTAAGACTCAGGATTTGAGACTATGTATTTGATAAAAACAGCGCTGACCAGACTACATCACCTTACATAGACTAAAACTAACAGCCCTTCGTAATATAACTTAATTGTCTTCTATCGGAGCCCGCATCTTACAAAAGCCTGTCACTAGTAATTGACATGTGGATATGTTTTTATTACTAGCCAATCCAGCAACTTTAATGTCTGTTTATGCAGTATCAGCAATTTTCCAATTTTGGGTGGAAAGATAGAAAAAAAAAACTTGGCTGAAAATCCAGGCTATCATAGTATCATCAAATTTGCAGTCACAAGTTATGACCTTATATGGAATGGAAAGAAGTCAGAAGGAGAAATAAGCTACTTAAATTGTACCCACGTCTTTCAAAGTGTGTGACTTTTTTTGCGTGGCATCTCCGAAAATATAAGTTTGCAAGCTATTTTGCCAATTTTCAAGCATTGTTTTCATTATATTTTTTTTGTACTGAGACATTAAATAACAGTAGTCAAACTATGAAAGGTACAAAATGTTTTAAGTTTTAAATGATATATTTGGAACATTCACTCCGTTTTCAAAATACATTGTAATGCAAATTAAGTAATGATTTGGGACTATCTATTTGGCGAAAACAACGCTGACTCGACTACATCACCTTACATAGACTAAAACTAACAGCCCTTCATATTATATAACTTAATTGTCATCTATCGGAGCCTGCGTCTAACAAAAGCCTGTCACTAGTGCTTGAAATGTGGATATGTTGTCATTAGCAAATGCAGAGACTTCAGTGTCTGTTTATGCGATATCAGCAATTTTCAAAATTTGGGTTGAAATTAAAGATGTAAATAAACTTAGGCTCAAAATTCATGCTATCACTGCGTCATAAAAAAATTGCAGTCACAATTAAGTTATGTTCTTACACAGAATGGAAAGAGATATAAAAAAGGAGAAATGAGCTACTTTAAATTATGGGCATTTATTTAAAGCTTGTGTCATTTTTAGCATAGCATCTCCGAGGATCTCAGTTTTCAATTTTAATTGCCAATTTCAAGCATTTCTTAAAATGTATGATTGTCTTGAGACATAAAATAACAATAGTCGATCTACAAAAGGTAAAATTGTATTCGGTATCAAATGATGTGTTTTGAGCATTTACATAATGCATTTAATACGTCTGAGTGTATTGACCTATGAGTCCCTGCGCCGCCCCAAACCGCCCTCTCTGTTACTCAGTAAACTGTCCCAAACCGTCCAGAACTGCGTATGGAGTTCGTTAATTTATAAACGTTCATCTTATGCGCATGATTTGAAGCCACAGGACGTTCGCTTATCACGTAACATCCATAGGCCGCGTGACGCAGCCTATTTTGCTTACAAAATTCACAAATTAAAAGCATATAAATGTCGTGTCTAGCTTTTATCAGATGTCTGTTGCGTGAGTAGAGTGCCCCCTCTTGATAGCCGTGCTACGGATGAAATTTCCGTCGTCACGGGATTGAATCTAAAATCCCATCTTCAAACCAAGACAAACTTTTTTCACCCCATCGCAATGTCGTTATTTCCCACGTCAACCCTGTGCTGCCTTTTAACACAGCTGGGCAGCACGGCCTCCCTCACGCCTTTTTGGAACTCCTTGTACTTGAAAGCGTAAATTATCGGATTCACCAGCGAATTCAGGACAATCAGTATCGGGTAAACCTCGTCGAAGATCTGTGTCAGGAAAGCGTCCTTCACTTTAGATAGATACAGATAGCTGTCAAAGATTCCAAAGGAGGACCAAATGGTGACGTATATAGCTGCCACAGAAAACAAAAGAAGAGCAACTTTTCGCTGAGCCCTGTTTAAGTCGTCAGCGGGGGCGTGGTTGTTAGCATGACGGTGAAGTTGCGCTTTTCGGTACAGATTGACCATGATCTTGCCGTAGCAAAAGAACATCAACAGCACTGGCATGCCGAACTGTATCAATCTGATGATGTAGAGTACGTGAAGCAGGGTAGTTTGGATAGTCAAATCCGGCAGGCAGGACTTGGTTGCATGAATATCGATCGGAAAAAATGCTGTACTCGACGCAGATGCCGCCGACAGAGCCCACAGTCCAACTGTCACCACTTTCACCCTGAAACTTGACAAGTAGCGAGGATAGTGCAGCGGATACACAATCGCTATGTACCGCTCCACGGTAACGCACACCAAGCAAACATTGGACAGGCTGACCGCAAACCACGCTGGTACATTGGCTTTGAAGAAGAGACAACGTAGGGGGTCATGCAAGTAGTCTTCGGACGAGACAAAACGCTCATGAAACACCAGGAACATCAAGCAGACTAAAAAGTCCGCAAATGCCAAATGCCCGATCATGAAATTGGTGACTGAGTGCATGAATCGCGCTCGGAGGATGGTCACGCAGACGAGGCCATTACCCAGAATGCCTATGACCCCCAGGGTCATCAGCACGGCAAAGCTGGTGTCCCGAAACCCGTCCAAGTCCGTTGTCGAGTTGCTTGCAGTCATCATGGCGTCAACGTTTAGCTGTTGAAAAAAAAATGGCAAAATGGAGACCAGTTGGCCACATAGTAACAACAGTTAATTGATATGCCTTCAGCAAAACTTAAAATATTCAACCAATTCACAATACAATTAAGAATTACATGTATTCCAAAGAGTACTCTTTCTCATTGCAAGGTACTAACACTTGTAAGTACTAACACTCATACTCATCATAACAAATTGCAAAGTATTCATATACTCATGGAAATGTGTACCCTACTACATGTACAACACTAGTTCAAGGGACTTGGAACAGAGAAGTTGTTTTGTCTCTCGTATAAATATGCACTTACCTTGAAAACTGATATTTTCCTCAAAGTTAAACCACTTATCTCCACAAACTCTAAGAGAAGAATTGCTATAATAAGCATCCAAAATACAACTGCGTTTAGTACTTGGATTATGTTATTGTTCCAGTGGCATATGAACAACTATAGCCCACTTCTATTTCTTTCCTGTGCGCGCTCTGTGAGTGCTTTGGTGTGGGTTGGCGAGTGAAATGGCTGAGCCAACATTGGTGCGATTCTTTTCTGATGGATGGCTCGGCGTTATTACCAGAAGATCTTGGGAGGCAACATTGACAGTGTTTTCACTGTCGCAGTTTACCATGGAAACCACAATTAAGACTCAGGATTTGAGACTATCTATTTGATAAAAACAACGCTGACCAGACTACATCACCTTAAATAGACTAAAACTAACAGCCCTTCGTAATATAACTTAATTGTCTTCTATCGGAGCCCGCATCTTACAAACGCCTGTCACTAGTAATTGACATGTGGATATGTTTTTATTACTAGCCAATCCAGCAACTTTGATGTCTGTTTATGCAGTATCAGCAATTTTCCAATTTTGGGTGGAAAGATAAAAAAAAAACTTGGCTGAAAATCCAGGCTATCATAGTATCATCAAATTTGCAGTCACAAGTTATGACCTTATATGGAATGGAAAGAAGTCAGAAGGAGAAATAAGCTACTTAAATTGTGCCCACTTCTTTCAAAGTGTGTGACTTTTTTTTGCGTGGCATCTCCGAAAATATAAGTTTGCAAGCTATTTTGCCAATTTTCAAGCATTGTTTTAATTATATTTTTTTGTACTGAGACATTAAATAACGGTAGTCAAACTATGAAAGGTACAAAATGTTTTAAGTTTTAAATGATATATTTGGAACATTCACTCTGTTTTCAATATACATTGTAATGCAATTAAGTAATGATTTGGGACTATCTATTTGGCGAAAACAACGCTGACTCGACTACATCACCTTACATAGACTAAAACTAACAGCCCTTCATATTATATAACTTAATTGTCATCTATCGGAGCCTGCGTCTAACAAAAGCCTGTCACTAGTACTTGAAATGTGGATATGTTGTCATTAGCAAATGCAGAGACTTCAGTGTCTGTTTATGCGATATCAGCAATTTTCAAAATTTGGGTTGAAATTAAAGATGTAAATAAACTTAGGCTCAAAATTCATGCTATCACGGTGTCATAAAAAAATTGCAGTCACAATTAAGTTATGTTCTTACACAGAATGGAAAGAAATATAAAGGAGAAATGGGCTACTTTAAATTATGCGCATTTATGTAAAGCTTGTGTCATTTTTAGCATAGCATCTCCGAGGATCTAAGTTTTCAATTTTAATTGCCAATTTCAAGCATTTTTTCAAATGTATGATTGTCTTGAGACATAAAATAACAATAGTCGATCTACAAAAGGTAAAATATGTATTCGGTATCAAATGATGTGTTTTGAGCATTTACATAATGCATTTAATACGTCTGAGTGTATTGACCTATGAGTCCCTGCGCCGCCCCAAACCGCCCTCTCTGTTACTCAGTAAACTGTCCCAAACCGTCCAGAACTGCGTATGGAATATGTTAATTACATAAACGTTCATCGTATGCGTGTGATTTGAAGCCACAGGACGTTCGCTTATCACGTAACATTCATAGGCCGCGTGACACAGCCTATTTTGCTTACAAAATTCACCAATCAAAAGCATATTAATGTCGTGTCTAGCTTTTATCAGATGTCTGTTGCGTGAGTAGAGTGCCCCCTCTTGATAGCCGTGCTACGGATGAAATTTCGTCAGGGGATTGAATCTAAAATCCCATCTTGAAACCAAGACAAACTTTTTTCACCCCATCGCAATGTCGTTATTTCCCACGTCAACCCTGTGCTGCCTTTTAAGACAGCTGGGCAGCACGGCCTCCCTCACGCCTTTTTGGAACTCCTTGTACTTGAAAGCGTAAATTATCGGATTCACCAGCGAATTCAGGACAATTAGTATCGGTTGAACCTCGTCGAAGATCTGCGTCAGGAAAGCGTCCTCCACTTTAGATAGATACAAATAGCTGTTAACGATTGCAATAGAGCACCAAATGGCGACGTATATAGCCGCCAGAGAAAGCAAAAGAAGAGCAACTTTTCGCTGGGCTCTGTTTAAGTCGTCAGCAGGGGCGTGGTTGTTAGCATGACGGTGAAGTTGCGCTTTTCGGTACAGATTGACCATGATCTTGCCATAGCAAAAGAACATCAACAGCACTGGCGCGCCGAACTGTATAAATCTGATGACGTAGACTATGTGAAGCAGGGTAGTTTGGATAGTCAAATTCGGCTGGCAGGACTTGGTTACATAAATATCGATCGGAAAAAATGCTGTAATCGACGCAGATGCCGCCGACAGAGCCCACAGTCCAACTGTCACCACTTTCACCCTGAAACTTGACAAGTAGCGAGGATAGTGCAGCGGATACACAATCGCTATGTACCGCTCCACGGTAACGCACACCAAGCAAACATTGGACAGGCTGACTGCAAACCACGCTGGTATATTGCCTTTGAAGAAGAGACAACGTAGGGGGTCATGCAAGTAGTCTTCGGACGAGACAAAACGCTCATGAAACACCAGGAACATCAAGCAGACTAAAAAGTCCGCAAATGCCAAATGCCCGATCATGAAATTGGTGACTGAGTGCATGAATCGCGCTCGGAGGATGGTCACGCAGACGAGGCCGTTACCCAGAATGCCTATGATCCCCAGGGACATCAGCACGGCAAAGGTGGTGTCGCGAAACCTGTCCAAGTCCGTTGTCGAGTTGCTTGCAGTAATCATGGCGTCAACGTATAGCTGTTGAAGAAAAAATGGCAAAATGGAGACCGGTTGGCCAAATAGTAACAACAGTTAATTGATATGCCTTCAGCAAACCTTTAAACACTCAACCAATTCACAATACAATTAAGAATTACATGTATTCCAAAGAGTACTCTTACTCATTGCAAGGTACTAACACTTGTACGAACTCCTGCTCATACTCATACTCATCATAACAAATCGCAAAGTATTCGTACACTCATGGAAATGTGTACCCTACTACATGTACAACACTAGTTCAAGGGACTTGGAACAGAGAAGTTGTTTTGTCTCTCGTATAAATATGCACTTACCTTGAAAACTGATATTTTCCTCAAAGTTAAACCACTTATCTCCACAAACTCTAAGAGAAGAATTGCTATAATAAGCATCCAAAATACAACTGCGTTTAGTACTTGGATTCTGTTATTGTTCCAGTGGCATATGAACAACCATAGACTGTTTTTCTTTCTTTCTGAGTGCTTTGGTGCGGGTTAGTGAGCGAAATGGCTGAGCCAACATTGGTGCGGTTTTGTTTTGATGGATGGCTCGGCGTTATTACCAGAAGATCTTGGGAGGCAACATTGACAGTGTTTGCACTGTCGCAGTTTACCATGGAAACCACAATTAAGACTCGGGATTTTTATCTATTTGATAAAAACAACCCTGACTCGACTACATATCTTACATAGACTAAAACTAATTGCCCTTCGTAATATAACTTAATTGTCTTCTATCGAAGCCCGCATATTACAAAAGCCTGCCACTAGTAATTGACATGTGGATATGTTTTTATTACTAGCCAATCCAGCAACTTTGATGTCTGTTTATGCAGTATCAGCAATTTTCCAATTTTGGGTGGAAAAACTTGGTTGAAAATCCAGGCTATCATAGTATCATCAAATTTGCAGTCACAAGTTATGACCTTATATGGAATGGAAAGAAGTCAGAAGGAGAAATAAGCTACTTAAATTGTGCCCACTTCTTTCAAAGTGTGTGACTTTTTTTTGCGTGGCATCTCCGAAAATATAAGTTTGCAAGCTATTTTGCCAATTTTCAAGCATTGTTTTAATTATATTTTTTTTGGTACTGAGACATTAAATAACAGTAGTCAAACTATGAAAGGTACAAAATGTTTTAAGTTTTAAATGATATATTTGGAACATTCAATCTGTTTTCAATATACATTGTAATGCAATTAAGTAATGATTTGGGACTATCTATTTGGCGAAAACAACGCTGACTCGACTACATCACCTTACATGGACTAAAACTAACAGCCCTTCATATTATATAACTTAATTGTCATCTATCGGAGCCTGCGTCTAACAAAAGCCTGTCACTAGTACTTGAAATGTGGATATGTTGTCATTAGCAAATGCAGAGACTTCAGTGTCTGTTTATGCGATATCAGCAATTTTCAAAATTTGGGTTGAAATTAAAGATGTAAATAAACTTAGGCTCAAAATCATCATGCTATCACGGTGTCATAAAAAAATTGCAGTCACAATTAAGTTATGTTCTTAAGTTATGTTCTTACACAGAATGGAAAGAAATGTAAAGGAGAAATCGGCTACTTTAAATTATGCGCATTTATTTAAAGCTTGTGTAATTTTTAGCGTAGCATCTCCGAGGATCTAAGTTTTCAATTTTAATTGCCAATTTCAAACATTTCTTAAAATGTATGATTGTCTTGAGACATAAATTACAATAGTCGATCTACAAAAAGTGAAATATGTATTTGGTATCAAATGAAAAGTTTTGAGCAGTTACATAATGCATTTAATACGACTGAGTGTATTGACCTATCAGTCCCTGCGCCGCCTCAAACCGCCCTCTCTGTTACTCAGTAAACTGTCCCAAACCGTCCAGAACTGCGTATGGAATACGTTAATTACATAAACGTTCATCGTATGCGCGTGATTTGAAGCCACAGGACGTTCGCTTATCACGTTACATCCATAGGCTGCGTGACGCAGCCTTTTTTGCTTATAAAATTCACAAATTAAAAGCATATAAATGTCGTGTCTAGCTGTTATCAGATGTCTGTTGCGTGAGTAGAGTGCCCCCTCTTGATAACCGTGCTACGAATGAAATTTCATCAGGGGATTGAATCTAAAATCCCATCTTGAAACCAAGACGAACTTTTTTCACCCCATCGCAATGTCGTTATTTCCCACGTCAACCCTGTGCTGCCTTTTAAGACAGCCGGGCAGCACGGTCTCCCTCACGCCTTTTTGGAACTCCTTGTACTTGAAAGCGTAAATTATCGGATTCACCAGCGAATTCAGGACAATCAGTATCGGGTAAACCTCGTCGAAGATCTGCTTCAGGAAACCGTCCTTCACTTTAGATAGATACAGATAGCTGTTAAAGATTGCAAAGGAGGACCAAATGGTGACGTATATAGCTGCCACAGAAAACAAAAGAAGAGCAACTTTTCGCTGAGCCCTGTTTAAGTCGTCAGCGGGGGCGTGGTTGTTAGCATGACGGTGAAGTTGCGCTTTTCGGTACAGATTGACCATGATCTTGCCGTAGCAAAAGAACATCAACAGCACTGGCGCGCCGAACTGTAGCAATCTGATGATGTAGAGTACGTGAAGCAGGGTAGTTGGGATAGTCAAATCCGGCAGGCAGGACTTGGTTGCATGAATATCGATCGGAAAAAATGCTTGAATCGACGCAGATGCCGCCGACAGAGCCCACAGCCCAACTGTCACCACTTTCACCCTGAAACTCGACAAGTAGCGAGGATAGTGCAGCGGATACACAATCGCTATGTACCGCTCCACGGTAACGCACACCAAGCAAACATTGGACAGGCTGGCTGCAAACCACTCTGGTACATTGGATTTGAAGAAGAGACAACGTAGGGGGTCATGCAAGTAGTCTTCGGACGAGACAAAACGCTCATGAAACACCAGGAACATCAAGCAGACTAAAAAGTCCGCAAATGCCAAATGCCCGATCATGAAATTGGTGACTGTGTGCATGAATCGCGCTCGGAGGATGGTCACGCAGACGAGGCCGTTACCCAGAATGCCTATGACCCCCAGGGTCATTAGCATGGCGAAGCTGGTGTCACGAAACCCGTCCAAGTCCTCTGTGGTCGAGTTGCTTTCAGTAATCATGGCGTCAACGTTTAGCTGTTGAAAAAAAAATGGCAAAATGGAGACCAGTTGGCCACATAGTAACAACAGTTAATTGATATGCCTTCAGCAAAACTTAAAATATTCAACCAATTCACAATACAATTAAGAATTGCATGTATTCCAAAGAGTACTCTTTCTCATTGCAAGGTACTAACACTTGTACGTACTCGTACTAACACTCATACTCATCATAACAAATTGCCAAGTATTCATATACTCATGGAAATGTGTACCCTACTACATGTACAACACTAGTTCAAGGGACTTGGAACAGAGAAGTTGTTTTGTCTCTCGTATAAATATGCACTTACCTTGTTGAAAACTGATATTTTCCTCAAAGTTAAACCACTTATCTCCACAAACTCTAAGAGAAGAATTGCTATAATAAGCATCCAAAATACAACTGCGTTTAGTCCTTGTTTTCTGTTATTGTTCCAGTGGCATATGAACAACTATAGCCCGCTTTTCTTTCTTTCTGAATGCTTTGGTGCGGGTTAGTGAGCGAAATGGCTGAGCCAACATTGGTGCGGTTCTTTTTTGATGGATGGCTCGGCGTTATTACCAAAGATCTTGGGAGGAGACATTGACAGTGTTTGCACTGTCGCAGTTTACCATGGAAACCACAATTAAGACTCAGGATTTGAGACTATCTATTTGATAAAAACAACGCTGACCAGACTACATCACCTTAAATAGACTAAAACTAACAGCCCTTCGTAATATAACTTAATTGTCTTCTATCGGAGCCCGCATCTTACAAACGCCTGTCACTAGTAATTGACATGTGGATATGTTTTTATTACTAGCCAATCCAGCAACTTTGATGTCTGTTTATGCAGTATCAGCAATTTTCCAATTTTGGTCGGAAAGATAGAAAAGAAAACTTGGCTGAAAATCCAGGCTATCATAGTATCATCAAATTTGCAGTCACAAGTTATGACCTTATATGGAATGGAAAGAAGTCAGAAGGAGAAATAAGCTACTTAAATTGTACCCACGTCTTTCAAAGTGTGTGACTTTTTTTGCGTGGCATCTCCGAAAATATAAGTTTGCAAGCTATTTTGCCAATTTTCAAGCATTGTTTTCATTATATTTTTTTTGTACTGAGACATTAAATAACAGTAGTCAAACTATGAAAGGTACAAAATGTTTAAAGTTTTAAATGATATATTTGGAACATTCACTCCGTTTTCAAAATACATTGTAATGCAAATTAAGTAATGATTTGGGACTATCTATTTGGCGAAAACAACGCTGACTCGACTACATCACCTTACATAGACTAAAACTAACAGCCCTTCATATTATATAACTTAATTGTCATCTATCGGAGCCTGCGTCTAACAAAAGCCTGTCACTAGTGCTTGAAATGTGGATATGTTGTCATTAGCAAATGCAAAGACTTCAGTGTCTGTTTATGCGATATCAGCAATTTTCAAAATTTGGGTTGAAATTAAAGATGTAAATAAACTTAGGCTCAAAATTCATGCTACATGTATCACGGTGTCATAAAAAATTGCAGTCACAATTAAGTTATGTTCTTACACAGAATGGAAAGAAATATAAAGGAGAAATGGGCTACTTTAAATTATGCGCATTTATGTAAAGCTTGTGTCATTTTTAGCATAGCATCTCCGAGGATCTAAGTTTTCAATTTCAATTGCCAATTTCAAGCATTTTTTCAAATGTATGATTGTCTTGAGACATAAAATAACAATAGTCGATCTACAAAAAGTGAAATATGTATTCGGTATCAAATGATGTGTTTTGAGCATTTACATAATGCATTTAATACGACTGAGTGTATTGACCTATGAGTCCCTGCGCCGCCCCAAACCGCCCTCTCTGTTACTCAGTAAACTGTCCCAAACCGTCCAGAATTGCATATGGAGTTCGTTAATTTATAAACGTTCATCTTATGCGCATGATTTGAAGCCACAGGACGTTCGCTTATCACGTAACATCCATAGGCCGCGTGACGCAGCCTATTTTGCTCACAAAATTCACAAATTAAAAGCATATGAATGTCGTGTCTAGCTTTTATCAGATGTCTGTTGCGTGAGTAGAGTGCCCCCTCTTGATAGCCGTGCTACGGATGAAATTTCGTCAGGGGATTGAATCTAAAATCCCATCTTGAAACCAAGACAAACTTTTTTCACCGCAACGCAATGTCGTTATTCCCCACGTCAACCCTGTGCTGCCTTTTAAGACAGCCGGGCAGCACGGCCTCCCTCACGCCCTTTTGGAACTCCTTGTACTTGAAAGCGTAAATTATCGGATTCACCAGTGAATTCAGGACAATTAGTATTGGGTAAACCTCGGTGAAGATCTGCGTCAGGAAAGCGTCCTTCACTTTAGATAGATACAGATAAATGTTAAAGATTGCAATAGACAACCAATTGGCGACGTATATAGCCGCCACAGAAAGCAAAAGAAGAGCAACTTTTCGCTGGGCCCTGCTTAAGTCGTCAGCAGGGGCGTGGTTGTTAGCATGACGGTGAAGTTGCGCTTTTCGGTACAGATTGACCATGATCTTGCCGTAGCAAAAGAACATCAACAGCACTGGCACGCCGTACTGTAGCAATCTGATGACGTAGACCATATGAAGCAGGGTAGTTTGGATAGTCAAATCCGGCTGGCAGGACTTGGTTACATAAATATCGATCGGAAAAAATGCTACAATCGACGCAGATGCCGCCGACAGAGCCCACAGTCCAACTGTCACCACTTTCACCCTGAAACTTGACAAGTAGCGAGGATAGTGCAGCGGATACACAATCGCTATGTACCGCTCCACGGTAACACACACCAAGCAAACATTGGACAGGCTGACTGCAAACCACGCTGGTACATTGGCTTTGAAGAAGACACAACGTAGGGGGTCATGCAAGTAGTCTTCCGACGAGACAAAACGCTCATGAAACACCAGGAACATCAAGCAGACTAAAAAGTCCGCAAATGCCAAATGCCCGATCATGAAATTGGTGACTGAGTGCATGAATCGCGCTCGGAGGATGGTCACGCAGACGAGGCCATTACCCAGAATGCCTATGACCCCCAGGGTCATCAGCACGGCAAAGCTGGTGTCCCGAAACCCGTCCAAGTCCTCTGCTGTCGAGTTACTTGCAGTCATCATGGCGTCAACGTTTAGCTGTTGAAAAAAAAATGGCAAAATGGAGACCAGTTGGCCAAATAGTAACAACAGTTAATTGATATGCCTTCAGCAAACCTTAAAATATTCAACCAATTCACAATAAAATAAAGAATTACATGTATTCCAAAGAGTACTCTTACTCATTGCAAGGTACTAACACTTGTACGAACTCGTACTCATACTCATACTCATCATAACAAATCGCAAAGTATTCGTACACTCATGGAAATGTGTACCCTACTACATGTACAACACTAGTTCAAGGGACTTGGAACAGAGAAGTTGTTTTGTCTCTCGTATAAATATGCACTTACCTTGAAAACTGATATTTTCCTCAAAGTTAAACCACTTATCTCCACAAACTCTAAGAGAAGAATTGCTATAATAAGCATCCAAAATACAACTGCGTTTAGTACTTGGATTCTGTTATTGTTCCAGTGGCATATGAACAACTATAGCCCACTTCTATTTCTTTCCTGTGCGCGCTCTGTGAGTGCTTTGGTGTGGGTTGGAGAGTGAAATGGCTGAGCCAACATTGGTGCGGTTTTGTCTTGACGGACGGCTCAGCGTTATTACCGGACGATCTTGGGAGGCAACATTGACAATGTTTGCACTGTCGCAGTTTACCATGGAAACCACAATTAGGACTCGGGATTTGAGACTATGTATTTGATAAAAACAGCGCTGACCAGACTACATTACCTTACATAGACTAAAACTAACAGCCCTTCGTAATATAACTTAATTGTCTTCTATCGAAGCCCGCGTCTTACAAAAGCCTGCCACTAGTAATTGACATGTGGATATGTTTTTATTACTAGCCAATCCAGCAACTTTAATGTCTGTTTATGCAGTATCAGCAATTTTCCAATTTTGGTGGAAAGATAGAAAAGAAAACTTGGCTGAAAATCCAGGCTATCATAGTATCATCAAATTTGCAGTCACAAGTTATGTTCGTACAGTGTTTCTCCTGGCTAATGAACTGAGCGAGGTGGTAACAATTCAAGTTGATGATCGAAACGAAATTTATGCAGTCAGTAAACTGTAAAGAATGCAGCGCTCTCAAAAATGCGCGATGATTCCAAAAACACATCGAAATTGTGAGTTCTTGATCATGAAGGTAAAGAAAAATGCTCATATATTACACAAAATGAAAATTTTTCAATTGATATTTCCTTTTTTTGCCAATCTTTACAGTAAGGTGGTGATATTGGCAAAAATTGAGCGAGGTGGTCACTGAAAGTAGCGAGGTGGGCCACCTCACGTTTGAATGGGCAGAGGAAACATTGTGTTCTTATATGGAATGGAATGGAGTCAGAAAAAGAAATAAGCTACTTGAATTGTGCCCACTTCTTTAAAAAATAAGTGTGTGACATTTTTTTGCGTGGCATCTCCGAAAATATAAGTTTGCAAGTCATATTGCCAATTTTCAAGCATTGTTTTAAAGAGGTTGTGGAATGCTCGAAGACATTTCCGTCATTTTTCGGGTATACGGTAGCCTAAGGTGTGATGAAATAAAAACGACTATTGTGTCTGTCATGAAATGAGTACAAAAGGTACTTTTGAGAGCTGTTTTTCAGGTCCTGTTTCGATCGAACGTGCAATTTGTGTAAAAGTCGGCCTTGGGGGCAGCAATCAAAACATAGTAAATCGTGACGTAATGAACAGGACTCCCGATGCAGCGTAGTATAAACGAGTCCTGTTTATTACGTCACGATTTACTATGTTTTGTTTGCTGCCCCCAACAACGACTTTTACACAAATTGCACGTTCGGGTCGAAACAGGACCAGAAAAACAGCTCTCAAAAGTACCTTTTGTACTCATTTCATGACAGACACAATGGTCGTTTTTTACTTCATCACACCTTAGGCCACATATACCCGAAAATGACGGAAATGTCTTAGAGCATTCCACAACCTCTGTAATTATGATTTTTGTAATGAGACATCAATTAATGGAAGTCGAACTATTTAAGGTACAAAATGTATTAAGTTCAAATGATATATTTGGAACATTGTAAAACAAATAATGTAATGTCATACAAGGTAATACAAATTAATTTAATAAATACGATGTCATATGAAGTAGGGCCTAATAGTGCTAATGGGTTAAAGAATTTTTCTCTGTTATTCCTTATTTTCCTTGTATCAGAGAGTTGATGACAAGCCAACATTTCAGAGTCTCCTAGGCCAACTGTCCAATCACGTGGGAGATCACATCGAAGGAGCCAAATACCAGATGTTGAGAGACTTTGTGGCCAATCGACTGCCTCCGTACCAACCAGGTGACCTCGAAACAGGTCCAGTAGGTGGGTTTTGATCTTGAACCTTTGACTTAGAGTCATTAGCATTTCATATTTTCTTTTTTGTTCAAGTGATAAAGTTTACCAATGGATATTTCCTTTTAAGGAAAACTGATTTTTTTTTTTATGTCTGTTTTTATGTAAAGGAGCATTGTGTTCAAGCTGTCATGGTGTGACTTGTGAGCGATTGAATCTGGGTTTCGAATCCTGTCAGGAACATGGTGCTTGTGTTCTTGGGCAAGACACTTTACCACAATCGTCTCTCTCTACCCAGTGCTTTGGTTTTCCATGCAGCCTGGTTTAATTTTGAAAATTCCCCACAAATGGCATTCAAAAGCTTTCTTTTTCATTGTCGAAGAAGTTACTAAGTAATATGTAAAGTTGGTTACGGATACCTGATCCCATAGTCTGGAAGCAGTTCCTAATACATCAGCGGTTGGGTACCCGGATTCACCGCTAACCAAATCTGCCTGCTTGCCTGAGCTTATCCACACAAAAGAATTGTGCAGGAATATATGCAGTGTTATCTATTGTGTGTGGGGAGTGTGGCCCAGTGGTTAGGGTTTGTGACTCATGATCAGAGGGTCAGGGGTTCGAATCCAGCTGCTGGCCATATGTTGTGTCCTTGGGCAAGCCACTTCACCCACACTTGCCTCTCTCCACCCAGGAGTATAAATGGGTACCAGCATTAGCTGGGGAGTAACCTGTGATGGACTAGCATCCCATCTAGGGGGAGTAGAAATATTCTCAGTTGTTTCATGCTACTGAAACCAGAGATAAACACCGGCCTGATGGGCCACATTGGCTCGGGACAGACTTTACTTTATTACTATCTATACATGTGGGTGCTAATGGTATGGGCAAAAGTGGTTTTGCAAAACGTGAAGAGTTGTGAAGTGCTGTATAAAAACTTTCCGTTTCTAGGTCCCATGCCGACAGGAAACTGCAGAGTGAGACTAATATATCCCAGCCACACGTTTGTGCACAAAGTGTCCAAACACGAAGATGAAGATGGTGAGAATGATGAGGAAGACGACGAAGATGACGAAGATGACGAAGATGACGAAGATGACGAAGATGGCAAAGATGACGAAGATGACGACATTGCAACAAACGCAGATTCCCTCAACCAGGATGGACATAATTCGACAGGTTTCGTTGTGGTTCAACACTCGGTTGCCAACTCACGAACAAATCACATGATGGGCAGTGGCGAAACCAAGGTAACATAACGTCATCCTTAAAGTACTTAAAGTCCACGTGTGGTCCTGTGTCCTAACCCCCAATCCGGTTTCCCATCCCAGCTCCACCTTGCTCCCCAACAATCCTAATGTTATCTTCCCCTAATCCTTTCTCGCAGCCACAGGCGCTACGGTTCCCGACGAGTTACTACCAAGCCATCAACCAGCTGAAATCCCATTCAGAAGGCGACTGGCTTGAAGGCAGCCAACTTTGCCTGCCAGAAGACGACATCAGGGACCTCTTGATGTCGCTGTGGGCCGAGGGACTGGTTGAGATTTCAAAAGACTGAAGAGGGTTTGTATGCATCCTGGAAACTTCAAGAACTTTGTAACCAACTCCAGGGAAATTCTACAACTTTGTATCCGTGTGCTGTAAAGTGCGAGAACTTTATAGTTATGACCTAGAAAGTTCTAGACCCTTTTAATCCTGTCCTGGAAAGTTGTAGAACTTAATCATCCTCTCCTGGAAAGTTCTGGAAGTTTTTAACAAAGTCCTGCAAAGTTCTAGAACTTTGTATCCATGTGTTGGAAAGTTCTTAAACTTAGTATCCCTGACCTAGAAAGTTCTCAAACTTTGTAACCCTGTCATTGAAAGTCCCAGAACTTTACAACGAAGTCCATGAAAGTTCTAAAACATTGTTACCTAGTCCTGGAAAGCTCTGGAACTTTTTAACAAAGTCATGTAAAGTTCTTAGAAATGTGTAACATGGTTCTGGAAAGTTCTAGAATTTTTTTAAAATCTTTTTCTCATAAAGTTCTAGAACTTAGAACCTCTCTCTTGATTCCTCATCTTTGAGAGTTTTGAGCTTCAATTTCTATGGAAAAAACCCTGAGACTGCATAGAAGTACTTCACATTAGTGACAACATTGACAACTGAAAATAGTTGGTCTTTGTGAAATTAAATTTCAATTTATTTATGTAACACTTATTACAAAGATACACTTCAGACGATTTAAGTGATTTAATGTACAGATACCATTAGCTGAATTTGCATATCGGATTGCTTTGATTACAAATTGGCATTCATTTAGAAATACACTAATTACTGAAAAACAAATAACTTCAACCATTATACCCGATGCATTGTACATGTATTTCATGACCAACAAATGTACGCGTGAATACATGAAGTTCAATGATAAGGCCAAACGCCGCGTCGCTAAAAAATATGCGCGTCGACTGGTATAAAAAAAAAAAAAAAAATGAAAGGCAAAAAAAAAAAAAAAAATCGGTTTCTGGTATGGAGCTTGCCCAAAAGTGGTATGAGCCTGCTTTTTTTTTTTTGCTTTTTTTTTTTTTTTTTTTTTTTAATAAGCTTTTTACTGATGAAATGGTCCCGTCTAAACTTAGTGCAAAATATATACTTAGCAGAAGTCACATAAATCTTATTTTCGATCATAACCCCAATATTTGCACTAAGTTTAGTCGGGCACCATTTGCAGTCATCAGCCAAGCAAAACAAAACAGGTAAAAAGGGCAAGCTCCATACCAGAAACCGGAGACTTTTTTTTTTGGCCTAATGTAGTATTTTCATACATTTTTAAAATTTGTTGCATAAGTTAGTAATTTTATTTGATCCAAATTTAAGCTTGCACGAATCTCTATTAATTAAAAAGAACCTTCAAAAGGTTTATTTTTGCAAGTCTTTTGTTCAACTGTTCATTTTTTTATCAATCTTGAACATAATATTTATACACATATGTACACATTGACTACAGAAAGATTACTGTACAGGGTGAGTCAAACAAAACAAAACCCAAATGTCGGGACCATTGTTTTAGTGAAGTTCTGCATGTAAATGTAGCATTTCCAAATTCTAGGATGTGAAAGCCCAATTCATAAGCTTTCTTTTAGCGCAAGAATCATTCAAATCACTCAGGTACTTTCAAGTTTAATTTTAAATTACAACACAGGAATTTTAAACACAACCACCGTTTTGTAGTTCTGTTCACGGATCAACAGAAGGTTAGTGTTCCTTCAGCAAAACGAAAACAAATCACATAGGGATGTATGTCAATTGTTTCGTTTTGCTGAAAGAACGCACACCCTTTTTTGTGATCCGTGGACAGAACTTTAAAACGGTGGTTGTGTTTAAAATTCCGTAACTTCAAAAGTACATGAGCGATTAGAATTATTCTTGCACTAAAAGAAAGCTTATGAATTGGGCTTTAATATCATTTTGGAAGTGCTACATGCAGAACTTCACTAAAACAGAAGTCCCGACATTTGGGTTTCGCTATTTTTGACTCCCCTGTATCTTAGCACCGTCCTCACACATTTGTGAATATCTACAAGTATTGTCCTCATTCAGTATGTACATTGTCCTCACTTTGTTCGCACCACACACTAGTGACGTCCTCGCTCATTGTATCGCACACGTCCTCACTATATTCAATCTTCTAGTGATGTCCTCATGTATCGGTCACTGTCTTCAGCATCTCTGGAGTGACGGGCCAGACGTCTGGAGCGGACAGTTTGGCCTCCTCCTCCTCATCGGTCAGTTTCTTGGGCTTGATGAGGGTCATCTTGTGACCGGTCACTCGCAGGAGCTTGAGCTCCACCGGACCAAGGTTCAGATAATCCTGAGATGTGAGAACGAAAATGGTCGTTAAGATGTGATGAAAGTTTATGTCAGGGAGACGTTTTGTTTTAATATTGGTTTTAATATATGCAATGACGGTTTTAGCCTTTAGCCCTGTAAATCTTATGCAGTTCACAACCCTTCCAGGTTTTTGTGCCCGAAATTGGGTAAGTTGTGGCCTAGCGGTTAGGGTTCGTGACTCATGATCAGAGGGTCAGGGGTTTGAATCCAGCTGCTGGTCATATGTTGTGTCCTTGGGCAAGCCACTTCATCCCCACTTGCCTCTCTCCACCCAGGAGTATAAATGGGTACCGGCATTAGCTGGGGAGTAACCTGCCATGGACTGGCATCCCATCCAGGGAACAGAAATATTCTCAGTCGTTTCATGCCACTAAAACCGGAGATAAACGCCGGCCTGATTGGCCATATTGGCTCGGGACAGACTTACTATATTTTACTTTTGCCCAAAGATTGAGCACCAACTTACGTCAAAATTTTCATCTTCGTAATCCAAGTAGTTGTCGAGTTGGTTGCCATGGTCCCAGCTTCCTCCAAGATCGTCATCCTCCTCCGGCCCGGAGTGTTCCTCCTCCTCCTCCTTGATGGCGAGAGAGAAGACCTTGGCCTCTACTGCCCTCTGGGTGGCGCTCTTCGGGCGCTGCACTTTTCTAGCACCTGCAGCGAGCAAACACAACAAATATGATCACAGTTCTTTCCTTGTAATATCAATTTTTCATGACTCCTGATAAAAATAACACAACTCCATGACTTTCCATGAGAGCTGTAAATGCCAGGATATTTTCACATGATGACTTGTTGAAACCCAATTAGAAGATTTCAGTTACCCAACGCCCTTTCATTGACCGATTCTCACCCTGTGTGGCGCCCCCTATCGCCAGGGGTTTTTCGGTGCCTTCCATGTCCATCTTGGCCAGGTCTTCCTCCAGTATTCCCGCGTCGTCAACGTCGTCCCCCTCCCCAAACTGGGTCAGGTAGAAATTCCTGTAAGCACAAACAAACTAACAATCTTGAGTTGCATGAAATTGATAACAAAGTACAAGAAGTGGCTGTGAATTCCAAGTCAAGTAATCTTGATGTGGGTTTCATATTAGAAAAAATGGAAATGCATTACGGAAAATCGGGACTTTAGTCAGACGGCCGACTTGAGCGATTTGACGACTTGTACGATGTCAGTTTAGCCGGAGTTTACTGTAGCGTAAATATCTCAATTACAGTTAGTATTTTATAGAAGAACTTATAAGAGTTTACTTTTTTATGTATTTTTAAGTCTATGAGCTCTGTGCACAAGTACTCGTTCAACGGCCAGAAAAGGAGAGTTGGGGGAGACCTAGACTGGTTTCTAGTCCATCCACTGCATTTTTTTCGAATGATCCAAAGTTATTGGGGCGGGGATTAGTCTGGGAGACCATCGCAGGTTCAATTCGAACGAATTCGCGCGCCGACGATGTCTGACGCTCACGTGAATACGCTGTGGCTAATAGCTTTTGCACATGAGGAAGTTGTGCGCACACAAGAACAGTACAGTACGCGCACGCTGTGCGTCCCGCTCACTGAGCTCTCAAAAAGTGGTAAAAAAGCGCCCTCTTTTGTTGGCGCACAGAGCCCATAAAGTGAAATACAAATTGAATGGCAGTCTCCACTTTCCTGCAATTGACAAAATCTTGCATCAGGGAGATGTAAATTATACTATTATGTTTTGTCCATCGCTGCTACATTGCTGCTACAAGTTTAGAAACTTATAAACTTCCTCGCCTCCATTCATTGGAAGACAGATGTACCTTGATATCTTGAGGTCCTCGATGCGGCAATCAAACAGTCCGCTCATGATCTCAAGATTCTCCTTCTCCAGTGCCTCTACCTCCTCCACAAGACGCTTGGTCTCCACTCTATGAAGCTCCGCCTACAAACCAGAGGCAATTTGTCTTAAACCACTGAATGCCAAGATTATTATTGCATGGGGCAACAGATACAAATCAGTCCCAACTGACTTGTGATTCATATGTGCTCGCCTTGTGAATGCCTTGTGAATGTCTTGTGAATGTCTTGTGAATGCCTTGTGATTGTCTTGTGATTGTATTGTGAATGTCTTGTGATTGTCTTGTGATTATCTTGTGAATGTCTTGTGATTTTCTTGTGAATGTCTTGTGATTGTCTTGTAAATGTCTTGTGATTGCCTTGTGATTGTCTTGTGATTCACATGTGCTCGCCTTGTGATTGTCTTGTGATTGTCTTGTGAATGCCTCGTGAATGCCTCGTGATTGTCTTGTGATTGCCTTGTGATTACCTTGGGAATGTCTTGTGAAAGTCTTGTGAATGTCTTGTGATTGTCTTGTAAATGTCTTGTGATTGCCTTGTGATTGTCTTGTGATTCACATGTGCTCGCCTTGTGATTGTCTTGTGATTGTCTTGTGAATGCCTCGTGATTGTCTTGTGATTGCCTTGTGATTACCTTGGGAATGTCTTGTGAAAGTCTTGTGAATGTCTTGTGATTGTCTTGTAAATGTCTTGTGATTGCCTTGTGATTGTCTTGTGATTCACATGTGCTCGCCTTGTGATTGTCTTGTGATTGTCTTGTGAATGCCTCGTGAATGCCTCGTGATTGTCTTGTGATTGCCTTGTGATTACCTTGGGAATGTCTTGTGAAAGTCTTGTGAATGTCTTGTGATTGTCTTGCAATTGTTTTGTGAATGTGTTGTGATTGTCTTGTGAATGCCTTGTGAATGTCTTGTGAATGTCTTGTGATTGCCTTGTGAATGCCTTGTGAATGCCTTGTGATTGTCTTGTGATTGTCTTGTGCTTAACATGTGATTGTCCTATAACTTATGATGATTTATGAATAACAGTTATGACTTGGTTACAACTCTGTGAGGCCTACAAGGGCCATCTAGGGATCTCACTCGATATCAATGGAACATGTTAACCTTATGAACACAATTTTTGAGTGAATCGTTTAAGCGTTTTCTGCGTTTGTACCCATTTAGAATGTTGTCACTCAAGATCTAAGAACCATTAAAGCTATAGTCCATCATTTGCAGCTATCCGAAAAAGTAACTGGCGTATTATTGTTGAAAAACATACTTGGTTGAAAGACAGTAAGTGGACTAAACTCCCTATGAAATTAATCTTTCTGGCAAGCTATCATTTTGAAGTAATCAACGAAAGAAGGCCTTTCCAACGGTGCGTCTTAAGACGCACCGTAGGAAAATTTAAGTTGGTTTTGTTATTCGGCGCAGCGCGCGCAAGCATTGGCACGACGCACAGGCGCGCGCGGTTGCTATAATTCGTCGGATCAGTGCACGACATCGCGTATAGCTGCAATTCAAAACAACTCAAAACATGATTCAGCAACTTTTGATTTGAAATTGAGATCCTAGAATGCTGTTTTTCTCGGAATATACCGCTGAAGCTGAGCTGAAACTTCATCAGCTTAGTTGTTCAGTATCCTTCCTTAGATTTTGAACACTTTTGTTGCTTCAAACGAACAAAATGCACAAATTACAAACGATGGACTATATCTTTAACAATGATGTTAATACCCACCTCTTTTTTCAACCACTTATTGTCTTTGACTTCTTGCGTGCTCCACTTGTCCAATGTTGTCATTGCTTTCTGCTCGTGTAAAAAAAAGAGAAAACAAAATTATCATCTCGGGGGGGGAAAAAAAGGCCATTTTTAAAAATTGTGTAGGTTTTGCCCTTCACCGACGTATTAACACTGTTTACTCAGTGTGTTACCTCCCAAGTGAAAGTTGGAAAAAAAAAATCACTCGGGTGGGACTCGAACCCATGACCACCTGCTTTCTAGTGCAGATGTCTTACCACTCGACCACCGAGCTAACGGGATCAAAAGCTCCAGTTGTCCTGAAAAAGCTTGTAATACACAATTCGAAAGAGGCTCTCAGAAATTAAAGTCGAGAATCTGAAATTTGTGTGGAAGATTAGCTTTTTGTGACACGTAATACTTTGTAAGGTTCCATCCTGTCAGCTGACCCTGGCAAGCTCAGCAGTCGACTGGTAAAACGCCTGCAACAGTAAGCAGGAGGGGGTTCGAGTCCTGCCCGAGTAACCATTTGAAATTTCTTGCAAACCCTAAGACAACATTGAACACTCTGTGCTTTTAAATTACGTCAGTAAGACGGCCAAAGCCCAAAATTTAATGCCCCAATTTTTTTGTGACGAGATCCAAGATTGCATCAAGCATCAATTTCGCACTTCACAAATGTGATGCAATCAAGCTACATGAGTCGTTTGTCTACCATGGTGCAACATTTTTTATTACATATTTGAAAAGAGCACAACCTCAGCATGCTGATACCATCCTTACTTAAAAAAATTATGAGAGTTGGAACACCAAGAGATGCAATGAAGTGATGTGATGAAGTGGCCCTATTTTGGCCTGAATCTCCAAATGAAAATTCCCGACAAACGACTCATTTAGCTTGATCGCTTCACAAATGTTGATGTTGTGGTTTTTGTACCTCTGACGCTATGTGTTTTTGTTCCATCAATCGTTCCTCGGTAGACTTGTGGATTTCGTCTTTGGCCACATTTAGGGTTCTCTCCAGATGAGCTGAAGGTAATATTGAAAAAAAATGATAAATGATGAGTGGTCTGGCAAAGGTTTCTATGACAAAACTGTTCACTTCCTCCGAGTAATGTGTGACATGGTTTAATAATCTTTAAGAAAGTCACTCTTTGAATGGCCCTACTTAAAAGGTACAATAGCATTACTTGCATTTCATGCAAATTGTTCGTTTCCAAAAATAACACCACTCACAATCCAAAGAAGAATGTTCAAAACCTAACCTGTTGAAGTTTCAGGTCAGTGGATTTTACACTTTCCAAGAAAACTGTGAAAAACCATGCACAACCTTGTGATCACAAACCCAGATTTTGTCAATAGCAATAGTCAAAACATCAGTCAATTAACGGATTGTTGGAAATCATCGTTGGAAATCTTGATTTCTTCTAAACGACAGCAAACCAGACGGAATAATTGCACCGGATGTTTAGTACCAGTACGATCTTTAATCCAAGTAAGCATTTGGATAATAATTACAGTAGGTTACTGTTGGGATAAATGCAATTGACAAATGCCTTTAAAATCAATCAAGGTTTTGCCTTGCCTACCTTTCATCAGGGGAGTGTGTGGCCTAGTGGTTAGGGTTCGTGACTCGTGATCAGAGGGTCCGGGGTTCGAATCCAGCCGCTGGTAATATATCGTGTCCTTGGGCAAGGCACTTCACCCCCACTTGCCCCTCTCCACCCAGGAGTACAAATGGGTACCGGCATTAGCTGGGGAGTAACCTGCGATGGACTAGCATCCCATCCAGGGGGAGTAGAAATATTCTCAGTCGTTTCATGCTACTGAAACCGGAGATAAACGCCGGCCTGATGAGCCACATTGGCTCGGGACAGACTTTACTTTACTATTTACTACCTTTCATCTCATCGAAGCTGACTTGCATGTCCAACAGCTCCTGCTCCAGTATTTTGATGTGCTTGGCGTGTTCGTGTTGCCCTTTGTTCTTGTACTCCTGCCACTTGGCCACCATGACTAGCTCTTTCTCCAGCTCCACCGCTCGCTGTGCTATTTGCCTCTTCAAGTCTGAAAGTCAAGAATCATAAATAAGATGGAATTTGTGTCGGGACGATGTAAATTCAATATCAGGTTTTGCCTTTCACCGACGTTTAAACACTGTAATAATTATAATAGTGGATATTTATAAAGCGCACGTATCCACCAGGACTGGTGCTGAAGGCGCTACATCATTATTACCCCTGCTCATTAGGCACATGAAACATTCCAAATACCATTTCGGCTCCCTGGGGAGTATACAGCTCGATGCAGCCTGTTAGGCGCAAGGAAGCTAATTCAATCACAATAACCATCTCTGCCCTCACAGGTACCCATTTACTCCTGGGTGGAGAGAAGCAATGAGTGACAAAGTGCCTTGCCCAAGGGCACACGCACCATGACCCCGCCAGGACTCGAACCCGCAACCTGCAGCTTTACCCACAGACCACGAATCAGTGTCCTTAACCACGAGGCCACAGCACTCCACAAAAAACTCAATGTGTTGCCCCTCCCACCCCCACCTGAGTGAAAGTAAAAAAAAAAAGAATCACTCAGAGGTGGGACTCGAACCCACGACCTCCTGCTTTCTAGTGCAGTCGTCTAACCACTCGACCACCGAGCTTGTGGGATTGGTTGGCAACACACCGAGTATACAGTGTTTATACGTCGGTGAAGGGCTAAACCTAATATTGAATTTATATCACCCCGAGGCAAATTCCATCTTGTGAATAGCTTCATTGCGAACCGCTGCTATATCAGATTCGACCAGCCAACCTGCAAGCTCGGTGGTCGAGTGGTAAGACATCTGAACTAGAAAGCAGGAGGTCGTGGGTTCGAGTCCCACCCTCGAGTAACAACTTGTGCAATGACTTTTTTTTCTTGTGACTGGACTTGTGACCGACTCGACTACAACACAGGTCTGGTACCCTGCCTCCCCGTACCTTCGATCTGTTGGTCTTCCTCCTTGGCAGCCTGCCATTTCTCCTTGAGGGCGTCCTCCACATGCTCCTTGTTGACCACGGTGACCTGCTCTAGCTCCTTGTCTCTCTCTTTGGCTTGCTTGAGGAGGGTCCGGATGTGATACAGTTGCTCCTCTTTCAGACGTTCGTTCTTAGGAAACAACGAGAACAAACCAAGATTTTTCTTTAACTAAATCCTTGGATGCATGTGACAATTTGGGCCATGCTCCTGTCCTTTCAAAGCCTGTTTCATTTTTTTAAGAAGGGAGACTGAGACACAGTTCCACCTTCCCTTCAGAAATCAGTCCACCCCCTCTCAAATTTATAATGGCCAGCAAGTTGGTCTTCCTCCTCCCCAAACCAACCCCTCCCCCTTTTCTAGAAAACACCAATTGTTTCTGGATCCACCAGTGGTGTTACCATTATTCTTGACTCATAAACCGCTGCACTGAACAAGAAATGGGTCCGAGAACTGAGGCATCGTTGTGGGCAAGTCCAGAATTTGCACATGTTACGTCCCATATATGTAACAAAATGTAACCTCTAAAAAGCACTTTAATAAAGGTATAGTCCATCATTTGTAATTTGTGCATTTTGTTCATTTGAAGCAACAAAAGTGCTCAAAATTTAAAGAAGGGTGCTGAACAACAGACCTGATGAAGTTTCAGCTCAGCTTCAGCTGTATATTCCGAGAAAAACAGCATTCTAGAATCTTGATTTCAAATCAAAAGTTGCTGAATCATGTTTTGAATTGGGCCTGAATTCAGCGTCCGAGACACGTTCTCACTGAGCCGATTGCAGCTACACCATGTCGCGCACGAATCCAACGAATTATAGCAACCGCGTGCGTCGTGCCAATGCTTGCGCGCGCTTTGCTGCAAAACAAAACATACTACTAATTTAATTTTCCTACGGTGCGTCTTAAGAAGCACCGTTGGAAAGGCCTTCTTTTGTTGATTTCTTCAAAATGACAGCTTTCCAGAAAGAATAATTTCACAGGGAGTTTAGTCCCCTTACTATCGTTCAACCAAGTCTGTTTTTCAACAAGAATTACGCCAGTTACTTTTTGGATAGCTGCAAATGATGGACTCCAGCTTTAACTTTAAGATATTTATGTGTTTCAGTGTTTCACTGACATTGAGCATCTCGACTTTTCTTGGATTTGCCCGTTTTACCTGGCACTCTACACTAGTCCGAAAATTTGGGACTCTCAATACTGTGTATGAGAGTCCCAAAACTTAAAGTATCCATATCGTGCAAAACTTTGTGCTGCATGATAAAACCAGTGTGAATCAAATTGGCAAGCTTCTTACTCACTACAGTTTCTTCAATAATCCCCGAAACTTCTGCCAAGCAAAGTTGCTGTTGTGAGCATTGCATCACCAAAAATTCAGCTTTTAATTCTAATTTTGCAAAGAGTTATCAAAATCCATACGTGAGACATCACATTGATGTGTACTGCAATGCATTGTGCAAAAAGACTCCTCAGCTATAACATTTTCATCGTGTAGATAAAACAGCACCCTCTTGTTGATCTGAGTGAATGCAAAATGTTTCATTTTTTAGCAGAGGGCGCTATGTTCATTTGGCTATTGATTAAAAAACAATTAAGCTGCAAGGCTCTTCCTACACCTACCCAGAATACATTGGGAATCACACACATATTTTCAGAGCATGGAGAATGACGTGGGTGGTTTTCGAACTGCCAAAACCTTGCCTTAAAATTGGATTCAAGGTCTCAAATTTTGCAGGTGACATGCTTGCAACTATAGCATTTTGATGTGTGTGTTGTGTGGGCATTAATTAGCCAAATGGTGAATAAAAAACCTCAGTAGTAATTTTGCACGTTTTTATGCACTCACGGTCCCAGTCTGACTCTACACTTGCATCTAGATCAAATTGATTACCCTTTCTTTGTGTTTCTGGCTCTTTTCCTCGAGTCCTTTGATTTCGTACATGAATTCCTCCAAGGCTTCCTCCTTGATGTTGATCCTACATTAAAAACCAAATTGAAAGAAAAATTTATTCACACAATAAATCATGATGGAATTGAAAGAAAAATTAATTCACACAATAAATCATGATGAAAAGTCCACGAAATAAATCCGCAGACTTTCAAATCCAACGGTGCTGATCAAGATGCAGACAGGGACGTCTTTGATCCAAAGAAGAAAAAAAGAGGCGGCAGGATAACTATATATAAAATCTTTTTTTTTTTCAATTCCCAAGAAAAACAGCTTCTACATATAAACGATATTGGTTGTTTGCATTTTATTTCTATTCAGGCATTTTTAGAGTGAAACAAAAAGTCCCTTTCATTTCAGTTCATAAACACATTAAAAAATTGTTCAGTTCGGCCAAGTACAAAAATAAACCAGTTTCACGTCCCTGCCCACCTCTTTTTATTTAATTTTGCATTCAGACATTTGCAGTATAGGCCTACATGTATTAACATAAGGCCAAAAAAAAAGTCTCCAGTTTCTGGTATGCGCGCGCATCGCCGTAGCCATGCGCGTCGGCAAAATGAAAAAGTTGTTTTTTTCCAATGAAAGATGATGTCTCAAAACCGCCAAACTCACTGGTTTGACTGGAATCCTGCTGCTGCACAATTTTAACCTTGTTTTTAGATGGGGTTATGATCGAGAATAAGCTTTATGTGGCCTCTCTGGTCTCCCATAATATTTGCACTAAGTTTAGTCGGGCACCATTTGCAGTCATCAGCCGACATTTGAAGCAAAAAAAAACAGGTAAAAAAAAAAAAAGGCCGCGTCGCAGCACCACTTTTTGGGCAAGCTCCATACCAGAAACTGGAGACTTTTTTTTTTGACCTAAAGCGCTTGTCTCCTTCATTTTTCCAAAAAGCCATACGAGAAACTATTTTATTTTTTTTACTTTGCCTTAAGATATATTATAACGGCCTACATGAAATTAAATATATTCTTACTGGTAAGCTAAGATGGCTTCTTGGATGGTCATCTGGGGCTCGGACGACTTCTTCTTACCACCCTTCTTTCCGCTCTTCTTGCCACTCCCCTTCTTTTTGCCCTTTTTGCCCATTTTTGTCTTGCCACTCTGCACCAAAGGAAAGACAGTCAAAGTCAAAGAAATTTAGGCTAAAATTGAAATTGATTGAAAGCTAAGAATAACAATGCAGGTTTTGGTCCAAAATGGAAATCAGCAACATTCTGAATACAAGAATTAAAAAAAAAAAGCAGAGATCAGTTATATTATTAATGTTATTGTTACTGTTTAGGCGCGATCGGATTTTAAACAAGTCATGAAGTCTTCAACAAGTCCGAAAACTGGGCAACTCAACTTTCCACAAACAAGGCTACAATTTGCGACATTCAGCTTACTTGCGAGTATTTTAATTGGATACAATCATGTAGAATATGGACAATAACTTACTTTTAATAAATTACAAGACTTTTGTTCATTTTTCCCGAGATTTGTTCGGCGAGTAGGCTTACAATTACAAGAATTACATGAAACCATTCACCGCCACCGGCTTCCTTGGTTTCCAAGCAGCCAAATCTGTACCAACTCTTGAGGGCGACATTTACACTTAACGCTGGTTGCCAGCAGCCGATGAAAACATGCTATTCACTGCACATGTGAGAAATAAGCGCCGCGTACCAGTTCAAACAAATATGGCAGCGCCCATGTCGACAAAAATAACTCTGACTTGTTTTGAAGTTAAAATATGAAATTATTTAGATATTGGAGTCTTGACTGATTTAAAATAACATGGCGGTGTTATTAGAAACCACTTTGGGAGACATCGTGATCGATCTGTACCCTGAAGAAAGGCCTAGATGTGAGTAAATGAAACATATTTTCATATCAGCAGACGCCTTTTTTTAATTTGCACCGGCATGCAGTGGCAGTTGCTATTTTTGTGGCAGTGGCAATTTTTAAGGCAGTCGGCAGTCTGGTTCTCTTACCTAATAAAAAAGTAACATCATGATCTTTGGCTCTTGAGTCTTGGAACTTGGAACCAGACTGTCAATCTAATGATTCTCGGATTTTATTTCCATGTAATAAAAAAGGTAGTGTATATTTTGCCGGAGGTAACGCCGGCAAACTAACGTTTACTAAAGGTTTGCCGGCGGCAATCCATATCAACAGAGGGCGCTGTACTCTTTAAGATAGGGCTCAATTATAAGATGTATTAAATTCCCACCAAAGTTGTGTAGCACAGTCGGTGCAGTGGTTAAGCAATAGCTCTAGTGAGTGGGATGTCCCGAGTTCGAATCCTGACCCCCGCCACAATTTTAAGGGTTTTTTTTCCCATCCCCAAATAAATAATAATATTCTTCTTTTATTATTTTAATATGTCTCAAACATTTTATTGCAGAGTATTACTTTTTCTTTTTCAGATTTGTGGCTCTGGAGGATTTTTTTTAAAGGGAAATAAAGTCCGAAATTATAAAATGGTCTGATTCCCATCTTGTTAATACAAAAATACAACAATAATATTGGCATGGAGCCAGACTAAAACTTGTCACCGGAAAATGTTTAAGTAAAAAAAAACAGTAACTGCGCATGTTCAGTGCATATCCGGCAAACTAACGTTTACTGAAGGTTTGCCGTCTCCGGCAAAATATCCACTGCCTAAAAAAAAATCCTCCAAATTAAGCCACGCATTACGAAAAAGAAACGAAATCTACGGCAACAAAAAGTAGGATAAAAATTTGATTACAAACATAAAAGTAAATGAAAGTATTAATTAATATAATTATAATATAAGGAACAAAACTAGTTGGCGAGTGGCGACATTCTCAATAAACAGGTATGTCATAGAAAGTGGGCAAGGTTTTGATTTTTTTAAGGGAAATTAAGGGGAAAATGACGATGACAGTGCGGCGACAACACGCAACCCGAAAATAAAGATGGTGATCACCCCGCGATGTACCGTGAGCATGCACGAAGCGCTGAATTGCAAGGCTCAAACTGCTCAGGAAAATCGTGATTTCTACCAAAAAAAACTGTTCAAAAGGGCAAAACAGGTGTCATTGAGAAAAGCCTGCTTTTGATTGTAAAGGTAATTTTCGAGCAATAAAATAATTTTTGACTCTAATTTGATCAAAACAAAACAGGGGCCCTACACTACACGATCGCCCTTTATTTTTAATTATCATCGCTCACTGTACTGTTCTCCGTTTGGGAAAGAATATTACATCCTAACGCCACTTTCTTCATCATACATGTTTTGTTTTATTATCTCAGTAAAGGTCAGTCATTGCAAAAATGTTGGAAAGACATGAATCTGGGTCTGGGAACCATTTCCAATTTTGTTAGAAAATACTTTGAAAATTCACTTGACTCTCAATAGACTTGTACATAACCAAAGAAGTGGCGTTTGCATATTCTCCCATTTTTGTTAGGTTCGGAGGCCTTACTAATTACAAGTGTCTCATTTTCAATAAACATATTTTGTTACTGAAGTTATTTAATAAATCTAAAAATTAATGTGGCCTGACGTTGCGAACTTAAGCCCTGTCCGCACTGGACTTTTTTTGGTCAAACTAACCGAGACTATGGGTACTTTTCCCATTTTAAGTCCAGTGCGGACAGCCTAGGACGTTTTCCTCTCGGTTACTTTTCCTGAGTCCAGCGGTTACTTTTACTGGCCAACTGCTGCCCAGGAAAACTTCCCACGCGCCCAGGAAAACTGACCAGGTCACTTTTCCCGAGACGATAAGTCCAGTGCGGACAGTGCGAGTCGGTAAAAGCGGCTCAGGAAAGCGTACATCCGGCCCGAGCGCTCTGTTATGCATACAGAGACCGCAGGAACCTGTACGTGTGCAGTGGCCGAACATTTTGTAGAAACACGCTACGGTGTATCATCAAGTCCGAGCGGTAAAATCTCGTTAAAATATATATTTTAACGGACAAATACATACACAGAGAAGAGAGATCACGTTCTGAGAATTAATTTGCGGAAACTATCTTTCTCCACCGATGTATGTTATTTTCTACGATCCAAATCGTCCTGATACGCTACTGTAGTCATGCACGGAACATCATGGTCCGGTACCGTACGTAGGCCGTAGTCACTGGTTCCTGGCCCACATCATACAATGTAGCTTCGATTCTGTAGGCATGCGATGGGAACCAACGAATACTGATGGCACTGCTGCCGCTGCACGAATCGGACACAGGCATGGGGTTTGACGACGTGCATCACAAATGCGTCAGAATTATAGGCCTTTTCGTCAAGATTTAGCGTGTCAAAATGAACTAATATCGTGTAAACGATTATGTTATGCATGCAAATGGCGTGTGTAATATTACTGTGCGTATCGGCGGCTGAAAATGTGATCGGCAATTTGTTTTCTGTGTACGGTGAGTCATTATACTGACACTGTGACAGCTCGGTTACTTCTCCCACGCGGTCTGGGTAAATTTTCCCGTGTCGGAAGTCCAAGTGCGGACAGTGGTTACATTTGACCATTTCTCATTTTACCATCGTCTCGGTAAAACCTTCCAAAAAAAAAGTCCAGTGCGGACACGGCTTTAGCAAGTTCTTCTTCAGAGGCTAAAACAGAAATGACAGAGGTACATACATTAACATGGGGGTGCACACAAACATGCAGGGCTGAAAGAAGAAACACAAAAGGAGGATTAGGTGGGAAAGGTGTGGAAAGATGCAGGGGAGGGTGGATGAGAGAACAAAGGAACAAAGGGAGATGGCAAACCACAAGGGGTCTGGTGTAAACAGGGGAGGGATCAGAAAGGGGAAGCATCAAAGGTCACAGGGAGTGGGAACGGACAAAAGAGTGTAATAATATTAATAAATAGTTACTTTATAATATTGCTTAAAAATGTGACATTTTTGTGACATTTTAATTGAAGTGAGTTGATATTAATTCGAATAATTTCAGGTTGTCTCAACTTCTTAAAGCTGTGCAAAATCAAGTACTATAACTTCAGTCTGTTCCATTCGGTACAGGTAAGTTTTGATTCATACCTAGACAAAGTCGGTGACGGTACTCAATGGAACGATCCGTTAAGCCCCGCCCATAAACTTTTGACCAATCACAGCAGTTCATGTCTGACATGTATGTTTATGCTGTTTCACATTGGATAGGTGCTCGTGTTGTTGCCCATGTGCGCAGTGGGGGGCTATAATGGATCGTTCCATTGCGCCTAATGTAAAGATTGGTGGACATTGGATAGGTGCTCGTGTTGTTGCCCATGTGCGCAGTGGGGGGCTATAATGGATCGTTCCATTGCGCCTAATGTAAAGATTGGTGGCCATTGGATAGGTGCTCGTTTTGTTGCCCATGCGTGCAGTGGATGGGGCATAATGGATCATTCCATCGTGTCAAATACAGAGATTGGAGTATTGGAGATTGGAGGGGCACTAGGTCCTGAAATCCCCGAAAATGTTATGTTTTGGATTGTTTACTTAGCCTATTTTAAACATCTGGTTGAAAGGAAACCAACCTAATGTCTTACCGTTCCCGAGAAAAGACGAAAAATACCTGCTTGTTTACATCGGACATGACGGAGTACGAATACATTTTTCGTGTCGTTCTCATGTACGCTATACACGTTGTGTGTCTCGGGAACAGCGCGGTGACCAATCACCAATGCAAAAAATTGTGGTTTCTTCAATGTCCGCAAAAGGCGAACACTTTACGCGTTCGAATGAAATCACAACTAGCATCCAAACAGCTCGAATTTATGGGGTCGCAAAAGTGGACCCCAAAATTCGTTCTCGCACGCATAATACAGGAATAACACAAAAACGCCCAGTTTTGAAAGGATAGTTGTGTGGATGTTTATATCCTACTTTTAAATGTTCTTTCCGATTAACATCATCTCGTTCAAAGCGCGTTTTGTAGCCCAATTGGGCTGTTCCAGGACCTAGTGTCCCTTTAATACAACAAATAAAGAGTGCACGTTTTTAGGACATGTATAAAAAGTACAATGATTCTCTATTTAAGATTAGTTGTACATTCAACTGATTAGGGGTTTTTTTTCGCCACAGAGAAATTTCATGGCACAAACTGGTGACCCAACTGGCACAGGCAAAGGAGGAGATTCAATCTTTAGGTGAGTGCAGAAATTCATGAATGTTTACACTGATTGCGAGCAATGTGTTTTTTTCTTTATAAATTAAAGGTACATAATATCATTTGCATTGTCGTAATTTCGTGAAGGGGACCGATTTAAAGGGAATATACATCATTTGCTTATGCTGTAATTTTCAGAAATGGATGGATTTGGGGTTAGTTTTTTATAGCAAATATTGTTACACTGACTTTTTTTACGTTTTGGGTTCGTAGATGCTATAAAAACTAAGAAAAGCAATCATTTTCCTGTAGTCTGGTTTCCTGACTCAATTTAAGATGAAACAGAGCAATTTATTGACGTTGGAGAATTGTAAGGTCATGGAACCAGTCTAGCTTGCTTGTACCCGTTCACAGGTGTGTAATCGATTGCAAACAAAACCAGACTAACTAAATATGGTCAACTGGGGCCAGTATTTGAAAAAAAGCCAGGTTTTTTTCCAACGCTGGTCGGCTGACCAGCGTTGGAAATTTATACGAAAATAGCTCTTTTCTTGAAAATGACAGTATACCAAGTGCCATGATTTTACAGGATGCTTTAGACTGTCATTCACTAACAGTCCAGCAAGGTATTTCAAAATAATTTGGTAGTTTTATTTCTTAATGTTTGCAAATGTTGTATTTTCCCTTTAAGGGCTAGTAGACGTCATTCAACTGAGCTGTTCAATGTTTTGTGTCCATTGGTGCTGGTGCTGGAGAAACATTTTTTTAGAAATGTTCATTTCTACTGTCAAAGTACACCTTGTGGAATGTGTTGTGCGTAGAACCCATAGATCACAGGGAGTGTCTGCTTGTTCTCTGTGATGGTTAGGTCCTAGCCATCTTTAGTACTGACACAAAAATCCTCTTTTCTTGAGAATGACAGCATACCAGGCTCAACAATTTCACAGGATGTTCCATACCATTATTTACTTAATATCAAGTGGGCTATATCAAAATATTGTGGCAGTTTTGTTTTGTTTTTGTTAGTACTGAAGCAAAATTCCTCTTTTCCTGTTTTCTTGAGGATGTCAGCATACCGGGCTGAACGATTTCAAAGGATGTTTCACGCTATTATTTACTTACAATCATGTGGGCTATTTTGTAATATTTTTGAGTGTTTGCAAACGATCCTATTAATTAATTTTTAAAAATATGTATGGCAGGTTGATTTACAAATTTTAATTAAATCGGTATTAAACTGGATTGTTTCAATACTGCTTCCGCAGTAAGCTTTATGGAGATCAAGCCCGGTTTTTCGAGATGGAGACGGCGCCACGCATCAAACACACCAGAACGGGCGCTGTGTCCATGGTCAATAATGGCGACAATATGCATGGATCTCAGGTATGTGTGTGTATTGCAGGAAGAGTATCGATACAGAAGATTGTAGCGGTTCTTTTTTTAACTGTGCAGTGAAACAGGGTTCGAACTTGTGACCTCCGAATTGCCGTTCTGGTGCTCTACCAACTGAGCTACCCTGCCCTATGTTGGTGGTTCCCCATTTTGTCTTTTTTAGATTTGCCTGCATTGCAAGTTTTGCTAACATCGTAACTTTGAGCGTGATCCCTGGCCACATGACATAAAGGGTTTATGGCTTCTGACTAGCACCCTTGAACCAGGACATTGACAAAAATGGGGGAACTGCCAACATAGAGTTGGATAGCTCAGTTGGTAGAGCACCGGACCGGCAGTCCTGAAGTCACAGGTTCAAACCCCACTCTAGTGAATTTCTTTATTCAAGTTTAAAATTATTTGATTAGTTTTGTAAGATTTTCAGTCACTTTAATCCAACTCTGAACGTTTCACAAAGTGTCCATTTTCTTTTCTGCCAGTTTTTCTTCACGCTGGCGGAGAACCTAGACTACCTGGATGGCAAGCACACAGTGTTTGGTGAGATCAGCGAGGGACTGGACGTACTGACCAAGATCAACGAGGCGTTAGTGGACAAAGAAAACAGACCATATCAAGACATCAGGTCAGTATTATTGATGTCCCCTAACGTGGTGCAGCCCCTAACATGGCAACTTTGATTTTTCCCAGTGCCTCTAGAGTGAAGGTATTACCTCAAATTTCACAGTAAGTAAAATTTCATCAAGCTCTTATCATTACCATTCAAAGAGCTTGAGTTTACCTTCTCGTAACAAAGTTATGAAAGAAATTTTACTTTGGCGCAATTTTCCAGTGAACCCTCTTAAAATGCACAAAAACTTAAAAAAATAATCTTCTGACAAACAAGTTGTTAGATATGAGTGCAGATAATAATGGTTTTTCAGAATGTGTCATCTTTAAAAAAATAAAAGAATTGTTTCATGTTCATTTGGGAACTTCTGAGATTTGGTCAAGTGTGCCACGTTAGGGAACACTCGCCGATTTTGTGTCCAATTTCCAGATGCCTTCATTTTTAAATTTTGGACTCAATTTCATGGCACTTTTTCATGACCAATTGATTATTGATTTTATTGATTTATTGATTGATTTGTTCCATCACAGGATTAGCCATACAGTGATCCTGGATGATCCATTTGACGATCCGCCAGGACTTGAAATCCCCGACCGGTCACCGGAGCCAACCAAAGACCAACTTGAGGTATGATACCAGAGATAATCAACCAATTTATAATTCAATATTAAGGCAAAGTCTCAAAGAAGTCTGTGGTCTTCACGGTCCTATATCTAAAGCTGTGTTCACATTGAACTTGTTTCGGTTAAACTAACAGAGATTGTTATCAACTTAACCAAATTAAGTCCAGTGCTGCAGCATGTAAACTTCCCAAATTGTCAATTGTCGACTGTCGATTGTAAGTTTTACGGTCCGCAGTGGTTTTTCAGAGCCAACTGGGTCGCAGGTGATTAACATTGTTTGTTTTCCATCACTGAAAAGTCCTTTGCGGACGTCCACATGTTATGTAAAACTAACATAATGATCACATGACTTCCGCATGGGTCACCTATGGGCTCTGTGCGCCAACGAAAGAGGGCGCCCTTTTACCTAGCAACGACGTCCCATGGGCGGGATATTTTTGACGCGCACCATTCCTTGTGTGTGACACACGCACACCAGGGAATTTGTACCATGTACACACAGTGGCGCTAGCTGCGCTTCGCAGCAAAATTGCAGTCAGGCAAGATGGCATCGGTCGGTTACCGCCAACTGTTTTTCTTTGCCGGTGAGGGGGTACTTGTGTGAATGGAGCAGATATTGACCTTTGTAATTCACACTCTGTATTTCACAACCACATCAGGATTTAGGTTAAAGATCAATAGTAGGGCGCCCTCAGGTTGGGCAGGCCCAGCATTAGCAGCAACCTCTTTCTTACGCACGTACCTGTAACCCAAGTTAGGCATGCCCAACTTGAACGAACTACTCTGGCCCCAGCTCGAACAGGCCCAACATATGTTCGGAGCGACAATTAAGGCCAAGTTCGGGCAAGGACCATTAGTCGACTAGTGGTTGATTTGTGACGTACCTTACGCCTACGCACTAATAGCAAAGTGCGAACGTCTCTAGTCAAACACTGGTCAAAATGTCATCGCAAAACTTCTGGATCCTGGCTCCCTGCTAGCGTTATGAATGCGCGCAACTTTTGGTTACCAGCGATGCAACCATCCCCAATAGATTAGTTTCAAATAGTCGACTAGCGTAGTCAACCACCGTCGACTAGACAGAGTTCGGGGAAGCGTTAGTCGAACTATGGTTAACCATTGTCAACTATAGTTCTTGCGCGAACTTGGCCCAAGTTTTAAGGCGTAACACTGCTGGCTCAATGCAACAAGGTCCAACAGACTTTTACAGCTGTTGCACTGTGTTGCACCTGGCAGGTTTTTGGTTAATACAAGTGGTTTTTACTTTACAAATTTTGTTATTTTTAATTTTTTTAGAGTGGCAGGATTGGAGCTGATGAGAATATTGACGACATGGAAGGCAAAACGGCCGAAGAAGTCGAAGAAATGACCAAAGAACAGGAGGCAAAGGCCAGGGCACAAATCTTAGAAATGGTCAGTGTCCGTTGCATGTGCATAGTGAATATTAAAGAATGATCTCTCCTTGCCTGTCAATCAAGCAGTCCATATTGACCAATAAGATTGTGACATTTGGTCACGTGACTATGGTAGCTTGAGAAATGTACACATACCAGAGGTGGGCGGGGCTTATAGCAAAATCAGGAATAGTCCATTTTTTTGGAATAGTCCAAAAAATGAACCATTTTATGGAATAGTCCATTTTTTGAAAAATAGTCCATTTTTTGAAAAATAGTCCATTTTTTATGTTGTTTGCTTGATTCTATAGCAAATCAGGAATAGTCAATGTTTTTGGAATAGTCCTTTTTTTGGAATAGTTCACTTTTGGAATAGTCCATTTTTTTGGAATAGTCCATTTTGTATTTGTTTGTGTGATACTATACTCCCAAGGGAGCTTAGATGTTCTAGGAAATTTGTTATTGGCCCGATGAGTAGGGGTGATAATGATGTAGCGCAGTGACCTCAATTATTGGTAGGAATTTTTCATCATTATATAAATGCGTCTTGTTATTGCAATTAATTCATCACAGTTGAACAAAGAAATTGACTGGAGTAGAGTTTGAACCTGCGACTTCCAGATTGCCGTTCCGGTGCTCTACCAACTGAGCTATCCAGCCCTATGTTGGCGGTTCCCCAATTTTGTCAATGTCCTTGTTCAAGGGGTGCTAGTCAGAAGCCATGCTATTTTTCTAAGTTAAAAATCATCTCAAATTTTCAATGAAAAGTTGTGTTGTTTTTTTTAAATAAATGTCATCTGTTAAGGTTGGAGATCTGCCAGATGCAGACGTCAAGCCGCCAGAAAATGTGCTCTTTGTTTGTAAACTGAATCCCGTCACCACCTCTGAGGACCTAGAGGTCATTTTCTCAAGATTCGGACAAATCAATAGGTAAGCCGTTCTCAGGCGGAGTTGTAGAATAAGCCTCTGTTCTGATGACGTCGTCACACCTTGTTTACATGTGTACTATTTTATGGGAGCCTGGTGGGGACCATGGTTGCGTAGCCCCATAGAAAAGTGCACACGTAAACAAAGTGTGACGTCATCGGTACAGACGCTTATAGTCCTCACAAGTCATCACAAGACAATCATAAATCAGTTACAAGTCAATCACAAGTCAATTACTAGTCAGTCACAAGTGCACCACAAGTCAATCACAAGTCAATCACAAGTCAGTCAAAAGTCCATCACAAGTCCATCACAAGTCCATCACAAGTCCATTACAAGTCCATCACAAGTCCATCACAAGTCATCACAAGTCATCACAAGTCCATCACAAATCATCAGTCTCAACTAAGTGACAAACTTTTTGTGTCGCCTAAACAAAGTTTTTGGGGACACTTAGTAGTCCTACATTCTGTATCCTTGTGTGACCGTATATCAAAGTTTAGGTTAAAAGTTTTTGAAAAAATGTATATTTTCTACATGCTTTCATAGATTTTGATGAAACTTTGATGCAGTGACCCTTGGGTGGGAAGACACAATTCTTCATAGGATTACTGAGGTCAAAGGTCATGTAGGGGTCATTAGAGGTCATTGTTCAAATATGCTTCAAATATTTCTTTGTCTGCATAATTTCATGACTTTTAAAGGGAAAATACAACATTTGCAAAAATCGACAAATAAAATGACCAAGTTTTTACGAAATACCTTACAGGATGTTGGTAAATGACAGTCTAAAGCATCCTGTAAAATTATGGCACCTGGTGTGAAGTCATTTTCAAGAAAATTGTATTTTTGTTTACATTTCTAACGGTGGTCGGCCGACCACCGTAGGAAAAACCTAACTATTTTTCACTACTGCTCCAAATTTATCATTTTTTTCAGTCCAATTTTTTTTGCTAATTGGTTTTATGTTCATGAATGGGTGCAGGTCAGCTAGACTGGTTCCCTTAGCGTACAATTTTCCGGCATCTGTAAATTGATCCATTTCATCTTCAGTGGAGTCAGGGAACCAGACTACTTGAAAATTTATATTTTTCTTGGTTTTTCCAGCATTTTCGAAAACAAAACTTCAAACATGTCAGTGTAACAATAATTTGGTCTATTGTACTAACCCCTCAAATAGTTCATTTCTCAAAATTAAAGCATAAGCCAATGATGTACATTCCCTTTAATATAACTTGGAAGGAGTGATCCTGGGGTGGGATATCCAAAATTGGAGGTCAAAGGTCATCTTGGGGTCAATTCATGTTTATAATGTAATTAAAAGGCACAAAATATGACACAAAACGAATAGGGATCGACCACAAGATATGGTGACACATGCAATCCACGGACCACTTGTTTCATGAACTAAGGAAAGCAATTCCATTATGTTCATCACCTACACCTCAATTTAAAGGGAAAATACAACATTTGCAAACATCAAAAAATAAAACTACCAAATCATTTTTGAAATACCTTGCTGGACTGTTAGTGAATGACAGTGTAAAGCATCCCGTAAAATCATGGCACCTGGTATACTGTCATTTTCAAGAAAAGTGGTATTTTTGTATCAATTTCCAACGCTGATCGGCCGATCAGCGTTGGAAAAAAAACTGGCTTTTTTCAAATACTGGCCCCAGTTGACCATCGCACTTGTTTGCAATCGATTACACACCTATGAACGGGTACAAGCCAGCTAGACTGGTTCCCTGACGTTACAATTCCCCAATATATGTACACTGCTCTGTTTCTTCTTATATGGAGTCAGGGAACCAGACTACAGGAAAATGATTGTTTTTCTTGGTTTTTATAGCATTTTCGAACCCAAAACCTCAAAAAAGTCAGTGTAACTAAATTTGCTATATATTTCCAACCACCCAATTCCATCCATTTCTGAAAATTACAGCAAAAGCAAATGATGTATAGTCCCTTTAAGTTCTGTTTCTTTTTATTTGACAGTTGTGAAGTGATCAAAGACCAGAAGACAGAAGAGTCCTTACAGTATGCGTTTGTTGAGTTTGAGCGGGTCAGTGACAATCATTGTAAATTGTTTAAAGGCGTCTAGGATCATTTGCATTCATCCCAAATGTAACCTACCAAATTATTATCAGAAACCTTACTTTGATTAAAGATTGTACTGGTACTAAACACCCCGTAAAATTATTAGGTGTGGCTGGCTGTCATTATGAAGAAATCAAGATATGTAGGTGATTTCCAACGATCAGTCAATCGACTGAATTTGGAAAATAAAAGAGTCCATGTTTCGTGATCAAAAGGGTTGTGCATGGTTTTTAGTGTTTTCTTGAAAAGTGTAATATCCACTGAGCTGAAACTTCAACAAGTTAGGTTCTGAACATTCTTCTGTGGATTTTGAGTGTTATTATTGGAAACGAATAAACTGCATGGAAAGCAAATGGTCTACAGTCTCCACAAAAAAGGGTATTATGTCGCAAAAAAGTCAAATTGAGTTGTATACATGGTTGGAAAGCCCACAATGTAAGCTTTCATTTGGTATATACTAGAGCTCCATAGCCCCTCCTGTTCTGGAGATATGACGTATTTGCATATTAATTACTTCCTTGGAGTTCAAATTACACAAATGAGAAAACAGGCTTTGAAATAGCTGGTTTTGTTGTAGAACAACAGAACGATGCACACAAAATGGTTGTTTTTCCACTTTGTTCATTAAAATCAACATTTCTGTGAATGAAACCTGAAACTGTAGGTATGAAAGATGTCATTCATAATAAAAAAATGAAAATCACATTTTGACAAAATGTTCACCCTCTCCATGTTGAGCGGGCCATTACATAATAATGCTCAGCGCGACTTAATACCTTTTTTGCGGAGCCGGTCACATATGAGTTTAATATTTTACATTGTTTTTTACTGCAGTGGGGAGTCTCATGGGGTCCATCATACTCTTGACTGTTTTTAAACTTTCGTTTGTTATTATTTCAAAAGGAGGAAGATTGTGAAAATGCCTTCTTCAAGATGGACAACGTGCTCATTGACGACCGGCGGATACATGTGGACTTCAGCCAGTCGGTGGCAAAGGTCAACTTCAAGGGAAAAGGTCAGAAACCTGATTGTTTGAAATTGTTTCATGACGTGATTTTCGCTCGACCAAAAGGGCAAGCCAAGTTTTGGTTTGCATAATGACTGACAGAGTCACAGAGTAGAAAAAATATCCCCAATTACTTAAAGGCATAGTCCATCATTTGTAATTTGTGCATTTTGTTCGTTTGAAGCAACAAACATGCTCAAAATCTAAAGAAGGGTATTGAACAACTAACCTGATGAAGTTTCAGCTCAGCTTCAGCTGTATATTTCGAGAAAAACAGCATTCTAGGATCTTGATTTCAAATCAAAAGTTGCTGAATCATGTTTTGAATTGGGCCTGAATTCAGCGTCCGAGACACGTTCTCAACGAGCCGATTGCAGCTACGCGATGTCGCTCACTGATCCAACGAATTATAGCAACCGCGCGCGCGTGTGCGTTGTGCCAATGCTTGCGCGCACTTTGCTGCAAAACAAAACGAACTACTAATTTAAATTTCCTACGGTGCATCTTAAGAAGCACCGTTGGAAAGGCCTTCTTTTGTTGATTTCTTCAAAATGACAGCTTGCCAGAAAGAATAATTTCACAGGGAGTTTAGTCCCCTTACTATCTTTCAACCAAGAATGTTTTTCAACAAGAATTACGCCAGTTACCTTTTGGATAGCTGCAAATGATGGACTCCAGCTTTAACCAGTTCTTGTCAGAGGACGTGATAATATGCACTGGCTGTTTTTATACACAGGCACAGCTGACGGGTTAAGACGTCAAGATTGCTTCGACTCGCCTCCGGGTGATGTCTAAACATGCTAATCCCTCCTGCCTTTTGTACACACACATGCAAAGTCCGTGAAGTCTGTGGAGTCGGACTGTGTGTTGATCTTGAATTGGCCGTTGTGCACGGCTAATTGTTGTACAATTTACGCTCCAGTGTGCACCCCGGAGTATTGAAACAAATGAGGTTTTGGCAAGAAATATTGGACAAATACTGTTGAAATGACTCTTGCGAATCAGTATTTGTGGCGTTTGGCTGTATATCAGAAGTTGGCTGGAAAATTTTGCCTTTTGTGAAAATCAAAACTTTTGGCACAAATAATCCCGGCATGAAGTGGTTAAACTACTGTCAATTTTTTTTGCAAATGGCAAACTGTCAGATTTTTTTGTGAACATAAGAGGTTTGTGTTTTTTAAGCAATGGAATTTTGTGTCGGGAGATTTAAATTTTAATATCAGTTTTTTTACACGAGTAAGCTTATGAATACTTTTTTCTCCCAAGCTTTAAGACAGCACTACGTATACAGTGCTAATTATGTCTTTAAAGTGCAAAACTCAAAAATAGGAAAACAAATAAAATTTCTTTTTTGTTTTGACAGGGCCCATGGAGATCCCACAGGGTAGCTCGGACAAGAAGCCCAAATTTGAGTTGAAGGACAAATCCAGACAACATGGGTAAGTCAGTGTAATCTTTATAGACAGCCTCTGATTTTTATCCCCTGGCTTTCAAGCCAGACAGGGGGATATTGCAATCGCGTATACTGAAATTTGTATCCTTGTGGAGACATTTATTTGTTCTCGTGTATCAAAATTTTCGAGTTGAAAGTGTAGTTTCAAAATGTTCTTATTTTAACCAGAATTAATTTCCTTGGCTGAAATTCCTAGTTTTTGAGTAAAATCCATATATCTATTTCGTGAAAACCTTGTGGAGACGTATTCATCTATAGAAATTTCCCTGTGGAGACGTATACATTCTTTTGTTCCCTATTGTGTGCACGTCTCCAGAGGGCACGGTGTATCAGATCGCGTAGTCCTTCTGTGTGTGTGTGTGTGTGTGCCATTTTGGTTAGGTTCACTGTGAGTTCAGTCATCAATCTCAACCAAACCTGAAAGGTGGTCTTGATCTGTGGAGAGAAGGCCGACTTCAAAAAAATCCTTTCCAATATGGATATTTACGAGGTCTCTGGAGAGCTCAGCTCAGTATTACTAATGACGCTAACATAGTAATGATGGTCGGCTGACCAGCGTTGGGAAAAAAATGCCTTTTTTTTTCAAATACTGCCCCAAATTTAATACCAAATTTTAATTTTTAGTCTACATTTTGTTTGCAATCGGTTACACATCCGTGCACAGGTGCAAGCCAGCTAGTCTGGATCCCTGACCTGACTATTCCCCGACATCTATAAATTCCCCCGTTTCGTCTGAAGTAGGGTCAGAGAACCAGACATCAAGAACAGTATTTAGTTCTTGGTTCTTTTTCATCATCTGTAAACACAAAATTTTAAAGAGATCAATGTAACAATATTTGCTACGAAATGCCCCCAAATCCATCCATTTTTTGAAAATTACAGCAAAAAGCCCAAAACAAATGCTGCTTTATATTCCTTTTAAAGGGAATATACAACATTTGCAAACATTGAAAAATAAAATTACCAAGTTTTTATGAAATACCTTACTAGGATGTTGGTAAATGACAGTCTAAAGCATCCTGTAAAATTATGGCACCTGGTGTGAAGTCAATTTCAAGAAAATTGTATTTTTGTATAAATTTCCAACAGTGGTCGGCCGACCACCGTTGGAAAAACCTAACTATTTTTCAACTACTGCTTTAACCCATCATTTTTTTTCAGTCCAAATTTTGTTTGCTATTGGTTACATGTTCATGAACGGGTGCAGGCCAGGTAGACTGGTTCCCAATACCTTACACATTTCCAGCATCTATAAATTGATCCATTTTATCTTTAGTGGAGTCAGGGAACCAGACTACTCCACCTTTTGTGTTTTTCTTGGTTTTCCAGCATTTATGAAAACAAAATTCAAACATATCAGTGGAACAATATTTGATCTATCACAGTAACCCCTCAAATAGTTCATTTCTAAGAATTACAGCAAAAACCAGTGAAGTACATTCCCTTTAATATTCATTTCATGGTTACGTTCATGTATTATCCTTTATATTTTTAATTGCAGGACCAAATATGACCTTGTTCTGGAAGGGGACGAAATGGAGGCCCCTTCCCATCGTGGATCAGGCTCGCGAAAGAGACGTCAGGATTCCAGTGAAGACTCTGGCGACAGCAAAAGTGGCAGGTCCAGCAGAAAATCAAAGGTTGTTCTAAATGGTCCCAGCTTTCCCATTATATGATCATTTGCTTTTCCTGCATTTTGTTCATTTCCAATAATAACACCACTCAAAATCCGAAAAAGAATGTTCAAAACCTAACCTGTTAAAGTTTCATCTCAGTGGGTAGTAAGCACAGCCATGGAATTGGGCCCTTGTATCTTTTAAAAATTAACTCCTGATTTGTTTATTTGCTAACATTTTAGGCAAAGCAAAAGAAACGCAGGGACAGCAGCTCAAGCAGCGAAGGTGGCAGACACCGAAAGAAGGAAAAACGCAGAAAGCGTGACAGCTCTAGTGAGGACGATACACACAGGGACAGACACAGGGAGAGAAACAGGGACAGAGACCGAGGGGAGACAAGTCGGAGTGACAGAAGGGATGACAGAAGGGACGACAGAGATGGAAGGGGGAAAGACTCGCACAGGGACAAGGGACGGGATAAGGAAAGAGGTGATCGGGGGAGAGATGATCGGGACAGAGGTAGGGGAAGGGACCGGGGTGCAGACAGACACACGGATGGTGACAGACACAGGAGAGATGATGAGCGAGACAGGGTGAGGGACAGGGGTAGGGAAAGGGACAGAGATAGGGACAGGTATCGTGACAGGAGGTAGTTGTTAATTTCATTTCAATCAACCATTTGTATTTTAGTTCTTCTAGGTTCAAAGAGTGAAAAGTATGATGTTTGAAAAAAGATAATGACATTCACTAGTATGAAGACAACCTGCCATGCTTTTTATCTTATGCTTGGACATGTTGGAGTTTAAAAAGTAACAATTAACCCATTAGCACTACATTGTATTACATTGTACTACATTGTATTACATTGTACTACATTGTATTACATTGTATTTATTTCCTTTCCAGTCCATAAATCTATTGAGTGCTCAGGCAAATTGGGGCGATATAAGGAGTAGCAGGCAGGGCAAGTTGGGGCAGTACAGGGTCTAATGTGGAAAAGTTCAAGGGAATATACAACATGTGCTTTTGCTGTAAATTTTCAGAAATGGATGGATTCTGGAGTTACTATTTTATAGCAAATATTTTTACACTGACTTGTTTGAAGTTTTGGGCTCGTAGATGCTGGAAAAAAAAGAAAAACAATCATGTTCCTGAAGTCTTGTTCCCTGACTTCATTTAAGATAAAACGGAACAATTTCTAGACGTCAGGGAATTGTAAGGTCAGGGAACCAGTCTAGCTGGTTTGTACTCGTTCATAGGTGTGTAATCGATTGCAAACAAAATACAGACTCACTAAATATGGTAAATTTGGGGCAGTATTTGAGAAAAAGTCAGTTTTTTCCAACGATGGTCGGCCGACCAGCGTTGGAAATTGATACAAAATTACCACTTTTCTTGAAAATGACAGAACCCCAGGTGCCACGATTTTACAGGATACTTTAGACTGTCATTCACTATAACAGTCTAGTAAAGTATTTCATAATAATTTGGTAGTTTTGTTTTTTGATGTTAGCAAATGTTGTATATTCTCTTTAACAAATGTTAAGTATTTTGTGCCATAACTCCAAAACCATATAGATTCTGTCTTATTTTTGATTGGCTGAGAGTCATCACGTTGTATTCTGGTATTCTCTGCCCAAGAAGCACTATTATACTTCCTGGGGGGGGGGGGGGGACACACGCATTGTGCCACCCAAACCATGTTCCATACGCTTGCTAAGGAAGTGCTTTTGACCTTTACAGGAAGTGCTTAATGACCTTTTCAGGAAGTGATGTCACCAGTAAATAGTGGATGTGGTACTGACCAAGATTATAGTTGGGGTTTTGAACACAGTTTCTGCATTTCCACTGGGGGAAGTTCCGTTTGATAAAACGTCTGTCACAAGCAAATATCGTTCATCAGCCCGGCGTTTATCTCTGGTTTCCTTGGCATTAAATGACTAAAAAAATGCCTATTTCCTCCTGGATGGGATGCTAGTCCTTCGCAGGTTACTCCCCAGCTAATGCTGGTACCCATTTATACTCCTGGGTGGAGAGAGGCAAGTGGGAGTAAAGTGGCTTGCCCAAGGACACAACATATGGCCAGTGGCTGAATTCGAACCCCTGACCCTCTGATCACGAGTAACAAACCTTGGGAACAGATTACCTGCTTCTGAAATTTAAATGCATAAAAACCATGTTTCCGAGTCATTCCTCAGTAAACTTTTATCCTCTTGTAAAAATGCAGGTTTTTTAAATTGATGTTTTCTAAAAGGCTTTGTTTTTGTGACCTTACTAAACAGGCATTTTTCAATATCTTGCAACCATTTGTAACTTTATATTGAATGTGATTTGAATACATTTTAATGAAATAAAGTAAATTACTTCAAAATATGTTTCATTTCATTATTGTTTAATTAAATAGTGTTAATCCTCCCCCCCCCCCGGTAGCCCCACCCCTTCAGTCGAGTATTTTTGTCGTTCGACGTCGAGGCGACAGGAACAAGTCTATTTCTTCAAGCCCAGTTTCAAATAAAAACCATGCATTTAAAGGAGATTGGTGATTCTAATATGCTGCGCTTTGCCCCAGTACCGCCATTTGCTGTATGGATTTTAAGTTGTAGTCGAACACCAAACTAAGTGAAAGTTTCCACAAGTTTCTGAAGTTCGAGACGGAGACGTGGCTGGTTTTTGAGGACTTTTGTCAAGAAATCTCTGCGGATTCGTCGTGATTTGAGTGTGGCAAACAACCGTCACGTTGGCCATGAGTGGTAAGAACAATGGGAGCAAATTTTGGGGGCATCTTTTGAGGGGAACTTAACGGGTGAAGAGATTTGTTTTGCCTCTTTTGTTTGTGAAGGTTGCAATTAGCCTAAATGGTTGTTGGTTTATTGTTCATGTTACTTGTGGAGGAACTCCTCCATTTGTTCTTCATTGTCATGATTGTGCCGAGTCAGCGAACCTTATGGGTGGCACACTTTTTTCTTCATATATCATCTCAGTGAAGGCCATTCATTGCAAAAATGATAAGACATAAATCTGGGACAGTGAGATACATTTCCAATTTTGTTAGGAAGTGGCGTCAGGTTGCAACATTTGTCATGTTTGTTCCCTTGTTTTGATCAGCAAACATGATACATGCAATGCAAGAGTTTATGGATTACGACTGTTGTGTTGAGTTAAACTTAGAGTACGAACAAAACGAAATCACATGGTCGGAGTGATGTACCGATACCGAGGAGAAAATTCATTGTCGATTCGCGGCTCCCGTGATTTTCTGCGAACCGTCCAACATGTCCAAACATGTCATGATATGTCAAAGTGCGATTCGGAAATCTGGCCAAAATTCCTTCTTCTTCTTCCTTACAAGTGCAGACTTCATGGCTGAAGATAATCGCACTGCCAGAAACACCGGGGCGAACCCCTTCTCTTAGCGATAAGTGTACTGGGTTCTTTAACGTGCATTAGATATTATACAACACACGGGACCTACGGCTTTACGTCCCATCCGAAGGACGAAGCAATAATGGTTAAGTGCCTTGCTTAAGGGCACAAGTGTCCGAGCCCGGGCTCGAACCCACGTCACTGTTGCCTCTGAAACACCAGAACATGAGTCCGGTGTTCTTAACCGCTAGGCTATGACACTCCACTTTTCTAATTTCTGGAGATTTTATCAAATAAAAGGAGCTTTAATTTTCCTTTCCAAAAACAGTCCGGAACTACAAAATGACTAAAGTTGTTTGGAGTAGGCCTAGGCCTATGTGCTTTGGAAATAGTGCAACAAGTTTTTAATTTTAGTTGGGAAAAAATATTATTGTTATTTATTATAATTATTATTATTTATTCAGCCATCACAAACGACAACAATATAGAACACTACTTCCACATGGGCTTGGAGCAGCAACAGCAAAGTAGTTACTGTGAGACCTGCTTCCCACATCTGGTTGTTAGAACAAATCAATACTTTAAAAGCATTTATCAATGTCGAGCGCAAAGTGAGTCCCCCGCGCAAGTTCGAACTTGCGCGCGCAAGTTTAAACCTGCGCGCACGCAAGTTTAAACTTGCGCGCGCATTCATTTCCTTGCTACAAATTGCGCACGCAAGTTTAAACTTGCGCACTGCATAGATTTTCCCGGCCACGCATTACAGAGCCGCTAAACTATTTTGCCCCTGGGTATACTCATGCAGATATGTAATATGAAGCCCGGGAAGGGACAGGGTGGAATTTTTTTCTGGAGTTTGCTAATTCGTTCGCACGAATTACTAATTCGTTCGCACGAATTACTAATTCGTGGGAACGAATTACTAATTGCTCATGCGAATTAGCAATTAGGGAACGAATTACTAATCGTGCGAGCGAAATACTAATTCGTGGGAACGAATTAACAAACTCCAGTAATTCGTTAAGCGATTACTAATTAAATGAACGAATTGATAATTCGTTCGCACGAATTACTAGGCCTAATTCGTTCCCACGAATTACTAATTCGTGCGCACGAATTAGTAATTCGTGCGAACGAATTTGGAATTCGTGCGAACGAAATAGGAATTCGTGGGAACGAAATAGTAATTCGTGCGAACGAATTAGCAATTCGTGCGAACGAATTAGTAATTCGTGCGAACGAATTAGTAAACTCCAAAGAAAAAATCCACCCTGTCCCTTCCCGGGCTTCATAATGTAACATTATTTTTAAAGCAGATTTTTTTCTCCGATTTAATAGCATCACTGAGCTGCGGGAGACAATGCGTTAATGCCTTTTTTGAAACATTTGATTAAATTCATTAATTAAATCATTCGCAAATTTGTTTACTTTTTAAAATAATTACCATTTTATATGCATAGCGTTTTTAAGTTGTAAACATTTTTTAATATGAATTATTGAGCCTGCAATAAAAAATTTGTTAAAGTAATACATTTAATTAATTAATTAAATTAGTAATGCATTCATTAATTTTTTTTTCAAATTATGCATTTTTGAAGTGTACACAGCACTCGAAATGTTATGCAAGTATCTAAAAACAATATGAATTATTGTACCGTACAATTTATTAATTGTTAAATTAATTTTTTTTTTTTTAAGAGTAAGTACTTTTTTAATTGTAGAATACATAAGCATTTTAAAAATAATGTAAATGATTAGTATAATGTCAAAACTTGAACAATTGAAGGGATCATATTCTTTTTACGTTAACAGCGGGTTACACCTAGGAAATTATGATTTATTTACATTCAAGAATATAAATAAAATGCTAATTAGGTTTGCAAAGCAAAAAAATTGAAGCTGGTCTCCATTTTTGAACAACTTCAGTACACTTTCCAAGCAATCGCCGCTAGTGTGCTTAAGTTGATTGCTTTCCCGGTCCCCTCCCTGGCTCCGCCCCCACGTACCCTTAAACAACTTCTCTGATAAGCACTGCTAAATCTCAATGTTTCTTTTCATTGACGCTTATTGAATTCCCCTTTTTATTTATTTCTTTATTCATTCATTTATTCCATTATTTCTCCATGTTCTCGTGTTTTGAAAAAAAAAATTCTTCATCAATGAAAATCCCGCCCGCAAAAGAAGGTTGCGATCGCCTTTGCGCAAGCTTAAACTTGCGCACGCAAATTAAAATGGCGCGTTGTAATTTGCGTGCTTCAGGAGTCCCTCGCGCAAGTTTAAACTTGCGCGGGGGACTCAAATTGCGCTCGACATCAATAAATAATTTATGTTTACATGTACAATAAAAAGGGCAGAAGTATACATTGAAAAAACATGACATGTGATAATAAAACCAGTTTTATGAGAAAATATCTGACAACGTGTGGTTAAACACACAGGGCAGTATAAATTATTCATCATAAAAAAAAATTATGAAACCTTGGAAATATAGGCACTGTACGCTTTCTGCTAATAGAAAAAAGACAATGAAGAATAAATAATGCAGAAAAGTAAAGTAAACAAATAATTTGTCAATAAACAAAACTCACTCATTTTTTCAACATGTTTGCAAAGATTGACCATCACTGAGCTTTTACAGTGAAAAAGTGGTGCTAAGATCGACATTCTGTGGTTGGGTAGAATTTGTATGGTACATGCTGTAAAAGGGTCCTAAAACTGCGTCAACAAACGTCAACAAGCGTCAACGGTCGTCAACAAGCATCAACAAACTTTGTATTTGCTTTTGAACATTAAGAGTAGCTTTATAAGGTAGAAAAAGCAATAAAGAACATCTTCTGCATATCAATTAAAGTTAAAATTATTTAAAAACTTGTTTTTTTTAACGTGAAATGTACAACGAGTTTGTCGATTAGTGTTGGCCGCCATCTTGTTTGGAAGGCACTGTACACTTCGGGCATGCGTAGTATGGCTCTGTACACTTCACGCATGCCTAGTACGGCTAGCTTCACGTAAACAAAATGGTGGCCACCCCAAACTCGACAAACTCGTCGTACATGTCACACTTTTTCTACCATATAAAGCTACTTTTAATGTTCAAAAGCATATACAAAATTTGTTGATGCTTGTTGACGACCGTTTAGGCTTGTTGACACTTGTTGACGTTTGTTGACACAGTTTAGTAGGACCTCTGTAAAATGTTTGTTACATTTATCAGCAATGTTTTCTTTACATACAGGGCCGCACCGTACGGGCAACTTCTTCTGGGTATGAACTACAGACCTGGAGAACGAGAATAGAACATGATGGACCAAGAGGAACACAACTGCTTGAACAGACTACCGTCGCGGAAGTCGGTCCTAGTCGCGCTGCTCATCATCGCGACCGCTATGACATTGGTACTTGTCCACGTGACCGGACAGTGGGTCGGACACAGGGTTTTCGCCCAGGCCTACCATCCCCGCGAGCAAGCGGTCAATTCATGGGATGAGTCTCGTAAGAATACGGGGGATTCTTGGCTCCGCTCCCGAGATGGCAGGAGGAAAAACAAGGGTGAATTGAGCAGAAATCAGCGCCAGGATATCACTGGCTCTGCCTCAAAATATAGACAGCGATTGCTACATGTAGAGGATTTTGCTTTATTGAGACAGTGGTCACCCCTCTAAGGACCACACCTAAGAAATAAAGGAGGATTTTGCAGGATTGAGGCTGTATGCTATTTTTTCATAGTGGCAGTTCAAAGATTTTGCAGGATTGAGGCAGTGGTCATCCCTCCAAGGACCAAACTCAAGAAATAAAGGAGGGTTTTGCAGGATTGAGGCTGTATGCTATTTTTCCATAGAGGCAGTTGAAGGATTTTGCAGGATTGAGGCAGTGGTCATCCCTCCCAAGGTCCACACTCAAGAAATAAAGGAGAGTTTTGCAGGATTGAGGCTGTATGCTGCTTTTACATAGAGGCAGTTGGAGGATTTTGCAGGATTGAGGTTGCATCTTAGCAAAAACGCCTAGGGAGTTAGGGTTAATCCTTCAACTACTAAAAAACAGAGGATTTGCTTTTCACTTTCACACGGAGTGCACTGGGATATGTGTGGTTAAAGGGAATGTACAACATTTGCTTTTGCTGCAATTTTCAGAAACAAATGGATTTGGAGGATTAGTATGTTATAGCAAATATTGTTAAACTGACTTATTTCATGTTTTTGGCTTGTAGATGCTGGAAAATCCAAGAAAATCAATCATGTTCTTATAGTCTGGTTCCCTGACCCGCTTAAGATAAACAAAGAAATTTGTAGACTTTGGGAAATTGCAAGGTCAGAGAATCAGTCTGGCAGGCTTGTACCCCTTCATAGGTGTGTAATCAATTGCAAAGAAGATGCTGAACAACTGTTATGAAAAATTCGGAGCGGTTTTTGAAAAAAGCCAGTTTTTTCCAACACTGGTCGGCCGACCAGCATTGGAAAAATACAAAGTTTCTTGAAAATGTCAACACCCCAGGAGACACGATTTTACAGGAAGCTTTAGACTGTCATTCCCTTACATTCCAGTAAGGTATTTCGTGAAAATTTTTGCTCATTTCATTTTTTGATGTTTGCAAATGTTGTATCTTCCCTTTAAAGATGCGTTCCCTGTGATGTTTTTGAGTTTCACCTCAAAAAATAGATTTGTTTTTTCAATTGCTGTTTACCTAGAAATATAAAACATATTCACTTTTGAATGAGACATTGAATAAAGAAAAAAATCTATCGACGATTAGATATTGAATTATTTATTCACAAAAAATTGAATTATGAGCTGCCAGACAATAATTTCATAAGCCCTTTTCTGAGGGTTGCAGACGCCCAAATACGGAATAAAGTAGTTTTTTTCCGTTAAAGGGAAGATACAACATTTGCAAACATCAAAAAACGAAATGATCAAATTATCATGAAATACCTTACTGGATTGTTAGGGAATGACAGTCTAAATCATCCTGTATAGTTGTGGCTCCTGTATTTTTCCAACGATGGTTGGCCGACCAGCATTGGAGAAAACTGGATTTTTTCAAAAAGTGCTTCTAATTTTTCATATTTAGTTCGTCTGCATTTTCTTTGCAATTGATCACACACCTGTGAAGACTACAAGCCTGCTAGACTGATTCTCTGATCTTACAATTCCCCAAAGTCTATAATTTGCTCCGTTTCATCTTAAGTGGGGTCAGGGAAGCAGACTACAAGAATATGATTGGTTTTCTTGGTTTTTCCAGCATCTACGAACTCAAAACGTGAAACAAGTCAGTGTAAAAATATTTGCTGTAACATACTTATCCTCCAAATCCATTTATTTCTGAAAATTGCAGCAAAAGCAAATATTGTACATTCCCTTTAAAACAAAACAATAAATTGAAAATAATTATGTGAGGAGGAAAAAAGATCCACTTTTTGAAACTCACGGGGTGTGCATCTTTAATATGAGAGAAACTCATTGTTCTTGTTGTTGTTTTTTGTTTTTTTGGACAGATTTACTCTCAGAGAAACAGCCCCCACCACGGCAACTTCTGGGTGGCTCGGACAAAAAAGAAAACATGCCAGACGGCGTGGCCTTTTCCCCAGGGAAAATGTTACCATCTAACGACATCACTGGGGAGAGGCAGAGACTAGACTCGCTAACAGAGAAACATAGAGGGGTTATGAATCTTCCGTCCAGGAGCCAGACTAATCGCGCATCCCCATCTGATGTGTTGCGGGGCTCTGTGCCTTCGAAAGGGATTGTCCTAAACCCCGAAGAGGACCAACAAAATTATCTTCAGGGCACGATAAGGAAGGAAATGGTACCATCTCCACTCGATACCCCAACTTTTTCGAGACGGAATGACCATCAGTGGAACGAACGAGACCCCAAAGCGTTGACACGTCTGCCATTTCGTCAGAAAGGCGATCGAGCATGGAAGGTAATATGTGATTTGTAATGTTGTTTTGGGGCCCGATTTTGCCCCCCCCCCCCTCCGCTATCAAAATGCAGTGACTTGTTATGAATGTTACTGCATTAGAAAAGGCATTCGTGCTAAGTACATGTACATGCAATGTTTTGGCTCATTTAAATTAAAGCATATTAATAATTAATATTCATAAATGCCTAAGACAGTTTATCCATTCCTATTGGTCGAGAGCCTGTCACGTGATCACCAGTTTTAAACGGTTGATAAAGACAGGGATGTCTAGTCTTAACTCTTTCGCTACGGAATTTAATTTACCGATTTGGTCCCGTTTGGACGTAATAAATCCCTGGAAATCCCGCCGTGTGTCGATGTGGACGCCGCCATCTTTAAATGTATCTCTGTAAACAAACTGCTCACAATAACCTGCAGCAGACCCCGGCGAGACGGAGAGCCGCTGGCAGCGGCTCAAACTAGGGTCAGAGGTTATACGATAAAAATTATGTAGATAAGGCACACGTCATGGGGATACCCTGTTTATTCACGGCGACGTCACCGAGCCGCTGCCAGCGCCTTTCCGTACGACTTGTACAATTTTTGTGTGCCGCTGTCAGCGGCGCGCCGTAGCGAAAGAGTTAAAACACTTGCCATGTTGGGGCTGGGCTACTGATATTTTTGACAAAGTTTGGTTGAAATCAATCAAAATATGTAGGAGCGATAGACACATGTCAACGTTTGTTACTAAATAACTAATGGAGAAACATCATGATTTATTGAGCTTTTAATACTATCCCGCAGCTAAAACTTGCTAGGCCGTGGCATCAGAATAACGTACATGTACATTTTGACAAAGCTTGGTTGAAATCGGTCAAAATATGTAGGAGCATAGACAGTGCCAACGTTTGCTAACAACTAATTAATGGATATAGACATGATGATTTGTTGAACTTTTCAACTGCTATGCCGCTGCTAAAAATTGCTAGGCCATGGCATCAGAATAACGTACATTTACAGGCTGCAGATTCAACCCCCCCCCCCCAAATTTTTTTTCTCCCCCCCCCCCAGCAGGCTGCTATGATCATCTTTCAAAGTCTTTCCCACACAGAAAGAAGACGCTCTGATTTTCAACCGGGTCGGGAAATGCGGCAGTCGGACCGTCATCAGTATCCTGCAGAAACTCTCGGACATGAACAACTTCCACCTGATCTCCTCACTGGTGTACAATCAGACTCACCTTAGCACAGCCTGGCAGGTGCGTGGAAATAAGGGCCGTCTATATTTGAATAATATAGCATTTGATTACTCGAAACTACGTTTGACCAAATATTCAGATATTGGAATCGGCCAGCTGCATCTGCAAGCCATAGACGCTATTCATGAGGAAGTTTTTTTTGATCGTGTTCTCTGAATTTTATTTGATATTGTCGCGCGATAATGTTACGCGTTTCTATATATACGCACAGATCAATGAGCGTTTACATTTAAGCGACAAAGTCGTGCGACTTGTCGCGTTTATTTAAAACATCGCGCGACATATCGCATATTTGTTCGTTCAACGCGTGTGTGCAACATTGGTGCGACATAGGCCTTGTAAACTGTTATATGGGATGGTGCCAGACTATTTATGCTTTCCAAGCCTCATTTTAATTTTTTTTTTAAATGTGGCTTAAAACATAAGCGTTTACTTAATCACAAATTATAAAATATTTGTCAGAGCGGACTGGTATTTATTTGTAATTAATTTTATTTCATAACTTTCATTTCTATTGGCAAGTTTCAAAAATGAAGTTTTTACCTCGTTTTCAATTTAATATGGCCGACTTGTGAATAAAGGCTGTTCCAGTCAAAATATACATTTATTTTTTTTCACGTGCTATTTTCCTGGCAATATAGAAACAGGCCACACTTTCTGGAAAGACCCTCTTTTTTGTCGTTTCTATGCAGGGTGGTATCGTGAGGGTTTTGGAAAAAGTGAAGACGCCCTACCTTTTTCAGCGGCACCTTCATTTTGTTGACTTTACTGAGTGAGTGCAATTTTGTTTCCTAATCTTTCTAATGCTTATGAAAACTTAACATAATTATTAACCCTAACTCCCTAGGCATATTTGCGAGGATGCAACTTCAATCCTGCAAAATTCTCCAACTGATTCCATGTTAACATTGCATACAGCCTCAATCCTGCAAAAACCTCCTTTATTTCTCGAATGTGGACCTTGGAGGGGTGATCACTGCCTCAATCCTGTAAAATCCTCCAGCAATCACTGTCAATACGTTGAGACAGAGCCAGTGACATCCTAGAGCAGTGTCGAGAATTTCAAGTATAATCTACATGTACATGTACATGTAGGCCTACATTTATGCACAGCTGAGCATAAACAGCACAAGGTCGGGGCCAAGACCTTGACACAGTGCATCCTCCAAAATCAGCCACACATTTCTGCCATATAGCCTTCATCCTGCAAAATCCTCCATTTTGCAAAGGGAATTTGGGAGGAATTGGGAAGGTTAGGGGTTAAAGTTGATCAAAGAAATTGACTGGAACGAGGTTTGGACCTGCGAACTCCAGATTAATGTTCCGGTGCTCTACCAACTGAGCTATCCAGCCCTGTGTTGTGGATTCCCTTTTTTGTCAGTGTCTTGTTGAATGGCTCGTGAAAAGTGAGCGAGTGGAAAAAGAATTTGTGGGATCTGCTGACATTCTGTTTTTCTTTTCTTTTCTTGATAGATTTAACGCCAAGCAGCCGATGTACATCAACATAATAAGGGATCCCCTGGCCCGATTTGTGTCGAATTACTACTTTAAACGCTTTGGCGATGGGCGGAGCATCCGGAAATTTAAGGGGTCAAACGAGACCAGAGACAGAGTGAGTTTTTGTCAGAGTGCGTGCAGTGGAAAATTGTATTGTAATGTGGGGTTTCCATCCCGGCTTGGGGATTATGGTTTCGGTGTCCATAAGCATTCCACTTTACTGCAATTCAGGACACTATAGGTCAAATTAGGTACAGAGTGAGTAATTGAACCTCAGCTTGGATCGTGAAATCTAATCTGATTGTCTGAAATTGCAGATTTTATCCCAATCAGGGGATTGATTCTGTGTCCCTGAGCATGCCACTTTACTACAATTGTTTCTCTCCATGGCCAGCACTGGATTTCATGAAACAACTCATAACTAACAATAGCATCGCAGCTCTGTGATGCTGCGTATCTCTTTGAGAATGATGCAAAAGCGTCTTATTCTCGAGGAAACCATGTTCGATCGTGTTCCCTGAATCTCTTTATAAATTTTAAACTGTTAAAACAGATGGTGCCAGACGATTTTAATGCATTGTTTTGCTCAAATGTAGCTTATTAAAACATTAGGGTTTGTTTAATCACAAGTTCATCGGAGCAGACTGGTACTAATTTGTAATGAACTTTTATTTCCTTGCTTTCATTTCTGACTCGCTAGTTCCAAAAATGAAATGCTTTCCTTGTTTTCCATTCAATAAGGCCGACCCGTGAATGAAATGATATTTTATGTCAATATTGGTGTATTTTGTTTGCCGTAGTCTGTTACAGATTGTATCGTCAACGGCCACAAGGAGTGCATTACTTCCGGCATCATCTACATCATCCCGTTCTTTTGTGGTCAACTGAAAAAATGTCGGTAGGTTTCTTGTCTGGAGACAAAACAAGGGTCTACTACGTAGAAATGGTTACGTCATACGCCGCTGAGGTCACTAATGTGTCCACACAAACCTGGTATTGCGTAACGATGCACACGATACCCACTTTTTCATCAACATACGTTAGAAAAAAACATGTAGGAATCCATCACGTTCTGAGTGATGACTGTTGTCAGTTATGAAGCACGGTACCTTTTTCCAGTCGTGTTCTAAATCTCTGAGAAACTAGAAAATGTTCACCAAAATCGCCAGTCCAAATCCTATGGTAAAAAATGGCGGACAAGACATTGTTTGGGCACATTACTGTTGGTGACGACTCCACTTGACGTCAAACTTCTACGGCGTATTAGTGTTGTGTCAAGAACATTGTAAATTAAAAAAAATTCTTGTACACGGTTAATTAATATGATTTTTTTTAAATTCTGCACATCACTTGAATTGTTTGACTCTTATCATCCAATTTTTCATAGAATTGGTTTCAGAGCACTGCAAGTAATCAGTTTAAAAGTATGAGTAGAGTTGTGCGTTGGTTCTCTCCTGTGCCACGAGGGTTTTCCTCCAGGCCCTCCGGTTTTCCTCCCTCCGGAAAAATCTCAGGCTGTGCTCGGTGGTCATATATGGGTCGATGTGGCCGGCAGCCATAGGCGCCTTTACGTGCCAGCGGCCCAACCACGTTGTAGCCGCGTCCTTCGCAATTCAGCATACCAGCTGCGAGTAAGGATGATTAGCCTCCCAAATTATTATTATTATTATTATAAAAACTAAAAGCTTGGCATAAATAAAACAATCGTATGTTGAAGAAAAAAAATTACAAGGGGCAAATTCCACCCAAACCCTTTTTGGTTTACACACTTTTTCTGCCGTTTATTCCCCCATCATTCCCCCCCCCCCCCCCCCTTCTCCAAAATAACAGAGAGCCAACTCAGTGGGCCTTAGACCGAGCCAAGGAGAACGTAGAGAAACACTTCGTAGCTGTCGGAATCCTTGAAGACATGGAGAACAGTTTCAGAGTCTTTGAGAAAGTCCTGCCACAATACTTCACGGGAGCCGTCCAACTGCTGTTGAAACCAGGTAAGTCGTAGCCAGATTAGGTAGCGTTGGAATGACGTGACTGTGGCTCTCAAGTACACACGCGCCTATGGGAGTAGCCGAAGCCATTTCCTATAGGCACGTGTGTTTACCGCAAGCCACAGTCAATTTTTTTTCAGGTGGCCATCTTTTAGCCCATTAACCCTAACTCCCTAGGCTTTTTTTGCTAGGATGTAGCCTCCTGCAAAATTCTCCAATTTGCCTCATGAAAAAAAAATAATGTAGCCTCAATCCTGCACATTCCTCCATTATTTCTTGAATATGGTCCATGGAGGGGTGACTACTGCCTGAATCCTGCAAAATCCTGCAGCAGTGACTGTCATTACGTTGAGGCTTGGCCAGTGACATCCTGGAGCAGTACGGAGGATTTCAAGCGTAGTGCAGGCCTACCTGGTATTTTATGCATGGCTGAGCAAAAACAACACAAGGTCCGGCCAAAGACCTTGACAAAGTGTATCCTACGAAATCAGTAACGCACTTTTGCCATGTAACCTCAATCCTCCAAATTCATCCACTTTGGCAAGGAGAATTTTGAAGGATTCAGGGCGGTTAGGGTTAACACCTGTAGAACTACAGGGTGTCAAAAAAAAGAACCCTCAAAGCGCCCTCTTTTTCACAGCTTTTAAAAAAAATACCTCGCAAATATCGAAACATATGGGGAGTATAGTACACTAGGTTTTCACCGACGACAAAATCTTTCCAATCGTGTAAATATTTATTGAGTTAGAGCCAATTGAAAATAAGTGACGATTTGTCAATTTGTCCACGGTCTCCAATATCATTTGCTAGGAATGTAACGGATTTGGGGTGAGGGTAGCGTTGCTTTCTTCAATGTTTTAATCTTGATGTGGTTCTTTTTGTTTTATATTTTTTGGTAAAAATTGTCATTTCTCCTTTCGGAAGTAATGGTTGTCCTGAAGAGGACTGTTTGGTTAACTTCTTTACATGTTTACTGTGCTGCTCGACCATAATTTATGTTATATACTATTTGAATCAAGCGGCCTCTGAATCTTTTTTGGATTATTAACTGCATTTGCAATTTCAAGTTGGAATGTTCAGTTACTCATGATGAAAATTTTTGGGAAGAAATATGACATTAAAAATGTTATTAGCGCTCATAGAGTTAGCACCCACACTTCAAATTTCTTGGCTTTGAGGTAATCTTCTGTGGAGTATGGATAACACTTCAAATCCCTGCACAATTCTTTGGTGTGGTTAAGCTCAGGGCAAGCAGGCAGATTCAGTCACGCTTCACTGCTCTCCACAGTGCTGTTTAGTGTGCAGTGACTCTCTGTTTGACACAGTTACGTAACACTTCATATCCCTTCACCTGAAACGTGAAGGGTTTTAAAGGGTTTTACTGAATATTTACTGCCCACTAGAAGGGTTAAGAAATCATTGTCAAGAACTTACAAGGGTCACCTTTAACCAAAATCTGGTTGTTCGCCAAAATATTGTATTTTAGATAAGTAACAAAAGTGACTTTTTCAAGTGCCACCAAACGATAGTATACAATCCAAAATGATGCGCAAACGCCAAAGCCTGTCATGTGACAGTGGTCACATGATCTGTCGTACCCTGCTCATTGTCGCGAACTGCCCCGTCGTCACATGGTCACTGCAGTACATATCAAGAAAGAAGCTGGAACGTTGCTCCGTACAAGATTCCTTCCCCTCAAAAGTCAGATTTTTTTCACTAAAGGTCAGATTATCTTTGAGATTCATCTGAATTTCCTTTTTTCCCAATTGATTACTTATTTGCTTAATTGTTCTTAAACTTTAAAACAATATTACTGCTTTGTATATTGGTGGGGGCTGTGGTCCAATGGTTACGGTGTTCGACTCGTGTGCTGTGATACATGGGTTCGAATCCTGACCGTGCGAACATGGTGCTTGTGCTCTTGAGCAAGGCACTTTACCATTATTGCTTTGTCCTTCGGATGGGACGTAAAGCCGTAGGTCCCGTATGTTGTGTAATGCACGTTAAAGAACCCAGTAACACTTATCGCTAAGAGAAGGGGTTTGCCCCGGTGTTTCAGGCAGTGGCTGCAGTATGCGCCGCAGCACCTTGTGTGGGCCTTGTGCAGAGTTGGCCATTTTTGTTGAGTTCCCTGAATGTATTTCATCAATTGTTAACTGTTGAATGGGATGGCGCCAGACTATATACATGTATGCATAAGGCAACATAATGGGTCTCGTATTTCTCATAAACTTCATTTACCTGTCTTTAAAAAAAACACATAATTTCTAGCGCCTTGAGTACCTAATTGTTGGTAGATACGTGCGGTATGTAAGACTCCAGTATTAATATTATATTCAAAGATTAATTATTTAGAAATGTTTCCTCTTTCACCTGATGTTTCATTTGAATGCATTTTTACGAGGTCTCAAAAAAGGGCCAACTAAACAACCCTGATGATAAGCGTTTTGTCTTCTTTATTTTAGATGAAAAACAGGTGTTGAAGAATGGCTCAACAACGACAAAGTTCAAGGAGAAGCCGTCGGAAGAAGCAGCGACCATCATGAAACATCTCATGTACTACGAATACGAGTTTTATCACTTCATCAAGGACAGGTTGGAGAAGCAGATGGCGTATTACGGCATCAAGAGATGAACGGAATTTGCATCTGGTGATGTTGCGGGAAAAAAAACCAATCATATATGGATTGGCTGCAAAGCCCGTTACAAGTTACACATTTTTTGTTGATGAAACTTGAAAAAATCACAGGGAATGTATCGTTAATGCCAAAAGTTAATCCGCTTCCAACTCCAACATACAAACGCTGCTTTTACGATTAGGCCCAAAAAAAAGTCTCTGGTTTCTGGTATGCGCGCCTGTCGCCGTAGCAATGCGCATCGGCAAAATGAGCAAGTTTTTTTTTTCAATGAAAGATGTCTCAAAACCGCCAAACTCACTGGTTTGACTGATATCCTGCTGCTGCACAATTATAACATGTTTTTAGATGGGGTTACGATCGAGAATAAGCTTAATGTGGCCTCTCTGGACTCCAATATATTTGCACTAAGTTTAGCCGGGCTCCATTTGCAGTCATCAGCTGACATTTGAAGAAAAAAAAAACGTAAAAAAAAAAAGCCGTGTCACTGCACCGCTTTTTGGGCAAGCTCCATACCAGAAACGAAAGACATTTTTTTTGGCCTTAGGTATCACTGTTTCTCCGTTACTTTGAACTTATCAAAAAATTAAAAGAAAAAAAAAAGTGATTATGAGATCTATAGTATGTAATTTTGTGATCATTTACCAAAGCCATCGGCCACGCGTTTGCTCCATATTTACATATTGAAATAGGGTTTGTAGTCAGACGTACAGTGTGCTTTTATAGAATTGTTGTTCGCGTATATAAACCAGCATTATTTTCAAATGTGTGCATTGTTTTACCCATTCGATATGGACTATGCATGAAGTTCACCAATTCTTTATTTTTGTGTATTTTCAATGGTGCTAAATTTGTTGTATTCTTTATGTTCTTGTGTCTCTTATGTGCCTCTCTCGGATTAAAAGTTGGTAGCTCCAGTATCACAGCCCCTGTGGTACCACTTTATATGCTAATTTATTCTTATGTTAATGGCCAGTATGTTTATTCATGAGAACAGAACAATGATATCAAGAGCATTGTTGTTACAGTCGAATCCCGTTAGTACAAACTCTGTTAATACAAAATTCTGGTTATAACAAACATAAAGCCTAATAGTCCCGACTGTGCATTTATGTGCACAATGAATGGGACTGATGTTCCTTTTAATACAAAATTCTGATATAACAAACAATTTGGCTAGGTCCGAACGAGTTTGTATTAACGAGACTCGACTGTATTTAGTAAAACCGTTACATTAACGCATTTTTAAGAACGGTTGTTGTCGAGCTACCACAGTAGCCTAGTGGATAGTGAGATGAGCTATGGATACAAAGATCCTTGGTTCGAATCCACGTTGTTGGTTGCTCATTTTTATCGACTATTTTTCTTTGAGTTTATAGTTCAGATAATTTTAATTTAAAGGAAAAAGAGAACGAGAAACTAAGTGCCTTGCAAACGATTCAAAGGAAAAACATAAATTATCATAAGTGGTACCACTGGAGTTCTGATACTGGCGCTACCTTAAAAGTTCGACACTTCCAACTACATAAATTGTGTGGATTTATAAACCCCCAAAGCTCAGTCTTCAGCAAAGACGTGCCTACTAAATGTTTGATACCACGGAAATTATATTTTTACACTTATTTCATATTAAAAAGACCACGCTGGTTTGCCACATTGATGCAAATCATACATATCACATAAAGCCACACATTGACCTAATGATGAGAATGTACAAAACCGCATTGCTATATCATGTGATATTGTTTCATTGGTCTAAAACCGCCACTTGCCTAATCTGTAAAAAATATGACTGCTTCATACACTGAGTTGGGCGCATGCGCCCCTCGGGGGTTAAAAACGCCATATCCCACACCACAGCAGTCGACAATGGACCGATCCAGTAAGCACCGCCCCATGGTGTTCTGACCAATCACAGCCGTGATTTATTTCAGACGTGCGTGCACTAAAGTCCGACATGCGTACACGCGCGTATGATGCGCGCGGAAGGACAATGCAGCGTGGCATTGGAGAGGAGCACGTGTTCATTTGCCCACGTGCGCACTGGGCGGAGCTTACTGGATCGGTCCATTGTTAATTATACCACAATAGCTAGGCTGCCACTATTACTGTATTATTCGAGTTTATTAATTTATTGAAAGGAAGTTTTCCCAAGTTGGGGGTAGGGTCCTACCCCATTTGTGGGGAGGGGATGCTGAAATTATTCTTTTTATTTAAAGGGCGTATGTAATGTAATCTTTTAAATGCAATCCTTGAAAATGTACCTTTGTGTCCCATTTAAACTTATTTTCAGTTTTCACTTTGCCGTTTTTAAGGGTATTTTGGTGCCTTATGTGTTTTTATGCTAATGGAGTTTCCATATTCATGGAACGTGTGATGTCATTTCAGGCAGAAACATAATGTTACAGCTATTTCAAAGTTTAAATGTTTTATTTTTTGTTGGTGATTTGTTGTTTCAGTACATGACATTAACAGTAAGCCAATGAGCAAACTTTTCTCACAAATGTTTTCAATGACCAAATTTCGGGTCAACAATTTGAACCAAAAAAACTTAACTGAACAGTGTCTTCCTGAAATGACATCACAGCAACATCGCCCTCAATTGTCAGAAAAAAACATGGAACATTTTAAATGTTACAAAATTTCACTTTTCAGTAAAATTAACCAAAAAGAGATGTCAAATAGTTTTTATACTTTTAAGGGGAGTAGAAATGTGCCCAAAATATGTTCCCAAGTAAGATTTACGTCATCTGCCCTTTACATTGTCGTCTGATATGTGGATTTTAAAATCAGTGCCTTAAATCGTTAAAGAAAACCTGTACGCATGTATATATCTCATACCTAACTTTTTTCCCAACTCCATCATGATAATGGTATTTTTTTAAACTATAGATTTCCATAAAATATATTTCTGGAAATTTTTTTGAATCTATTTTTAGAAGTGTTTGTCTAGTACCTGGCTAAGTCAGCTAGGGAAAATGTTATGCAACTTTGAACAGTTACAATATTTGAAACAACTATGCATGTGCTGCAGAAGTCCGTCTTGACAATACAAATGTTTATATTAATTACCTCATTCTTGACGACATTACTTGAAACTCTATGCATTTTTCTCATGGAAAAGTCTGACCAAGAATTTTGTACATTTATTTACGCCCTCGTTGTGGAGGGCTGCGAATTGACGATTGGAGTTTGCCGATCGTGTCAGTTTCGTGAATCTTTTGTAGTAAAGTTGTTTTTACAAATAAAAAAGTAATCTTGTTTGTGTTATTTATTTAAAAGCTTTTCTGTGTTGACAAAGAAATCTTATTTTCATTGTTTATCCTCCCGCAAAGTTTGTACCACATAAAAAAATCACATTATACGAAATCTCAACCAAACCAAACCCTAAAAAATTATCTTTCACCCCCCCCCAAAAAAAATACCACTATACCCTATACACACCCTAGACTACTGTTGTTACCTAACACATCCCCCTAGATATCTCAAAAGAATTCTTGAGATTGTGGTGTAAACACTGACCAACACAAAAGGGGGTTCCCTCTATCACATATCGTGCTACGTAGGCCTATATGTGATTTGTTTTTGGTGGGGGCACCACGTGTTTCGTTCAATACAGAGCATGTTCGCGCCAAAACGGTATTGGATCGGGGATTTGTCGTATAAAAGGCTGTGCTTCTATTCTCCACAGCTGGACTGTTCCCTTCATTACTCGTAACGAGAACTCCACGGGTTACATGCAAGCCAGAAAATGTTAGTTTCAAAATCGCCTACCGAATAAATCGTGATTTGCATGCCCCTTTTGTGATTAACTGAGTTTGCGTTCAGTGCACTTGCTGACTTGCAGGTTTTCTGAGGGTCTTGTCTCTGAAAAGAACCGTGAGTTTGGACCGTCGAGAAATTTGGATAAAATTTGTAGTAAAGTTTTCCCCAAAACTTCGCTGGAATTTAGGCCTACATTTTATTGGTGATTATCTTGTGGAAATATCACCTTCAAAGAAATGGCATTGCGAAATGAAAAGTGGTAAATTAAGATTTAATAATTTGGTGTGTGTTTCAACACATTAGACAGCTATATCAGTAGATTTTTCTTCTGAATTTTGGAGGTGAACGTAGTTTATCATTGCCAATGGCAATTTTCACTCGTCTGAAACTTTTGACAGCTCGGATCGTCCGCGGGACGGTCACACATTCTGGAGGGCGCCCTTTAAATAAGCATACATCAGATACTCGATCTTAATTAAGATGTTTTTGCAAAAATCCAGCTGTTGAAGACATGTTGTCGCAATTGTTCATGACATAACTCTCTCAACAGGATGCTCATCATCTCTCGGTTGCAATTACCTGCAAAATCTGTCATCATTACCAAATGCGACATTCACGAGAAATATAATGTTGACCATGTTTTGGTCGGGGGAGGTACGCGTGCGGGCCCCGTCCATCATCCTTGCCAGCGCCGCTGATGACAACGTGACCGAATTTTCCTCGGAACTCCGTTCCCCGGACCACATCAAGATTAATGGCAAACCTCGGCTAATTACTTAAGGAAGGCTGCAACGTGGTGCGTGGAGAGTAGAACGGGACGTCTTGATATCTTCAAAAGTAAAGTCTGTCACGAGTCAATGTGGCCCATCAGGCCGGCGAAGCTCCAGTTTCAGTAGCATGAAACGACTGAGAATACTTCTACTCCCCCTGGATGGGATGCTAGTCCATCGCAGGTTACTCCCCAACTAATGCCGGTACTCATTAATACTCCTGGGTGAAGGCAAGTGGGGGTGAAGTGGCTTGCCCAAGGACACAACATACGACCAGCAGCTGGATTTGAACCCCTGACCCTCTGAGCATGAGCCACAAACTAAAACCACCCATTCCAAAATGTGTATCCTTGTGGAGACATTTCTTTGTTCCAGTGTGGCGAGTGTGGCCCAGTGTGGCCCCGTGTAGTAAAGTGTTCAATTTTGAAAGTGAATTTTCAAAATGCTCTTATTTTAACCAGAATAAGTTTCCTGGGCTGAAATTTGGAATTAATATCCCTTTTCTAAAACTCTTCCATTTGCGACAAATAAACACACCTTGGAAATTCCTAGTTTTTGAGTAAAACCCATATACATGTATCCATTTCGTGAAAACCTTGTGGAGACCTATTCATCTATAGAAATTGCCCTGTGGAGACCTTTACAATGTTTTGTTCACTATTGTGTGTGAGTCTCCACAAGGCTACGAATTTGTGGTCCATTGTGTGGCCCAAGACAGTTTTTTTAATGTACATTACATACTCAAGATTAGCAACAGCTCCCTCAAGCGTCCGGAAAAGGCTTGGGCATTGGGGATAAATGAATAGTTGTCTTGTGCAATTTTAAAAAAAAGATTTAAACTAAACAAAGACACGTGACATGATTTCACCAATCACAGTTGCGATTGCGCAACCGAAATGTCCAACAAAATTTCCACACGCATACGTGACGTGTAACACGCGCGGCTCACATGTGCAATGGGCGGGCTTAATAATGGATCTATTTAAATACACCTCTGTACCATACCAAATTTCACATACCCTAGCAGACATTCTAGCGTGACGCTGCAAGTAGAGGACGCCGTCCGGTCCATGCCGACCCCTCGCCGTCCAAGGCGCTAATGAAGTAGTCCTGCTCGGTAAATGTGCCATCCAGGAAACTCCCCATAAAACCTGTTCCTTTGCAGGTGTTCAGAAGATTCATCATTCGGAGAGCGGTGAAAACATTGTCTGTTATTTCTCGGAGTAATAAACAGGTTGGCCTTAAAATGGATTATTTTTGTATTATCTTAAAGCCATTGGCCATGGATAAAGGGTATTTATAAACACTTATTTGGATATGCCTAATTTTTCATTAACTTTTTCGTGATATGTAATTTCATGACCAGTTGATGTCCTGTCATTTTTGTTCCATTTTGAATTGCAAATAAATAAAAGTGTGTTGCTTTATTGTGAATCAATTTTGCGGGAAAATAACTGTGGGACAAAAGACTTTTTGTCAAGAGCTTCCGTAGTTGTTATGGAGGAGTTGTATCTGTGGTCAACACTGTATGTAAATTCGTTTGATGAATATTCATCATTGAGGATTTTCATCACGCTGGCTACCCTAATTAGATGACAATCACTGTTTTGCTCATGAATATTGAAATATGCATTATCAAAACCCGTGTCGGAAGGGGATGTAAAACCAATACAGATGCATTTTAAGGAATATGATTCTGTACTGCTACGAAGAAAACAAGTTTTATAACGGCCCTTTAACGGCGCATAAGTAGTTGCGTAGACGTCTCCTGATGAGAGAAACCTATGTTTTCGACAATTAGCATCGAAGTTAACTTTACGACCATGCGCCACTTTTTAGAACTTGTCGAAAATTGCTGCTCATTACGGTGGGACGCTTTCCCGTTGATAAGGCTCGATCTTCCCCCATTTAACTCTTGAACCTTCATCGGTCTGACGCGGAATTCCGACTCGCTCATTAAAAGCCCCTCCATCACCGCGATAATGAACGAGGGGACATTATTCAAACAGAAATGTTCGTTTGAAAAACAAAAACAGGTGATGAACTCGAAACAGGTGATGAAGGGTACAGAACGGGATGAGCAGAAATAGGTTGCAGACCGACTGCTTAAAAAAAAAGTGAGGGGATAATAATCTGACGACTGTTGCATGAACATTGCTTGTAGTCTCTTGTATATGGGTGTTTTTTTAACTGGCCATATCTACATGTACACGGTGCAGTTTCGTGTAAACCGGGATGTTGCCAGCTTTTACGTCAGATGTACCGGCATATTGTGTAACCGGCACTTCGTCGGTTGAATCGGCATGTAACCAGCGCTGTGTCGGTTTAACCGACATGTAACCATCGCTGTATCGGTTGAATCGGCATGTAACCGGCACTGTGGAGGTTGACCAGGCGTGTACCCGGCGCTGTATCGGTTGAACAGGCGCATGTAACCGGCGCTGTGTCGGTTAAACCGTCATGTAACCGGCGCTGTGTCGATTGAAAAGGCATGTAACCGGCACTGTATCGGTTGAACAGGCATGTAACCGGCGCTGTGTCGGTTAAACCGTCATGTAACCGGCGCTGTGTCGGTTGAAAAGGCATGTAACCGGCGCTGTATCGGTTGAACAGGCATGTAACCGGCAGTAATTCGTTCAAATTGGCATGTACGTGCACTCCCCCCTTTCCGGTTAAAACATGCTGGATTTGCAAAACTAACATTGGTCATTGCGCACCTATTATGCATAAACATACAGACTCACAGTGAGAATTGGAAGGTAAAATAGACCATTCACTGTCACTGATTATATGAATCATTATAAGTCAGTTGAACCGGTATCGAGTTTTGAATCTCCAAAACGCATAATTCGTGCAGATGTACTTTATATCCCAGTCACTTCGCATAATGATGTTATCACATCAGAGAACATGAAGACACATGTTAAGCCATGTGCTTCGCCGTATGGTCCCCATCTACAAGTTCCTTCGAAAGGTTTACTCACTTTCCCTTTCCCCTCAAACCATTCCTTCAAAATAAAGATTTTTTCCCCGATCGGGACAAGTCTGTCACCATTTAAACCCTTCCTTTTTATGTTCTGGCCGTCTGAATTGACTATTATACCGAGCGGCCCCCTTGAGATGTATATCTCTTGACAATATCGGCCAGACTTTGGGCGGGAAAAAAAACGAGAGAGAGAAAGGAAACCGCCAGTTAACAAAGAAACATTCTCATATCAAGTTTCCGGGGAGGAGGGGTTGGGAGCTACATCTCCGTTTCCTTTGAGGGGGGAAAATCTCGCGTTTCCTCCCGTTGCGGATTCATGAGAAAACACGGCTGTGTTGCAGACACTCGTAGGCATGGTTTGTGTCATAATACATCGCAGATGGGGTGTCCTTTGGAGGCTTGAGGGCTTGGTCGTAATGTTTTCGATGGGATTTGATCGGAAGGATCAAGGGACAAGTGAGTCAGAGTGTCGAGAAGGAATAGCGTATTGTGTGTTCTTAATAAAAGGTTTTTGCCCTCTATCGGCGTACATGCACAGGGTGAGTCAAAAAGAACGTGACCTAATCAGAAAACATTTTTTTTTAAACCTCGCTCCATTTTCATACAAAAAAACACAGGCATAAAGAACACTTTATTGACTAGTATAACTGTAAAAAATTCACGTAATTTGCATACCCTATTCTCAGGTTATACGTCTATTTTGATATTAAGATCACAAAATTCAGCTGTCCATGCACCACTGATCATTTACCGTTCTAAGAACCGATGAATACCCATTAAATACAATGCGACATGCACGATAGGACGTTTTCCCACTTCGATGAATCGAGAAGAACTTGCTAAGGAAAGCATACCAAAATCGACATTTATATTTTAAAAAGAAATTGGATGACTTGTTCCTCATATTTCAAGAAAACATATTTCGAGAAAGTGTGAAAAACCATGCACAACCTTTTTATCACAAAACACAATTTCGCCCATAGCTCTCTGTATTTCTAAAAAATCAGTCAGTTGACTGATCGTTGGAAATCACCTTCATTTCTTGATTTCTTCCAAAGACAGCAAGCCAGACGGAATCATTTCACGGGGTGTTTAGTACCAGTACGATCTTTATTCCAAGTAAGCTTTTTGATAATAATTCGGTAGGTTACTTTTAGGATAAATGCAAATGATTCTATACGCCTGTAAGGCATAGAGCAGCACAAAGAATGTACATATTGAATTATGCAACCATTTGGGCTTAGTTAAGCATGACTGGTATTTCGTTGAAGTAGACGTGTTTAGAGGTAGCCGAGCGCCGAGCGGTTAGAGCGTGGGAGGAGTGGAAGGAAGGTTGGCGGTTCCCCATTCATTAAAAAAAAAAAAACTCTCTCTGACGACAACCGACAAATGGGGTACCTGACTGATTCAGGAAGGAAAAGACGGCGAGAGGAGAGGACTGGGCCCCGCCACTCATATGCCGCGCCCGAGACACAGTGGACCTCTAGCATCCCACTGCCCCTACGGCCAGTAATGGCTATGGGATCTTTACCTTTACCTTAGAGTTTAGACGTGTTTTGTGAATACAAAAATCACCAATGATAAGACCATAGCCTATTGCATAAACACGTGATGATCAGATTGCTCAGCAATTTTTGCGATGTTAATTTTAGCCGGGCACCAATCAAACGCAATTAGTTTCATCCAATGACATTCTTGGTTGGTATAAACAGTTGTTGCTGAGCCATGTTTTCCCGCGCGAAGCAGCTGCCACTATGCAGTAACTTCCTGAAGTTTGTCGTAGGAAGGTTTCGATGTTCTTATTATTAGGGACGGTTCGGTGTGGGCTATAGAAGGCATAAATGTGGAGAAGGGTCGTTGTTCAATCCGCATAAAGTCTGGTTCCCAGACCAAACGATTCCGACTATTCTGACAAATCCTGGGACATGGGCGCTACGGCACGTGACGAAGTTTTCCGAATACGTTTTCGTTGACACGCGGATAGGTTCGCGATAGCTTGGGCCCCTCGGGTAATTCTGGGTGAAACCTTCTTATTTCCCAACAAAACACCTGTCATGCTTGTTTTTAGTTCTATGAATTTATTTTTAACCTTAAATGGATAAAGATCATTTGTATTCACCCTGAAAGTAACTTGCCAAATTATTATTTTAAAAGCTAACTTGGATTAAAGATCGTACTGGTTCTAAATACCCCCATTCCGTCTGGCTTGCTGTCATCTAGAAGAAATAAAAAAAATGTAGGAGTTTTTTTATACGATCAGTCAAAATTGACTAATTTTTGGAATAGGTTAAAGAGTACTGTTGATGAAGTCGTGTTTAATGAGCAAAAGTTTGATCATAAGCAAGTTGCTAGGTTTTCACTGTTTTCTTGAAAAGTGTAATATCCACTGAGCTGGAACTTCAACAGGTTGGGTTTTGAACATTCTTCTTTGGATTTTGAGTGGTGTTATTATTAGAAACGAAAAAAAATGCATGAAAAGCAAATTATCCTACAATCACACTTACCCAAAGAAGGGAAATACCAAATACTGTTGAATTGGGAATTGGGTCAAGATTCACCCAATTGTTTAATTTCTAATATTCAGCAAAAATTTGTTGTCTTTCAAGACCAAATCTAATTTAGTCTTTATGACCAAAAGTTGGGTTAAATTTAACAGAAATTGTAACCCAAACAATTGGGTAAAGAATAACCCATTTTTGGGTAGTTGCAGTTTTCACCCTTTCTTGGGTAAAATTAAACCCAGGCAATTTTTCATGATATGACGCAAACAAGTTCGATTGGAATAACTTTATTTTACTGCCTGAGGCACTCTGGGCGTGTTTTTCGCACTTTCGTCAGCCGGCATTCGGAAGCGCAAGCCTGGGTCACCAATTCGTCAGCAAACGCGCCCTTTCAACACCCAACCAGCCTTAAAAGGGCACAGCTTCGTTGCCAAATCCCTGGTAATTACAGAATTTGCTGATGTAGCTTTGATATCACGAAAGGTGCATAGAAAAGGGAAACAAACCTTAAACTTTTCTTGACCTCGAGAAAAAAAAGAGGCATCATTCGTGTAGGCCTACATGAGTCATGTCGTCAGGGGTCGTAGTGTACTTGTTAAGGGGGGAGGGTGATGTTTTTACTAAGGGCAATGTATGTTATGGATAGGCATCGTCACTTTTATACAGGAAAGTCGAGCAAGGGAGAGTTACAGACCTCTGCGAGAAATGAGCGATGGCGCGTCCCGCGAGGATTTGGCAAAAAAAATCCCAGGAGATCACGATTACCGCGTTCATACGTCCGAACTCTGAGCTAAAGAGCTGTTTAACATTAAAAATGAACACTGCCAAACGTAGTCAACATTGAAAATTCCTTTGTCGTATTGTTGGCAAACATTACACCATTGTTTGCTATCGGTAAAGGTTACTTAATGCTTAAAAACTGTTGGATTTGCCAGAGGCTTCCAAAGTATTTCCAAAGGCTTCTAAAGGAATTTTTTTCACTACGGAACTTGTCGAAATCACACTTTCCATCCTCATTAATTTTATCTGACTCTACCGACAAATTATACTCGTACAAAATACCCTTTCTCAGTAGGAAGGGTACACGCTTTCCAAAATGGGAAATTAAAAGGTCAGCGATGTGTGATATAAATTAATTTGTAATTCAGATTTATCTTTTGAAAAGGAAAAGGATATATGCATCCTTCTCAACTCACACCCACTCTTGTGAATTTATTCCACAACAGTGCTATGAGTAACACTAGGGATAAAAATGATATCACTTTTAATTTCCCCTAGCCCATTTCCTTATATGTGTGTGGCGAGACGACATTGTTGCTAATAATATCGTTAACAAATCACATCCGGGGCCGGGGCTGGATGAGATCATTTTATGAACTTTTGACTCGTAGAAGAGAGATCAAACATTCTAACAAGAAATACTTGGTGCTTCGTATTTATTATTCTTTCTTTCCCTTCTTTAGTTCTTTTTATCTTCACATCTCTCTACATTTGGTTTACATCTTTCTCTTTTCGTGTTTTGCCTATTGTCTTCTGTGAAGTTTTTGTACCCCAAAACGGTGTCGTTAAGAGCGCCCTCACTCGCTCATAAATACTGCCGATCTCTATATAAAAAAAATCTGGATAGCTCATTGGCTGCTAGAAGTGAAGTCACTTGTCCGCCATATTACTACTCCAAGAAACAACGGATTTGCAAAGAAAGATATCTAATTCAGTTGACATCTACATCTTATACTCAAACATTTTTTTTGGTTTTTTTAACCAAAAAGTTAAAATTGCAACAAAATGTTGTACACAAAATTTCTGTTTAGAAAAAAACAGTTTGGTAAAACTTCAGACGACTCTTTTTGTTTTTAAATTAGTGTGAGCATTGGGAGTGGTTAAGACTGGTTCCCTCCCCACATTCAAATGGAGAAATCGGAAACCAGTGAGTAGCTTCACTTATTGTACAGCTTAGGCCAAGTTCGGGCAAGGACCATTAGTCGACTAGTGGTTGATTTGTGACGTACCTTACGCCTGCGCACTGATACGTGCGAACGTCTCTAGTCAAACGCTGGTCAAAATGTCATCGCAAAACTTCTGGATCCTGGCTCCCTGCTAGCGTTATGAATGCGCGCGGCTATTGGTTACCAGCCTGGCGAAGCAACCAACCCCAGTAGGCTGGTTCCAAATAGTCGACTAGCGTAGTCAACCACCGTCGACTAGACAGAGTTCGGGCAAACGTTAGTTAACCATTGGTCAACTATAGTCCTTGCGCGAACTTGGCCTTGGAATGGCCAGGTGAGCTATCCATATTTTTTGACATATAGAGATCAAATATTGAAGTACAGGAAATCAATGGCGTCTGTAGCATGTAATACCTCCCTCAAATTGTATAACGGTGACTCCTGAACAACTGCTACAGAGCTGTTCCGTTGGAAAAAATAGGTTAATTGAATTCAATGGAGCCCTCTTGAAAATTGAGGGAAGCCGACAGCTAAAACCTGTGCCCTACGGCAGCTATTAAGCTTCCTAATTATTACAATTGACGTGCGCTTGGAACGGATCTCTTCTGGTGCGTGCGTAATGTGGTACGTGCCCCTTCCGGTACAAAACAGCCGTCGGTGACTTGCCTGCTTGCCACTTAATAAGTATCGAACTAGTTCCAATCATAGACTGGTTTAATACTTGAAGCCTGCCCATTCGTAAATGGTGCAAAAACAGGTGAAATCAACCAAGAGAATGTTTTTTCATGCATTTTGTTCATTTCCAATAATACACCACTCAACATCCAAAGAAGAATGTTCAAAACCTAACCTGTTGAAGTTTCAGCTCAGTGGATATTACACTTTTTGATAAACACAGTGGACAAACCACGTACAACTTTTCGATCACGAAACATAATTTCGTCAATATTCCAAAAATCATCCCCATAATTCCTTACTTTTATGATAAATGCAAATGATCTTTGTATGCCTTTAAAAGTGTAGGCCTTCAAAGATTTTAGAAAGTTACTGCAGCTTGCAGTTAAAAAGTTCGGTCATCTTGTAAACGTTTCGCCAAACCCAAACCATCGTTTCGGACGGGGAGTTCAATGTACGAGCCCCGCTGGAACTAACCGTCAACACAGGACAAGCAATTAGAGTCTCGATGTACTTGGACCCCAATATAAAGCCATAAATCACAACCATATATTTTTACTAGCGAATTTCCAACGAGTTTATATTATTTCCTATTGCACTCCTGTGGGATGTCGCGGGGTATCCGGCTGAGAAAAAGCGAAGACGGCCCCCGTCTCACGAGGAAACAGAGGCCAGTGAAAACCAGATGTTCGAACTCCAAATCCTCCTTAAAACTCAGATTTGCTCCCAGCGCAGAGGTTAATGCCAAGAGGAAAGAAACCTCGGGACTGCTGACTGATGTATTGAGTGTTACCCGTTGAGTCGTCTTGGGAATCAACAAGATGCATATTTTGGTTGTCTGTGATTGACAGGAGGAAACCTTAAGAAGTTGATTGGCATCTCTGGGTACGTCTTGAGTAACGAAGTTGCTCTCTGGTAGCGTATTGCTTCCTCTACGTAAACCTCACTGCTTAAAAGATCAGGAACCTGAGCAACTACCGACGCATCTACCAAACTTAGCGGTCTAGCTTGGGTGAACTTCTCCTTAAGCTCTCCAGTGCGCCCGTTCATTGCGTAAACCGCTGTTTCCAATGAGATCAGACCTTTCATGCGCATGCCATTGTACGCGCAACGTGATTGGTCAAAATTACACGTAGTGCGCTGTCATTGGTCACTACTTGTTGCTGCTTAAATCCGCAGAGCAGCAACGTGCCTGTTATTAATATTCAATACTGCTCTGTGCCAACAGCGGCTCAATGTTATGCCATCAACCCTTTCAATTAAGCGCATTCCAACGTACGCGAAACGTGATTGGTCAAAAGTTATCAGCAGGGAGTTGTCATTGGTCAGTTTTGGCAGCTCAGATTAGCCTATCAGCGACCCCCAGCCGAGCAGACGTAAGTAACGAACTTTCATGTAAAATGTCAAAGGCTGTATGGTTTCTGTTAGGCCTGTGCAGTTGATTTCTCTTTAATAAAGTCCACAGTGAACAATCGCTTTTGGGACTTTAGTCTTGGCGGGGCAGTGAGTGTTTGCCAGTGAAATCTCCCGATAGCCCACATCAGTCGTGACGAATTTGCACTTCACGTGAATGACTCCATTTAGATTTGCCTCCCGTGTGGTCGTGCGCGCGCATATCGATACTGCGCTCTCTGAACGGGCTAGTCTGGTTCCCTGACCGGACGATTCCCTGACGACTTTTGATGAATCGTAAAGTCGAACAGCCACTGCGGTTAAAAATAGAATATGACGCGCAATGTCAGGGTATAAGTTCCCATGCGTGTCGTCAACTGCTCAGTGTGGTGTTTAACTGACATACGAATCTCAGCAATCTTCCCGTTCTGCAACCAGACTACAAATACCACCACACATGCTCAGTTGCCTCGCAACCTCGTTCCCATGGGTACGATCTTGCTGCGTCATGTTGGTTCCCACCATGCCTCGCGATCTTAACCCCTGGAATTGGGTAATTCATCCCACGAGGAGATTTAAATTAGGACTGCAGTTGATGCGTTTAACGCGCGAAACAGTGCTTTCAATTTTAAAGGTTTTAAAGATTCCAGACTCTATACCGCACAGGCACTACGTAGTCTTGAAAAACGTGACGTACATGAGATAACGCGAGCGCCTAATATAAAATAAGACGCAGTGCATGCAGTAAGCTCTGAATAGTCAATCAACGTCGTTTACGTATTCTACATGGCCAGGGGTTAGTGAAGATTCCTCATGGGATCAAATTAGGTACGCAACATACATCGTGCATCAGTGCGGTCACGACCTTCTCCCTCTCGAAACATTTTCGCGCCCAGGGAAAACGATCCCACCTCCGTTTATTTGAAATTCACTATCTCTTGGGGCGAGCGCAATTTCCAGCGGAGATTTGCTTATCAACTGCTTCAAAATTGGACTTTCCGGAGCCGGGGATGTGACCGGTTCGGGGAGGGGGTTGAAGATACCTTGGGTCCCTCGGGGAGGGCGGCTCGGGACACGGTTACATTTTGCTGACGTTCGTGGTGAGTTCGCCGGGAACATTGAACTCCTGGGTGACCTAAGAAACCATTTCATGTCGTATGGCCTTTAACGCATGTACATAGAGGCAAAGTTAGAACACACAGTAACACACATGAGAACAAGTACTGGCGGTATTTTATTGGTAAATACAACCATTTCAAACACCAGAGCCATCCAGAAAATCCCGGTGGCAACCAAAACATGTTCGGGGAACTTCGGACATTTTCGGAAACGGGTGGAATCCTGCCCGTTTTGGTCACTTGATATTGGCGCCTACGTCACCTTAGATTTGTCAGAATATTAAGTACCTTTTGGCCTTGGCACCAGACCTGGTAAACAGTCAACATTAAAACACTGCGCTTGAAGCAACGATTTACCGTTGTTACACGGCCATTTTTTTATGCTCGCATGGAGTGATTAATTATCTTCCGATCGTATGACGTTCAAGTACCACACGCGACCATCCGGTTTCTGTGTGATCGGCCATCATTGCAGTCAGAAGCCAAACGTTTGGTTAGCAATCACGTTGTACTTTGTAAACGAGACAGTCTATGGCTTAGTTTCACGTTAAATAACCGTGAATTTTTGACCAAATAGCACAATGGTCACTACCTGTGCCGAGTATAATACGGTTGTCATAATCGTGCCGACCCAGCACTGGGTTTTGACTCTGCGTTTTTCTCACAATTTTTGCCATCCATCACAGCTTTGAAGGCTTGCCTACTGCCTTCCGCGCGCGGCAATCTTCGCCTACTACAATGGCGACGCTGACTATTAGGTATGAAGGCCAGTTTACATATGGGTCGGTGAGAGAACCCTCAGCCCTGTTTATAATAAGGGTCTAGCATATAGAGACACAGTTTATGGTTAAGGATCCATTGCAAGATCTGTCAGTCATACAAGCATTTCACAGACACCCCCATCCTTGACTGGACGCCTGGCACCTGTCCAATTGCGGATTATTACCCCATATAATGTAAGTCAGGTAACACTATACCCTTGAGGAAGGGTGCAGCCGGATCCTGGGATAACGAGAGCTGGGGTATGTTACCCTGAAAGAAATTGATTGTTCCTGCGCGCATGCGCAGGAGGGGTTTGGCCTGCCACGCTCCTTTTGCTCATTCCATTTTACGGCATGAAAATGAAAACAGGATGTGTCTCGATAGGCAGGTGATTTTGACCAGTGAGGAGACTTTTTAAATGATTGGGGATTAGGTCTACAAGGTGAATTGGCCATTCTAGACAAACTTAGGAAATAATCGTGGTTTATTTTTTATCCAGACGGTGAAATAGCTGGCAGGTTTCCATGGTATTAAAACAAAAACTTGGAAACTAAATTGATGCATGAATTTTAAGCATGGGCCCAAAATTGTATTTCAAAATTGTATTTCAGGCATTGTGCGATCCGAAACAACTCTTAGAAAAGAAAATGGGTTTCGTATTTTACCTAATGATGGTAAATTTATGCTAAATGTTGGTCAAGCTTGCCCAACTTTTTGTTTTACAGTAAAGAAGGATGAGTTGGCCATATTTCTTCTAACGCTTACGCGATCGATGTGCAGCCTCATGATGCTCAACCACGAAAATTACGCTGGTTTCCGAGGTCAACTTGTTGGTTTGATACCTTATGCTGTAATAATAATTATCTTGTCGACGGGGACCAGCGGGGCCCACGTGATTCCGCGCGTGCGCAATTCTGCTTGACAACGTCAGTTGCAATTTCGTTCTCAGAATATTCCATTTTTGGTGTCTATTTTGAAATACATCCTCGTTAAACATGTTCTTGGTTTTTCCCTTTTTCATCCTTTCATTATGGACTTGATGGAAGAAGCACGGAATAAAGTTGCTCGGTAGAAACCTTCTGATTGTATCATCTTTTTGTGTGGTTATGAAGTCAGGGTACAGTGGTTATGGTGTTTGACTCATGTACGATGGTGCGTGGGTTCGAACCCTGCCAGGAACATGGTGTTTGTGCCCTTGGGCAAGACACTTAACTACAATTGCCTCTCTCCACCCAGGAGTATGAATGGGTACCTGTGAGGGTAGAGGACCGAATGTGCGCTGATATCGGCTGCCGCGTGGTCTCATGGCCTGATGAGCGGGGTATGTAATCATTATTGTAAAGCGCTTTGAGATTGATGATATCCAACCCACAATTTCATCTTAATAAGTTGATGCGAGGAGCACACTTCCTCTAATGTTCCTGACGAAGCAACCACACAACATGTTTAATTCAGCATCTTTTTGTTTTCCGAGCCGCAAAATGTATCCCGTACGCGCATCATTTCTGATAGTAAACATACGTCGAAGCCTATATCTGTCCTCGAGATGTGGAAATACATCACCTTTACTGTAGGAAATGCCCGATTGTGTATCAGGCTCTGCCGTTAATCTCCCAATTTGAGCCGGGTCTTGACGAGTGAGTAATGATCACGGGAACAGCAGACAGCCCGTGGCCCGTGGTATAAACACGGGGGAAGGATAAGACAGTCATGAAGCGTGGTGCCCGTAAGGCGCCATTGGGAAAAAAAATAGTCATTTTTCAAACGTCGGTTCCGGATTCGGGTTTACCTCTGGCTCCAGAATGACAACCTGTAATTTTCCAAACGAGAGATTATTCTGTAATTAAATTTGGCCGCACAGTACATGATGTAATTTGTCTGCATGTAGATGGTTGACTTATACCTTGTTCATATTTTTTCTTATGACGTTTTGTCAATGACGTTTTGTGGGAGGGTCACAAGGACATTTGTAGGTGTTTGTGGGAAGAGCAGAGGGAAATTGTTTGGGTGTTTGTAGGAGGGGCACAAGAACATTTTGAGTGTTTGTGGGAGGGGTACAAGGACATTTTGGGTGTTTATGGGAGGGGCACAACTGCATTTTTGGTGTTTGTGGGAGGGGCACAAGGACATTTTGGAGGTTTGTGGGAGGGGCACAAGGACATTTTTAGGTAGTGTGGGAGGTGCACAGAGATATTTTTTAGGTGTTTGTGGGAGGGGCACAAGTGCATTTTTGGTGTTTGTGGGAGGGGCACAAGGACATTTTTGGTGTTTATGGGGGGGGGCAATAGGACATCTTTTTGGGTTTTTGTGGGAGGGGCACATGGACAGTTTTAGGTGTTTATGGGACGGGCACTGGGACATTTTTTGTGTTTGTGGGAGGGGTACAAGGACATTTTTAGGTGTTTGTGGGAGGGGCACAGAGACATTTTTAGGTGTTTGTGGGAGGGGCACAAGTGCATTTTTGGAGTTTGTGGGAGGAGCACAAGGACATTTTGGGTGTTTATGGGAGGGGCACAATGACATTTTGGGTGTTTGTGGGAGGGGCACAATGACATTTTTGGTGTTTGTGGGAGGGGCACAAGGACATTTTTAAGTGTTTATGGGGGCAAAACGACATCTTTTTGGGTGTTTGTGGGAGGGGCACATTATTTGGGCGTTTGTGGTAGGAGCACAAGGACATTTTGCAATGTTTGTGGGAGGGGCACAAGGACATTTTTGTTGTCCTAATTCTCGATAAAATCCTGAAACAAAAATCATTGTGCCGCATTCATCATTGTTTGGGACCAGTCCGCATAAGCGAAGGCTTTTAATTGGGCCAGGACTGGTTTTGTCCAGCTTAATTCCCTAACTATAGCCCCGTTCCTCTTTCTCTACACCTGTCAACCTAAGACGCGTTTCTTTACTCACTTTACTTTACTTTACTTTACCCTCTACGCCCGAGCCGAAACCCTTTAAGGTGGCGGAGTAAGTTATTTATAAGCACATGTCTCCTCTACTTTCTCGGGTAATAATGGGCAAAGTTTGGCGAGGACTAAAACGGTCACAGCCCCGTCCGTCTGTGAGAGAGACGTGCTACAGCTACAAAGTGTCGTACACGCGTGTGAATGATCGTTTCCCCTTCCCGTATCGTTTGTTGGAAACACATTGTGTTCAGGATGCTGCACCATACAGGCACAGCTCTGCCACTTTAACTGATTATAACAACGATGATCCCACACAATTCGAGGTAAAGTTACATCTGTTTTTATTTCTTTCCAACCGTTCTGTAAATTAAAAGGTTATGGTTTTGCAATGGACTTTTATGAAGACCAGTTGTCTTATAGGTACAATGAACTGAATTATAATCATTGTGCCGATGAACACCTGTCTTAAAATGTCAAAGGCCACGGAGCTGCAATCGGCACAGAAACTCACTTAAGAGCGGAACATTTTCTGTTGACAAAATTGGTTACCAGCCAATGTTTCATGTGGTGTGTAATACTTTGGACTGGTTCCCGGCCGAATGATTTACTTGGACAGATACTTTGCTGTGGATTCTGCCTTGCAGCTTCGTGAAATTGGGCCCAGATGCGAATTTGGGCCCAGATGCGAATAGAGTTCATTCGTTATATTATATTACAAAAATAATGCTTCTTTTATTTACAAAGTTGCTCTACGTACACTTTGACAAACTGCCACCTTTTACATTAACCAAGTTGCATTTATTACAGCAAGCAATGGTTGACACGTCGTGACGTCGATAAGAAATTTGCAATCAAAAACACTGACACATACAAGTAAATAAATTATCAACAATGTATCTAGTACACTGACTTCTAACTATGCATGATCACAGTGGGTAAGAATGGCACATCGGAACCAGACTTTTAATTCAAGAGCTCAATGACGTTGACGTCAGGCGTGTTCCGAGTCACGTGATACAGCAACCATGTTTTCGAGTCCGGCAAGTCCGAAATTGAACACACGAAATTCGAAAAAGTGAAATCAAATTCGAAAAAAGTAGAAATCAAATTCGACTCGGAAATGTCTTATTATCCGCTTGGTGGCAGCAGACATCCTTTGGAAAAGCAGTGGTGCGCATGCGTAAATGTGCGCCATATTTGTTTGGGTGCAGAATCGATATCAACAGCATTGACGATGCATTCGACACTGCCGCGCGAATCTCTCAATTTGCATGTTGCTTGAAATTGTTCGGTCGTGGTGTGGGCAGCGTATAGCTGTTCGTTTACTGGATATAGGAGCAATCATTCATTCTCGAGTTCCTAGGTAATGAGTGACAGTTTGGCGGGATGACGAAAATTAAAACCCCGTGACCGCAAGGTAAGCACTAGACAATCGTCTGCATTCATGATGACGAAGAATGTATGCATGAATTAAGAGCTCAGCCGATTGTATTACCACCTTGATGATAATTGCTACAGACATTGTTTTTACTTAGAAGGGCACATTCGGGAAATTGGTAAAAAACAAAAATCATTTTCAGGTGGTGCTGCAGGTTTCTTGTCGGCTTTTAGGCCTACATTGTGACAAAGTTATGACTAACTGTTGCCTGAAAAGCGAGACGGCGAGGTCTCACTCTCACACAGGTGTTCTTGTTTTGTTTGTTTCAACGCACGCCGAGTATGTAAGGTCAAACGGTTGTGTTGAGTGTATACATTTGATTGACGCCAGACGTCATCATGTGATATGTCACGGGCCTTGGCGGGAAATTAACCGTGCCAGTCTGGTACTGCGGCTTCCCTCTTGCACCCATCAGTGCCGTTTCAGGTTTTGAAAGGGAAGTCGGGCACCACGTGACCGATACGGGTCCAGACTATGGGATTCAGAGCGAGTTATTTTTTTTTTAACCATTGCCGTCGTTCTTTCATCAAAACGTGTTGAAAAACTCCCGCAAAAAAAATTGAAATGTGTACCGGGAAATGTCGGCTACCTCTTCCGGCTGAGGGCGCTCTTTAATTGAAAAAAAATGTCATTTCATAGTTAGCAATTTATTTGTAGTTCGTATTTTACTGTACTTTTTGCAATGCAAGGGAAATTCCAGTTGGAACGATTTGTTTAACATCTTTTGTCTAATCCTTTGTCTATTCAAAGTTTGCATTTGCACACGCGCGTAGGTTTCTCTATTAAAAGCATTATTCCGCGTGTGGAATGATGAAATAAAAGCAAAAAGTAGACACCCATACGCCACAATGTAGTACGCGTAGAAAAAAAATGCACACCGCCTTTTCCCGTGTTCACATGTAATTTAGAGAAGTAGTATTACGTAGTCAATATATACATTATGACACGAGTATTCAAGATTGTGTCGAGTGCCTTTCCATTTATATGTATAAATGCATAAAAACATTCTTGAGAGATGTGATATGATATCCAGTCGGTTAGACTTGTTTCAAGACAACAAGTTTTATTATTTTGCGCCCGCAACAAAGCTCGGAACCAGAGTGGACCTTTTGCGCGCACACCGCCAGCGCACCGACCTATAAAAATGTAAACCTTATGTCGCAGTCATACGAGAAACTCTTTTGTGGCCGCAGGCTATTGGTCACGTCTAGAGGAATACCGAGGGTCAAGGTTGACCTCTGACCTCACATCGATACCAATCTTTCACACAACGACATCCTCGGAACACTTCCTCTCCTTAAGGTAATCTTTAGACTGCTAATCGATCTTTCCTGCGTGTCACCACTTTGTACTTTTCAAAAGACAAGGAAATTAGAGTGTCCTGATTGCTTGGATAATCTTGGCATGTACTACACGAGTTATCTAGATCAGAGTTAAAAGACCATGACAAGTAGTCATTACCCATTTGAAATCAAACTTTAATTGAACAAAACTGAATGGAGATAGCGACATCAACGTAATAGAAACTTTTGAGACACTTGGTGGCAGCAAATAACCGGTCCTTGGCTATTGTTTACGTCATTTTGAACATGCACACATCATGACGAAAAGGACCGGTGTGTTTAATATTCTGCCACCATGCGTCTTAAAAGTCTCATTTGGAGGAGTTGGCAACTGCCAGTAAGGGTCTATAATTACGGTGGTAAACTTTGTTAATGATAAAATGCTGCTATATAGATCTTTCACTTCCCTAAAGTACACATATTTTACTTTAATTTATTTATTTCAGAGTGTGTTACTTTTTTCGTTGTGTCCCACTAAACAGCACCCTCTTGCGTCCGTATCCCTGCAGTATCTGGAATATAATCTTGTGTTCATCACTCATACGTGATGACCTAATCATTTTTTTGTGAAATCATCATCTGCTTTTAAACATTCTTAAACTATCTGTTTTCTTCTGACTTATACAGTCATTTGCTTTTATGTCTAAGGCCTAATGTGTGTTCTCCTATTTCTGTCCGCGCTGAAACGGTTGCTCAACTGTAGCGCGCCATCGCCCCCAACCTTGTAATTACGCGTATCCGTAATACGTGCCGCATAGCATCGATTGAACCAAAATAGACCTTAATATTGGAAGATCGCTGACCCCAGCCGACCTTTGCGTTTATCTTACCCCAAACATGGAAATTTGAAGAGCTTAACAAATTATAAGTAATTTCTCTTCCAGCTGGTTATAATTAAAAATACGTGGAAAACTCAGTAAAACTTCTTTCCTTCTCGTCAAAAAAAAAAAATAAACGTTTAGGTTTGGTTAAAAAAAAGGAGATTGACAGCGAAAATTTAATTGAGTTTACAGGATACAAATGTTAGTAAAGTACAGTCCCTGTGATATTTGAGGGTTTTTTAACAAGCCGGAAAATCGCGTTCCTTAATGAGTTGAGATCTGAATTATTACGAAGAGAGTTATACGATTTTTCAAGGGTTACGTAGCTCAATAAAATGTTGTTTTTTTGTGTATAGGCCTTTAAGGGATGAACAATCAGTTTCTCGTGTGCTATCAAATCATAAGGAGTAAAAAATGAAATTTGGAGAATCGTGTTCTGAAGTAAGTACAACATTTAGAAAACCTTGAAATTTCAGACAGCCATGCAAATTCAGAAACCGTGATAGAAAGTATTAGCTCCATCTTCGTTTAAATAAATGAAAATCGGAAATTGCAATTTTATTTATCTTACGCCTATATACTCGTGAACACATTCTCTATGTTTAAACCGATGCAACAAAATAGGCTAAAACCGTGACGTGCGCATTCGCAGTTGTGATACCAAACCGACTTATTTCATTGCTCTTTTACTTTTTGTCGCCTATCGCATGCCGCGTTTCTCTCTATCTAACTGGCCACTCGGGCAGTACACCAACAGCAAAACACGGAAATGTGAACTTCCCATTTTAATCAAGCTTAAAATATAGACCTATGCCAATCCGCCCATAAATTTACCTAAATCAAGAAACGCACGCGCGACAGCTTTAGTATTGGTCCGGTAAGATAAAACTTGTAATACATCACGAGGAAGGCGTGGCGCTGTGAATAAAAAAGAAAATCTGATATCGACTGGACTTGGCGAGGTCGGGCCCTGGACCGATCACGTCATTACATCAACCTCGATTTACGATGGGGATTTCTGCAATCGGTGATTCATACAGGCCTGTCCCAAATATAACTTGCTGAAAAGTGAGTTGTTCAGAGTATGCCGGCCTTGGGATAAGCTAGGGATTATGTTTCGAAGATTATTATAGGCTTGCTGCATTGTGAGTATGGAGTGACCTTTTTTGACTTGACTTAGGTGAAACAGGGGCCAAGCTGGCAATCATTGGCAACTTCAAGGGGTTAAGGGTAATGAACGCCATTTGGAACCATTGAAACAATCGGACAACCGAAATATTATGGAATATCCCACTTGATTGTAAGTGTGTTATGTAGGATCCAGCTTCTTGTCAAATTGCTCCTATAGAATGTTGTCATTTTCTACAAAATAAGAATTGCGTAGCGTGGCGTCAGACACCAAAATGGTAGCCCTGTTGCAGTCGCTGAAAGCAGACATTAACATTGTACCTCAAAACTGCTAGCATTTCATAAAGAGACGCTATTTTCTTTTTTACATTGTTCGTAGGAGTACAATTTAGTTTGGTTACAAACGGGTGTCGTACATTTCATATTTAAATATGTGCCTTGAGAAACCAATACATTAATGGCTTTGCAAAGACTTTAATTTACAAAGAAGTAGAACGACGAAAATACACTTTAAAACCCGGGAAAGGTTTTTATGGTGCCAGTGATATCCGAAAACGTCGCAAGGTTTTGAAAAGCTTATTTCATCAACATTTTGGTCATCTCTGGGATAAACCAGTGTTGGCCTTTAAAGCATCGGGTTTTAAAGAGCATTTCATCATTTCCACCTTTAAATTATCTACAACATAATATTTCAAAGGTATGTTGAAGTCAAGGTACTCGGAAGTGAGCACAAGTCATCGCAAGTCCATCACAAGCCATTTAGTCCCAAGTCACATTAGCTATTCAAAAATAAACAAAATAGGTATTTTCTTTGTTGCTTGTCATCCGTCCCTTGATATTTTGTGAACTAACTTGTGATATACTTGCGATTCTTCACAAGTACCTTGTCTACAACACCTTTGAAGGCACATTTTTTTAATGGTTACTGACTACCGCTGAAGAGTTTTCTTTCCCAAGTGGGGTTTAAGCCTGGGCTACACCATGGTGACGTAAATTTCGTTGCCAGCTTCCCTCGTGTTCGTCTCGGCCTCGCCGTTCTCGGAGTTCACCGACGAGAACACCCAGCTCCCGGTAGGCGGTAGGTCCGACTCCCGTAGGAGCTTCTTCCCGCCGAGTATGCTCTCCGGCCGGGCGTAGATGGGCTCCGTCGGCAAGGGCGGTAGCTTCTTTTGAGACAGATCCGGGCTGGGAACTCCCGGTCCCGCGGTGGACTTGTAGTTGATCAGCGTCGGCGTGGTGGACTGCTTGCCGAACGACGCTGACGCTAAGGTGAGATCCTTGTCTCCACGGACTTTTGTCTTGGTCTGGTTCCGGCAGCAGCACTGGCACAAAACGGCAAAGGCTATGACTAGGATCACCAGGCTCATCCCAGCCTCGCACAGAGCTACAATGATCAGCGGGCTTAGAGTTGAGGAGGATGGGTCGGTCACTGGGGTCGCTGTACTCTCAGACGGCGAGGGGTCTTTGGTAGGCGCAGAAGATGTTGATGTTCCGTTTGTATAGGGGTCCTGGACGGGATTCTGAGATATTGGTACCGTCAGTGACAGCGTGGCTCTCGTAGGATTGTCACCGTCCTGCGCCCGGTGGATGTCCGGGGTCTGCCCGGGGTTTGATGACGGCGGCACTGGCTTCAGCCTTCCGGTGCTGACTCGGCCTCGGAGAACACTCCACGCTGCCTGACCGATGACGGGCTTCGGCGCCGAGCGGTCTCGGCTCCCACCTGCCTCATGCACCTGTTGTCCGGGGTGGTCAGCCCTGCTTCTGGTGACTGCCGAATTCCTGACTCGGACCTCCATGTCCACCACGCGGTACCCACCTCCAGGACTAGGCACCTTGCAGGAAACCACTAACCCCTCATCCTGGGATGTTACCTGGGAGATAACTATCTTAATCCCATCGTGGCTGAGAGAGTACCGAGATACCGGTAGCTGGGGTTCCAGTTTCCATGAGGGTGTCCCCGGTGCGGCGTCGCCGCGTCTGTGCCCCTCATTTGCGGGGCATGACAGGTGAGCGTCGCTTCCCGACACCAGGTCTACCGTGATACGGGTCCTGTTTCCGGCAGGTGGTAGCTCTATGAAGGGTCCCATGGAGCAACTACGAGTAGCCTGTCCGGTCTGGCTCGTTTCATCCCTAAACTCGATCAAGCAAGTCATCCTCTCCATCCTCAATTCAGCCACACCCCTCTGAAACCTCAAATTATATGGCTCTGCTTGATTTGTCTCACTCTCAACTAAAACAACCCCATGCGAATTTCTCAATTTTACGACCATACCTGGTTGGTTATTGAGCACCGTGCATCCAACCGGTGCTGGTTGGTCCAGGCTGGCCGCATCCGATAGCTGTCTAACCGTGGGTCGCAAGCAGCGAACGGATGGTCTCAAGACATCCACGACGGTCAGCATTGCCGGTTTGGACCGGGACCACCGCCTCTCTAGCTCCCAGAATTCCACAACGTAGCAGTGGTACACCCCGGCATCCTCCGGTCGCACGTTGTGGATAAAGAGGTTGAAATTCAAGTCCGGTTTGGACTGGCCATCCTCCACCGTGATCCGAGACAACTTCTCCGGGTCGGTGGTGAGCAAGGACCGGCCACTGGTCTGGAAAGTGGCTTCCTTCATCCAGGCCACGGCTTGGTTGTCAGCCAGCGACGACACCTGGCACTCCAGCTGGGCCGTACGGCCGGTTTGCACTGTCGTGTCTCGCGGCTCCACGACGAAACGTGGTAGACTATCCGTCGAGACCTGGGCTAATAGACCAGCTGCAAAAGTCGCAAACAGAGCGATAACAAAGAGCAACGCAGCCATGACGACTCCAGTATCTCTGCAAAATTGTTGCGATGTTTTAAAATCGAACCTCTTTCAGTCGTGGTAGATAAACGCCATATTTATACCTGTCCAGTACATTTCGGCAAGTTGCATCTCTGTAACGTACTATCACTTCCCAGGTAAATTCGTCTGTTCATGCGGTCACAGTTCCAACCAATACAAGTGCATTTTCAAAGAATCAATGATATAGTCCATTCATGACATTGTTGCCTGCAAGTTATTTATTTCCTCGCATTTCCACAGTCCTCGCTCTAGACGTCCAGGGTAGAAATTATGTCCTTCGACTGCAGTGCAAAGACACGAAAAGGAGCGACTGATTTCGCTGCGCCAAAACTGTGCAACAACCCACGCGTTTATGGTTTATGCAACTCCACGCGCGAAGTCGCCCTCCGAATGACTGCACGATGTCTCGAAGTGTAGTTAAAACACTCTCTCTATCAAAAAAGCCCCCAAGTCTGACTTCCGCTTGAGCAGACTTATGCAGAACTCTACAGGGGAATGAAGTTGTATGCCGCAGTACGAGTGAGACCTTTTTTTCAGTCCCGGACGTGGCTGATGATGACATGTGTGAGTGAAGGGCTTATGTTTGGTACCGTCTCGTGAGGACACAATGATACAAATGTTGATGAGAAATTTCCCGGTGACTCTCTCTTCCTTTTGTTCTCTTAAATTCTCCTTGCATGCAACTGCTGCCAGTGCGCGACTAGGGACCTCCTTCTCTTCACGTCTTAACGATCGAAGTTATTATGATTGACAGGTGCTCACCCTACGACTGTTTCATGTATGTCCCACAATTTTTTCTTCTCAACCACTTGTAATATTAAAGACTTTCAGAAGTGGTGTTTACACATTATGGCATGACACCTAATAGCTTGCTATTTTTGCTTTACTAACAAAAAAAAGTGTCATCCTTGTTCATCGTAGGGATTAATCACATCTTTATTTCTCTATTTATAGCGCCAAGCCACACTGAAAGATTGCCTGGGTTAATTTTACCAAAGAAAGGGTGAAAACTGGAACTACCCAAACTTGGTTGTTCTATAACCAATTGTTTGGGTTAGAATTTCTGCTAAATTCAACCAAAACTTGTGGTCATTCAAGACCAAATTTAATTTGGTCTTGTATGACTACAACTTTTGGTTGAATTTAACATAAATTATAACCCAAACAATTGGTATAGAGCAACCCAAGTTTGGGTAGTTCCAGTTTTCACCCTCTCTTTGGTAAAATTAACCCAGGCAATTTTTCAGTGCATGCAATGCAGCAAATTAGGTCAGTTTTTTTCCCCACACAATTTTCACAATATTGGACACAATCTTTATATTTCCTCAAAACTTCCAAACCCTGCCTTGTGCTTGTTTTTCTTTAAAAAAAAAAATTGAATTCGTACAAATGGCACCATTTCATAACCTTTTTTATCTCACATTCTATCCCAAAGGACAAATATTCATCACTCACTTACTCATGGATACATCTGAACCGTGTCGCGATATGTCTGAAAGGCCTGGCACCAAAAGGTCATCGTGATAATTGTAATTTTGTACAACTAATCTTTTACTCGTCTCTTGTGGGGCAAGGAAATGGGTGTTCCCTCCTCAAACGTTAAAAGCGAAGACGTGGGGGCTAATTTGGTGAAAGTTGTAATTAAATTTGGGGCGGGAAAAGATTGGTGGGATTAAAATTCATTAGGACAAGTCTTAGTCATGAAAGTTCAAGCGGCTGATTTGTCATAACTTGAACCAAGCAATTCTATGAAGTCCTTTCTTGCATAATCTCCTGAACAGCTAAAAAATAACTTCCACGGCTGGTAGCGATAGTGCTGTTTGTATACAGAGATACCCAACCATTTCTTCAATTCCCCTGTCGCAGTGGAAATTCAATTGAAATTACCTTTTTTTGAAAAACGATTGTATTACATTGTATAAGATTTATGCTAATTAGTAATTATCACCTTTTTTTCCTGACTGCTAGGGGCGCGATATTTTTTCTCTAAATTTCCTCCACCAGATACAACCTCGTCCCAATGGCATCGAGCAGTACTCCGGAGTTGCTCAATCCTGAACACAAGGTTGTCTGTGCCATAAGGGAGATTACAAAGACTGGTGTCCATTTTTTCCTTCCAATAATCTATTTATTTAGCGCCCCCTACCGAAAATAATGGCTGGCATAAGGAACAATAATGTAGGCCAACTTGATACAAGCCCTCGTATGTTTTTTTGCCATTTGCGATTTAATTTTCATGCCAAATACACCATCTCAAATGTAAGATGAACAGTGTACATATACCATGAATATTAAACATGTAAAAATGCGCAAACATGTATATGTACGTATATTCACAGTCATGTAGATGTTTTCACCGATTTTGACTACGAAAACATTGTAGACTGCTATTTCTTGAGTTAGAAGTTGAGTTTTTGCAGGACATCGGTATAATACAATTATTGTATGGGTGTGTCAGAATGGCTCAGAAATTGTTTTAAATCGGGACTAAGGGGGTAAAGAAGTCTGCTTAATATCGGAAGGTCAGTCTTTCATTGTTCTCCCCCGTTGTCTGGTGACCAGCGGGAAATGACCAATGATTTGGACGGTCCGAGACCGGCGACCAAGCGCGCTGTGCCTGGTCCCGGCCCACACCGGCGTTTGCGTACAACTGGCCTGATTATCCTGCATCCGTAATAATTCGGTTTGTCAGGATTCTAACAAAAGCCCATGGCCCTCTCTGGATTGATGCGTTTCCTGTTTTGTAGCCCCTACTGGAGCCGATGATCACGAGGTTTTGATTGTGGTCATACAGAGGTCTTGTTTCCTGACTATTCATTCACCCAATTACCTGGATTGTTTCACCAGTTTGCGGACCATTATAATAAAATAGTCTGGTCCCGTTTTGCATCTTGAGACTGTAATTGTCTGCAATAAGATAAGCAGGGGGCTTGACACAATTTACGCGTGTGATCTGGTTACATAAGAACCATGACATTGCTATTACCTGCAATGTCTTGCTTTTGTCGGATTTAACACGAAGTAGGCCTGGGCCTATGACATATTTTTGAGCAAATGAGGCTGTAGCGTCAAACATTAAATAAAACATTCCCTTTACCACGTTTATGATAGCATGATTTAGCAGCTTCACTTCAAAACAATAACAGATTGTTCAAATTGAATTTGAGAATCATACCGATATGAAAAAAGCACGTCAAAAACCCGGGATTCTTTTATTTGTTTGTAGCACAAAATGGCGGCTTTAGGACGCCCTCGCTCGTTGAACATAATATACCATGTGATTGTTTGCAGAATTCGATGCTGTGGTCACGTGATGTCAACCTCTGCCATGATTCTCTTCTGCACTGCTTGTGTATATCTTGCGATATGAAAGGTTAAAACAGTACTGTTGACGTACAGTAGTTTGTGTGTGCCAAATACTATGCCAAAGATGCACTGAGTTTGGGTACCCGGCGGTTGCTTGCAGTCGGCATGACGTCACAGCCTGCACATGGTGGCGGTTTTTTTCCCCCACAATATTTTGTTACCGAAAAATTGATTCATTGCATTGCCTTAATTTTGCAAGTAAGTTACACAGCTGTTAAAGTACACTCATCGTGAATTTGCCTCGTTCTTTCTCGAAAATTAATCCGCATATTATGTTGACTGAGATGTTGACCGTAATTCCGAGTGACACGTCGGGAAGTGAAGGTACAACAGGAAAGGGGCCTGAATCGTTTCCCGGATCTGTCATTTTCTAGTACGGTCTCTCTTATAGCCCGACTCCGAGTGTGAGCAGCCGTGAATATGAGCATTAGCACCCATAGATATCAATGCTCGTGCACCGTACCCCTCGCCCCTCCACCCTCCCTCGGGCTTAAATGTCCCGTTTCCTCTCTATCAGCCTCGATTAGCCCGACCGTTTCCTTGATGGCGTTTTCCGGCGGTTTTTCCCATAAAAAAAACATGTCCAACGCGCCAACAACATCGTCGACTGTACATCTCAATAATTGACCTTGAACGATCGCTCAGTTTTGTACTCTACTCTCTTCTTTCCTTTCAAACAAAACTTCACCATATTCCCTCACAATCGTTTCGGACAATATGTTTCCCATGAAGATATTTCTTCTTTCTTCAGGACTTTGCAGTCTACAGGAAGGAACTGTTTTCCACAGAGAGAGAAATATATCGCGGAGCGTAATCGGTTTCCGGTACAAATTATCTAAAAATACCCCTCTAGTTAGGCCAATCGAGAGGTTTATGTCCCGGGCCCGCGGGCCGTGTGATTAGGCCACAACGGATGTTTTGCTGTACCTTATGGCAGTGAAGATGTGCCCGAAGATTCGCTGCTACTTCGTACCGGTTCTGGTTTATCTTGAGCTACCGGGGACTTGCCCGCGTTTTGCCGGTAATGCGCTTTGCTCACCTCTATCTTGCCTCTATCTTGCATGTGCTTGGTCAAGATAACGCAAAGTGTCGGTCTTTAGGGAAATTTCATAAATCGTCTCCGGTGGAAAACTCTTTTGGGTAAACTCCTAGGGTCTTTTTAAAACTTTTCAGAGGAAGGGACATCCTGGTCTATGGTTTGAGGTGCAGGTAGAGTTTCAGAAGGTGGCAAGCAACTTATTAAAATTCGTTCTAGATCTCATGTGTTAAAAGGAGGCCCAACGGTCGACGGCAATTTACTAGTCGTCAAAAAAAAACCACAAGGCGTATATACCTATCTTGCCGTTTATGACCCATTGTACTTTCGAACGAAAGTTTGATATTTTCTGCCAGCGACTTTTTTTCTTGATTAACTTTGAATAATACTGAATATGACCTTCGTTTTGCACTAATAAAGTAATATTGCACGTTGTGTTGTATTGCATTTTGTATTCATTGTGTTGCACGCATTGAGTTGAAGTTACACCTATTTCGAGGAACGAATACATTTTCAAAGACTCTCATTCAAGCTGAAAGGCCAGGTATGTTTTTGTTTTCTCGTCACATGCCGATGTTTTGACATGTTTGTCCCATTGATAGCACGTGATGGAGGTACCCCAGCGGAAGCTCGCATTACCTTACGGGCCCACTGCCCATTTTGGACGGCGCGTATCACGCACACTCATCCGCTTCCAATTTTCACGTCGGGGTACAAAAATGTTCATCCCAAAATCAAAAGGTTATCGTATGGGCTGTTGTAACGGCTGGCTTCAGAATAAGAAGTTAGAGTATTTGACTGGGTTTAAGTCTGGGAGGATGTTTTGACTTTGGTGAAGGGTTGGAGCGTGATTTTGACTGATTCGCATGAGTTCATGGCACCGCCCCATTTAGGAGATCTTGGGTGGGTATATGGAAGGACGCTCAGTACCGTACATCCCGTGGTAGGGGTGCAACTCCCCGGCGAGATTATCCTCTTTTTGGGGGTAAGAACATAATCTCGAGGGATTAGTTGCATGCAGCCCATGTGCTACTTCATGTATGTGATAATGTGCTATACCATGTGCTTTTTTTAACATATTCCCCTTCATTAAATTGTATTCCATCCCTCAAAATTTGGCGGAAAAAACAGCTTTTGAAGAAGTTTGCAACTATGGACTAAAATCACTTTGTCTTAACTCGAGCCAAATTTGCAGGGAGTGGGGGTGGGGGTACTTAGGGGAGGGCCAAATTGGTTTTATGGAGGGGGGGCACTCATGATTTTTAAACTAGAAAAAAAGTGCCCCACCCCGGTAAATAAGCCGTAGTTTAATATGCCACTGTGCTTAAAGGTAGCATTCTTTCCTACATAACAGAATTCCTTCATCACTTTGAACCAAAGACATGGAAAGACATGAAACATAATTGCCAACTTGTGACGTCATTCAGCACCAGGCCCGACACCCAACCCGCTGGGAGTAAAGGTCGCCCTCTAACGACGGGATGTCCGTAGCACGCATTGTACACCCGACCACAGAATGCAAGACTGGCCACGAGCCTTCCTGTACAACGAACTCCCAAACAAAAAGGTCAGCCAGAATCATTCCCCGTTGAATGAACATCTCAATTGATGACCTTTTGCGAGATTTAACGCTTACATCTGCATTTTATTTCATGAGTTCCTCTGAGACGAAACATTCCAAGGGCCTCGGAATGACTACGGTGGGTCCAAGGGGACGTCAAAGTTTGAAGATAATGTATTCCCCTTTTTGGTGGCTGTTGCAGACTTGCAGTACTGTGTAGTCGTTTCCGTCATAAGTCCTAACAAGTCAATCACAAGTCAATCACACGTCAATTACAAGTCAATCACAAGTCAATTACAAGTCAATCACAAGTCAATCACAAGTCAAACACGAGTCAATTACAATTGAATCACAAGTCAATCACAAGTCAATCACAAATCAATCACAAGTCGATCACAATGTCAATCAAGTCAATCACAAGCCAATCACAAGTAAATCACAAGTCCAATCACAAATCCGGTCACAAGTCAATCACAATTAAGTCAATCACAAGTCATCCAGTCCCAAGTACTCACAAGCTATTTCAGTGAACTGTGATGCAACAATTTCGTTTTCTTTTTCTGCTACAAGTCATGCGACTGCTTGTGAATGGACCGATCCAGTAAGCTCCGCCCATTGCGCACGTGGGCAAATTAACACGTGCTCCTCTCCAATGCCACGCTGCATTTTCCTTCCGCGCGCACCATACGCGCGTGCACGCATGCACGCGTACGCACGGTCGGACATAAATCACGGCTGTGATTGGTCAGAACACCATGGGGCGGTGCTTACTGGATCGGTCCATTGACTTATGATTTACTTGTGACAGTGATGGACTTGATCAAAACACCGACAGAACTTTGTGTTAAGTTTACGCGGATGTTTTCGTACAATGCAACGTTCCACGATAACCTACCACGGATTTCAACGTAACCATGAGAGGCTTTCATTGAATTCAGCGTTTTCATGATGGGTTATCGCCGCATTCCGAGTTGTAAAGATATTCTATGATGGAACTCTATGTTTCCAAGATATTTTATCTCAGTAACGCAGTAACTCGGATGGTCCCACACCATCCCACCGAATGAAGTACAAGTGCAAAGAAAGTGAGCCCGAGAACCTGAGCTTGCAGTGTTGTGTGGGGGCGCTATTATTATTTGCATCGCGGAGCGCCTGGGGTAAACTTGAGAGTCGCGATATTATAAGTGGCCCGGCAACGAAGTTGGACGGCTTTTCATGATCCAATTTTCAATGCGCATCGAATTTAGCATAACAAAGACTACATACATCCACAAAGAAACCATTCGGTGTCCGCCCGCGAGATTTTATTGCCCCACGATCCATGATATGGTGTCTGACTTTAGTGCGATATGCCTGTATGGGTTCCAACTCTGATGGGAACATGGTACGTGTTGTGTTCTTAAGCAAGACACTTTAGTACAATATCAGCTTTTCACCTGAGAAAGGATGTTTAACTCATTAAGCGTTCGGAATATCCAATGGTAAAATACATGGCACTGTACGTGGAAAGATTTCCATATAGGAAGTTCACTCAACACCCTGTGTACAAACCCTATGAGATTGGACTGAACAATTCTAAGTGTTTTCTTTTCTAAGAAAAAATTTTTTCTCACTGCTCAAATTGACTTGATGACATGAAATGATGTATCTGGGGGCTTGCTTGTCAATAGTCAATAAAGAGGAAAATTAGTGGTATATATAACTTTCCACTTTTTATTGCCCCCCCCCCATCCCCTCCGTCCCCTCACCCCAATACCCGGAGCTAGCTGGCGACGGTGCTGATAATGATCCCATCTCCCATCAGTATTTGCTTCATGTTGTTCAATGCAATTTATATTTGACCCAATAAGGTCACAGGTCATGATTCACAGGTCAAATCGTCAAGTCAAAAGGTCAATGTTTGAGTCAGATATCATCACGTGGCGTAAGTCGGTTCGCACTGTGGCAGTTGGCCTCGATCCGATACACGAAGCCGTCATTCAATAGTCGTTGGGTGAAGGACCCGACATCTGATGGATCTAGGGGAAACTGCATATGGGCCACGCCCCCCCCAAAAAAAATTAAAGGTGAATAAAGTACAAAACAAAAAGAAAGACGAGAAAGCCTGTTTTGCCAAAAGTAACTCACGAAATTATTATTGAAAAGCTCACTTGGTATAATAATAAATTTCTTTTCGAACCGCGCAATTAAGAAATTATTCAATATTGATATTTCAAAACTCTCATCCAATAAAAGTTGTCGGTTTGTCACGGCAAATACGTAGGGGATATTTTCTTTGATGAACGAAAGCATTCTTTTTAAAAAGAAATTGCAAAATAATTTTGGGGAGTTCGAGAGCGACGTCACCAGAAAGTAATTTAACGATTGCGACATTTTTCGCCGAAGATAATAAACAAACAACTCTATTGTGGGAACCGGATATACAAAGGTTGTTTTTAAACAGGTTAAGCAGTTAGTAGACATGATTGTGCAACGCAATGGGAATTCTTTTTAACAGTTTCGACACCGCGCGTACTTGCGCAATTAAATGACGTCATCGGGAGTTCCTAAAGGTAAGACGCATGCGTCAAATTTGACCTTTGACATCATCAATAACCTTTGTGCCGCTATATTTTTTACGCAGATGACAGCTCACACTGCGACAATAACAATGTCAAAAGCTGTGATTTTCTCCTCGAAAACAGCCCCAGTTTGATGACATTTCGGTTCAAGAGTGAAGGGTAATTGGTGTATAAATTCAGGGGACCTTCAGGGGTAGTTTTAAATTATGAAATCGGGGGACGAGTGGCGGGAACCGACGGAGAACGATTCTTCGGGGAACGACAACATGGCGGCCGCCGTGGCTTCGCTACAAAGGGAACACATGGAGTACGACAGCACGATCACGAGCGGTGACGATGAGCAGCAGTCGGCGGGGGTTAGGCGACAATCGACGGGGGACATCCCGTACGAGGACTTGCCCAGGGCGCTTATTGCCACCAACATCCCGGACGATGTTTTCTGTGATGAAGCAAAGAAGGTAAGGTGAACGCAACTTAAAGACAAATTCCTTTCTTCTTATTTAAACATGTTAAAGATAAGATAGTGGATATTTTGCCGGAGGTAATGACGGCAAACTAACGTTTACTAAAGGTTTTTGGCGCATATATCCATCAACAGAGGAGAGGGCGCTGTAGATAAGAAGATAGGCTGAATAAATTCCCAGCAAAAGCAAAAAAGTGTTTTCGTTTTTGGTAAATGTTTAAGCAAAGGCTCTAGTAAGCGGATGTCTCGGTTCGATTTCACGAGCACCACATTTAAAAAAAAATTTCTCATCCCCAAATAAATAAGAATATTCTTCTTTATTATTTTCAAATAATTTTTTTGCAGAGTATTACATTTTCTTTTTTTTTTTTCAGGTTTGTGGCTCTTTTTTTTTTTTTTTAAAAGAAATATAGTAGAAATTAAAATAAAATCTGAATCCCATCTTGTTGTTAATAGTTACAACATTTTTGGCATGGAGCCAGACTAAAATTGTCACCGGAAAATGTTTTTAAGTACAAAAAAACAGTAACTGCGCATGTTCAGTGCATATCCGGCAAACTAACGTTTACTAAAGGTTTGCCGTCTCCGGCAAAATATACACTGCCTAAAGATAATGATTAGCTTGAGAAATTCCAGCGCCGATGCTCGTCGGGAACTCACATGTAGAGCTGGACTCTGGAGGTCAATGTACGTTGTTGCCAGCGGTAAAAAATGGCTGCAAAATCATAATTCCCTCCCGCCTATATTTTAGTAAAAATTTGTTCTGTTTTAAGTCAATCCTTTGTTTCATGAATTTTTTGTATAATTTGAATATTTAAAAAGTTACTTAAGCTGTTTGTGTAAAATGTTACTTAAGCTGTTCATGAAGTACTAGGCCCTACTAAGCTGAAAATTGTGTGGTTCAAGGATTTTAATGTTCCTCGCAATCTTTTTGCAGAAAGCTTTTGAGGACCTTTTCTGCGCTTTTGGGGAGAACGTCCACTTTGTTTACCTTCCAAGTTTCCAGAGAGTCCGAGTGGGCTACGACACGCCCGAGCAAGTAGTCCGCGCCCGAATAGGAATGCATCAAAAACAGATATGCGGACAGCAAATTAAACTATTCTTTTTACAGGTAAAGCATTTACTGTAGGTTAAAAGTTATGTGGTACTCTGGTAGCCAGTTCATTTGGCTTGAAAATTGACACAAATGCAATGTCCATCGCAAGTCTATCGTAAGTCGATCACATGTCAATCACAAGTCCCAACACAAGTCCATCACAAGTCCATCCCAACTTTATCACAAGTCTATTGCAAGTCTGTCACAAGTCCATCGCAAGTTCATCACAAGTCAATCACAAGTCCATCAAAAGTCCATCACAAGTCCATCACAAATCTATCACAAGTCAATCACAAGTCCACCACAAGTCCATCACAAGTCCATCACAAGTCCATCACAAAGCCATCACAAATCTATCACAAGTCCATCTCAAGTCCATCACAAGTCCATCACAAGTCCATCACAAGTCCATCACAAATCTATCACAAGTCCATCACAAGTCCATCACAAGTCCATCACAAGTCCATCCCAACTTCATCACAAGTCTATTGCAAGTCCGTCACAAGTCCATCACTAGTTCATCACAAGTCCATCACCAGTCCATCATAAGTCCATCACATGTCAATCACAAGTCCATCATAAGTCAATCTTATGTCAATCACAAGTCCAACACAACTGCATCACAAATCTGTAACAAGAGTGAAGAGTCACAAGTCACAAGCTATTCAAATGAACTGTGATGACAGCATTCCTTGTGATGCCAGGGACAGGCTAAGTTGTGACCGAACTTCTGACCGGAATTGTGATTAACTTATGACTGGACTTCCCATTGACTTGTTATTTACTTGTGAATTGGCTTGTGAGTAAGTAGTAACTGGATTTGTAATGGACTTGTGACTGACTTGTGATTTCCTTGTGATGGACTTGTGACTAGACTCTTGATTGGTCTTGTGAGTTACTTGTGATCGGACTAGCGATTGACTTGTTATTTACTTGTGACTGCATTTGTAATTGACTTATGACTGAATTCGGGCGATTCACAATGCAGTGCGCCACCAAGAGTTTGCCATGGAGAGTCAACTTTTCAAGTTTACGGTCGACAAAATATGGCCCATTTGAATGAGTGTCATAGACACTTGAGCTAATTTGTTATAGATTGGGGCACAGCGTTCTGCCGCCTTAATTGATACAAAGAAAAGAAAAGGGCAAACATATACTCGAATCATACGCTTACGAAACTACTGACCGGAAAAAAAACGAACAATTTCAAATGTCCCGCGCTGGGAATTTGTCGACCATCTCCCACAATGCACTGGGAAAAATGAACTCTCCGTGGCAAACTATTGGTGGCGCTCTGCATTGTGAATCGCCCGAATTGTGATTGACTCGAGATTGACTTGTGATTGGACTTGTGATTGACTTGTGAGTTACTTGTAACCAGAATGAGCAACAGACAAAGTTCCTTTTCTTTCCTTTTCTTGCAGCCAGTGAAATTCAACAGCAGTAGTTCCTCGCTGGAACCCCCAAAGCCAACAAAACAGTTTCTCCTGTCGCCGCCCTGCTCGCCCCCGGTGGGATGGGAACAGCCAAAGGAGTCCCATCCAGTCATCGACTACGACGTCCTGGCGGCATTAGCCAACTTAGCACCTGGTGAGTCTGTTGTCATGCTCTCAGGTTACCAGTGAAATGGTTAGAGGGGGGATCATTTTCCTGGGGGAGGCCAAAGAGAAGGCTTGCCACATTATGGATAGGGCGGCAGTCAAGCGAAACTGCCCATTTTTGAAACATTTTTGGTTATATTTTGTAAATTGTTCTCAGGGGAAAGCCACGAGCTTCACGCGGCCGACAACAACAAGCCGGGGATCTTCGTCCACCCCTGCGAAGACCCGCCCCCAAAGGGGCCCAAGTTGAAGATCGAACACACACGCCGACCGGAGCCCAGCTAGTCAGGTTCCCTTACCCCCGGCGCTTTGCCACACGTATCAGGTTCTAATTGTTCAGTGATGATAGGAACAAGACCAAGCTGGTCCCAGAGCACACAGAAATATATTCAATGCATGCGGTTAACAGAATGGGGCGTATTTAGCCCATTCCGAGGTAATCCTATACAATAGCACTGCCAGGGGCTGTCTTCACCACTCTATAAATAGTAGTCTCCTTCCTAAGACTGGATTTGATTTTATATTTTCCTTTTTTTGCAGCCAGTCCCGTGACAATCACCGTTGAGGTGAATCAAATCCAGTCTTGGCAATATTGGCAGCGCTACCCAGTAATTCCAGGCTTGAATACAATGCATGTGAGGTATGCTCGGAATTTCCTGGGTAGCGCTGCCGATATTGCCAAGATTGCATTTGATTCTTCTTGTTGATCTCGATCGTCACAGACCGACTGTATACGGGAATGAAATCAAAATCCAGTTTTGGATTAAGACTATTCTCCAATCAGTGGGAGTCAGTCAGTCAGTCAGTCAGTCATCGAGGTGCAAGGAATACTGTAGGCTGATATGTAATATAGCAAATATTACATATGTAACATAGTAAATATTACATATCAACCACCTTTCATCGTCCACAGTAAACCCACATCTTACATTGTGTAAAACTTTATGCCAATTTCAGGCAAGAGTCGTTTGAAACGATTGCAACATGGTTTTTTTTTTGCTCAAGTTCCTCCTATTTATTTGAAACGTTCAACTAATAATTCCATTCATTTAGCTCTCCACGACACTGAAAACGAGTCCTAGTCTGAAACAGATTTGTGGCTGAAACTTTGTTACGATTGTTGCATTTCAAAAACATGAAGATCCCTGTGAAACCTACTGACTCTCACGGAGTTGTGCTCGTTGGCGCCAGTTCGCACGAGAACTTTGCTCAAAGATTTTTGGGCGTGCACTATACCCTCACATCATAGCACCGTCGATTATGAGCAGTTTTGGGCTTAAACCATAGTTCATAAGTCCATTTCTCATGAGCAATTTACATGTAAAACTACCATCCACCTTTTTGTGATACCTTTGTTGACAAATTGCACGTTACAATTTCCATTCTTTGCATCCATAATAACCTTCGCCAGCTTCTGTATTATATGCAAAATCATTTTTCCTTTCAGTGGTTCTCTCTGTACATAAATATGAACAGGTCTGTTGAGAACCAGTTATGCTAATGTACACGTCAGGGTTCAGCCCCAAAAAGCTGACAAGAGTAGTATGGGCTCCGTGCGCCAACAAAAGAGGGCGCGTTTTCACCACTTTTGAGAGCTCCGTGGACGGGACACACAGCGTGTGCGTACTGGTTCTCGCGCGACTTTCTGAATGTGCCAAAGCTATTAGCCATAGCGTCTTCACGTGAGCGTCAGGTTTCCCAGACTCATCCTCACCCCCAATAACTTTGGATCATTGGAAATATGCAGTGGGTGGAACGGGAACCAGCCTAGGTCTCCCCCAACTCTCCTTTCCTGGCCATTGAAGGAGTACTTGTGCACGGAGCCCATAATCGTCAGTGTTGTAGTCGAGTCCATCACAAGTCCATCACATGCCCATCACATGTCCATCACATGTCCATCACAAGTTCATCACATGTCCATCACAAGTTCATCACATGTCCATCACAAGTCCATAACATGTCCATCACAAGTTCATCACATGTCCGTCACATGTCCGTCACAACTCTGACAAAGACATTCTTTTGTCATTGTTCATCCTCTGTGATAGACTCGACTACACCGCTACCACGAATCACGCATTCTAGTGAAGTTACTGGAAGTATTGTTTGCCATACTTCATCCTACAACTTGCTAAATGCTTAGACTTGACTAGTCATTGCCTCAGAACCAGTTTACTGGATTAAAGCTGATTTCCCGGTTAAATGTTTAAACCACAGTGAAAAGCAACGTAGCACCTTTTTCACTTTTCCCAATTCACGCCTCAAACTTTAACGTTAATGTAAATGTCACGCTATGTTGAATCGTGTATCAGTTGCAAATCTTCGCAGCACTTTTTCGTTTTTGCCTTCAAGTTTAGCGACAATTCACGACAGAAGTCGTTTTCAAGTCTTCAAAGTTCTAACATCCCATCCGTCCTTTGTGCTTCACCAATTATAATTATAATTCTATGTTAAAAAAAAACACCACCTGAAATAAGAATTTTTTTAAATTTCAAATTCGATGTTCTAGTGGTGGTTCTACGAGAATTCTGAGACGATATCCTTGTGTTTTTTTAATATACAGTTGGTGTCCAGAAGGTTGCGTTTTTTTATTTCCCTAGTCAATGTGGTTTTGTCCGAAAAATCACCCGTGTATAGATTTTAGTATTCCTGTATATTGAGATATTTAAACACCCGTACCCAACTTGTGCCATATAAACCCACTCTCCGATGTGTGTGGTAGCGAACTTTTTATTTTGATAACTTTTACATTTTGTGTTTGTCTGTTATTAAGAAAAAACAAAATCCGTTTTAGCACGATTTTAAATATGTATGTGCTTTCATTGTCTTGTCGTGTCAGTAGCTGTATGTTGTATGGACTGGCTCCAGGATTTACTGGCTTGCAAAGTATTTGAAAAAATTGTATTAAGATACAGGGACAACCTCGTTCCCAGGGTGTCGAGCAGTACGCGCCCACCACTACCTGCTCTCTCGCCCTGGTATTGGATCATTTGCAAATTCACAAATTTTGCAATACATATGCAAATTAGGAATAGTCTGGTGCCTGCCTGTGCTTTACCTTAGCATTCGTTTTTACATGTGGCGTCTGGGGTAAAAACAGAATCAATTTGTCGCGGCGTGAGGTACGAAAACACACCAAAAAAATTTGAAGTTGAAATGTTACAATCTTATCCAGCCAATATGCAGTATCACATTTGGAATTAATATGAGCAAATTGTATAGGAAAGGAGTATTTTTGAGAAGGCGTGGAGGCTACAATTAACCTTAAAACATGGATTGCACATTGGAAATAACAATACCAAGTACACCATAAATCCATTACCAGCCAATTGCGGTAACGAATCAGGATACGGAAAGAAAGTTTCCTATCCAGGGCTTACTTTTGGAAACGAGGTTGGTAATAAAGTAAGCACTGGGGATGAGGTTGGTAGAGAGACGGCTGTAGGCTGGCTCTCTGGGACCGGCACTCATTTTTAAACTCTGTATCTTTAGAAGTGCAACCTCGCGTACGTTATACTTGCATTCTTTTGCTTTATAGCCAGTAAGACATCTGCACTTGAAATCCAGAGGTTCTGGGTTAGAATCTCTCCTCAGAAATTTCTTTCAGAAACGTTTCAAAAGCACAAAGCATATAGTGTCACAAAACTTAAGTTACAAAAAATCTATTCAGCAACACCTTATTTTGATAACAGTTTAAGCGTTTAAACAACTAAAGACCAAATTTTTACTACTGTTTACTGAAGCATGTGAAATCACTATGTCTTGTTTGTGTCAAAAAATAACACAGGAGGTGGATGGTTTTTTATCTTTTACTAAACTCACTCAGAACACTTTCGTCTTTACACTTACTTGATAATTGAGGCAGGAGCTCAATCTTTAAATGATTTCTTTCACTTTTTTATTTGGGGAAAATGTCAGTTATTTTCCTCGTTACGAAACACCGAAGCACAGAAATGTTCACTGTGGTCAAGAAGTATTAGAACACCAATTTTTTTGTGTGGTTGTTGAGATATGCAGATGAGTTTATGATAACTTTTTATCCGACGATTGTCAAGCTATATACCACTTATCCACTTGTATTTTTGGCTTTGTCAGATAGACGATTTGGGCACATGGTCACTGTACACATACGAGGCCCCCTTCAATGGTGGACGCATTGAACTAGCTATTGTACAAAGCAACTGCTCCATGACGGATTATCTGAACAATAGCTAGCACAATACGTTCGCCATTGAAGGGGGCCATCGTGATAGAAGTGCAGCATGCCCGGATTGGTCAATACACAAAGGGTTAAAAGTGGACACAAAATTGGTTTGAATTTTTTTTACGTGTTCACTAATAGTCAACTTCTTTCACAAATTTATAATATAATTTAGGTTTATCTTAAAAGTAGGGTAAACAGTTGCAGAATTATCGTGATTTTACCCATAAACATGATAATCTTACGGTGTTATCAAATGTTATTTTTATTTGAAGGAACGATGAACAGTTTGGACTTGTCACCCTTTAGAAAAACCCGAAAACAATAATAAACAAAATGGGGGGAAAATCAACTTCCAATTTTTTAAGCAAGCTTTAAAACCAGGGCACAATTTCATGGTGCTTCTGAAATCATTACTTAAAAAATAAAATAGAAAAATTAAAAACAAATTAGCAGAATATTTATACAAGGAAAAATCTGATATGAAGTACTCATAGGTAACATACACCACATTGCAATATGGTTTGAACCTATTTTTGGCTAAGCAACTATGTTCTGTGCTTACAAGCTTCTATGCTTAGAAGATCCATGGAATTGGAATAGAAAAAAAAATAGGCTGCATAAATTAAACTTCACTTAATCAAAACTTCTGACAGTAAAATAATTATGTCATTGTCCAAGTTTTACAGTTTAAAAAGTATGTTATCATTTTTTGGAAGCAATGATTGTACATGTATGTGATTTATTTATTATTTATATATAATGTACTATATCAAAATAAAATATGTCGTCATATGAATGTCAGTGGGCAGGTTGGATGGCTGATCTTTAAGTGTGTGAATTTGATTCTAAAATTACAAAAAGTCATGCAAAAATAATCAATTTATTGATCATTTTTTTAAATATTTTTTTTTAATGATTTTGCCCCAAATTCTGTACAGAGACACAGTTGTCCAGCAATCGAGTAGAAATGTGTAGGAAGTTTGGAGCAATTTGATTTTTTGGCCAAAGTTGAAAATATTACCAGGGTTTAGCCTTGCATTTTTAATCGAATTCGACCTCAAAATGACTTTTCTCAAAACGACACAAAAATTACTCTTGATGGAAGGGGAGTATCCTTCAATGCTGAGACTGCTATAATTTCGACGATTATTGCAAAAATAATCAGTTTTTGAAGAAAACATTAATAATTTTGACTGGTTTTGCCCCAAAATATTTACGCTTTTTTTCTTTTCAGGCAATTTTCTCCAAAAATCGAGTTTAAATACGTTCTAGGGTCCCTTAGGCATCTTTCCAGGAAGTTTGGAGCAATTTAATTTTTTGGCCAAAATTCAAAATATTACAAGGGGGGGGGGAGGTAGCCTTACATTTTAAATAGAATTTGACCCCCAAAAACGACACCAAAATTACTCTTGATGGAAGGGGAGTATCATGCAATACTGACACAGCTTTGATTTCGACGATTAGGTAGCCATGCGCGTCGGCAAAATGAAAAGTTTTTTTCAATACAAGATGATGTTTCAAAACCGCCAAACTCACTGGTTTGACTGGAATTCTGCAATTTTAACGTGTTTTTAGATGGGGTTATGATCGAGAATAAGATTTATGACTAAGTTTAGTCGAGCACCATTTGCAGTCATCAGCCGACATTTGAAGCAAAAAAAAAAAAACAAAAAGTAAAAAAAAAAAGCCAGACTTTTTTTTTTGGCCTTAGGGGAAAATAATCAATTTTTGAAGAAAACATTAATAATTTGGAATGATTTTGCCCCAAATTTTGACGCATTATTTCTTTCAATGGCGATTTTCTCCAAAAAATCGAGTTCTGTTCTAGGGTCCCTTTGGGCATCTTTCCTGGAAGTTTGGAGCAATTTCATTTTGGGGCCGAAATTAGAAATATTACAAGTTAGCCTTACATTTTTCATCAAATTTGGTAAAAAAAGGAAAGACTTTTCCCCAAACGACGCAGAAATAACTTTTGATAAAAGGAAAGTATCATACAATATTAAGACTTCCATTCTTTCGAAGATTTGGGCACAAATCATCGATTTATTAAGAAAAAAAACTTATTTTTCACTAATTTTGACCCAAGTTTTCGACTAATTGTTACTGTCTAACGGCACATCTGTCCAGAAATCGAGTTGAAATGTATTCTCGGGTGTCTTATGGGACACTCCGTATTTTATCGTCATGCAACAATTTCTTACAAAAGAGGGCGCGCTACACAAACACTGCTCACTGCGCTCCGCCGTATGGCCGTTCGAGATGTAAACACAGTTATTGTGAAAACGGGAACTCAAGATAAACACAATGTATTGCAATGAAATTTCCTGTAATATTTTGCCATGGTATTTGACACGAAACTCTAGAAAATTGACAGGAACCACCGAAGAATGAATGTAATATAATTTAAAGAAATTACAGTATGAAGGACACTCCGTATTTTATCGTCATGCAATTCCGAACAACAACTCCAGGAATGCAAGATTGTTTAAACTGAAATTTCGTGCAATTCACTTTTACGATGTGTAACAGAGGTGTATTGAATATCATGAGGAACGGTCCAATAATAAAAATAATATGATCGTAACAATGTAGTGTTGTACACGCAGAAAATACACATTGATTTTCATTCGGATTGCATTTGTCGCGCTTAAAACACTTTATTGTTACAGTCAATATAGCTTCATTGTTTGACGGTTTCTTATTAAATTAAATCTCGTAATGTTAAACATAATGATAAATCACTAGACGAAATTTCAATTTAAAATATCTTGTATTTCTGGAGTTGTTGCCCCCCAAACGAGTTTGGTGGTGGATAATTATCGAGACCACTATTTGTGTGGCGCGCCCTCTATCAAAAGAATATTGGTGCAGATGCTGCACTATTTAACCAAAAATACAACTCAGTTTCCGATCAAAAACTCAACAAATACGAGATGTTTTGAACTGACATTTTGTGCAATTAATTTCCACGATGTGTAACAGAGGTGTATTGAATATCATGAGGAACGGTCCAATAATAAAAATAATATGATCGTAACAATGTAGTGTTGTACACGCGAAAAATACACATTGATTTTCATTCCGATTGCATAAGTCGCGCTTAAAACACTGTATTGTTACAGTCAATATTACTTCATTGTTTGACTGTTTCTTACAAAATTATATCTCGTAATGTTAAACCTGATGACAAATCACTAGACGAAATTTCAATTTAAAACATCTTGTATTTCTGGAGTTGTTGCCCCCCAAACGAGTTTGGTGGTGGATAATTATCGAGACCACTATTTATGTGGCGCGCCCTCTATCAAAAGAATATTGGTGCGGATGCTGCACTATTTAACCAAAATAACAACTCAGTTTCCGATCAATAACTCAACAAATACTAGATGTTTTGAACTGACATTTTGTGCAATTAATTTCCACGATGTGTAACAGAGGTGTTTTGAATATCATGAGAAACAGTCCAATAATAGAAATAATATGATCGTAACAATGTAGTGTTGTACACGCGAAAAATACACATTGATTTTCATTCGGATTGCATTTGTCGCGCTTAAAACACTGTATTGTTGCGGTCAATATTGCTTCATTTTTTGGCGGTTTCTTATGAAATTATATCTCGTCGTGTTAAACATGAGGACAAATCACTACACGAAAAATAAGTTTAAATCTTCTTGTATTTCTGGAGTTGTTGCCCCGAAACGAGTTTGGTGGTGGATAATTATCGAGACCACTATTTATGTGGCGCGCCGTCTATCAAAGGAATATTGGTGCAGAAATTACTTTTGATGCAAAGGGAGTATCATACAATATTCAGTCTGCCATTATTTCGAAGATAAGGGCACAAAATAGTCGATTTTTTTGAATAACGGATCTTATTTTTAACTGATTTTGACATAAATTTTCGACGCATTGTTCCTGTCTAAGGGCACATCTGTCCAGAAATCGAGTTGGAATGTCTTCTAGGGTCCCTTAGGCATCTTTCCTGGAAGTTTGGCGCAATTTCATTTTTTGGCCAAAATTGAAAAAATTGCAAGGGGTTAGCCCTACATTTTTCATCAAATTTGGCCAAAAAATGACTTTTCTCCAAATGACGCAGAAATGACTTTCGATGCAAGGAGAGTATCATACAATATTCAGACTGCCATTATTTCGAAGATTTGGGCACAAAAATGATATTTATATAAAGTGATTTTGACCCAAATTTTCGACACATTGTTCCTGTCTAAGGGCAAATCTGTCCAGAAATCGAGTTGGAATGTCTTCTAGGGTCCCTTAGGCATCTTTCCTGGAAGTTTGGCGCAATTTCATTTTTTGGCCAAAATTGAAAAAATTGCAAGGGGTTAGCCTTACATTTTTCATCAAATTTGGCCAAAAAATGACTTTTCTCCAAATGACGCAGGAATGACTTTTGATGCCAGGACAGTACCATACAATATTCAGACTGCCATTATTTCGAAGATTTGGGCACAAATAATCGATTTATTGAGAAAAAAATCATATTTATTAGTGATTTTGACCCAAATTTTCGACACATTGTTTCTGTCTAAGGGCAAATCTGTCCAGAAATCGAGTTGGAATGTGTTCTAGGGTCCCTTAGGCATCTTTCCTGGAAGTTTGGCGCAATTTCATTTTTTGGCCAAAATTGAAAAAATTGCAAGGGGTTAGCCTTACATTTTTCATCAAATTTGGCCAAAAAATTACTTTTCTCCAAACGACGCAGAAATGACTTTCGATGCAAGGAGAGTATCATACAATATTCAGAAAGCCACTATTTCGAAGATTTGGGCACAAATAATCGATTTATTGAGAAAAAAAATTATATTTTTTTTTACTGATTTTGACCCATATTTGCGACGCATTGTTCCTGTCTAAGGGCACATCTGTCCAGAAATCGAGTTGGAATGTCTTCTAGGGTCCCTTAGGCATCTTTCCTAGAAGTTTGGCGCAATTTCATTTTTTGGCCAAAATTGAAAAAATTGCAAGGGGTTAGCCTTACATTTTTCATCACAGTTGGCCAAAAAATGACTTTTCTCCAAATGACGCAGAAATGACTTCTGTGCCAGTAGAGTATCGTACAACATTCAGACTGCCATTATTTCGAAGATTTGGGCACAAATAATCGATTTATTGAGAAAAAAAATCATATTTATTAGTGATTTTGACCCAAATTGTCGACGCATTGTTCCTGTCTAAGGGCACATCTGTCCAGAAATAGAGTTGGAATGTGTTCTAGGGTCCCTTAGGCATCTTTCCTGGAAGTTTGGCGCAATTTCATTTTTTGGCCAAAATTGAAAAAATTGCCTTACATTTTTCATCAAATTTGGCCAAAAAATGACTTTTCTCCAAATGACGCAGAAATGACTTTCGATGCACGGAGAGTATCATACAATATTCAGACTGCCATTATTTCGAAGATTTGGGCACAAATAATCGATTTATTGAGAAAAAAATGATATTTATATAAAGTGATTTTGACCCAAATTTTCGACACATTGTTCCTGTCTAAGGGCAAATCTGTCCAGAAATCGAGTTGGAATGTCTTCTAGGGTCCCTTAGGCATCTTTCCTGGAAGTTTGGCGCAAGGGGTTAGCCTTACATTTTTCATCAAATTTGCCCAAAAAATGACTTTTCTCCAAACGATGCAGAAATGACTTTTGATGCCAGTAGAGTACCATACAATATTCAGACTGCCATTATTCCGAAGATTTGGGCACAAATAATCGATTTATTGAGAAAAAAAAATCATATTTATTAGTGATTTTGACCCAAATTTTCGACGCATTGTTCCTGTCTAAGGGCACATCTGTCCAGAAATAGAGTTGGAATGTGTTCTAGTGTCCCTTAGGCATCTTTCCTGGAAGTTTGGCGCAATTTTATTTTTTGGCCAAAATTGAAAAAATTGCAAGGGGTTAGCCTTACATTTTTCATCAAATTTGGCCAAAAATTGACTTTTCTCCAAACGACGCAGAAATAACTTTCGATGCACGGAGAGTATCATACAATATTCAGACTGCCATTATTTCGAAGATTTGGGCACAAATAATCGATTTATTGAGAAAAAAAATGATATTTATTAGTGATTTTGACCCAAATTTTCGACACATTGTTCCTGTCTAAGGGCAAATCTGTCCAGAAATCGAGTTGGAATGTCTTCTAGGGTCCCTTAGGCATCTTTCCTGGAAGTTTGGCGCAATTTCATTTTTTGGCCAAAATTGAAAAAATTGCAAGGGGTTAGCCTTACATTTTTCATCAAATTTGCCCAAAAAATGACTTTTCTCCAAACGATGCAGAAATTACTTTCGATGCAAGGAGAGTATCATACAATATTCAGACTGCCATTATTTCGAAGATTTGGGCACAAATAATCGATTTATTGAGAAAAAAATCATATTTATTAGTGATTTTGACCCAAATTTTCGACGCATTGTTCCTGTCTAAGGGCACATCTGTCCAGAAATAGAGTTGGAATGTGTTCTAGGGTCCCTTAGGCATCTTTCCTGGAAGTTTGGCGCAATTTCATTATTTGGCCAAAATTGAAAAAATTGCAAGGGGTTAGCCTTACATTTTTCATCAAATTTGGCCAAAAATTGACTTTTCTCCAAACGACGCAGAAATGACTTTCGATGCACGGAGAGTATCATACAATATTCAGACTGCCATTATTTCGAAGATTTGGGCACAAATAATCGATTTATTGAGAAAAAAAATGATATTTATTAGTGATTTTGACCCAAATTTTCGACACATTGTTCCTGTCTAAGGGCAAATCTGTCCAGAAATCGAGTTGGAATGTCTTCTAGGGTCCCTTAGGCATCTTTCCTGGAAGTTTGGCGCAATTTCATTTTTTGGCCAAAATTGAAAAAATTGCAAGGGGTTAGCCTTACATTTTTCATCACAGTTGGCCAAAAAATGACTTTTCTCCAAATGACGTAGAAATGACTTCTGTGCCAGTAGAGTACCATGCAATATTCAGACTGCCATTATTTCGAAGATTTGGGCACAAATAATCGATTTATTGAGAAAAAAAATCATATTTATTAGTGATTTTGACCCAAATTTTCGACGCACTGTTCTTGTCTAAGGGCACATCTGTCCAGAAATCGAGTTGGAATGTCTTCTAGGGTCCCTTAGGCATCTTTCCTGGAAGTTTGGCGCAATTTCATTTTTTGGCCAAAATTGAAAAAATTGCAAGGGGTTAGCCTTACATTTTTCATCAAATTTGCCCAAAAAATGACTTTTCTCCAAACGATGCAGAAATGACTTTCGATGCAAGGAGAGTATCATACAATATTCAGACTGCCATTATTTCGAAGATTTGGGCACAAATAATCGATTGATTGAGAAAAAAAAATCATATTTATTAGTGATTTTGACCCAAATTTTTGACGCATTGTTCCTGTCTAAGGGCACATCTGTCCAGAAATAGAGTTGGAATGTGTTCTAGTGTCCCTTAGGCATCTTTCCTGGAAGTTTGGCGCAATTTCATTTTTTGGCCAAAATTGAAATAATTGCAAGGGGTTAGCCTTACATTTTTCATCAAATTTGGCCAAAAAATGACTTTTCTCCAAATGACGCAGAAATGACTTTCGATGCAAGGAGAGTATCATACAATATTCAGACTGCCATTATTTCGAAGATTTGGGCACAAATAATCGATTTATTGAGAAAAAAAATCATGTTTATATAAAGTGATTTTGACCCAAATTTTCGACGCACTGTTCCTGTCTAAGGGCACATCTGTCCAGAAATCGAGTTGGAATGTCTTCTAGGGTCCCTTAGGCATCTTTCCTGGAAGTTTGGCGCAATTTCATTTTTTGGCCAAAATTGAAAAAATTGCAAGGGGTTAGCCTTACATTTTTCATCAAATTTGCCAAAAAAATGACTTTTCTCCAAACGATGCAGAAATGACTTTTGATGCCAGTAGAGTACCATACAATATTCAGACTGCCATTATTTCGAAGATTTGGGCACAAATAATCGATTTATTGAGAAAAAAAATCATATTTATTAGTGATTTTGACCCAAATTTTCGACGCATTGTTCCTGTCTAAGGGCACATCTGTCCAGAAATCGAGTTGGAATGTGTTCTAGGGTCCCTTACGCATCAATCCTGGAAGTTTAGCGCAATTTCATTTTTCGGCCAAAATTGAAAAAATTGCAAGGGGTTAGCCTTACATTTTTCATCAAATTTGGCCAAAAAATTACTTTTCTCCAAACGACGCAGAAATGACTTTCGATGCAAGGAGAGTATCATACAATATTCAGACTACCATTATTTCGAAGATTTGGGCACAAATAATCGATTTATTGAGAAAAAAAATGATATTTATATAAAGTGTTTTTGACCCAAATGTTCGACGCATTGTTCCTGTCTAAGGGCACATCTATCCAGAAGTAGAGTTGGAATGTGTTCTAGGGTCCCTTAGGCATCTTTCCTGGAAATTTGGCGCAATTTCATTTTTTTGTCAAAATTGAAAAAATTGCAAGGGGTTAGCCTTACATTTTTCATCAAATTTGGCCAAAAAATGACTTTTCTCCAAACGACGCAGAAATGACTTTCGATGCAAGGAGAGTATCATACAATATTCAGAAAGCCACTATTTCGAAGATTTGGGCACAAATAATCGATTCATTGACAAAAAAAATTATATTTTTTTAACTGATTTTGACCCAAATTTGCGACGCATTGTTCCTGTCTAAGGGCACATCTGTCCAGAAATCGAGTTGGAATGTCTTCTAGGGTCCCTTAGGCATCTTTCCTGGAAGTTTGGCGCAATTTCATTTTTTGGCCAAAATTGAAAAATTTGCAAGGGGTTAGCCTTACATTTTTCATCAAATTTGGCCAAAAAATGACTTTTCTCCAAATGACGCAGAAATGACTTTTGATGCCAGTAGAGTACCATACAATATTCAGACTGCCATTATTTCGAAGATTTGGGCACAAATAATCGATTTATTGAGAAAAAAAATGATATTTATTAGTGATTTTGACCCAAATTTTCGACGCATTGTTCCTGTCTAAGGGCACATCTGTCCCGAAATCGAGTTGGAATGTGTTCTAGGGTCCCTTAGGCATCTTTCCTGGAAGTTTGGCGCAATTTCATTTTTTGGCCAAAATTGAAAAAATTGCAAGAGGTTAGCCTTACATTTTTCATCAAATTTGGCCAAAAAATGACTTTTCTCCAAACGACGCAGAAATGACTTTTGATGCAAGGAGAGTATCATACAATATTCAGAAAGCCACTATTTCGAAGATTTGGGCACAAATAATCGATTTATTGAGAAAAAAAATTATATTTTTTTACTGATTTTGACCCAAATTTGCGACGCATTGTTCCCGTCTAAGGGCACATCTGTCCAGAAATCGAGTTGGAATGTCTTCTAGGGTCCCTTAGGCATCTTTCCTGGAAGTTTGGCGCAATTTAATTTTTTGGCCAAAATTGAAAAAATTGCAAGGGGTTAGCCTTACATTTTTCATCAAATTTGGCCAAAAAATGACTTTTCTCCAAATGACGCAGAAATGACTTTCGATGCAAGGAGAGTATCATACAATATTCAGACTGCCATTATTTCGAAGATTTGGGCACAAATAATCGATTTATTGAGAAAAAAATCATATTTATTAGTGATTTTGACCCAAATTTTCGACGCATTGTTCCTGTCTAAGGGCACATCTGTCCAGAAATCGAGTTGGAATGTCTTCTAGGGTCCCTTAGGCATCTTTCCTGGAAGTTTGGCGCAATTTCATTTTTTGGCCAAAATTGAAAAAATTGCAAGGGGTTAGCCTTACATTTTTCATCAAATTTGGCCAAAAAATGACTTTTCTCCAAACGACGCAGAAATGACTTTTGATGCAAGGAGAGTATCATACAATATTCAGACTGCCATTATTTCGAAGATTTGGGCACAAATAATCGATTTATTGAGAAAAAAATCATATTTATTAGTGATTTTGACCCAAATTTTCGACGCATTGTTCCTGTCTAAGGGCACATCTGTCCAGAAATCGAGTTGGAATGTCTTCTAGGGTCCCTTAGGCATCTTTCCTGGAAGTTTGGCGCAATTTCATTTTTTGGCCAAAATTGAAAAAATTGCAAGGGGTTAGCCTTACATTTTTCATCAAATTTGGCCAAAAAATGACTTTTCTCCAAATGACGCAGAAATGACTTTCGATGCAAGGAGAGTATCATACAATATTCAGACTGCCATTATTTCGAAGATTTGGGCACAAATAATCGATTTATTGAGAAAAAAATATTTTATATATTTTTGATTTTGACCCAAATTTGCGACGCATTGTTCTAAGGGCACATCTGTCCAGAAATCGAGTTGGAATGTCTTCTAGGGTCCCTTAGGCATCTTTCCTGGAAGTTTGGCGCAATTTCATTTGTTGGCCAAAATTGAAAAAATTGCAAGGGGTTAGCCTTACATTTTTCATCAAATTTGCCCCAAAAATGACTTTTCTCCAAACGATGCAGAAATGACTTTCGATGCAAGGAGAGTATCGTACAATATTCAGACTGCCATTATTTCGAAGATTTGGGCACAAATAATCAATTTATTGAGAAAAAAAATCATATTTGTTACTGATTTTGACCCAAATTTTCGACGCATTGTTCCTGTGTAAGGGCACATCTGTCCAGAAATCGAGTTGGAATGTCTTCTAGGGTCCCTTAGGCATCTTTCCTTGGAACTTTGGCGCAATTTTATTTTTTGGCCAAAATTGAAAAAATTGCAAGGGGTTAGCCTTACATTTTTCATCAAATTTGGCCAAAAAATGACTTTTCTCCAAACGACGCAGAAATGACTTTTGATGCCAGTTGAGTACCATACAATATTCAGACTGCCATTATTTCGAAGATTTGGGCACAAATAATCGATTTATTGAGGGAAAAAAATCATATTTATTAGTGATTTTGACCCTAATTTTCGACGCATTGTTCCTGTCTAAGGGCACATCCAGAAATCCAGTTGGAATGTCTTCTAGGGTCCCTTAGGCATCTTTCCTGGAAGTTTGGCGCAATTTCATTTTTTGGTCAAAATTGAAAAAATTGCAAGGGGTTAGCCTTACATTTTTCATCAAATTTGGCGAAAAATGACTATTCTCCAAACGACGCAAAAATGACTTTCGATGCCAGTAGAGTACCATACAATATTCAGACTGCCATTATTTCGAAGATTTGGGCACAAATAATCGATTTATGTCGAAAAAAAGCATAATTTTTACCATCTTTCCTGAAAGTTTGATGCAAGGAGAGTATCATACAATATTCAATCTGCCATTCTTTTGAAGATAAGGACACAAATAATCGGTTTATTGAGAAAAAATCTTATTTTTCACTGATTTAGTCCCCCCTTTTCGACTCATTGCTTCTGTCTAACGGCACATCTGTCCAGAAATCGAGTTGGAATGTTACATTTTCAATCAATTTTGGCCAAAAAAAGTATCATGCAATATTGAGACTATAATTTCGAATATTTTTGAAGAAAACATTAATAATTTTGCCCCAAAATATTATTGACACATTATTTCTTTTTAAAGGCTTATCGTCCAGAAATTGACTTGGAATAAAACACATCAGCTTGAATGAGGACAAAAATAAGTACATTTTTTGACTGAGTTTGTTCCTCAAAAACAACGGCCCTAAAAATGACCAAATAATACTCATATGTATAATATAAAAATGAAAATCTTTAATTGATGTTCATCAGGGACTTTTGTTTTGTTACATTACACAGAACCTCCAAATACATCTACATGTTTATGTACATGACATTTTGCAATTTTCCACATTTCATTTTTCTTTAAGCACTTGCATGCTAAACGTACATTTTCCATAAGTTCAAACATTTTTAATTGCAAGAATTTAGCTTAAAGGGAATAGACAACATTTGCAAACATCCAAAAACAAAACTACCAAATTATGATGAATTACCAATACTGGACTGTTTGTGAATGACGGTCTAAAGCATCCTGAAAAATCATGGCACCTGGTGTGCTGTCATTTTCAATAAAAGTGGTTTTTTGTGTAAATTTCCAACGATGGTCAGGCGACCAGCGCTGGAAATTCTAATTTGTTTTCAAATACTGCCCCCAAGTGAGTACGCAGCTTGTTTGCAATTGATTCCACACATATGATTCGGTAAAAGCTAGCTAGACTAGGTCCCAGCTTTTACAACTCCCAATGTCCATAAATTGCTCCGTTTCATGTGAAGTGGGGTCAGGAAACCAGTCTGCAGGAACATGATTATTTGTCTTGGTTTTTCCAGCATCTATAACCCCCCCCCCCAAAAAAAAAATCCATCCATTTCTGAAAATTACAGCAAAAGCAGATGTAGTACAGTCCCTTTAAACATAGTGGTCACCATTTTACAAAAAAACTGTTTTCATTGTGAGCCAGTTTGGTCCTAATCAGTGGAGGAAATGATGATTATTCCTCTAAAATGTGAATATGATCGGACTGTACACAATCTCAACAGTACATACAAAACTTTTCTTGGGTTAATTTCTAAGAGAACACCAGAAATGAAGCAACGTTACTCCCTTTTTTTTCTTCTTTTCATTTTTTTCTTTTGAAATACTAAATTTTATTGTATTTTCACAGGGGGCCAAACAGCTTCTTATTGTACGAAGGATCAATAAACTCAGCTGAAATGTTTACATCGTGTTTTTAATGCCCGATTTGTGGCAAAAGTTCAAGTTTTAACGAGGGGGCCTATAAAAGCAATGCTCGAATCATTTCAAATTCTAAAATACACCTGTCAGCTGTAACTACACTAAAAAAGATTTTCATGTTTTAACATCAAATTGCATTTTACCACCTTACCCTAGAACATTTGACGAATGTATACACAGAGAGTAAAACACAATGATCTGTAATGAATGACAAAAATATCCGAACAACAGAATAGAGATGATTTTCTGTGGGAAAACCACTTACCGAAAGAAAAAGTCACCTTTTTGGATTGAAAAAAGTTCATGAGCTCAAAACCAAAGACATCTTTACAACAGTCAACACAGGATAAAAAGCAATTTGTCACAAAGATAAAAATATTATTTCCAGAACTCAACTCTCTTGGCATTTCTCTCAGGAGTCATCTTAGAAAAATATCCATAATAAGTTGCGGAAATATTTTTCCTGCAATTCGGGCGATTCACAATGCAGTGCGCCACCAAGAGTTTGCCACGGAGAGTCAACTTTTCAAGTTTACGATCAACAAAACATGGCCCATTTGAATGAGTGTCAGTAGACAACTTGAGCTAATTTGTTATAGATTGGGCATAGCATTCTACCGCCTTTACAAAAAAAACACCATAGTGATCAAAAGACAAGAAAATGGCAAGCATATACTTGAATCATACGCCAATGAAACTACTGACCGGAAAAAAACTATGATTTCAAATGTCCTGCGCTGCAAATTTGTCGACCATCTCCCACAATGCACTGGGAAAAATGAACTCTCCGTAGCAAACTCTGGGTGGCGCACTGCATTGTGAATCGCCCGAATTGGCCCATTGTATCGGGAATTTGTTACCAGGTTCTGAAAAATGTCCCCAAAAAATCGTTTTGTAAACAACGCCAACAAATTCATTGCAGGAGGATGCTCAGGAAATTGTTCAGGAAACTTTTCCTAAACTTTTCCTTGATAGTCATCGAGATGACTCCCGTAAAAAATCTTGATGAATGAAGAAACTTTTCTTAAACTTATCCTGGATAGTCATTGAGATGACTCCTAAGGAACCTTCATGAAACCTTTGCAGGAAACCAATGACACATTTTCTGCACTTCAAACTTGTAAGAGACATCGATCTCCATGTACAGTAAGAGTGGTTGGGCTCTAGCTTCCCCAATCCTACAAAATCTTCCAAAATCATTTGGTAGGATTGGAGTTGCGGTTGGGGTTTAATTACCTTCAAAAGTCCTTCAAAAGTAGGTCATTATGTTTGTGGTCATCTGAGCATGAGCCATAATAGCATTTTCAAAATTTGCGGCTCCTAACACAATTTATGCACGTGTTGACAACTTTTGGCAAATGTGCGACACATTAACGTAAATGTGTGAAACACTTTATGCGTGTATGTGAAACAATATGCAAATGTGTGACGCACTTTGCAAATGTGTGACACATTTTATGCAAATGTGTGACACACTTTATGCAAAGGTGACACACTTTATGCAAATGTTAACACACTTTATGCAAATATGACACACTTTATGCAAATGTCTAACACACCTTATGGAAATGTTGACACTCTTTACGCAAATGTTGACACACTTTATATAAAAGTGTGACACACATAGTGCAAATTTGTGGCACACTTTATGCACATGTGTGACGATTTGCATCATGGGAAGGGTTAATTGTTTACATCCAGACTTACCATACATGCACAATTCAAGAAATTAAGTTCGAATAGTTCTCAACGAGCATGTTTTTGTGTGCAACTATTTCCAAAGATGAAAATTGACATTCTTGTATCTCCAAAAATAATAATACAGCAGCATGGATAACGCAGTACACAATATGGAGAACATAGATGTATGCGCTTTGCATTTTTTGAACAATTCACCGCAGAGTGATTTGAATATTATGAGAATTTCAGCCTTGTGGATTTTTGACAAAAAGGACTCAAAAGAAATTCCAGTTGATTTTTTTGTTATTCCAGATTTTGATTCACTGATCCGTTTCAAATATTACTTGCAAGCCAAATCCCCGTAGCATGTATCAAAATATGACAAGCATCGGCTGGGTGTTTTTAAGGATGCCATAATTTGGCCCATTGTTTAAAACAAGGTTTGGTGTGCAAATTCTGTACCAGTTTTACAAAATTCGAATTTTTGTAGCCTGTTTAAGATCTGCGTAATCAGTTAACAAGAATGAGCACATTAGAAGTTCAGATCTACACAAACATATGGTCTTCATTTTAGTCTCGACAGAACACTTGAGAACCAATCTGCAGAGTTCATATTTCAACATTACTGTACTTTTGTTATTAAAACGAAAACTATTCACAGAAATTCAATTTCAAAATTTCACTTGTCCACAACACACTCCTGTCAACTATATTCCAACAAGAAAAATTATTATTAGACAATTGTTGAAGTTATCGTTTTTTTTTAAACTTGATTGGGTAATCTTACTCAGAACTTCCTGCGCTCACTTGCTCGTGTTCATGAACGGACCCCGTTCCGTTTTCCTCAATATAAGCTGTGTCTCGGGGATCGGTTGGTTTGGTTGGTACCCCGCCATTGTTGTCCCCGTCGCCAGTTGGCATCTGCGACATAACAATCTTCAACGGAGGTACGTCGCTGACCGTCTCACCGATGTTGTTGGCAGGACTTGCTGGGGAGCTATTATCAGGAGACGAGCTCGGGTGGGGCGACTCGGGCGATTGGTTCGTCGGTGAGTGATTGGTTGTCGGGGACGCAGTTTGATTGTTTGGGGGCGGAGTTTGATTGTTTGGGAGCTGGGCTTGGTTGCCACGGGGCGGGGTTTGGTTGCCAAGGGGCGGGGCCTCATTGGCCATGTAGTCTTCCTCATCGCTACTACCCGTGTCGTAATCAACAACCGACAGACTGCAGTTATGGGGAAGCTTCTTGGCAGTTACCTTAACCTCCGGGAAATTAGTTACCTGAGGAGCCTGGTTCGAGGTTTGGACCTCGGGTTCTACCTTACTACAAGTCACCTGGCCCGGTTGGGTACTGTTACTGACCCCTTCAGTAAGGGAGGACGTTATGGCATTGTCTTGGTTACTACCGACTGAGGGACCTATCTCATAAGTATCAGCGGGGGAACCTTCTGTCCCCTGCCCGCTGGATGAGTCAACTACCCCTACATCGCTATCGTTACTATTACCCGAGGGTTCAAATGAGAATTTAGGTTCTGAGGTTGATTTGTAAGGGTCTACTAGGGTTTGGTCAAGGCCCTGGGGTCGAGTTGAGGGGTCAGCGGACCCTTGATCTGGGGTCATGGTGCTGAAACCCTCATCGGAGTCATCCCCCAGTTGGGGCTTAGGTGCCTCGCCAGAGGCTTTTGGGACAGTCAACTCACCGGCCGGTTTGGTTTGTTGGATGTCTTGGAGGTAGGACTCACTCTCTGTGCTGGAGTCGCTGTCGAACCTTGAGGGGTCGATTTCCATCTCCTCTTCGTCTTCTTGCTGCCACTGCTGCTGCTGCTTTTGTAGTCCTTGTTGTAACTGATGCTGCTGCTCCTGTTGCACCTGCTGTTCCCGTTGCCACTGCTGCTGTTGTTCCTGCTGCAGCTTCTGCTGTTCCTGTTGCAACTGCTGCTGGTGCCGTTGCAGCTGCTGCTCCTGTTGCAACTGCTGCAGTTGCTCCTGTTGCAGCTGCTGTTCCCGCTGCAACTTCTGCTGTTGGTCCTGTTGCAGCTTCTGCTGTTCCTGTTGCACTTGCCGCCGTTGCTCTTGTTGCAGCTGCCACTGACGTTCATCCCGCTGCTGCTCCAAACCCCACACCTGTTGCTCAGGCGAGGCCTCCTCCACGTCTCTAGTTACCTGATCAGATGTCTCCTCTGTTATCTCTGGTTGGCGTTGCTCGGGTATCTCTGCATCCTCTGAGATGAACGTCCTATCCTCCTTGCCGGACATCTTTGTAGTCCTTTCCTTTCCTTCCCCTGCCTCCTCCATGGTAGTCCTTCTTTGCTTTTCCTCTGTTGGAGACCCTGAGGCCTCCTCTGCCGTCCTTTGGTCTCCAAGGCCCTTATCTTCAGCCCCTGGACTAATCTCCCTCTCTGCTGTCCTAGACAGGAGCCTCTGGCCCTGACCCTCCCCAGCAGCTGAAGCAGCCGCCATCTCCTCGCTGGGAGTTCTGTTACCTACCACCAGGCCCTCTGGGCTCTTCGGAGCAGGGCTGGAGGGGGTAGGGGCAGGACCTGCTTCTGATGGTTCTGATGCGGGTGACTCAGGCTGCTGCTCCTCGTAGCCAGTCAAAGTCCTATCTTCTGGCTCTGGCTCTTGTGGGACCATCTCTTCCATCTGTGGCTCAGGAGTTTGTCGGCCCTGAACTGCTTGTTCTGGCATCCTTGCTTCGGTCTGTTTGGCATTGGCTCTGACTGCGGCTAGGTCGTCCTTTGCCTCTTTCAGCTGCTGTTGCAGGGCACAGATGGTGCTTTGCATGCCCTCAACTTCCTCATCCAGTTGAATCACAAATTCGTTCAGCTCTGCAAGGAAGCAGAGACAACACAGGTTAACCAATCAGCACCTGTTCATCATAAACACACTCTATTTATTACATGGTGAATATTCCTGTTCATCAAATTTGTGAATACTTGAGGTCAGGATTAAAAACTCACAAAGGATCCTCAAAACCCTCCTGTTTCAATAAAGATCTAGACAGGTTATCCATCTATCAGCTGTGAGATGGTGTTTCTGGGTGCCATGTTTCTTACCGTCTTGGCTAGCTTTGAGCTCCTCACTGTACTTCTTCTGCAGTGCCAGCTCAGCCTCCAGCTGGGCTGTGCGGCCCGTCGACACCTGCTTGCCCAGCTCCTGGTTCTCCTGGATCAAGGTGCGACACTTGGACATCAGACGCTTGCCCGTTTGACTGCGAAGCAAGAAGAAAGAAAATGCCAATTGGGTAAGTTTCCTCTGGTCACCACATACTGTTTTAAATGCCAAATGCTTGAAACTCACTGCACTTGATCCTGTGGCCCTGTTTGTATCTTAAGCCCTGCAGAAAAAAGGCTGTTACTCATTATTCACTTTGTACCTTACGGATACGGTATAAGAGTCGTTTAGGCAAACCCTTATTTCCAATTTGGGCTACCACCTCATTTCCACCTTTTTCCTCATTTTCCTCTCATCTCCTATGCCAAACCCTCCATCTTATGACAATAACTAAAACTGCACTCTCCCCCCCCAAAAAAAAAAAAAAAAAAAAAACTGGGCTTCTGGTTGGTAACTTGCCCAAAAGTGGTTTTTTTTTTTTTTTTTTTTTTTTTTTTTTTTGCTTCAAATGTTGGCTGATGACTGCAAATGGTGCCCGACTAAACTTAGTGCAAATATATGGGAGGCGCCCAGAGAGGCCACATAAAATGTTAAAATTGTGCAGCAGCAGGCTTCCAGTCAAACCAGTGAGTTTGGCGGTTTTGAGACATCATCTTTCATAAACTTGAGACTTTTTTTTTGGCCTTAAGCCACACCCTATATCTTGTACCACACCCTCTCTGTTCTGCCACATCCTTTATGTTGTGGCACATCCTCTATATGTGCCACACCCTCTATCTTTAGCCACACCCTCTATCTTATATCACCGCCTCTATTTTGTGCCAAACCCTCTCTTAGGCCACACCCTATATCTTGTGCACACCCTGTATCTTGTACCACACCCTCTATCTTCTGCTACAGCCTCTATCTTGTGGGACATACTCTAAATGTGCCACACCTTCTATCTTTTGACACACCCGCCATCTTATGACACACCCTCTATCTTGTGATACACCCTCTAACTTGTGACGCGCACTCTATCTTGTGACACACCCTTTATCTTGTGACACACCCTCTATCTTGTGACACACTCTGTATCTTGTTACACACCCTTTATCTTGTGCCACACCTATCTTATGCCACACCCTCTATCTTGTGACACACCCTCTATCTTGTGACACACCCTCTATCTTCTGTTACATCCTCTATCTGGTGGGAAACCCTCTAAATGTGCCGCATCTGTCTATCTTGTGTCACACCCTCCATCTTTAGCCACACCCTCTATCTTGAGACACACCCCCTCTATCTTGCTTCACACCGTGCATCTGGTGCCCCACCCTTTTTTTTCTGCCACATCATCTCCCATGTGCCACAACCCCCTCTCTTGGGCAACACCCTCTCTCTCATTTATGCCACACCCTCTCTCAGCTCCAGTGTCCCGCCCACCTGTCTGGAGTGAACTTCCAAGCAGCCATGTCGTCGGTGGCCTGTTGCAGCTTCTTGCTCTTCTCATCCAGCTGATTGCGCATCCGCTGGAACAGGATGTTCAGGGCGGGGTCAAGGAGGGCGGAGCGCAGCTGGGAGGCGCCCGGGGTGTTGCCTTTGGTGGTCTCGCCCAGCTGGGTCTGCAAAAAGGAAGGAACATTGGGATCATTTTTAATAAAGTGGAGCCTTTTCTGACTGTCAATCAGATATCGTACTCGGCCAATCACAGCACGACGTTTCGGTCAGGTGACCACAATAGCTCGGTCAAGCTTGGTCACAAGTACAAACCAAACCAATAAACCCAAACCAGAGGTGGTTTATGTCTGATCGGCAAGTTAAATCAAATCTAGTCTTGTGAATTGTTCGGTATTTTGACCACGAAATTCTAAGCATACCTCACATGCCCTTTATTTCACCCTAACTTCCTAGCGTTTTTTGGCTAGGAACTGGACAAGTCCATCAAAATCCATCAATCACTGTGCGTCCAATACAAAACTGTACATGACATAATGGAATCCACCACTGACGCACTGGTTGACATTCATGGACTTGCTACACATGGCTTTTATCACAACAGCAGTACAGGAAGCTAGGCAAAATCAATCGGATACCCCTAGCACTGCTTCAGGCCATTAGGCCCAAGTCCATCATTCTCCATCAATATTTAGTCACGCCAAGCCTCCTGGGCCAAGTCCCCCAAAATCCACCAAAATGGGGGGATGGATTTTGATGGAGTTGGGTGGTTAGGGTTAAGCTAATGCTAAAGTGTTTGAGGTATGCTTGGGATTTGTCAGACCGAGTGCCAAGATTCCCTGGACTAGACTTGATTTGTCTTGTTGATAGCATAATCTAGTGCTGCTGCAGCTTGGGTCTGCGTGCAAGACTGGAAAAACATCCATTTCCAGTCTTTGATCAAATCTGCGACAATACTCACCGCTATCTCTTGGAGCTCCTGTTCCTTCCGAGTCAGCTGCATCAGTAGCACCTTCTCCTTGCGACTGGCCTCGGCCTGCTGCTGCTTCAGACGTTCCTCAAGCTCACCCTGGGCCCCTGAATTTTGACAACGGACAAAACAGTACCTATGTTAAAATGGATCCTATCTTCGTGACATTCTGCCTTTGCGAAAACGGAGGAGGTGTATGAAGATAGAAGTGGGACAACCATAGTTGCAGGCAATATGAGCTCCACGCACAAGTACCCCCTCAGTGCTAAGAAAGGGAGAGTTAAGGGACACCACTGGGAAGGAAATTTGAACGCATCGCCGACGACGCCTGAAGCTCACGCGAAGACGCTATGGCTTTGTGCACATTCAGAATAAAATGCGTCATGCGTGCAAAGCAGTACGCGCAGGTGGAGTGTCCTATCCACTGGGCTCTCGAAAGTAGTCAAACAGCGCCCTCTTATTCGCGCACGGAGCTCAAACATGGTAAACAAGAAAAATATACATTGTTGGTGCCATTGTCTTGTGTGTCAGTTTATTTTGGAGGATGCAAAAAAAGGTGATTTTTAGGCCCCCCAAAAAATAAGTCGGTCTCTGGTCAGCACGCGTGTCGATTTTAATCATGCGTGTCGATCTTTTTTTTTTCCCAAAATGTTCCGCTGTAGCTCCGACAGCTCCCTCTATTGCCGCACCTCCTCCATTTTTGTTATCAAAGAGCACCAAGGAATGGGAAATTGCACCAAGGCAAATGATCGAAAGCACCAAGGCAAATTATGGAGGACACCAATGTACATGAGGACACCAAAAAAGCAAAATAGTACCCCACCTTGTCTGTACAATCCAAGCTTGAAGAATAAAAAAAAGCAAAAAAAAAAAAAAAATGCCGCGTCCCCGCGTCAATTCCGGAACTTCGGTCTGACCAGAGACCGTTTTTTTTCTTTTTTGGCCTTACATATCTGTACAGGTGATTTCACAGTTCAGTAGTTTATGACAAGACAAGGCAAGCTCAGTAGTATAAGCATGGTGAAATGACTCCCAAAACCCTAACCCCCTCGAGGCCTTTTTGGCAAGGAACCATCCTCAATCCTGCAAAATCCTCCAATTGCCATCATAAAAAAAATGGATTCAGCCTCAATCCTCCAAAATCATCTGTTACTTCTTGAGTGTGCAATGGAAGGATGACCATTGCGTCATTACTTCAAACTCCTCCATCACGGGTTGCCCTAACAGTCCCGAATCCTCCAATTTTAATATGCTTTGCACACCCCCTAGGGAGTTTTAATGGGTTGAAGCAGCACCGATGACATGCAGAAGCAGTGCGGATGATATCGAGCATTATCTTCAAGCAAACTTGTATCCTCGATCCTGATTGGTCGATCCATGGCAACAACAGTGTGATATGAGGCTATATTGCACAGTCCATATTGCACCCTGCGTATTGCACTATTCCAAGATGCGAGCGACATTCCAGCTGCATGCGCTAAACTGCTAAAAGGTTCGTGTAAAGCGATGGTCCAACTTTACTGCGCGTCAAGTTTGCTTGAAGATAAATTCGTTATCACGCTCGCGCTCGTGGAACACGGAAAATGTAGTGCATCTGTGTCCCACATATTCAGCCTCGTGGTATGTGGGACACAGACACACTACATTATTCCGTGTTCCACTCGCTCTCGTGGGATAACTTATATAATGCAGGGCTCAAATAGGCATGGCTGAACATAAACAATGCTGGTACAGCCTACAAACTCGACACGATACATCCTCCAAAATCAACCAAGACTTTCTTGCCATTCAGCCAAATCATCCAAAATCCTCCGAAACCGTCTGGAGGATTTTGGAGGATTGAGGAGTATTATAAGATGGAATTTTTGAGGAGGGTTGGGTATAAACTTTCATTTACCACTAGCGCACGCACTGCCGTCCAGTTTGGTGAGAGAAGCGATGTAGGCGTCGTGCTTCTTATTTTCGCCCATCAGTTCCTCCTTGGTTAATTCCACCAAGCCGTCGCCTCCAAGACGCATCTTGAAGAAAAAAAAGGTCAGGGTGGTGAGTCAACAAGATCAAGATGGTGATGAACAAATTTGGAAAAAGAATGGAGGCATTCCTGAGGTCAAAATGGTTAGGGTTGGGAAGGGGGGGGGGCTTGGGGGAAACTGACTGTAAAATATCAGTACTTGGGTAAAAACCACTTGAAAGGCATGAAATCAATGTGAATGGTTACAGTGGAAGACAGATCACAATTGTGAAAATTATTTTGAAGAATTGAGATATTCAAAGGTTGACATGGGGACTTCAAAGCAGCATAGAGGTGAAATACTGAAAACTACACAGGTCAGACTGTCATAACGGTGAAATGTAATAATAATGAGATGTCGTAGTGGTGAAAATTACTATAATTTTAGAACAGAATTATTAGAAGTACATGTAAGACATTCAGAAGGCCAAACAGAATTCAAAATGGCCAAATAATGAAAATTACACTGTAGTGGCATAACAGGTCAGAGTTGGTTGTAAAAAAAAAAAACTTGTAGGCATATTTTTATTCCGGCTTTCTGTCTGAATTTGTTCTCGTCTTCAAAAAGAATGCATTTTAATAGAATCTCATTAATAGAAAAGTTCGCCGCCATCTTGTTTGAATGGCGCTGTAGACTTCGCGCCTGCGTAGTATGGCTCTGTAAACTTCACGCATGTGTAGTACGGCTAGCTACACATAAACAAGATGGCGGCCAACTGTTATCGACAAATTAGTCGTACATTTCACGTTCAAAAAACCAAGTTTTAAAATAATTTTAACTTTAATTGATATGCAGAAGATGTTCTTTATTGCTTTTTCTGCTCTGTTTTTAATGTTCAAAAGCCTATACAAAATTTGTTGACGCTCGTTGACGACCGTTGAGGCTTGTTGACACTTGTTGACGCGCTTTAGTAGGACCCCTTACATTGTTTAAAACACACAAAAAAGCAACATCTTGATTTTGAGTCCTACTTTATCAACAGGTAGTGATGCTATCAATTATGAACATATGTATTTCACAGAAAAGTTCAATTTTGAAGGGAAAAAACACAGAATTTCAGCTTACCCGTTTGGCAGGAGGATCGTCAGACATTATTGGTGTCCTGGATCAAGACAAAGAAAAATACAAAAACTTTTAATTGACATTTTGAACAATTCCAAAGTAATATTTAGTAACTTTTACCATCATTTTTAGGCACTGGATATTTAGCCAGCACAGAAAATGTGCAGTGACTGTTTTTTGGGACTTTTTTACAGTGACAAAAGTCTGGTTCCATGCCAACATTTTCGTTGCGACTTTGTATTTATGAAATGCGAACGACAAAACGCAACAGGAAAATAAAGATGGTGATCAGTGCGATGTACCGTGAATGAGTTTGGCGAGCTGAATCACACAGCACCAACGGTAAACTGCATACAAGAATCCTAATTCTACGCAAACATGAGAAACTGTTCAAAATGACAAAAATAGTGTCAATAGCATTGAGAGAAATCTGCTTTAGCTGAAAAGGTCATTTTGGAATGATAGAAAATACCTTTGACTCTAATTTGATCAAATTCAAGGAGGGCCTGTAACTACTACACAATCTCCAGTTTTTGACTCAAAAAAGTCTTTCACGGTAATAATGCGCCATCTTGTTCATGGGGCAAAAGGAACACACGGTGGCACATATTACCGTGAATAAACCTTATTCAAAGATGTCAAATTTGCACATCAGCACAGTGATCAGGCATGTCAGACACCCAGCATGCGGTAGTATGTAGATCTCAAACAAGATGGCGGCCAATACTAAACCGAAAACCCGTCGTAGATTTCGCGCTGGAAAACCACTTTTTAAGTAATTTTAACTTTAATTGATATGCAGAAGATGTTCATTATTGCTTTTTCTACCATATAAGGCTGTTTTTATTGTTCAAAGGCCTATACAAAATTTGTTGACGTGCACTTAACGACTACTAAAACTTGTTGACGCTTGTTGACGCTTGTTGACGCGCTTTAGTAGGACCCCCCAGCATGCCCAGGCCGATTTTGACTGTCAAATCTGCCCTCCCCGACATGCCTGATGTTTGAAAGCTGCGCAAATATAACAATAAGATATTGCCAAGCAACATGACTTTCTTTCGTTTGTATGGTCTTAAACAATTGGATACAGTAAGTAAACACAACATGACAAAATTTCAAACATGAATAAAATTCTTCCAAAACAAGATGGCCGACACTGCAGAACGACATACACAATGCAAAACCCAAATTCTACAAAATTCTAACCCTAAATTACTACGTACTGTTGAACAAATAGATCATACTTTCTTACCCTGCTGATGCAGTGTTCTCCTTCAGTCGAGATTTTTTGTCGTTACTTTCACAGAAATGTGCACAAGGGGCTAAATTTAGCGGTTATCTGGGCGACATTTTGCGGAGTCCATGGTTTCGGAATTTTTTAGCATGTGCAGTTAGTTGTACAGTTGTTTACTCCAGTCAGTACATGTGCGCTTGACGCCGAGTGAGGGCGCGCTATAAATTACATGCTGGCCAAAAAATACTAATACATGCGTATGTAATCCAATAAGATTTTTTACCGTTCCTCAAACTTAAAGTAATGTTTCCTATGCTATTGAGTTTCATCTCGGGAAGCAACAAACACTCGCCCAAACAATTTCAAACTTGGCACAAACTTTGACGTGAGTGTGCGTTCAACCTGTGAAAACAACACCATTGAATCGCGTGCGTTGTTTGCACGAGCAGTTCTCAAAAACTCTGCAAGCCTGCAGGCTTGCAGTTTTTGAGAACCAATACCTGCGGCAAACTTGAGCAATTTGCGCTTCCCAAACAAGCACATTTTAGACGGCACATTACGGTTGTACGCGTACGAGGACGTGAGAGGCTGCACGGGTATACGCATTTTGTCGTCGACTGAGCAACAATTACTGTAAGCGACTGACTGAGCAACCTTTACTGTAGGACGATACCATAGTCCAGTATGGGTAAATATCAGTGCCAGGGGATGGCGACGTGTACAAAGTGCGCGTTTAACCTATAAATATGCGTTCAACCTGCTTAATATGACGCAACAACGGAAAAAGGACGGGCACATCATTGGGATCTTTTCAATTGTTTACGTCATGTTCGAGCTATAGCGCGCGTGCTCAATATGACGCAAACAGTGCAAAAAGGACGGGCACATTGTAGGGCGAAAGATAGCACTGCACACCGTCTTCGTGCGTACATATCTATGTGAGTGGCATACACGGGCGCATTTTGTAGTCAACTGAGCAACCATCACTGCACTGTACGTAGGAAGTCGACTGAGCAAGTCTAATACAATATGGTATCGCCCTACAACTACGCCCTACAGTTGTAGGGCGATACCATATTGTCCAGTAGGGGTAAATATCAGTGCCGGGGGGTGACGACATTTTGTGCATTTAACTTGCGAGTGTGCGTTCACACCATTGAATAATGCGTTCACACAATTGAATAATGTGCGTTGTTTGCAAGAGCTGCAGTTCTCAACTGCCCCTTCCGAACACGCACATTTTCGACTGGCCCTGCACTAGTCTATACTACAATTCAAGGAATCTCTGTCTGTCTGTCTGTCTGTCTGTCTGTCATGGTGTCGTGATGTCTGTCTGTCTGTCCGTCGATTATCTCCAGAACCGGGCACCGTATAAGTTGAAAATCGGCGGGTGTATTGTTCGGGACAACCGAATGTGCAGTGCCAAGTTTGAAGTGGTTTGGACCAGCGGTTCTCGAAAAAGCTGCAAAAAGCAGTATTTTCTGAGGCCTAGCGCGCCGGTTATAGCCTAGAACACCACGCACTGCCGTTCTTTTCAATTGTTTACGTCATGTTTGAGCAAGAGCGCGCGTGCTTGATATGACGCAACAATGAAAAAAAAAGGACGGCCACGCGCACGTGCATTGTAGGGCGATACCATTGTCCAGTATAGGTGAATAGCACTGCATACCATATGTTTCCGTACGTGATGACTGCACGGGCACATGCATTTTGCAGTCGATTGAACCACTATTGTAGGCGGTGGATTGAGCAACCTTACTCACGTAGGTGAGTAGCTGCACGGGCGTATGGGTGAATATCAGTGCCGGGGATGGCCTGGCGACATGTACAAAGTGCGCTCAACCTATGAGTGTGAGTTTCACCTGTGGAAACAACACAAGTGAATCGTGTGCGTTCAGCTTGCATGATATGAGCATTTTGAAATTGCCCCTAACGAACAGGTGCATTTTTTTGACGGGCCCTGCAAAAAGGACGGGCACATTGTAGGGCGATAGCACTGCACACCATGTCTTTGTACGTACATGTACATATACGTGAGTGGCATGCACGGGCACATGCATTTTGTACTCAACTCAACTGAGCAACCATCACTGCACTGTATGTAGGAGGTCGACTGAGCAACTCTAATACAATATTGTATCACCCTACAACTACGCCCTACAGTTGTAGGGCGATACCATATTGTCCAGTAGGGGTAAATATCAATGCCGGGGGGGTGACGACATTTTAACTTGCGAGTGTGCGTTCACACCATTGAATAATGTGCGTTGTTTGCACGAGCTGCAGTTCTGTTCTGCCCCTTCCGAACACGCACATTTTCGACTGGCCCTGCACTAGTGACGTCAAATTCGTACATTGTGCGGCTCTTTATTAGCTATCCAGTCTTTATATAGAGATCAGTGCAGGGCACCAGCGAATCTGCCAGCGACACTGCATGTAATTCGGTAGCGCCAGTATCACAACTCCAGCAGTACACTTATGATAATTTATGCTTACGTCACCACAAGTCAGCACGTCACGTCACAGAACTTAAAATTGCAGTATCGATGGCGATCAGTGGCGGAGCTCCGGGGAGCGGGAGGTTTCGCATCGAATGATCGGTCAACTTTCGGAATGTAACTCGTGTTTGAGCAGAGCCAGCTGTGACATGTCGTTCCTCCCATTCCAAACTAACTAGTGCAAACAATTACAACACCATTCGGTTGTACCACGGAGGTAGAATTACTTGTACTTGGGCTAATTGATCTGTAACTTTGTCAAGGTTAGCGTGCTCGGCGGATACTATACACAGTGTCGGCATTTTGAGTCGATACATCTTTAGCTTAAAAAAATAATACGAATAGATAAGGGGAGCCTTCGTTTTTGAAATGACAGATTAACCGGCTTTGGCAGATGATTCGGGTCCATGCATATTCTTCCAAGATTTATTTTTACATTTAGCATTCAAAAAGTAGGTATGATTACTTTATCGTGAACGCTTGCATTAATTGTTATTTAGTTTGTTTATTTTTACTCTTTTCCCTTTGACATACCATATTTACATAAACCTTGTTAATATTCTTAAAAAAGCTATTGAATAAAGAATTTATTTTGAATTAATGGATTTGAAACTGTATCAAAATCTTGTTTCTGTCGTTGAAAAAAATCTCCGCTGTTTTCAATTACTTCCGTGTGCATCCGTGGACTGCGTAACGCCATAACCACAGAAATCCTTGGAGATGCTAATTATGATTTATCCTTTACCCTAGTGTATGGGATGGTTGACCATGACCTAGCATGTCTCAAGATATTTTTCGCAGGGAATAATAGATAAACTGTGAAGCTGACACTTTCCCTGCATCCAGAAAAAGGTGTGTGTAATGATTTTGGTGCCAAAGAGGGTTGGTGGTTTTACCAAGAAATTACCATACTTTTTTTTAATCGAGGAAAACCATATGGGCCCACCATGCTTGAGGAGAAGCGCATATGGTTGCAAACTACATGGCGAATGGCCCAAATTTTGATGTTTGCATTAGGCCGAATTTTGGGTATGTATACAACCCGGTTCTAAGCGGCATTAGATCACAAGCAACACCATGAGCTGACGAGTGGATCAAGTTTTATCGTTCTTCCTAATTTTTTAGTACATGTATATTATTTTGTCTTACAAAATTTCAAATTGTGTTTTGTGCTTTAACGGAAAAAATATTGGGCCTGTTTTGTTGTTGCCATGATTGCCAGTGCCTCCTTCTTTTTTTTTTACTTGTCAACATCACCGAACAAATTTCGATTTGATTTAATTAATTCGAAACAATGATGATAAAGATAAACCAGGCATCGTTAAGCGTTCCGCGTTTAACTTGATCTGTGTTTTAACCATTGATCTCCATTTTACATTGATCTCCATTAGTAAGACTGAAATCAATGGTTTGAACCCATACAGCTATAAAACAAGTAATAGATACAGTACCGCACCGATATTGGAGGAGGAGGGGGGTATCGAAGGTCGCGTGTACGGCAATTTTGGGCAGAGTCGTAAGTTGTACATGTTACACCCGGTACAATTACATACGGAACCCTTGGGTAATGGGTGACCGTGCTGGTGGGCCTGCTAAAGAAGGACATGCACACGACGATCACGCGCGCACGCGCGGACTGACGATGTACATAATTCATAAGTTTGATGACGCTGTACTGTTCCCGGCATAAATTATGATAAGTGATACTGCTGGAGTTGTGATACTGGCGCTACGTATGTAATTCGGCGGATCATTGGCGCTCCCCCCCACTCATCCTGGCATTTCTTTCTTTTTTCTCTCGCAGCTCTCACGAAGTGTCTTTGTTTTTCATGTCGTATATACGTCTTTTTTTTTGCTGATTAGCCTACTGTTCTGTTTTTGCTGATTAGCCTACTGCAGAAGTATTGCTTATGGCACAAGGCCGCAGACTTTGCCGAACGTGCCATTATATCACATCAACAACAACATCGATGTAATCCAACCTACGATAGTTCATGGAGGAAGGAATAGATAGATAGACACCCCGGAACCCCAGTCATGTAAGTAGAGATAATCTTCTAGACCCTTTTTTTCTTAATAATTCAGCCAGTTGATGTTTCTTAGGATTTTAGACTTAATTTGTAGTTTATCATTAGTCCGAGTAACTTGGACCCAACTTATCGCCTTTTTTAACATTTGGTCATGGTCTGGCGATAGTAAGGTCCAAGCAAATACCGAGACCTAGACAACACAGTCCCAAAAACCAACATTTTCCAACCAAAAATATCAGATTTCACCTTCAAAACGGCCTCCAAATTACTAGATATGTCACCTGAGGTACAAGTAGACATAGATGATTAAGATGGTTGTACTTAAGTTTACTTACGATCCGGAAGAAAAGTGAACGCAGTGGCTATTGTTACGGCAGCCGTAACGCATTTCCCATTTTCTATCGTTACGGTAGACTGCAACTTTTATAAAAACATGACAAGAAAATATAAAATTAGAAGGAAAAAAGTGAATTTGAACATTATGAAATTCGGACTTTATTTCCCTTTTAAAAAAAATCCTCCAAAGCCTCAGGTTAGAAAAGGAAAAAAATTCAAGTGCAAAACTGAGATTCGAACCCACAACCTTGCGGTGTAAAATCCTACCCTCTATCGACTGAGCTGTCGCACTGCTCGTCAAAACGTGTGGAAACAAATAATTATATACCTGCGTGCGTATCAAAAAAGTATCGTAGAGGGCGCTAAACAACGACTGCCGTAACGATAGCCACTTCGAAAAGTGAAATTTTCCGTTCAATTCTGAAGACCCCCTCTGCCTAGGTTGTCGTTGTTGTGCTCACATTCAAAACTGCATGATAATGGCGTCTGACCTCGACCTCATACAAATGTTGTGACGGCGCGCTTGCGCATAATGCACTGCATGCGCGGCAGATTCCCCTGCGCCGCGCCGACGACTGTAGGCGTATGTACGCCTACATAGCGTACACATAGCGTACCGCGAACTTACACAGCACTCTACATCAGGAAACAGTCGTCGGCACGGCGCAGGGGAATCTGCCGCGCATGCAGTGCATTATGCGCAAGCGCGCCGTCACGACATTTGCATGAGGTCGAGGTCAGACGCCATTATCATGTAGTTTTGAACGTGAGCACAACAACGACAACCTAGGCAGAGGGGGTCTTCAGAATTGAACGGAAAATTTCACTTTTCTTCCGGATCGTAAGTAAACTTAAGTACACCATCTTAATCATCTGTGTCTACTTGTACCTCAGGTGACATATCTAGTAATTTGGAGGCCATTTTGAAGGTGAAATCTGATGTTTTTGGTTGGAAAATGTTGGTGTTTGGGACTGTGTTGTCTAGGTCTCGGTATTAGCTTGGACCTTACTATCGCCAGACCATGACCAAATGTTAAAAAAGGCGATAAGTTGGGTCCAAGTTACTCGGACTAGTTTATCATGTACTCGATCGTTTAGACTTGCCCACTTTCGTCTAGCCCCACTAGTGTGGCCGTCGTCGGTATGCTGCGCTGAACCTCTGGCCACACACCGTGGTACTGGCGCTACTGACTGACTGAGGACGAAGTTTTCAAAAAAATTACGCTCAGTTTCTTACATTCTCAGTTTCTTACTTTCTTATCGTTGTATTCAATGATGTCTCATCTATCACTTCTGGGATGCTTAGGTGTAACGATGTTCAGTGTAAGAAACTGAGCGTAATTTTTGTGAAAACTTCGTCCTCAGTAGCGCGCGGTACCACGGTGTGTGGCCAGAGGTTCAGCGCAGCATACCGACGGCCACACTAGTGGGGCTAACTTTCGTCTAGAATCAGCTGCTTCTGTTGAACTCTTGGACTCCTATATTGTGATAATATGTCCATCCCACATTTGTCATTTTCTTAATTAGTGAATTTATATTCTTTTAGTAGTAGAGCGTTTATGAGCGATACCTGTTATTACTCCTGTATTTTGATGCTGAGTCACGGCTGCTTATAATGGAGCGATCCCTTTATTTAAGGATCCGGCTAAAGCTTTTCTGAATATAAGGATGCTAGTCTTGGTAGTTTGTATTTTACACTCACTTTAATTAGTTGTAGTTGTTTTTACCTTACATTCATTTAAGCACACGTTAAGAATATTAGTTAGTGAATTTACAAGTGTAATAAAAGGTTTTACTTTCTTTTGACACGACACCTGTCTTCATAACCGGGGAATTCTGGGAGTCCTGGTTTTGCATAGAATATAACAACGGCATTTCTAACAACTTAACATCGATGATCGAGGCGGTGTTGGCATGCACCGTAAAGCTTTTGCAATAAAACTAGGTCAAATATTTTAAATATTATAGTCATTTAAACGTTTTTTAGTTATAGAAATACGTCAACATGCAAAAATGATACTATTGATAGGTAAGTTTAGTTTTAACAGGATTTTTTTGCTGACAAAAACCTCACCCAATACCAATTCGTCCCATAGACTTTTGTACAGTTTTGGTGGCGAGAAATATGAAGAAGTCTTGACATGCTTGATGTAGGCCTAGCAGTAGCACAGTCCCACTAACTGGGGCGTTGGAACTCCTTTTTTGACATTTTGGATGTTAGATGTTGGTCTGTACGACAGACCAACATCCCAAATGTCAAAAAAAAGGAGTTAGAAACTAGCGCCCTACATGCTCCAGTCAGCCAGTTTATTAGCGATCGTGAAGTGTAGGGCCCCTGTTTTGTTTTGATCAAATTAGAGTCAAAAATGTTTTTTTATTGCTCAAAAATCATCTTTACAATCAAAAGCACACTTTTCTCAATTCTAATGACACCCGTTTTGCAATTTTGAACAGATTCTTAGGGTAGAAATCACGATTTTCCTGCGCGGTTTGTGCCTTGCGATTCAGCGCGCCGTGCGTGCTCACGGTACATCGCATGGTGATCGCCATCTTTATTTTCAGGTCGCGTGTTGTTGCCGCGCTGTCATCGTCATTTAACCCCCGAATTTCCCTCAAAAAATCAAAACCCTGCCCTCTATCTATGACATACCTGTTCAATGAGAATGTCGCCAACTTTTGTAGGTCCAATAATTTTAAAGTGGATTTTGTTCCCTTATAAAATAAGTTAAAGCATGTATAGTTATAGGAACCGGGCCCTACACTTCACGATCGCCAGTTTAATCCTCCATGGTGGGACTAGCCTAGCACAGTTTTAGCAGTAAAAGCCAGTAGCTTGAGTAACTCAAGCTCTAATGCCTATCGCTCTAAATTAAAAGTGTCTGTTCGTTCTCTGGTAATAATATGGAACGGGGGTCCTAAACTACATGATTACCGAAACAGTAAAAATCTTTTTCAGAAGATCCTTGAATAAACCATGGTGTATTTCATTGAATGGCGATCGTGTGGTGTAGGGCCCCTGTTTTGTTTTGATCAAATTAGAATCAAGAACTTTTATTATTTCAAAAAAATGACATAATGAGCCTAAAGCAGACTTCTCTCAATATAATGACACCTTTTTGATAATTTTTGAACAGTTTTTTGGGATAGAAATAACGATTTTCCTATGTGGTTTACGGGCCGGTTGGTGCCGTGCGCGTGCAGCGCGACTTGCGTACTGACTGCACGCAAACATCGCGCGGTGATCGCTATCTTTATTTTTGTGTTGCGTGTTGTCGTTGTCATAGTCATTTTACCCCTTAAATTTCCTCAAAAATTCAAAACCCTGCCCTTTTATATCTATAACATACATGTACCTGTAATATGTTCTTAATGTCACCAACTAACTTAGTTTGGATGGTCAAATAATTTAAAAGTGGATTTGTTCATACTAGAACATGTAGAACCGGGCCTGTAGATACACGATCGCCCATTAAATTGTTTTCAGGTTTTGTTTAAAACAGGGTTGGCTGATTTAAATCACGTTGATTTAAATCACTGATTTAAATCACGTTGATTTATATCTCTGATTTAAATCACGTTGATTAACTGATTTAAATCATGATTTAAATCAAATGATTTTTTTATAAAAATCACTGATTTAAATCACTTATTTGTAAGAATTTTTTGGGGGGGGCAAATTCAATTGATTGACGGTCATTTTAATCATTAAATCAACTGATTCTACTTAATTACAAAGTGTAAGATGTTGTTAGCACATTCAAACACCCCTGCTTCATCACCATCGACTCAATTTAGGTTTAACATAATTCCACAAAATCGTTGTTTTGATTAAGTCAAGATCTGAGTTTAAAAGTTTTTCTTCAAAGTTTTTAATTTTAGACTGACGCGCCCTTTTATACCCATAGGCAGCGCTTGTGCATTGGCAGTACAGTAGCAATGCGGGCACCAGTACCCTAGACTGACACTATTTCTAATGTTTCATTAAGTAGTATACAGTACTTTCTCTAGCATTGTCTACTAAATTACAATGGAAGGGTTCAAAGATGAAAATGTGATTATAGTTTGTATTGTGTTGAAGGCCCGCCTCCATATTTTAGGCATAATCATTAGACTTCTGCAAGTCTTCACTTGATCCACTGATGTTGTACTGGATTTACATGTATTTTACTTTTAATACTTCCATGTGACAACATTTGCTTTTTCTACCTTGTCAAAATATTAACCACACGATTGCTAGTCGATTTTGTAGTTACAGGCCCCTCTTTGTTTTTGGTCCTTCATTAGCCCAATGACCCGATGGTAATTTTTATGCCCCGCGTCGAAGCTGAAGGGGCATACTGTTTCCGCCTTGTCCTTCCGTGGGTGGGTGGGTGTGTGGGTGGGGGTGTGGGTGGGTGGGGGGGGGTGTGGGTGGGTGTGTGTGTGTGTCCGGACAAATCTTGTCAGTGCGATAACTTGAGAAACACTTCACATATGAACTTCAAATTTGGTTTGTGTATTGTTCTTGGTAACCCTAAGAACCCTTTTGCATTTGGGGCCTAAAGTTCAAGGGTCAAGGTCACAGTGACTAAAACAAAAGAAATTTTGTAAGCGCGATAAATTGAGATATACTTTACATATGAAATTCAAATTATGTTAATGTATTACTCTTGGTAACCCTAAGAACCCTTTTGCATTTGGGGCCGAAAGGTCAAGGGTCAAAGTCACAGTGACTATTAACAAAAGAAATTTTGTCAGCGCGATAACTTGAGAAATACTTGACGTATGAACTTCAAATGTGGTTTGTGTATTGTTCTTGGTAATCCTAAGAAGCCTATTGCATTTTGGGCCGAAAGGTCAAGGGTTAAGGTCACAGTGGCTGAAACAATAGAAATTTTGTCAGCGCGATAACTTGAGAAATACTTTACATATGAACTTCAAATTAGGTTTGTGTATTGTTCTTGGTAACCCTAAGAACTCTTTTGCATTTGGAGCCGAAAGGTCAAGGGTCAAGGTCACTGACTAAAACAAGAGAAATGTTGTCGGCGCGATAACTTGAGAAATACTTTACGTATGAACTTCAAATTTGGTTTGTGTATTGTTCTTGGTAATCCTAAGAAGCCTATTGTATTTGGGGCCGAAAGGTCAAGGGACAAGGTCACAGTGGCTGAAACAATAGAAATTTTGTCAGCGTGATAACTTGAGAAATACTTTACATATGAACTTCAAATTTGGTTTGTGGATCGTTCTTGGTAATCCAAATAGGCCTATTGCATTGGGGGTCGAAAGGTCAAGGGTCAAGGTCACAGTGGCTAAAACTATAGAAATCTTGTATTTATTCTGAGATCAAAGGGATTAGGGATTAATTCATATAAAACCTACAGAAGACACTAATGCTGTCAATGAACGTTCCATGTGACCAAGGTACATAAGTTGATGTTAAAAGAGTGGTGTTATGTCATTGGAACAGTCACGATTGCGGGGCATTTGTGTTTGTAATAACACTGGACAGTCATTTGTGCATGTGTGTAGTTTTTTGTTTTTGAATATTCAAACCGGCAAACAGCTATTTCAATATTCGGTTGATCGAATATTGGACTATTCGGTACTTCCCTACTTTATACTCATTTTATGAAGACCTGTCATGTTTCACCATTTGTTGTGTACTGGTACAACATAAGGAAAAATACATGTAACTACAGGTATCTGTATGAGGAACTACATGTAGATGTAATTTTGTAATTTTTTTCTATGCAAAATTGCCCCACACTTCAGAACATACGCTGATCATTGGATTATTATTATTTGTTTTTTTCAGATTGCTGCAAGAAGAATAAATTGTCAATGTCTGCCTGCATCAACACGGACCATAACGATGGGGAATAAGTCAACTTTTATGGGTGATAAATGGATTTCTGAAGCTCATTGTGTAAATCAAGTTTGGAAAAGTTGGTCAGGTATGTAGAAATATAGCTACGTGTATAATCTCTTTTGGGCAAAATACCGGTATAAGTGACATTTCAACATACCATACATGGGTAGAACACACTAAACTGATTGCCTTTCAATCTAGCTAGCACGCCAACAGTGAAATTGTACATGTTGTAAGGGGTACATGTAAGTGTTCAAAATCCCCACCCGAGGCTTGAAAAAGGTGACCAAACACCAACATACATGTAAGACCTGAGTGGGGAGAGGTGTTCCTACAGCTATCCAAAAAGTAACTGACCAGATTTTTGTGAAAAAGCTTAATTGGCTTAAAGATAGCAGTGACACTAAACTCCTTGTGCAATTATTCCGTCTGACATGCAGTCATTTTAAAAAAAAAACAGTAAAAGAGGGTCATTTCCAAAGGTGTGTCACGTGACACATTTGTAGAAATGTCCACTATTGTTGGTTTGTAATTGGGCAAACGATTCCCTTTTGGGTGGCGCATTGACACGATGTACGCACGCAGATGCATAGTTGCTTATGTTCACCGTTCAGTGCATAACATATTGCATACAAATGTATGTAGCTGCAATCGGCTGAATGAGAATGGTTACACCTCTGTGTTCCCACACCCTTATGTTCCGACACCCCTACATGTACATGTATGTTCCGACACCCCTACGTTCTGACTGCACATACATGTATTCCTATTCCTAACCCTAACCCTAGCCTTAACTCTAACCCTAACCGGGAGTAGCACAACATAGAGCAGTCACCAATGAGAATGTGTCCCGAGTGCTGATTTCTGGTGCAATTCAAAACATGACTCGGCAACTAATGAATTGAAATAGAGATCCTAGAATATTGTTTTCTCAGAAGATACAGCATTCACTGAGCTAAACATTCATCAGGGTATTTGTTATTAAGCAGCCGTCCTTAGATTTGAGCACTTTTGTTACTTAAAACAAAATGACAAATGATCTGCTCTACCGTTAACCCTAACAGTCCGGAATCCTTCAATTTTTAACACATCCTAGGAAGTAAGGGTTATGTTAAATATTGTCAAATGCCTGGAAAATCCACATCTGTGATATCACTTTTTTTTGTGTTTGTGTTCTGCAGGCCTTCTGATATCTGTTAATGGCCGAAGGGCTACATCTAGTGAACATAATTTGGCGAAATTTTATTGGATTATAAGCATTAACAGCTGGTTTGATTGGGACTGGCGGTGATGTGGGACATCAATCAGGAAGAGGTAAATTAGGTTTCTGGTTTGATAGGATTGGAGAGAAAATGTCTGTTGCTCACCCAAAGGTGCAACACTTTGAAGAACCTGCTGTGGGACATCAGTCGGAAACATACAGAGATTCTTTTGGTGCAAGGATTGGAGAGAAAACGATTGTTACTCAGCAAAGGGCAAAATACATCGATGAATTGATTGAAGAGGAACATCTCCTGGGTTATGGCACTCCTGAAGTGTCATCTCAGCCGTCATCAAGTGACATTCCTGACATTCATAGTGACATTCATAGCCTCTCACCGTTAGGAAAAAACAACCCGAGCAACATTCATCCGGACTTGAACTTTCCAAAACTTTTCTTTCTTTTTAGTTCAAAATCATATCCCTTATAACATACTGACGCTTTGTAAACAGCCAGCTTAAAAAAATAGCTCTACTGCTGTATATTGTGTACCTGCAAGCATTTTTGAAACTTCATTAAGTTTTGAAAAGATTCAGTAAAGAAGAAAAAATGATGCAGTTTGATGAAACTGACCAATCTCGATGTGGCCAATCTAAACAACTATTGCTACAACTTAACGGCCTCACGTCGAGCTCCATATCTGCTGAAGATATCAAGTTATCAGTCGACAAACTTACTGAGCTGTCGAATATGGACAAGAACAATGGGGCTGGCAAAAACACGCACATACCGAGACCCAACCAAGTTCGTGTTGATGATGCCGGAAATGTCAGCATCATTGGATCCAACAACACAGTGACGGTGTTCGATGGGAAACCAGTGAAGAACGAAACCCATTCCCCTGCTTCCCTGAACATGGAACAAGAGATGAACCGGCTAGCGACTTTCATGAATTGGCCGCACAGCGCGCCGGTCACAGCTAATGCTCTCGCTAGAGCTGGGTTTTTCTTTTTGGGCATTGGCGATCAGGTTCAGTGTTTTGCCTGCTTAGGAATCATCAAAGATTGGGAATTTGGTGACCTTGCGATGGGAGAACACAAAAAGCACTACCCGAGATGCCCCTTTGTCCGGGATCCGACTTACAAGAATGTTCCGCTTGTCACTGAACAAGCCAAATCGGGAGCTGCCGGTGGCGCTCCGGCAGAGAAACGGGCCAAAGAGAAAGCTGCGGAGCTCTACAAAGCCCCGAATAATGCCAAGAAATCTCAAAGTGGGAAGAAAGGGTCCGGGAAACCTGTGAAGGGTGGCGGATTTAATGAGAGCCTGAAGTCCTGTGAGGGAAATCCAACTCGGCAACCCACCATCGATTCTGCCGAGACTGAAGTGCGACTGACCTTCCGGAGTGAGTACAAGCGCCTCTTGTCGTACCACAGCTGGCCCCGGAACCACCCCATGTGTCCCCGGGACCTGGCAAAAGCTGGTTTCTACTTCCTGGAAAAAGACGACATCGTACAGTGCTTCGCCTGCTTCGGCAAAATCCGGGACTGGGAACCTCAGGACATCCCTCGGCAGGAGCACGCACGGCACTTCCCAAGCTGCCCCTTTGTCAGGGGTCTGGATGTCAAAAACGAGCCAATCACAGATCTGCAGATGGCCAACGCAGTCAGTATAGCCTACCGGGAGCCATCAGGATACGAAAACACACTGCAACAATGCTCAAAGCAGTTGGAAGCGGCTCTGCCCCAAACAGCCAAAGTGACAAGTCAATGGGAGCAAGTGGCATCACCGAATGGCGTCCTGAACAGGCCCAAGTACCCAGACTACGTCGGGGAGAATGCAAGAGTGGCCACCTATGACAAAGGCTGGCCGGGAATCCTGGGAATCACGCCGCAACAGCTAGCACAAGCGGGATTCTTTTACACAGGTGAGAAACAGAATGAACATGGATAACATCCACATTTAGGGCATATTACCATATGCCCCAAATCATGCTGGGTACGCTCTAAAAACTTAAGTATTGAATCCAACACTTCCTAGTCTTGACTAAGTCTGTCAAGCCAAGCTTTTTTCCTGAGCAAACGGCCCGCAGCCGTTTTACCCTACTTGTCATGGCACACGTACGCCACACACTTTTCCGGTGCGTATACATGTACAGCACACTTGGCGGTACAGTCCCTACCTACATGTACCTACATGTATGTACATGTATGTACTACATACACCCCATGCAGTCACCACTAAGCGGTCCCAGTCAAGGAAAAGGACAACCTTGACGCAACCTTCGGCCGATATCGGCCAAAAATTTCTGATGCACATACTTTACACGATAGCCCATGCACTTTGACCGAAACAAAACAAACCACACACACGTGTACAAAGTTTATTAACCTTCGACTGCATGCATCGTGCAGGAGTGTTAAACCTTGGTCAAGGCGTTTGTCATTCGTCCGTACGCGGTAAATTCGGCGACATATCCTCGTTATGCAGTGTGTTAAAAATACAGCGCGAACAGTGACATCATGTGACCACTATTTTATGCAAATCATTTGGATCCCCACGAACGCCTTGGTGCAAAAGCTTATGTTTTTCTTGCGCTAGATTTCCAGTGCACGACCTCATATGCGAATACAGATAAGTGTAGGCAGGGCTAATATGTGGAGTGTCCAATCACACTGTGGTAAATCTCGACGTCATCAAATCACTTGCAGCTATTCGCCCTTTGTGGACGTGTCAGAAACCACATTTTTTTGTGTATTGGTGCTGTGTGTAATGTGAGACATCGACACACAATGTTTGTGCATGTATTACATGTACGTGTATGTACAGTGCCACTCGCTAACTATATAAGTTTCCACGCAATGATCAACCAAAAAGAAAACGACTTTTAAGGTCAGCTTAGGCTATTAGCATTTATGAGCACCACCCCCAAAACCTCACATGGACGATTGGACCAAGGCGTTCGTCAGATCCAAACGATTTCATAAAATAGTGGCCGCATGAGTTCGCTGTTCGCGCTGTATTTTGGATGCACTGCATAGTGAGGATACATGCCGCCAATCATTTACCACGTACGGACGAATAATGACCAACACCTTGACATGCTTGACCAATTAGGCTAGCAGTAGTGATGAATATTTATTTTATTGTCAGCCATTACCCAATGAGAGAAGACTATGCGCATACTTCTTATCATAATGAGCATATAGCGTTGCATCAAGGCTGTCTTCTCCCCTGGTATGGTTACTGTATATTTTACTGTACGTCTGTACCGTGTCTGTACAGTACATTGGGGATTTGTGTCTGGGACGTATCGCACAGGCAAAGCAGAGCTACTGGTAGCCAGGGGGCTGTGCGCGGCGTTTGCATGCCGGACCATTTGGTCAAGGCTAAAAACTTCCATGAGTTTGGTCAGTGATGACACTTTGAAAGTGTTAAATCCAGCACTTTGAATGTTAAATCCACACTCAAACTGTTATTTCCAAATTTTGAAAAATGTTGAATTAACACTTAAATTGGATTTAACATTCAAAATAATGTAATGTAATAAGAAGAATTCTTTCTACACCTTAATTCTGTATCAGGGAATGCCAATAGTAGTCGTTTTAAGATGTTGTCGCTTCCTCCATGCGTCTCTAAACTGATCAGTAATGTGTCGCACGGCAATGTGGTGCTTTGTATGTTGTACACAACATAAATACCAATTTGACGATCTCTGCACTCAATCAGAAATTTCTATACGCTCAAGCAATTGAAAACCAATTGATGCCATTTTTCTGACCCTTTTATGGGTGGGGCCATGACTGTAAAAGTGAGGGGGGGCTTTCTGTGTAAAAAAAATGATTCAGATAATTTCAATTTTTTTTTTAGCATTTGGACAGCTCACCCAACTGCTACATCACGAGAAATAACATCCAGAAGTTTGCCTCTTCGGGGGAGGGGCCTAAGTTTACAAAAGTGGGGGAAAATGTCAAGTCTAACAAACAATCAAGCTGTAACAGACATTTTCTTGGTGTTTTGGCTTTTGTTTCCATTCATTATAGTAAACCAGCAAACCATTCTAATAAAAGTATTAGGGCATTAATGTTAGCAAGTCAAAGTTATTCATTCATTTATTCAAACAAACATTTATTTCATTTTCAGTACTGCTGACAAAAAAATGCACAGTGAGTCTATTTCAAATAACATTAATGAGAAACTGAGTAAGGAACAAGAAATATTCAAATCAAGTCAAGTTGCGGGTCATTTTTTTGAAAATCAAGTTGAGACACAATTCATTTTTGTTTTTCAAGTCAAGTCTCAAGTCAAAAAAATAGCAACTCGAGTCGGACTGAGTCAACAACACTGGGTCTGTCACCCTTTTCAAACCATTGACAGACAGACAGGAAGGGTCCATCGTAAGGCTAAATTTTCCTTGTTTTTGACACAGGTGAGGGAGACAGCACCAAGTGCTTTTATTGCGGTGGGGGGCTCAAACACTGGGAGTCCACCGATGAGCCCTGGACAAAGCACGCGAAGTGGTTCTCAGTCTGTGAGTGGCTGCTCCAACAGCGGGGAAGGACGTTCTTGAGCTACGCCGTCCGAAACACCCGTGTTGACACGTCGCAGTTGAGACAAGTGAGGAATGTAAGTCAAAGAGATTTGTAAATTTGAAAAAAATTATACCCTGCATTGAGCACAGTTGTCTGATGGGTATGTTACCTGACTTATCTGAGGATTTTTGTGTTTTCAAGCAAGACACTTGAAGCCACGTAGCTAACCCTACCCCCCGCCATAAAAAAAATCGTTGCCCCAACCCCCTGGAAATTGCTAGGCCTTTTTTACAAGAGGCTTTTTTTTTACAAGGGCCAATGTTAACGTTGCACGCACATCTTTAATTGTGTTGCCATGAAGAAATGCCACCTATTGTCTATAGTGTCCGCTTTGATGGGCGCTCCATAGGAAGATGGTGTTCAACTTCCTGGATTGAGCAAAATGTGGGTGCCGTCCTGTCGACAGTCAATTTTTATTTTTTTCCAATAAATACTAATGAGTCCTTTTAAGTTTCTTCACACAATTTTAAAACCCCGAAAGGCATCTTGGTTGCAATTATGTTTTGTTCATTGAGTTTTTGAGACAATCACCCCCCCCCCAAAAAAAAATTCCCCTCAAGGGCTTCCTGGAAGCGCTCCACCAGGAGTGAACTTTCAGCTCCATGAGGTTCATATTATTAAAGTGACTTCGTCATACAGGCACACCCCATCGGCGGCGGAACACTTTTAAAAGTGGGGGGGCAAGGTCCAGTTACTGTTCCCGGAGCAGAATTAAAGCAAAATCAAAGCAAATGGGAAAAGTGTGAAGTTGGTCCGAAACGAAAGTGTGACCTACGTAATGTCTGCTAACCTATGGATGTGGACTATTCCTACCGGTATATCCCTATTTTTCGTATAATTTTTCTTATTTTGTGTCGCCATACTCACTTAGGTATAAGGCCTAATGTCAAATTGCACCCCCAACCAGGGGTGTCAATCGCTTTTCAAAAGTGGGGGAACATACCTTGATCAGAACTGATGCAAGCGTGAAGCGCGAAGCCCTTGAGGCCTGGGGTTCGGGGCCCGCTTAAGGGCCCCGGAAAAAAAATGGATTCCAGATGCTCTGTGGTGCGATCTGAGGCAATTTCTGACCACTTTAACCAATATTTTCTGAGCAATAGATACATTGTAGTCCATAATACTATTAATAGGGCCCGATAAATGAGGCACGTGTTCAAAAATCTTTTTTACCTCTTGTATCATTTTAATTAACCTCCTTTTTAAAATCGCTCCTGGTAAAAAGTGGGGGGGCAATATAGCTACCTATTCAAAAGTGGGGGGCAACTGCCCCCTCTGCCCCCCCGGTTCCGCCGCCGGTGGCACACCCACTACCAATTGCAAGGCAAGTGCCCAGTGGATAACCATGCTACTTTGTTTTTCTTCAGTTCCACACCACAAACATAAACACATAGGCTGCCAGATAGTATTCAAAACTACATGACCATTTGTGATCTGCACGGCGCCCAACTAATATCAAATCTAAGGACAAATTCACCTCTCGGTATAGGAAATTTACACACAGTTGAAGAATTCCAGTCATAACATTCAATGAAGTTATTTTCCTTGTGTACTAAATCTGGTTCACGTAGATTCAAATTCATGCCGTACTTAACATTTTCATGCAAATTTTGAGCAAAAACCCTTTTACCCAAAGAAAACTCTAAATGCGTGTACAATACAGGTTTTAGTGCACATGTTAGTATTGTAGCGGATCCCATCCGGGTCAAGTTTGACTCGGTACTGCACAGGCCAGCGGCAGCCCTACAGCACTGTGGGGGATGTCGTTTGGCAACCATATATCGCCGCGCGCAACACTTTTTCCCGGGGACCCTATGGAGCGGAGATAAATACCAGGCAGAGCAGCGCAGGAACCCAATAATCTGACAAAGAGAGATCACTCAAGAGCCGCGGGGTTTTCCCTTTATTATAACTAAGACGCCTTAATCACTTCAGTTAAGTTGCAGATTCCTTAAGGGATTGCTGTTCCTTAAGGTATAGCCTTGAGGTTCCTTAAGGGTTTCCTGTATCCTTAAGGGATATAATCGAGTTTCCTACTGAGCCTTAGAATTACTGATAGAGAGGTTTATTACTGAAGGCACTTAATAGAAATTATTACTGAATGTGATAACTTGTGGGGAGGTTCAACAATATCGGTCCTGAACTGTGCTCGTCACTAACTTTATCAAATACGTCAGCTTGACATACCCCGCTCTATGAGCTGCTGCAACTAGATTCGGCAAACCGCCGCCGCCACGGACTCTCTGACACGGCTCCGACAGTCCCACTGTCTCGGACACTCCGATCAGCCTCTCTCACGCTGCTCTGGGATCCGGCGGTCGGTCGCTATACCGCTCCACCTCGCTGCTACCAGCTCCCACTACACACCAACAGCAACGCTGACGCACACACGCCTAGCGCCCTACAACAACTCTCTTAGAGCTCCGCCGTCACACGTCTCTTCAGTCCGCTAGCTCCACAGCAACTCCCGCCACGTACACACACGAGGCACAGCGTGCGCAAACAGCTCAAGGTCACCTAAGCAGCCCACTGCGCATGCTCAGCAAGTATGGCACGCCTCAGTGCTATGACGCGCGAAAGCTACAAGCACTCGGGCCAATTTCGTTACACAGCCCCAACCTTAAGTTCGGACCGTCCCGGTCCGTTAAACTGAAAAACAACCAAAACGAAATTAACTGAGGTGCCATCTTATACAATGAAAATATAAAGTTCACTTATACACAAATAAGCACCTTTACCTTTAAGGCTACTGTGGTCTCCTTAAGGGAAATTTAAAGAAAGGTAAGATTCTGAGGTTCCTTAAGGGAGCTCCTTAAGGGAGTGTCCAAAACAAATCACACCTGATACGGCTTTATCAAAAATAGACAAAGATCCACTTTCTCCTTCAGGGAGTTTATACACATGAAATACAATCACAACATACCTCAAGGACGTCTATATAATCAAAAGTAATTACCCTGCTCCTTGAGGGAGTTTACACAAAGATCATCAATAAATACAGTATTCCTTAAGGGAATGCGGTAGCTAATGAAGGCAAGATCGGTCTCTTTTTTTAACAAATATTCTCTTCTTATAAAACTTTTACACTGTTCTAGAAACAAGTAATGCTTTAAGTTAAAACAACAATGTAAACCTTAAGAAAACCTAAACTCTACTTGAGGATGAAACCGGCCGTAAACTCCACATCGTAGGTCCTCTCTACGACCTCTTCAGATACCATCAACCCATTCTGAAACTGGCTCCTGGTGCTGACCTCCTTCACTTGACGAACATTCCCGGCCATCATCACTTCCAGATCAGCAGTATCGATCGGAGTCGCCCGTCGCCACCCAGGGTTGCCACTACTGACCCTGCATACTCTGGCTTGTGGTGGTTCCTCCAGTGCTGACGTCTTGGCCTGCCCGTGCTGAATATCTGTGGCAGGTGGAAAGGTGCGTTTCCGAAGATCCCCCTCCTGATACCGTAGAGAGCTTCCCTGAAGTGCTCGCCCAAGGTTAACAGAAATAGAGGCGTCGTCGTTGAGGTCTGTTTCCTCCCCGTTGCTAGCTTCTGCCTGGACATCCTGCCTCATTGACATCATCCCTTGTGGTTTCCCTCCATATACCATCCTGCGTCGCAGCTCCACACTGTCGAGCAGAGACATGGAAGCTGGTGACAAGGATATCCCAGCCACATCATCTATCTCTAACTCCCTGCCAGGTGTCAAGGGGACCTGAGTTTCTTCCTCCTCGGCCTCCTTCTTCTGCGGTTCTCTCGGTGGCTTATCAACACTCTTAGCTTCCGTTCACATCCCCTTTCCTCCCGAGGGGGCAGCAAAAAGACTCGTCTCTTCTTCAGGTTCACCTGACCTCATTGCTCGTTTCTCTTCCTTCTTCCGGCCCTCCTTTGCCGGTCTGTCGACGGTTGCAGTCTCGGGTCTCTTCCTCTTCCGTCCGGAGGGGGCAGAAGAAGTACTCGGTACCTCATCCGAGTCTTCAGACTGCTTTGCTGCTTTTCTTTCCTCTTCCGTCTCAGGGTATACGCTTTTCAGGTCATCCATTCCTGTGGGGTGGTGATTGTGATAGTGCACTCTAAGGTTGTCCTTCCTCCCGTATCTCCTGTCGCATCTTTTGCAGAAGTATAGGAGGCTCTTCTTCTTGTTGTGAGTTCCGAGATGGTTGTCCAGGCTCCTCTTACTGATGAATGTGTCTTCACACTCAGAGCATGCAAATACCTTCAAGGTACTCCAGTCCTTTGGCTTCTTCCAACCTGCCTTGGGATCCTCCATCCTCCTTTAAAGAAAGCAAAAGAAACAAAACGAAACAACAGTTACTTCACTGTAGCTACCCAACTTCTTAAGTAGTCCTAGAACTAATCGATCTCCCTTAGATTCCTGAGCTATTCACAGATAGCGCTGTGGCTGCCGTCGCTGGCGCAAAGGATTCCTCCTCGCACGTGCAGGTATTACATGTGTCATGTTTAGGGGTGCAGGTTCTAGGTCAGATCCCGCATTGCCTGCACCTTCAGGTGCTTCCCGATCACACTGTATCTCTGGTACTAAAGTCTGGCCCAGTTCCACTGGGCTACTATCTACTTCTATCTGAGCTTCCTCTCTCTCAGGAATATCTCCTGCAGGTTGCTGCTGCGCTTCCTGTCCCCTACCGCCCGTCTCTAATATCCAAGACTTCAAAGGCGTGCCTTGGTACGGCTTAAGGCGGTCACAGTGGATAACCTTCATTTTTGCCCCCGGCTTCCGCTGAATCCTTAAGGTTACGTCTGACAGCCTGTTCACTACAAGGTATGGCCCCTCCCACCTACACATTAACTTTGGCGACACTCCCTTTTTCTTCACCGGGTTGAACAACCACGCAAACATGCCTTCAGCAAAGTTGCCCTGGATTGTGCCCTTGTCATAGTTGAGTTTCTGACGCCTTGCACTTTTCTTCAAGTGTTCTCTAGCCCTGTCATGTGCGCCCTGCATCCTCCTACGCACCACTTTGGCATAGTCCGGTTCCTTCATCTTTTCTGTATCTCCTGCAGGAGGATCCTCCATTGTTAAATCAAGGGGCATAGAGACTTCCCTCCCGAGCATTAACATATTCGGAGTTTCCCCCGTGGATTCCTGTGGTGTGCTTCGGTACGCAGCCGTTGCATATGGCAACTCCTCATCCCAGTCTTTGTTATTTTTGTTCTCCTTCATGAGCATGGCCACGATATTAACCAGGGTCTGATTAAATCTCTCGATCATCCCGTCGGACTTCGGGTTGGAGGGAGTGGTCCTGGTCTTCTCAACCCCGAGCATCCTACACACCTCAGCTATCAGCCTTGACTCGAAATTTCTCCCTTGGTCGGTATGCAGTGTTTTGGGGACGCCATACCTGCACACGAATTCCTTGATAAACCTGTCTGCGACAGTCGCTGCCTTCTCATCAGGAATGGGGTATGCCTCAAACCACTTGCTGAAGTAGTCCCCAATCACTAGTATATATCGGTTGCCATTTCTTGTCACTGGGAAGGGTCCTGTTATGTCCATTGCCACCCGCTTCATTGGAATTCCCACTAGGTGTTGCTGTACGGGCGCTCTTCTCTTCTTGTTGGGCGACTTCCTCCTAGCGCACACATCACACTCCCGAATGAAAGACCTTATGTCCGCACCCATCCCTTTCCAATAGAATTTGGTGCGCACCTTTGCCATGGTCCGTTTGGTGCCTAAGTGTCCACTCAGTCTTCCTGCATGAAGCTCATGCAGTATCTTTTGTCGGAATTCCTGCGGTACCAACGTTTGCCACTGAACCTCCTTGCATTTATCAGACTCCCAGCGGCGCTGTAAGACGCCGTCCCGAACAGATAATTGTTCCCATCGCAACCAATAGTTCTTATTTGCGCTAGATGTCACGGACAGTGTCTCCCAATCTGGACGAGGTCTTTCTGCCTCCTTAGCTCTGATTACCCACTCCATGGAGCTTTCTCTAAGTTGAGCTTTCCTCCAGTCTTCCAATGTTACCTCTGGCAACACTCCAACCGCACATACCTCTGCTACGCCCTCCTTCACGTCTGCCTGAGCGCCTCCATCACTTAAGGTGGTTTCTCCTCCCTTCAGTGATGTCAAAGGAGCTCCACCCCTTCCCTTCCATATGGTTTCCTCATCTCTACTGGTGTCCCACTCGCCCATCCCGCACTGGGAACAGGGTCGATGGGATAGGCTGTCCGCATTCTGATGAGCTTTCCCCGCTCGGTGGATGATTCAAAATCATACTCCCCGATTAACTGTAGCCATCGTGCTACTTGGCCTGCAGGCTCCCTGAAGTTAATGAGCCACCTTAAGGCTCCATGGTCTGTCCTCACTGTGATTCTTCGTCCATAGATATACGGTCGGAAGTGCCTTAAGAATGTCACCACAGCCAGCAATTCTCTCCTGGTGACGCAGTAATTTTGTTCTGCCTTTTTCAACACTTTACTAGCAAAGGCTATGACCCTCTCCTGGCCATCCTTTCTCTGTGCTAGGACCCCTCCTATCCCTGCATCACTGGCATCTGTGTCAAGTATCAGCTCTCCATCTGGTTCCGGGTAAGTGAGGACAGGCGACTCCGTGAGGCGCCTCTTCAATTCCTCGAAGGATGCCTGACATTCATTGGTCCACTGGAAATCCCTGTGTTTTTCCGTAAGCCTGTGCAAAGGCTTCGCCACCGCTGAAAACCCCTCTATAAACCTCCTGTAGTAGGACACTAGTCCTACAAAACTGCGAACTTCCTTTACTGTCTTGGGGACTGGCCAATCCCTGACCACCTTGATCTTATCAGGATCCGTGCTAATGCCCTCCGGAGTTACTACATGACCGAGGTAGCGAACTTTCTGTTTGAACAGATCACACTTAGCAGGCTTTAACTCTAATCCTGCGTCTCTCAGGCGCTGCAACACGACCTTCAGTCGACTGAGTTCCTCCAGTATAGTCTTGCCGAACACTATATCATCGTCCAGATACACTAAAAGTGTTTCCCAGTGAAGGCCACTTAATACTCGTTCCATAAGTCTCTCAAACGTCGAAGGCGCGTTGCATAGCCCGAAAGGCATCACACGCCAACTGTAAAGGCCGCCCCTTACTACAAAGGCCGATTTCTCCTGTGCCTCCTCATCCAGGGCCACCTGCCAGTAGCCAGATGCGAGGGCCCCAGAAAGCGCATCAAGGGAATCATCAATCCTGGGGATTTGGTAGGCATCCTTGATCGTTATGGAATTAAGTCTCCGATAGTCAAGGCAGAACCGCTTGCTTCCGTCCTTCTTTTTGACGAGCACTACGTTTGAAGCCCACGGGCTACTTGAGGGTACAATCCTTCCATCCTTAAGCAAGTCCTGGACTTGCCGATTAATTTCCTCCTGTTCGACTGCAGGAAATCTCCTGGGTCTCTCTCGCATAGGCCTTCTGCCCTCTGTCGTTATATGGTGTTTTACGCATTCCGTGCGTCCAATATCCTCACTACCCTTCGAGAATACATCCTGAAACTCGGTAAGTAATCCTGCCACCTCCGCATGATACTCAGACTTCACTCCCTCGATGCTCCGGTTGAACAAGTCCTGCAGATGTTCAGGCAACCGGTCAGGTCGTCGTCCTTGTATGAGTTGATGTGGTTGCACGTCCTCTTCCGCCACCTGACTAAGCAAACCAGCCATACTGCCGGCCTTAACAACACATACTCTCCTTCCTGGGTTGAAAACCCTTATTGGCAAATTATCTTCCTCGGGCTTTACCAAAAGCCTAGCAACAATCAGCCCCTTAGCCGTCAACTCTGTACTCTCCGCAGGTTCCATTATCCCGAGCCCATTAAACTTCCGAGTCACTCTCCCTGATACAAGTGCTTCGTGCCCTGGTGGCACTGATATGGTCTCTCCTACGACCACCCGGGCACAGAAATTATTGCCCTGTTTAATCACACATTTAATCTTCTGTCCATTCAGGGCAAGGACTAACTCCTGAAAATCTAACCGTCCCCTTGTCGGTAGGAGGTAGTCCATCCCAGGGATTCCATCCATCTCCAATTTGGCAAAGATCGCCTGCACTGGGGAGGTAGTCTTCCCAACTTGAACCTCTAACCACGCTCCACCTATCGTCTCTATGGAGTGACCGTCAGCTCCATACAGTCCTACTCCCTCCGTGCTCAATGTTGGCCTCTGTTCCCTCGGTATCTTGTAGTATACCGCCGTCGAAATTATTGTGTCTGTCGCCCCTGTATCTATTAACATAAGTGTCTCTGCTCCCCTCACACGTGCCCTCACATAAAGTCCTCCCTTCCTTTGGTCCCTTGAGGGAAGTGTAATCCCCTGAGGTATTCCTCCTATGGTTTGTGGTCCTTTCGAATCGTCAGCCCACCCTTGGACCCCGGGGAAGGCTGTTTGTTGTTTCCCGACTCTACATTTTGTTCACGTTTGGGTGCTTTACAGTCCCGTGCAATATGTCCCTTTTCCTTGCAACTGTAACACTTGTCGTTCTTTGGTGCAGGACAGTTCCTAGCAAAATGTCCCGAGGCTTTGCAGTTGTAACACACGTCCTGTGTTCTGCCTTTCCATCCCTTTCCAGATCTCGGTCCAGAATCATAACCCACTTGTTTCTCCTGGCTACCCTTACTGATATCCTGTAACATCGACTGGATTTTTCCAAAGGCTTGTCCCATGGACTCCTGTGTTTCTCTTATCTCTCCCTTCAGTTCCTTCATTGTAATTTCGTCCTTGCCTTCTAGTACTCTAGCAAACTTCCTAGCCTTATCGCTAGTCCTACGATCCTCTGTCTGCAGGAAACTCTGTGTTTGCAACGCCGCCTTGATCGAATCATCAAGGGTGGCAGGCTTTGAACGGAAAATACCCTCCCTGATTTCTCTGTCTTTCAAGGCGTCCATGAAATGTCCCTTCGCCAGTCTCTCTCTACTCTTGTCTGAGAACTCCGGGTACGCCAATGCTGCAAGTTCTCTCACACTGGCTCCGAGCTCTTGCAGGGTTCAGCCTCGCCCTGACGACGATGACGAAGCTCCATTAGATGGAAATCTGCCTGTTGTCCTGGTCCAAAACGTTGATCTAGTCTGTCCAAAAGATCCTTAAGTGAAAGTTCCTTCCCATCTGGTTGGCATCCCAGCACCTTCAACGCCTGTCCCTGAAGGCTGGCCGCTAAAAATACAGCAGCCTGGCTGTCCTTCCATCCATTTGCTATGCAACAAGCTTGAAAATATGGCACTTTTCCACTGAACCGGTCAGGACAAATATTCGGTTTCCTAATTCTGTCCTCACTTTTCTTTGTTTCCTTCGCGGTTACCAAGGATGTCTCCTCCGTTTGTCTAGTGTTTGCAGGTGTGCCTGGTATCCCTAGTATTGAACTAAAAGTGCTTGAGACAGCAGGAGTTGGGGTGAACAGTTCCGGTGTTTCAGTCCGGCTTATTTCCTTATCCTCGATGATTGATTTCATTTTCTGTACTTGTTCCTCAAGTTCCCATTTTTCCTTGAGTGCATCCTCGTACATGTTTTCGGCCTGGTGTGCCTCCATCCTCAGAACATCCAGCTCCTCCTCCATCCATTTAGAATCCATCACTGCAGATGCAGTCTCCTGAAAGTGTCACGCCTTATCCCACTTCTGACACCAATGTGGCGAATCCCGTCCGGGTCAAGTTTGACTCGGTACTGCACAGACCAGCGGCAGCCCTACAGCACTGTAGGGGAGGTCGTTTGGCAACCATATATCGCCGCGCGCAACACTTTTTCCCGGGGACCCTATGGAGCGGAGATAAATACCAGGCAGAGCAGCGCAGGAACCCAATAATCTGACAAAGAGAGTTCACTCAAGAGCCGCGGGGTTTTCCCTTTATTATAACTAAGACGCCTTAATCACTTCAGTTAAGTTGCAGATTCCTTAAGGGATTGCTGTTCCTTAAGGTATAGCCTTGAGGTTCCTTAAGGGTTTCCTGTATCCTAAAGGGATATAATCGAGTTTCCTACTGAGCCTTAGAATTACTGATAGAGAGGTTTATTACTGAAGGCACTTAATAGAAATTATTACTGAATGTGATAACTTGTGGGGAGGTTCAACAGTATCGGTCCTGAACTGTGCTCGTCACTAACTTTATCAAATACGTCAGCTTGACATACCCCGCTCTATGAGCTGCTGCAACTAGATTCGGCAAACCGCCGCCGCCACGGACTCTCTGACACGGCTCCGACAGTCCCGCTGTCTCGGACACTCCGATCAGCCTCTCTCACGCTGCTCTGGGATCCGGCGGTCGGTCGCTATACCGCTCCACCTCGCTGCTACCAGCTCCCACTACACACCAACAGCAACACTGAGGCACACATGCCTAGCGCCCTACAAAAACTCTCTTAGAGCTCCGCCGTCACACGTCTCTTCAGTCCGCTAGCTCCACAGCAACTCCCGCCACGTACACACACGAGGCACAGCGTGCGCAAACAGCTCAAGGTCACCTAAGCAGCCCACTGCGCATGCTCAGCAAGTATGGCACGCCTCAGTGCTATGACGCGCAAAAGCTACAAGCACTCAGGCCAATTTCGTTACAGTATGTTGCACATTAGCCGCTTTAAACATGCTGCCAACAAAGATTTTGCCCACACTTTTTCCAAATCATGTTCTTTGTACACACGGGATACTGGTGGTCTATAGATGGGTTTATATGTTCGTGGGCTACAGCGTGTGCAGTGGGCGTGGTTTAAGTTGAAATAGTATCACACTTACGAACCTGTATGTGGTTGTTTGCATTGGCAGTCTCGTAAATAAAATAACGGAGGGCACTCTTACAAAAATCAGGTCAGTCACCGACACTCATAGGGTTGCAGACCAGTAAATAAACTTCCATAGACCCCAATGGTAAATGCTCCCACCTCAGAAATTCGGGAAAAATACTCACAACTCTCCAAGGTGTTCGAGACACACATCAAATTAAAGCTTATTTTATCATCTTTCATTTTCTTTTCAATTTTTTGGGGGTCAACTAATGACTTTAAGGAGAAATTTCCATCCGAAGATGATCACCCCTGAAAATAGTCCTGAAGCCCATCGCCATTTTGAAAAACGATGCCTACACTCCATTGCAAAATAGAGCGCTAAAGGGCCCCAATTTCATCCAAATTGAACGGAACTACAAGCTCACAGTCCTGTGCATGGCTTCCACCCATATTTTTTACAAACCCTCAAGTTCATGGCCCACAGCATGCTCAAATACTGAAGATTTTGAGGGCATGCAAATTGTGATTTGGCCGGCGTAGGCAATTTCTGACCGATTTACTGGTCTGCATCCTATAAAGAAGCGAGATTTTGAAAAATTCCCCCAAACCACTTGTACAGCACGAGGAAGGATGGATGACTCATATTTCATCAAAAAATTGCGAGAAAAAATCTCTGACTGTGATTTCTGGGCTGAAAACAAGCCCTCTGTTTGCGGCTGCCTTGCTGTAGGGTGCCCCCAACGGGAGTTAATTGAGATTTTTTTCTTCTTTTTCAGCCATCCCCCATAGCATTTGTACACGTTTTCACAGTGGAAGGCACTTTGGACACTAAAATCAATCCGATTGACTTTATACTTGGCACACACTTAGACCAGCATCTGAAGTTGTGTGCCGAACATTGACGTTATCATGATGTCATCACGAGTCGTGACGTCTCATTATATGCGATTTTTCTATTGTGACCATTTTCTGGCGGAATTCGGCTAGATCTGACAGATTGGGCTATATCTCCAGAACTACAGGTCCGATTGGGTTGAAACTTGGTATGCATCTAGACCGGGATGTCTTATAGATGAAAATTAACTTGACATTATGATGATGTCATCATGTGACATATGACGTCATATAAAATAAAGATATTTTGAAGGCCTAAATCTCCAAAACTGTAAGTCCGATTGGCTTGAAACTTGGTATGTACCTAAACCGTGAAGTGTTGAAGGTGAAAAATAAAGTGACGTCACGATGACGTCATCACGTGACGTGACGTCATATTAAACGTGCATATTTTAAAGGCCGATATCTATAGAACTGCAGGTCCGATTGGGTTGAAACTTGGTATGTACCTAAAGCCTGGATGTGTTATAGATGAAAATTGAAGTGACGTCACAATGACGTCATCATGGGTCACGTGACGTCACGTTGAAGATGATTAGATTTATTTGAGCGACCTGAACTTAACATTTGCGGGAATGGATAGAATAATCCAGGGTCTTCATTGTTTATATTATGTGCAAATCACGTGACTGTTCCTTCCAGTTGAAACCGGAAGTGCCTTGTAATTTAAAATTGGTGAAAGAAGTGAACTTGCTCTCAATGATGTATGCTCTGGATAAGTTGTTCTTTACCATAAAATTATAGTTATACATAACAATTGATGTGACGTCGTCATGACGTCATGACGTGACATGTGACGTCATTATTCAAAGCCCTATGAGAATGTAATCACAAATTATATGCCACCATTTATTATAAACAGAACTACACATCCTTCTTGATGGAACTTACACTTGAAACTTTACATGTCACACGTCACAAAAAATTACCGAAACAACCCTGTGTTTGTCCACAAACATAAATCTAGTTCATTTTGCCGGTGATGTTTGTGTTGCCTATAAAACAAAGTTTTTGGGGCACTTTATACCAGTCGTAAATGCTGTGATCGTGTGAGAGTATATGATTGTAATTAAAGTTTAGGTTAAGTTTTTGAAACAAATGTAAAACTTCTATGTGCTTTCATGGATTTTAATGAAACTTGGATGCAGTGACCCTTGGGTGGGAAGACACAATTCTCCATTGGATTACTTAGGTCAGAGGTCATGTAGGGGTCATTAGAGGTCACTGTTCGAATATGTTTCAATGTTTCTTTGTCTACAGAATTTGATGGATTTTAAATGTAATTTGGATGGAGTGATCCTTGGGTGGGGGTTCATGACAACTCTGTTGATGGAGTTCAAAGGTCATACAGGGATTGTTTGTGGTCATTGTTTAAAAATGCACAAATTTTGCCTTTTTGCAACAGAAATGAATGGGTGTTTACAAACATTGCTGATAATAAAGCCTTTTAGGGCTGCTGATGTGTTGTTTTAATGATGTAATGTCAAAGGTCATCCAGGCGAACGTCAATTGTGAAAAACATGTGAAAATGCTGTTGTTTCATAGAAACAAGTACATTCCAGGAGCCAATCATTTCTTTAACTGAAAATGAACAGCTTCAAGAATAAGAACACAAAACATATAGGGATCGACCGCGAACAAAGGCAGCATGTGTGATCTGCGGGTCACCTAGTGACCTTGTAATATATTCTCCCCCCCCCCAATTAATTTCTTTGCCCCTCGCTTTCTCCAAAACATTTTAGAGTCCAACGATGCAACTGGCACAAGGTCTTGAAGGGATGAGGTTTGGTGAACATGAGGCTTCTGAGACGGTTGGACAGTCCAGAGAAGTACCAGCAGAATCGCCACGACAACAATCAGGTACGTCTTTGGATTGTGCTTTATGAAATTAAACTCTTTGGTCAACAAATGGACACCATGCACGGACACACACATTTGTTTGTGGTGTAAATCGAGGAGTTCCTATTGTTTCGTATCATTGGTCTTTTGTTCATTCTTTTTTGTAACATCTCCCATTGGTTTTGTACACGTTCCTAATCAAGAACTTCTCAATCTGTCCTCAACCCTTACAGGGTTGCTATTCACCAAATAGGTTAAGCACATCACGGAACTCCGATAGGGATTGTTCCACATTGTAGGAATGGCTCATGCACTCTATTACCAAATTCCACATTATTGCTCCCATACCACTTGTCAAGTTGTACCATATTATTACAGTGTTCCCAATTTATTTTCTCATAAATGGTTCCAACCATAATAACTTGTGAATCAATAGTATCCAAAGTTTGAATGACACATTTTCCACATAAAAAATACTGTATGCATCATTTAACTTCACTTATCAACAGAAAAATTCAAAAATGTGCAAGTACAACACTCGTTATTGTAAGCGATTCTCACAAAAATGTCCCATGGTGGTCCCATGGTGGCCCCATGGTGTCACATGGTGTCCCCATGGTGTCCCATGGTGTTTATCCCATTGTGTTCAGTTGGTGAACATCCAATTAGAATTCTTGATAACCTCTATGACAACAAGGGAAATATTTATTGAATTCAAATTTACAGCTAGGCGAATAAGTAATTAAGTCAAAGACAGGTTTTCCTATAACTTGGGAGTGCGATTGGGTCTATGATGGTTTTCCATGGCACATGCATGTTCTCCAGTATAACCCGGCAGTGTCCCCGTGCTGCCTTTTAAATCTCCATGGTGTTCCAATTGTGTCCATAATTTATATCACCCACATTGTGGTTCTGTCCATGGATTACAAAAAAGTTCAGTGTTTTTTCAGCAAAACAAAACAAATCATATATGGATGTGTGTGAATTGTTTTCGTTTTGCTGAAAGAACGCACACCTTTGTTGTGATCCGTGGACAGAACTTTAAAACGGTGGTTGTGTTTAAAACTCCATAACTTGAAAAGTACATGAGTGATTTGAATGATTCTTGTACTAAAAAAAAAAAGCTTATGAATTGGGCTTTAATATCCTAGATTTTGAAAGTGCTACATGCTGGACTTCACTAAAACAATGGTCCCGACATTTGGGTTTCGTTTTTTTTTTTTAATTAACCTGTAGTACTGCTATAACTGGTCAAGAGCATCAGTCAATGTCTTCTCTATCGCTGTAAAGCATGTGTGTCGATATGCTACAGGTCTTCCGCATACATGTATGAAGCGATTTGCGAGAGAGTCTGTCGGTTGGTAGTTCATATAGATGTTGTACAGGAGAGGTGCAAGCACACTCGCTTAGCCTACAGGAGACCGTTCCGTTGAAGAGGTACTGTACTCTTCCTGCCATTGAATTCTACAAAGAAACGATGGTTCTTCAGTAGAACACCTTGTCAACTGGGTAAGGGTCAGGTCTGCGGTCATGTCCAGGATCTTCTGAAGGAGTTGGCAATGGTCAACAGTGTCATAAGCAGCTGTATGGTCAACAAAGACAGTGTCGGTGATATATGTTTTTCTGATGGAAGCCGTCTTCAAAGTACTGAGTGAGGTTTAGAAGCTGTCCAGTTGTAGATTTGCCGGGACGGAAACCAGCCTGCCTGCCTGTCTGTCTTGTATCAGTTGTTTTTCAATGAAGGGGGCGAGACGGTTGAGGAGATGTTCTAGCAACTTAAATGTGTGACTTACAAAAGATTTGGGACAACAATTTTTAGCCTGCATCGGGTCTTTCCCAGGTTTTAGGAGTGCGATGACCTTGGACTTACGCCACACTTTAGGTATTATTTGTGTGGCGAGGCAGGTGTTAAAGAGCTGGTCCAAGTTGTTTCAGCTCTTCGGTGAAAAATGTTATCCAGTGTGGTTGCTTCCCTGTTCTTTCTTTATGCAAGTCGCAAGTTCATTAGCAGAGACGGGTTTGGTGAAGCCAAAGTCGATGGCGGGGTCTTTCTGGCGGAGCTTGGTTTTCCATCGCTTAGGAGAACTTCGCACTTTACCATTTAATAGCAGTTATTGTGGGCTATTTGGTTGGCGGTGATGTTGCAACGCTGTTCACTTCGCCCTGTGCGGTCGTTGCTGACCTTTTTTTATTAGACGCCAGGCTTTGTGTTTGTTCCTGGCCATGCATATTGGTGGTTCCCACAAGGGTCTGCCACTAGCTTTGACGCTGTTCTGATATCTGTTATTAATTCCTCCCCAGCTGAGATGGTATCGACAGCAAGGGGGTTGTTTTCATACAGGTGTTTGTATTTCCTGTAAAGTTCAGCACAATGGGATGCTAAGCCTGGGATGTAATCAGTGCGGCAGCCCCTAGGGATGTTCTTGCACCACCACATCAACAAACCGGTGTCATAGTTATCGGGGGTTGGATCAGTGTCAGCTGGATGGTGTTTGAGCTCATTGGTGATGCCTTCACAGTTGGCCTTACTAAGTTGAAATGGCAGTGGAATGGAATTGTTGCAGGAGAGACAGCAGCAGTCACTTGGATTCTAATAGTGCGCTGTTGGGTCTTTGGAATGGGGTCAAGAACCATCTTGTTGCTAAGCGAGGCGATGTTGTGGCTCACAAAGGCTAGATCAGGGTTGAAACTGCATCTCCAGCGTCCACTTGGGAAAGACTTCAGCTGTTATGCATTGTGAATAAGGCTCAGTTGACTTACTTCGGCCAGCGATTCAAAAGCGTTGCCGTCTGTGATGGAATGTTAGCCAATGATGCTGCTGTGGCTATTACATTGTAAATCCCCGATAGTAATGCATGGCTTGGACTGTTTTGTTGTTTGTAGGCATGTTGTGCCCATTCTTGAAAATCACGCATTCTCAAGAATGGGCGCGCATTCTTAAGAATGAGCGCCCATTCTTAAGAACGAGCACGCGTTCTTAAGAATGAGCACTCATTCTTAAGATTGGGTGGGAATATCACGTGCACAATTTATGAATTTTGCCCAATCTTAACAAACATTGCACGACATAATTATGTTAAATGAATTGTATAGCGGTTAAAAGGGAAACAATTCATATAAAGAGGAAAGAAAATGTTCTATGCTTCTTTACTCGTATAACTACGATAATTTGAATCATATTAAACCTGTTATTATTGCTTTTTCCTGCCTACTTCTGGGAAGTTTTGTAATAACGGAGGACTGGGAACTAGTCTGGGAAGTGCTTTGTTTAGGCTAGACAAGTACAAGTCCCTGTATGTATCATATGCGTGCCACGAAAAAAAAACGATGTCCAGAAGCTGCCAAAATTGCTCTTTTGACTAGATAGAATCCAGCTCTGCGACGTTATGGTGGGGTGTGAACAATATTGGTGGCAATTTAAATGGGAAATAGCATTAGCACTATGGGATGTCGCAGTATTCATTCTCATTCTTCACATTCTTCATTCTTACGTCCCCCCCCCTCCCCCTCTTTTATTATCCCAAAAATCTGAATTCTTTCTTATTTATTCTTATTTTTTCCCCCGGTCCCCTCCCCCAATACGCGTATACTTTTCATATCCGGTTACCTCATATCCACTCTACTTTTCAGCGCCTTGCATTGCAACAGTATAATTATTAAGAATCAGTGAACGAGGATTCAGCTAGACTTGCCAAGCGCAGCCGGTGCTCGGCATCGACAAGACTGTTATCTTGTCGCGCATTCTCAAGAATGTGCGCTCAATCTGGAAGAGTTATTTTTTGCCAAGATTGAGCAAGGATCCAGTTGCACATTCTCAAGAATGTGCATGCCCATTCTCGAGAATGTGTGATTTTCAAGAATGGGCACAACAGCCACGCTCAACTGTTGGCAGGCACTACATTAGAGTTCTGCTGAGGTGTTATCTGCATTTGCTGCCCTGGGAGCCTCCAGCAATCAAGCTGACAGCCGCATCGAGGCATTTATATGCCAACCTGTCATGTTGCTTGAGTTTAGTTCTAACACTGCAGCAAGTTTTTTTTACTGCTGGTTTGGTCGGCCATGGACACAATCATTTATAAACATTATAGAGATGAACATTGTGTTTACTGTAAGATATCTAAAAGTGTATGTGTATGTGTGTTATGCTCCAGCGAAAGATGTCATGTTAATAAATTGTCGAAAATATGTTAATATTTTACTGAAAAATTCAATGGTTTATACTCCACGCACTTACAGCACTTAAAAATAGCATGCAGAGCAGTTTAATACTTAGTATAAGAAGCATTATCAAAAACCAAAAAGTGGTAAATGGATACTTAATCCATACTTAAGCTCCTATTTCTAACACCATATTATGTGGATTTTAACCCCTTTTGGGGCATATTATAGAAAATAAGATTAAGGTATCAGAAAATGATAAGAAAAATTGGCAACAGCATTTTTTGTAAGTTAAAACCTCCCAGAAGATGGTCCAACCAAACAGAAGTACATTACCCCCCCCCACTATATAGTTTCTACAATTTTTCATTTGGTACTTATTTTGACTTTTAACTTGAAGAGAGTGAACGCCAGATTGAGCGACTTCGCGACGAGAAAATGTGCAAAGTGTGCATGTACAATGACGCCAACACGGTGCTCATGCCCTGCAAGCACCTCGTAGTGTGCGATATGTGCGCCAACAGGCTCCGCCTCTGCCCAATATGCCGACAGACCATCACCGACACCATCAAAGTCTCCAAGTCGTAAGAGATGGCTTTGATAACAAACAAACGGAACCTGTCTCCACAGTTGTGATCTATAGTCACTTGTCAGTTCCTCAAAATACAGTGGAACACCGCTACACCGAACACCGCAATACCGAATGTTCGGCTATACTGAACATCATCCTTGGCTCCCGGTTTTAATGTAGAAAACGTACCGAACATTGTTGTTGAAAAAAGTCAACATGAGATTAACAAAAAATCTACGGGTTGTACATGTATTAAACACTATTTGGGCCACTTTTAATTCCCGAACATCAAACGACCCATAGTTACATCGTGTTTGAATGTTGAAGAGTTAAGCCTGGTTCATACTTCACGCGGAAGCATGTGCGAAGTGAAATTCATGTCGTCAACAATGGTGGACACGCTTCGAATGTATTGTTGACGTCACGAATTTCGCTTCGCTTTCGCTTTCGCATGAAGTATGAACCGGGCTTTAGACGAATATTATTTTCCCAAGGAATAGAAGGGAAAACCACTCGTGAGAGATGCTAGTTTACTATTGGTCAAAAGAGAGTACCGGTTGTTCAAAATCGCTATACCGAACGATCGTTATTGCGAACACTTTCTGTGGATCCCACGATACTCGTTATGGCGGCATTCCACTGTCAAATAACTGTGTTCGTATTGTGACAAAAATCAGCTTTTCCTTTAAATCATCTTTCCGTACTAGATTATGTAGTATGTAGATAATTAATAGTCTGGTTTCCTGAACATGAATCTCGTACGACAGAATGGAAATGAAACTTGTTGATTTTAGGCCATGTTCAGCCCTCAAATACAACTTTATTCACCTACTAGACTTACCAAATATTTGTAGTATGTATAGAATAATTCCATAATGATGTGCAGAAGCCATTAACTTTGCCTTACACTGTTGTTTCTTTCAGGTACTTATGCAAGTTTTTTTTTTTTTTTTTTTTTTTTCATTTATTGCGTCTAGCGCTTTTATTTCTCGCAACATTGTTTACATTTTTTTTGAAAAACGTACGTACTTAATACATAGTTTCATTATATTACATTAATTAAAATAACATGTTACAAAAACTTATTCCAGAAGACTTTGTTTTTCTTCTGTAATTTAGCTCTCCAGTAAAGTTCTCGAATGAAAGTGTCAAAAGTGTTAATCCACTTATTGTCTTGATATGTCTTTAGTCTCACTTTGAATATGGAATACATTGCTATTGTTATAATCAAATTTATTTCAAATTCGAAATCAAGGCTTGTTACTAAATTAAACATTTTTGGCAATTCAAAATAATGTTTTGTTAGGGCAGCCTTCAAAACTGACTTCGCGAAGTGTTCGCGAACTTCGCGAATATCCAAAGAGCTAGCCAGTTTGCGAACTTCGCGGAGCTACTCATCCATCCGTGGTCAAGTTAATGAGGTAGCGCGAAACTTGCGCCTTTGTTATGTTAATGGTCGTACTGAATAATTCACAGCACTTGCCCGTCTTATTATCATAACGCGAAGTCAGCGAACATGCGTGCAGATGTATTTTCCAGAGACTGTTCGCAATCAGTGTCCAGAAGTAGCATGTGAAATGTCGATTTTTTATTGCAGAAATTAGTCAAACAACCGAACGGATATTTGGACAACTTTCTGTTTTGGTATTATTTAGATGTTTCGGTATTATATAATGCAATCACTCAATTGTCAAAAATAAAGTTGAAGGAAACACCAATTGTCCAGAAACAAATTAACGTAAAAACACGAAAGATCGTTTTAAAAGATCGTTTCAAAAACGTTTCTCTCCATTAAGTGTAATAATTATTTTAATACTTTTTGTACAATACTACCCGGGAACCTAAATTACGGTATTATGCTTAACACGGTTCATTCAAGTAAATGAAACATTAAATGATTGAAATACATTGTACATGTAATTATTTTTATTACCTTCGGTTTGAAAATGAACCGAAACGAGTTTGGAAAGAAATGCGAATAAACTGAAGACAACTGTTGATCAACTCTCTATCGGGAAGTACAGAAACTGTCACTCATGAATTTTTACGAAGCCCACACGTCACTAAAATATCCTTGGCAACATTGTTACTATAGATATGCCTTGCGCAAGACAACCTATATATGGGATGTGTGGGCGGGTCTTATTGTCTATCAATCAAATCAGTTTGGCGCGAACGTTTCCCAGCTCATCTCATTGGTGGTGAAATGTCGTCATGACGATAAACCTGTCTGTCTTGCGCAGCGCCGGTGACAATTTCAAGTTCCCACGCCCTTATATTTTGGCGAGTAGCCAAACTGACCAGAATCCTTTTGCACCACATGCGGGCGTCGTTTGGAGCTGCCGACGGCTGTTTACTGTACAGGTTGTATCAGGCTACGCGGAGTTCGCGAACCTCAGCTGTGCTGCCGTCGTGTTCCCCGTGTCAACATACATCGACCAACGTATAAAGGTTGCATGGGACCTGACTTCCAGCGCAACGTGTGCTCAGATTAATAATGCCCGTTCCTTTGGAACTACTGACTGCGTATATTGGGCGCCGATATCAAGGCATTCCGAAGGGACGGCTGGTCTGGCGCAGTGTGAAGGGGAAAAAACGGACGGTTGGCCATAAATTGTGACCATTTGGATTTTTTTTTTCCCGGAACAGAATTAAGATTTTTAAAACATGCTTAAAGTATACAAGTATAATGTAAACCTCACTGAATTGAAACTCCAAATTCGGCCATTTAAATTGTTGTAACTCCAAAATGCAAACACCTATGAAGCTAGCTGATTCAAACTCCATTGATTTTGTTGTGTAATTTTCATCATGGTGATACAAAATAGGATAATTTTATTTTTTGCTAAAAATGATATTCGTCGGACGCTCTAATCCAACATCTTTGAAGAATAATAAGTGAATTTGAAATAAAAAAATAAAACCGCTCCCATTCATGGAAATCTCGAAAAAGAAATGGTTTCGTGAATTTTTTTTTAACCATATCACCCATGTTGATTAAAACAATTATTGTGAAAAAAATGTATTATTTTATTAGATTATTTCGTTTACTGTCGGTGTCGTACAAAACAAAGCCGTAAAAATATCAAGACCTCCATATGACTTGTGCCCACTTATAGTAAAAAGAAATGCTGGAGGATTCGACGACGAGAAGGGGAAAAAAAGTAATTACATTTGTATTGAGCCTTCAGAACAACATAAACAAGTAGTGAAGTACACGCATAGCATGCAGTGGCTTGGACGGTACACAATAGATAGTCTACAAGATTAGTGTGCGCATCTGTGCTGCAGCATAGCACTAGAGTCAGTTCCCCCTGCGACCCTTACACGTTGGTTGATGTATTGATGCAGGGATCACGACGGTAGCACAGGTTCGCGAAGTCCGCGGCGCCGTAGCTGTCAACGAAATCAACCGGCTCGACGCATCGTAACCATAGAGAAGCACACAAATACTAGTTGATGTAGTTTGACACAAGACGTAAATAAAAGAACAAGTTCGTCCTTGCATTCCATGCTCTATGCTCCTTGGTGCAGTACCACACCATGGATGAATTTTCTGGGCTGCTTCCAGAGGTTGCTGATTTACTTCGTTTTACCCAGCGAATTGAACATGGTGCTAACTTGTTATCTACCAACACTAGCTGCGAAGCACAAATGTGCCAAAATGTTTGTGGGCGGCCGGACGCACTCAGACAATTTCGAGAAAAAAACACCCTCACGTTTCTCGTAGATGATGGATGGCGTTGAGAAAAACAGCTCACTCGTGAAATTCACCACAGTAATAGTTTCGTGAAAGTAGCTGTTCAACTAAACTTACCCATATTCAGTACAGTATATTTATTGTGGAAAATATTCGCAGCTTTTTATTAGTTTATTTCGTTTACGCTGTCGGCCTGAATGACAATAATTCATGTACATGAACAGCCATGTAAATAACTCGGGACTTTCCCATTTTGAGCACGCAATGCATGAGCACGCAATGCATGAGCACGCACCGTTAATAGTCAGCTCCAGGCTGAACAATGCACTGAGGTTATGGGAACATTGTGTGATAGGGCTCCCGCGAACATTGCAGAGTCCATCACCAAATGCAATGAAGCACCCGTATCCAGTGAGAAATGACACGAACGAGGTGCAGAATTTTGCCTTCCTTGGCCGACTGAGTCTTCACATCGTAGATCAGATGAGTCTACATGTTGTTGGTGTACTAATCATCTTGCCTATATAGTACTGTAGCAGTAGCAGATCAACTCTGCAGCCGCCCATGATACGTGTAGTGCCTACATTCCCATTATTATTATGCCCAATTCACTTCGATGTGTATCAATTATCATACAATTTAAGGTAATCAGTGTATATTACAATAATTATAGTTTTTGATTCTCGTTCATAAATCAAAACCCTGCCGCCCAGCTCATATTCAACATAATATCTTGGTGAACTTTGAGTTCGATGATGCAATAATAAAGTAACTTACTAATTTCATATTTATTTACTCATTGAACTTCAGTGTAAAAGAGCAATCATATTAGAAATGTATAGATCCTAATGGCGATCTTTGACGAGAAGAAAGTTGTAATAGGATTTGTGTATAAGTTTTATTTTCAAATTCTTTAGATAGACTGGCATTTAAATTAACAATTCTGAGATATTAAAAAAAAAAGATAATAATAATGTACAAGCATGCCAAATCCACACCCCCCCCCTCAAAATTGCTTTATTTCAGACTTATGAGTTCACCCGAACACAATAAAGAAAACAAAAAGGCTTCAGAATTCCATGGGGAGTAAAAATGCAATCATACATGATATAGAACAACATAAACGTTCAGTACATAACTACATGTAAATGCACATGTACTGTACATGTATGTACATGTACACGTTGTACTGTACAATCGCGCTTGAAGTCAGCTCCCATGCGACCTTTTACATGTTGGCCCATCCATTGATACAGGGATCACGACGGCAGCACAGCCAGCTAGCTAGCTGAGCATGAGGTTCGCGAACTCCGCGTTACGTTTCAGCCCAACAGCCTGCACATTAAACAGCCGTCGGCAACTCCACACGATGCCTGGCGCGAAACTGGTCTGGCTGGTTTGGCTCCTTGCCCAAATAAGAGCGTGGGAACTTGTGTAGCACAAGACAGACAGGTAGATCGTCATGACGACGGCGTGTCACCACCAATGCGACGAGCTGTGAAAACGTTCCCGCCAAACTGGAGTTCACTGATAGGCAATAAGACTCGCCCAAACATCCCATATATAGGTTGACTAGTGCAAGGCATTTCCATAGTAACATTATTGTCAAGGATATCTAGTGACGTGTGTCGGCTTCGTAAATATTCATAACACAGTTTCTAAACTGCATGGTCAAAGTTGATTTAACCGTCCTCTTCAGTGTCTTACTATAATAATTTCTTTCCAATTCTGTAACGAAATGTTCATATACATGTATGTTTTGAAGAAACGGGAAATGATTTATTCTATCCTAATTGGACGCTTTTTATTATTCCTCTAAAATTACGGTTGATTTTTTAATTGTTTTTACGGTCATTAAGCATAAAGATTACTGATTGTTCGGCTAAAATATTTGCGTTTGGGTGCATTACCTCCTTCAAAAGAAAATTTGTTATTTATTGCTATGGCATTTCAAAAAAAGACGGAAGTATTTATTTTCGGGGTGAAACTCTGAGCATGGCCGGGGAGATCCGCAGCAACTTGAAGTTGTTTTATTGATAACGTATTAGGCCTGATATACTCCTCTTCAATTCTACCTTGGAGGAAAAATAGAAAGGGCTACATGCAGACAACATCTCCAGTAAATAAGTTCTACAAAATGCGGAAATCGGAAGCCATGGATAGTACACTTTTCCGTATCACGACAATCGGTGCTTAATTATATAAAAAAAGTGCAGTTCATATACAAATAATATAGATCGTATTTTGAGGCGAAACGCTTTCTGAAAATACATTTTTGCAGTCTTTGTGCTTGATGAATACCGCAGGTGTGAAGTTAAAATATTACCCAAGAGCCAAGAAACTTGCGGCAAGGAATTTTCATTCCGATTTCAGGAAGTTGATTTCAAGTTGTCAACATTATCAAACGATGTGACGGAAATTTGCCACTTATCAAAAAATATTCGGGAACACAGCGCCTTGCTAGCTCCTGGTTTAACAAATACCGCCGACGCAACTAAGCCTGAATATTACCGGAGCACTGACCGGTAGCTTACGCGAACTCCGCGTACGCCAGTTTCGCGCACTTCGCGAACTCAGCAGCTGTAGCATATTAGCATAGTTTTAGCATAACAAAGGCGCATTGTCATGCGATGCAAATGAACCTGCACAGCTCGAAGTTTACTCCTAACTTGGAATCAAAATTACTTCGCGAACTTCGCTGACTTCGCGAACGCTCAGTTTTGAAGCCTGCCCTTATCGCTTGGTAATACTGAGCAAATTCATTCCAAAAGTTTAATGTATGTACACATGTCACGAAACTATGATTGTAATCATCAATCTCGTTACATAAACAACACAACGGATTATTTACAATTTTCCATTTATACAATAAGTTTTTGGTCGGTAGTATGCGGTGTAGAAATTTGTAATTAAAGTTTCTTAACTTAGCTTCTTTTATATTTATAATTTTGTGTTTCCACACAGAATTCCACTGTATTTCTTCATTTAGTACATCTTCCCAGCGCTTGTGACTAACTGGCGTTTTACTCTTTTCGTCAATTAAAACCTTCTATATTTCTTTAGTTGTAATATTTTCTAAACTGCTTAAAGCATCATTGACGTATACCTGTCTTTCAAAGGGAGTTTTGTTTTTATTATTTGCTAGGGTTCTGAACCATTCTTTTGGTATGGCCTTCTTTAATGTGTACATTTCTGCTAACCAGTTATGTTTCTTAATTAGTTTGTCTCTGATATACTCAATTGACAATTCACCATTTTCGGTCAGAAGGTCATTAACGTAAATGATGTTGGATTTAATCCAGTTGCTTAAATACAATGGCTTGTTTTTATACTTTATATAGTTATTACCCCACAGTATTTGTGCTTTTATATTAGTTGGCTGTAAATCAATTTGTACAGTATTTGTTGAGTTTAGTTCCTGCCAACAAAATATTAACTCTTTATAAAATTGTGGAAGGTTTAATGTAATACTTGAACAGCACTTTGCTTTTTTAAAATTCATATTGAGGACTGAAAGGTCTGGGCAACATGAGTTTAAAAATAAATTGCAAAGGATTTTCCATTTCCCAGTCTTATTGTTTAACAATTTAAATACCCAGTTACATTTAAGTGCTATATTATGAGATTGGAAGTCAGTTAGGTTAAGACCACCTTCGTTGAAATTGCGAATCATTGTTTTTCTTGAAATTTTGTCTGTTTTGCCATTCCAGATAAACGGAAACACTAAGTTATCTATTTTTGAAACATACTTTTGTGGGGTTGGAATAACAGATGCTAAAAAAGTAAATATTGGTATTGCCAGACTATTTACAATTGTTACTCTTCCTGGTAATGTCAGATGCCTTCTTTTCCATTGATTAATTAAGTTCGCACAATTTATCACCTTTTCTTCCCAAATTAATTCATAACATTCATTCATATTTTTTTCCAAAATAAACGCCTAATGTTTTAATTGGTTCGGGCTTCCAATTTATAATTTCTTATGCAAGTTTTATAACGTTCAACTTCCATTTGACATATGTGCACAGTGTTATTGAATGCACCCATTGTTTGTGTGTTATTGACTTTTGTATGTACGGTACGCAGGTTAATGATGTACTTAACTAATGCAGAGATTTCATCATCAGGGTTGGTGACTGTTTTGCATACGCGATACGCGATACGCGCACTTTTAGCTTATTGGAACGCGCGCGCTCACTGCGCCCCAGATATATTCAGCCCTGCCAAAAGTGCATAAAATTAAAAGGCAGTGTGGCCACTGCTTGAAAAAATTTTCAAGATCTTGAAAAATTGAGACCCAACTTGAAAACTTGAAGAAAAAAAAATGAAAAAGCAAGAAATCTTGAAAATGTTCAACTAAAAGTACAAAACCGTATGTTTTATAGAAACTTTGACAACTTTTTCCACTGAACACCCGAGCTTTTTAGCGACTTTTATTTTTACTTTGTAATTCTTTTAGCATTGGCGCGCTATACTTACGGTCAGACCCTGCAGTGTATGTAAGCTTAGGCTAGGCACTGCATGACGCGCGCTTCACATATGGAGAAGTTTTGTCTCATTAGAGAGCGCCCTCTATAGTCCGCTCTCGATAGACGTACGTAAAAAGAATAGCCGCATTTTTTTAAAACTCATAAAAAATCAAGGGAGTGTCTTTTTCAATACCACATGCAGACAGGAAGAGTACATGAATTAAACTTTCATTGGATAAAAAGTTGTGTATTCGATTGATAACTTTACCCACCGTACCGAGCCTAGATAATCATTCAGTTGAGACCGCTCATAGCCAATACACTGAAAATGTCATCCGATTTGGAGATCTATATTTAGAACAATACGTTGAGCATTATGCATATGCTAGCACACGTAGGGGAAGAAACTTCATTGATCTAAGATTAGTCTCGATTGGTCAGAATTTCTGACATCAGGGAAAATCCCACCGTACCCATCCAATCAAAAGACACAGTAAAACTTGTTTACTCAAGGAAATCATGAATATGGATGAGAAACGGTTGGACGAGACCAATTATTTGAGTGGGGAGAATTTTCTGGTCGATTAAAAGAAAAATAAATACATCACTAGTGGTGTGTTATGAAGTCTCGTACATCCGTTCTTGTTAATAACCATACTCAATTTTGTAGTTTTTACCCAGATATTTGAACCAGAAATACCACAAAACAAAGATTTTGTTCTGTAGTTTAGTTTTGTATGCGCGCGAGTTTTCTGCATATATGCCAGCGCGCGGTTACAACAATACACGTACTGCATGTATTGCAAACACACACAACAAGCCATCACAAAACAAGCGCTAAGCTAGGCCGCGCGCGCCATGTTTGTACTTAGGTCAATGTTTGTAGGCTAAAGCTAGCTAGGCCTATGCTATGCATATGCTATGCTATGCGCGGGATGTGTACATTTACATGTACATGTATGTCGTGGGCCCGCGACTGTGCTCTTTGCACTCAGAATTTAGCACTCGTCGTGGTAAAAAAATATATATATCAGAGAGTTGAGGAAGCAATACTTTATAGAGACAACACACTGTATGCCTACTTAGAGATTTGAGTAAGTTACAAGGCCTAGTGAACAGGGGAAGATTGTAAAAAAAAAAAAAACGTCTAAAATAACGGTACACTGAAAATCTAAACTGTAAGTAGCTTAATACAAGTCAAATTGCTGTCAGCTGGATTTGGGGGGGGGGGGGTGATCATGCAATTATCTTTATTGCTGAGAATTAAAAGGGCAATGTTGTTCATGCAATCACTCCCACCACATTCTCAACAGTTTGCTCCTTTGAGGCAAAAATAAGAAAACCACTCGCTTAAAAGATTGAAACTGAAGCAAGAAAATTTAAATGACAACATTAACATTCTTTATTTCAGAAGATCAATTCAAAAGCACATCAAACACAAAATAACAATTTCACAATCTGGCAGATGCCAGTAAAAATTCTCAAACTTCAAAAAATTAAATTTTCATGGAACCCATGAAAATTGGAAATTGCTTTCATCACTTACATTCAAAATTATTACTGATCCAGTCTTTATTGCTCACTGGTTTCTTTGTGCATGTTCTAACATTGTGGCCTCAGGCTCTGTTTACAAGAACTGCTTATTAATGTGTTTCATCAAGTTAAGTTCACAAAGTATCAGGATAAATGCAATCTACACTCAGTGAATGGGTGTCCTATTGCTCACTGGTTTTCTTTGTGCATGTTCTAACATTGTGACCTCTCTGTTTACAAGCACTGCATACTAATTTGTTGGGTTTCATTAAGTCAGGAGTGTTGATATTTTCAAAATACTCCACTCGGTTTTGCTTGTCCATGAGCTGAGAAAGGGCATACACCTTTCTATGATTGGTGCTTCTGAAATATGACTTCGTGGTCATGTCGTTCAGCTTCTCTAGACCTTGCTGGGTAAACTGAGAAATTGCTCCAAAACGTCCCAGCAATTCGGGAACGTGTGCAACAAGGACATGGATGTAAGGTGTGACATGCCGCTTCTGGTATATTTCACAGAATTTAGTGAACCAGTTGTTAACCCTCTCTTTATATGCAAGCACTTCTGATGCATTGTAAGAACCCTCTGTAGATGAGAGTTTACAAGCTAACTGGTAAAACTCATCCCAAAGATACTGAATGTTCTGCACTTTAGTCGCTTCCAAGTCTGGAAAGATTTGAGAAATCTTGATGTTAGGGAACAGTTTATGTTTCTGTGGGCCATTCAAAGTTGGCCACTTCAGAGCCTTGGACTCTCTACCTATGTAGAAATGAAATCCTGTTATGCCTACTAATGCAAGGAAATTTTCCAATCGAGCACAGTGGGTGAACTTTTTCCTGTCAAATTCTGTGAATTTTATTATCTTATCAACTGCATCAAGCCTTCGGGCTTCCAGAATAAGCATATTCATCAGAGTATCAGTAATCCTCAGGAACAAATGCAAGTTATCAACAACTACATGAGAGATGGGTATTGTTGGGAAAAGTGGTTGGTTGGAGCAATTAAACTTTGCCTTTGATTTCTTGGGTAGTTTTGCACCTCTCTCTATTTCAGCAATTGATCTGTATTTACAACTCTTGTCAGGCATTTCATAATTCTGGTTAGACAGATAAAACATGTCTGAGGGGCATTTACAATAAATGCATGGGAATTTGCAAGATGCACAGTCAATCCCCAACACACAAAGAAGGAATTTGTAGTCACCACCTAGATGATATGACACTTTGTACAAGTAGTCGCCCACAAGAATTTCTGTGTTCTGTGAAACAGCTTGTATTAAATCTGCCAAGTGGGTTTGGAGAGCGGTGTAACCTTCCTTATCTTCAAATATAGCAAGTAGATAATTGCCACTACCTGACATTGCCCGGTCTTCATTAAGTATAGTGAACGTTACATTTACAACATGCAGATGCTTGCCCACCCAAATACCATCTCCTGACAATTTTACCCGCACTTCATCTCCCTCTTTTATCTTTCCCTGTCTTTGAAGAACCTCAACCCTTTCTTTTAGCAGCTGAACAAAATCTCTCTGAAATCCAATTGCCTGTGCAGGCGTGGGTCTCACTGTGCTTGTTAGTTGCTTTATTTGTGCTTTTTTATTCTTGATCTGGTTAATGCTCGGTAAATCACTTGCTGTACACAGGGCGTGATATGCTTTATCAGAGATGGAAAACTTGTCTTTAATATACAGCAAAGCATTAACCTTATCCGCTGCATTTGAAATGCCAGAAACTGAAGGCGGTTGATCATTCAGTACACAAATATGCTCAGCTTTCTTTGTGTGAGTATTAGAGACAAGGGATGAAACTTCCAATCCTTGAAAATCTAAAAAGCCAAGAGCAGCTTTACAGTCATCCTTTAACTGTTTCTTTAGGCGAAATGCCTGAGCCCTACTGTATGGCTTGTATCTTTGCACACTTGAAGTTCTGTATTTGCATACTATGCGTTTCGATATTTTGTTGCATTGGGTTTGCAACTTCTCAAACTGGATTGTTTTTTGTGACACTACCTCAGTTAAGTCAATGACTTGTTTCTCAAGTTCTGCTACCCTCGTCATCAAACTTAGATTACAAAACTCATCATTGAACACCTTGAATTTCCAGATTCTGTTCTTTTTTAACCATAGGTTAAACAAGTCTTTTTGCTTTCCTCCCTTCCAAGATTTTCGTACCTGTTGTTTGACTCTACTTATTTTTGTCTGTATCTGCGTGTGAACTCTTCCTGTATATTTCAATTGAACATTCGAGTAGTCACATATTAGTTTGAAAACTACACTTTCTACATTGCCAGATGAATCTGTTTGCCTTGTTTTTACAGCATCACATATTATTTCAGTTGGAACCTTCAGAAGTGTGTGCGGGCGATTCATATTTTCTTAAAGTTATGGTACACCTTTTATAATTTGCCAGGAAGAAACTTTGAGTAACACAGGTAACAAAATGTTACATTAATTGAAACAATCAACAACAACAACTACATGTCTGAAAATTACTGGCTTAAAAAGGTGAACTATATCGTTATGTTTCCTACATTAAATGAGAAAATCATCAAATGGCCCTATACTCAGTGTCTCCATGGCAGATCACAAGGGATCTTGTCTGTGACTTCTGTTTCTGTAGCATCTCCACGAACGAATTGGAACTTCACAAAGTTACCTTCATGGCTGACTATTTCCTTCCCATGAATGTCATACTCGTATATGGGCCGATGTTCATGAAGGGAAATGGTGGCTGTTCCAGGAATCACATAGCAGCATTCTCTGCTCTTGTTGAAGCGTTCCATCCAACCAGTACCGAGTACATCATTAAGTTCACTGTTTGTTGGGTATCTGATTTTATTCCGAGTACCAAAAAACTGTTCATACACATCAAACTGAATGTCACGAGTGATTGAAATATGAGGGTCAGCTTTTCTCTTCCCAAGTAAATTACGTTTTATGTCTAGTCTTAAATTCGCGCAAAACAGCTTCTGCCTATCATCTAGAGATGAGGGTGTCGAGAGGCATTGGATGTTGATGACATCTGCACATTGAGATTTGGGCAACCACTCATTGTATTTAGAGTCCCATCCTGGGTAGGTTACAAAGACCTTGTCATCTGCTTCTTTTAGAATCTGAAAAGACAAAATTTGTCTTTGTAAATTTAACAGTATTTACTATAGGAAAAACAAAAATGAACGAAATGGTTATTTGATTATGCAGCTCATAATATGTCAGTACGGGGCCTTATGAGCAGTACTAAATCAGGTTGCAAACACAAGTTTTTCTCAAGTATAAATGGAGTTGGCACCACACAGTTACATTTCTTTGCTCTCATAGGTGACAACAAAAATTTGCACTTGAGGAGACACCCCCACCCCCGTGACATTGTTTTTTATAACATATGCACTATTATTCATACACGTTAAGAACTTATGTTTATGAAATCTTTGTAGCTGCTTTAGTACCCAATAATACGATCTGTATTTGTGACCTGGAAAAAAATCTTTCTTGAAAACTGAATGAAGTTTTCCCTACGCAAAAATGACACAACAAGTACAAAATGTACCAGTACATGCACTGTACTTAAGTTAAGTTCAAACTTACCTCAATATCAAATAACTCCCCTTCTCTCCAAGTTTTCTTGTCTCGATACTGACTTTTCCCGCCTTGAGAATCCTTCAAGTCAATAGTAGTAAGCCTCTTGTAAAAGCCAGGTGATTTTGCAGCACATTTCCTCTTTGGAGCTCTACATTGCAACGCCATGGCTGGAAAACAAGAAGTGTAAAAATAACCCATCAGCAAATCATGTCAATGCTAAATCCAGTCTAAAAATGTTTGTATTCACCCAACCATTCAAGTATCTGACAAACTGCAATGACCTGCATGTCCATGAAGAATATAGGCCGACACAGTGCTTGTCTTTTTTTGTTGATTTTTAAAAGCTGCTTTTTACACACCCTGACGGTGAAGCATCTTACAAGGTACAAAGGTAATGCTATATTATTTTATCCCGCGATTAAACTATTTACTTGCAACTGTAAGGATATAGGCATATATTATAGGCCTAGGCCAATAATAACGTTTAATTTTACTGCAAAACTAAAAACTGAAATTTGTCAAAGAAAATGCTCCGTGTATAAGAATTGTGCCTCGGAGCTTCCTGATCTTCTTACGTGTTTATTGTGAGCCAAACAGCAAAGCATGCTGATTTTTTTTCATTGCCTAATTATTTTGGGAATTGAGGAGAAAGTTTGCTTGAAATTTGTCCGTAGGATCTTTAGCGGCCTAGGCCTACAAATGTTTCGGTACAACTAAAAAAAAACACACAACATTCATTTCAATTTTCATTCGGCCCACATGATTAGAAAGGCTCACTGTACCGTTTACGGAGGAACACAAGTAATAATTGACACATGACATGTATCGTCCTCCATAGGATCAGGAGTGTAAAACTGGTCATATACTACGCGAGGAACATGTTTCGTCCTATCACGTCGGTGCCGTTTTCAGGCTGCATGGTACGGGCAAGGCAAGCGCGGCGCTCTGGCCCCGGCCGCCGTGCAGGCAGGCCGGCCGGACACGGCCCCCGCCTAACCTGCTGAGGACTGGGGAGTTGGTTTGTTAACGTTGCGTATCCGGTTCGTAAGTGTGACGTCATCTCAACTTAGCCATGATGGTGTAGCATGGCACCAATGGAACCGGAAGTTAACGCAACTTGAGTGTTTAGCCAATGGGCGCTCGTAATCAGTGGTGCGTGCGCGTGTATGACGAAGTCACTTACGAACCGGATAGTGTCTCCACCCGTCTCGCGCCATCATACCCATTATAAAGTGGTACAGTCCTCACGATAATAAAAGTTTGGGGAAAACAAGCTTGCATGTCATGATCACAAATGATTCAGTTTACAGGGTTAAAATTAATGTTACCGTTTATTTTCTACCTTACCTGAAACCACAGCTGAAGGATGGAAACATGTTTATTCTTCTTCTGTGAAATCTTTGCATTGATCGGGAGCTTTCCTCGGCTCTGAGTGACGTTTTGGTGCGGCAAGACCGCACACACCGCACATTAAACATCGACGCACTCAGTAGTTCCCGCCGCGCGCGTGTGACGTCGACGTGAACGCGCGCGCGTTCACCAAGCGGTTGTCAATAAACAATGACGTCTCAGTAGCTCATTGGACTAGACAAATCACGTGTGTTGCTAAGAGTGGCTGGCCGTAGGGGGCTCAAAACTGACAAATGAGACAACTTCTCCATATGTTTAGGACCGTTTTAGCCGATTTTTGGCTAACTTTGACAGAATTTTTGTTAAAAAAAGAGTTTGACAGAAAATTTGACAGAATGGATTTTTTTTGGCAGATTTCTGGCAGGATTCTGCAAAAATAGTATTTTGACAGAAAATTAACAGCAAATTTGAAAAAAAAATAGCACATTTGTTGAAAAGAGCTTCAATCCTTTCAAAAAAACCTTTGCATAATGGGACAGGTTGGCTGGTCTAGTAATTTTTATAGGCTTGAAAAATCTTGAAAATTTTTAGATGGCGATCTTGAAAAACAAACAAACAGAGTGGCCACACTGTTAAAAGGCGAGCTGGAACAGCAATCGAGCGCGCGCTCTGTTCGCCTCCAGAACAAGCCCTGTGTGAAGAACCAAGCGGATGCCAGGAATCGGAAGAAGAAGAAGAAGGAACAAGCAAGAGGGAATAAGCAAGAACACGAAGAAACAAGAGGAATCGAAGAAGTAACCTGAGGAAGAAGATAGGAAGGGACAAAGAAGAGTAATACCGATGTCCACAGGCAAAAGGAAGCAACGGCCAACGACAGCCCATGCATTATGCGCCGTGTACATATTCGCGTACATGTACATGCACATGATGTATGCAATGCAATGTGCGCTCCTTAATTAGACTTGCTATCAGTCCAATTTGCGCACTGTGTTCAAGCGGCAGCACTTAAAATTTGCGTATGCAAACTAAAGTGACCCAATCTGATGAAGTGTTTAATTATTATTCATAAATACCTCAGACAGTTTAGCTATTCCTATTGGTCGAGAGCCCGTCACGTATCGGATGATAAAGACATGGCTAGCTGGTCTTAAACACTTTTCCAGTGTCACAATAAAATGTGGACTCCTAAAAATCCAGTGCCTCTTACCGTTTCATTGGTTGAACGTTCACAATCCTCACGTAGGCATGCGCAACACTACCAGCGAGTCAGAATTTTATAGTTCTTAATTCAAAACGCAACGCCCCAGGTGCGTTCTGCGCGACATGCATCGCGCAGAACATGCTACGCTCGCGTCAACCTCCATAAAAGGGTTGTTTACATCTTACTCTCCAGCTGAACACTCCATTATTTTGCTAGAGGGATGTTTCAAAAAGCATGAAGTGAACTTGTTGAACAAAATCGGGATTTTGTGAACGAATTATTTGATATTTTTTACCGAAAAGGTATTTATGAATGGGAATAAATATGTGCTCGGTCGGTATTTATCACTCTGTTTAATTAATACCGCTTAGAGTCTGGGTGCTGATAATTACCCTCGCCTCCGGCTCGGGTAATTATCAGCACCCAGACTCTAAGCGGTATTAAACAGAGTGATAAAAACCTCCGGAGCACACATTTATTCCCTTATTATATTTTGATGGTGATTGATTAAAACAAACAAGAAGTTTGATTGTGAATTATAGCCACTTGTCTCTGCTGCCTGACTGATTTATGTCAGTTATTGTCTTTTCAAGTTATCTGCCTCAGAATAAAGGTTTAGGGCAAGACTTTAGGCCAGACTTTAGGGCCAGACTTTTAGGGTCAGACTTTATAGGGAAAGACTTAAGAGCCAGACTTTAGGCCTATAGGACAGACTCAAATTATATTGCCTCCTCCACCCCAGCCTTCCCTTTTCTATTGCGTTTGCGCGCCAAGTTAAAGTCCAACCCCCCCCCCCCCCCTTACCCTTCCCCTATCCATAAAGTCATCGAGGCCTTGAAGAAAGCTACGCTACCAGACGAACTCCACTTGGGTCAGGTTGACGTCCTGAGGTTGTGCCCTCAACGCTGGTCCCGGTCAAGCACTAGCTCAGCCATACATCACCGATTTCTCCTGGTTATTAATCCCGGCGGGTTTTTGGGGATTCGTTGTACCCCTGGGTATATCGAGCCCCGGATTCCCGTTACATTTTTGGTGGCTGCGGTGTGGATCTCGGCGGAACTTTGAAGATTAGACTACGCTACGAAGAGAAAGAGGAACAATGGAGAATTCAGACCCCGAGATCAAATTTGGACCCATTCCAGAGGGATTACCGGAAAGTGATGAGGCGAGCCTAAGTACGGACCAAGGAATCCCATTACAGAATCACCGATGAAGGCAGGAGGCGATACATCAACCCCATTGATTAACTTGGATGACGAACGGGAAGAAGTAGCGAGAATAAGGCGGGAAAACGAGAATTTAAGAAGGCAACTGGAGGCGATGAAGAACCACAATTTATCCCCACTAACAACCCCTGCACCCGATTTCATCAAACTCTTCGTAACTTACGATGCATCGCAGCGATGCGACGCGTCGTATCCCTACGATGCGTCGCAGCTGCGACGCGTCCTGCGATCCATTTTACAAAACACGCCGTAAGTGCGACGCGTCGTAGGTGTATTTATAGCACAACTCGGTGACTGTTTTATGTAATTAGTCAGCGTACAGTAAATAGTCGTCTGATATTCAGCAAAGAGTCGTCGGATCTCAGCTCGAAATTTGTTGAAACGTAAAACAAAATGGCGGCCGTGCGATTTCAATTCTAATATTCCGGTCTAAATCATAATTATTCAATGAATTTTCTATTTACAACTTTACACACATTGCCTCGGTATTATAATCTCGTTAATGTAATGTTTATGGCACAAAACTGGCTTAGAAATGACTCTTCTTATTTTGCGACGACCACTAGACACGTCTTAACTTGCGACGTGTTTTAAGCCGTTGTCAAGGAACTTACGACGCGTTCAACACATCGCAATTTTCGTGAAATGGAAGATACGACGCGTCGCGAGTTGCGACGTGTTACACGTCGTAACTCGAGTTGCGACGCGTAGCAGCGCTTCGTGAAATCGGGTGCAGGACGCCTAATAATAACTGGAGTAAAGGAACCACAAACACAACATCAGGGTCCTCTTGTATAGGTGAGAACAATAAGTGTTTTGTTTGAAAACTTTTCTTGCTTAAATTTGTATGTTGTGCAAAATACCTGAAACGAATTAGATATCACATCCTAATCATACCTTGTATCAATGGACTTTTTCTGCATCTGTTTTTCGTTTTTGTCCTTTGTGCAGCTTTGAAAGTGCACTGAATATAAACAGGTAAATAACAGAAGACGAATAACGGGTGACCAAAGTGCATCTAAAGACAATTTGGTTTGCATGGCTGTGTCTGTTTTGCATGTCTAATAGTGCATTGATAATGATTGCATGCATGCGCAGGACCATTTGATATTTATCAATGTGCCGATTCTAAGATCATATTCACCTCATTCATGTAGAAAATCATGTTTATGAAGCTTGAAACATGTTCGAATTATGTAACTTGGCAGGAATTCATGACGACTTTTTGGGATGGAGCTTGTTTACTTCAGCTGAAGGGATGACCCCGTTTGTTTCCGAAAGTCACTTTTACATACATGATTAATTAAAAATCCTGCAAGTTTTTTATTTATACACCATTGTTTCATACATGTATCATTTTAATCCATGGCCATTTTCTAACAATAACTGTTGATGAATTGTCATGAGATTAACATCAAATAGTGCACGAAACAACGAATTAGCTTCTGTTTGTAATCGTGTTTGATTTTGCTATCACTTTTTTCTGTTATCTTGAACTTCTGTTCGATGGATTAAAGCAATAACCTTGCTTCCCTTTCTCCACTGCAGACAATCCAGCCTATGAGGGTGTAAGTCAACGCTGAGGCTAGATCGGATGCAAAAGCAGGAGAAAAAACAAATAAAATACAATCAAAATTGGTCTTCCATCGCCTCGGAAGGACATCATTGCATTTTTCAAAATCTTTTGTAATAATTAAACCGTAGGCCTAATCCTAAATATCTTGCTTTTTATAGTATATAGTAATATTTATAGTCATTGTATAAATAAATTTTCAAACTGAACTTCAAATGTGATATTTTTCCTTAGCACAATCATTTTATTGAAAAAAACTAGATGCAGTTTTTAATATTACATATGCACTTTAATGTCGTGTACATTTTACATTTCACATGTACACCAAAAAGGTATTTAGGTAAAGAACTGTGAATATTTTAGTATCTAAATATTTGTCAAGTTTGTCATAGTGTTTTAATTGGTTTTCAAAAAAATCACCATAACATTTTAAGCTATACATGGGCAGGAGATTGAACACTTAATAAGTTTTAAAATGACACCACTTCAATACTTGGACGGGAGGGTCGGCAAGTTTTCGATTATTGAACGGTGTCAAATGTTGGCGAGTTACTTTCAATTTTTATTTCCGTGTGATGTTCTTTTATTTGTGAAAAGTAGGCCTGATGCCGCAGTTGGTAACCACTTTTTTGAGGATGAATACCCAGACTAATAATGATCAGCAAATCAAAATGCTTAGTTGAGATAAGATAATTTGTTTTCGTTTCTAACCTGATTTAGGCCTAGAGGGTGTACATTCAGGCTTTGAAGCAGCCCACACAAATTGGCAAACAAATATTAGTTTTTATTTGTAAAGATGATGTTATTTTTATTTATGCCTTAATTTGTGTTAATTTTCAGTTTAATATGGTCGAAAAGGTGAACAAATTGGTTTAGTTGCCCTCATCAAATCTTTAAACATTATTATTTAAATAGCAATAGGCTGCTTTACTAATGTTTAGTCCGAGTAACTCGGAGTGTGACACTTTTTGGTATATCGTAAGCTATGAACACAAAGTAACTTCATTAGCGTGACCAAATGGGCCTATAGTGTTACTTTCATCTTCAAAGGCACTCCACTAGCAATATACACAAAACAAGATCTCGAAATTATGTACAGCTTTTGTAAAGTTACAATAATTATGTAGCAAGTTGCAGGCAATAATTTCTTGAAGTCATTCCCGACAGCACCATATTCTGGCTTAGTTAATTTCACATTTCAAAAAAGGAGCACCAATAACACACAAATAGCCCTCCTGTAGTTTTATATGTACGGCTTGTAATTCTTATACAGGGTGAGTAAAAAACACACACGAAAAACCCACATGTCGGGACCATTTTTTTAGTGAAGTTCCCAATGTAGCACTTTCAAAATCTAGGATATGAAAGCCCAATTAATAAGCTTTATTTTAGTACAAGAATCATTCAAATCACTCATGTACTTTTCAACTTTATAATACGGAATTTTGCACACAACCACCGTTTTAAGTTTTGTCAAGGGATCACAAAAAAGGTACGGTAAGTGTTTTTTCAACAAAACGAAAACAATTCTCCTAGGGATGCATGTGAATTGTTTTCGTTTTGCTGAAAGAACCACTTATGTACCTTCTTTTGTGATCCGTGGACAGAACTTGAAAACGGTGGTTGTGTTTGAAATTCCGTAACTTGAAAAGTACATGAGTGATTTGAATGATTCTTGTACTAAAACAAAGCTCATTGATTGGACATTCATATCCTAGATATTTGAAAGTGCTACAGGCACAACTTTATTCAAATATTCATCCTGCCATTCGGGTTTCGGGTTTTTTTTTACTCGCCCTGTATGTGCAGCTTGTTATTCTTGTATAGCACCATCTGTTTTTGTCGAGTAATGACGCCAACTTGTTTGCACTAGTTAGCAAGCGATCACAATTAATATGAGTCTCCCCCGCCCCTAGCAAGCTCGTATTTAGTTCTTTCCCTCGATCTGATTAAATGCAGTGCTTTAAAAAAAATTGTCGTCGAAGGTTACAACCCAATATTGAAAGTAGTCATTATACTGTTCACACAGCATCCGTTTCCTGGTTTTCCTCGTCCGTGTCGTGGTGCTCATTACTCAGAGTCTGCGCGTGCGGCTGCACTCGAGTCAGCACGTGGAACCTTCCCGCCACGTACACGCGCAGCTTGCAGCAACCGAAGGCGACCGACTGGAAGACGATGAGAACGAGCACGAAGCCCATGACCACAAGGACCGTCTTCCCCGGGTTTGTCCAGTCTAAGAGGGTTGGGTAGATAGCCGGGCTGTCAAGGTAAGGGTTCGTCCCTCCCGCCCAGTAGTAGATAAAGGAGAAGAACACGTACAGGATGCCGTACCCACAGGGGTACGCGAAATGCCAAAACCGGATCGGAATGGCCGAAACGGAAAGGTCCAGGTACGCGAAGACCGTGTTGAAAGCGTGGAGGAATTCAAATTCATCTGGTCAGGTTGCAGGAACAACGGGACAGAGATGGGAGCGACAAGGAAATCGCAACCAATGTGAGTGTTGGAATTGCAACGAGTTGGGCCACATTAGACGTGATTGTCCGAGACCGGAGCGAAGGATGAGGCAACCCAACTTTCCGAACCGTGATGACGGCAGACAGCGATTTCAGCAGGGAAACGGACAGCAGTCGAACAACAACCGGGCCAATGTTCGGCTAAGCAACCAGGGCCCAACCATGACAAGTCGACAGTAGGAACCCGTTCATTATCATCAAGTGCAGATGGGCTATACGTGAGAGGGTGTGTTGAAGACGTAAACATAACTTTTCTAGTTGATACGGGGGCAAATATAACCATTGTAAGACCCGACGTGTACTACAGGATACCTGAGAGTAAACGGCCGCCGCTGGAGGAAAAGAAGATTGAGATGGTGATGGCAGACGGAAAACCACTTTCTTTCCAGGGGCAAGGAATTTTCAAGATAAACATTGGTGGAGATGTTTGCAAGGAAGTACATCACATGGTGTGGATTGCTGACATCGAACTTGAAGGTATCTTGGGGTATGACTTTCTTCACCAGTACAACTGCGAGCTTGATGTCGGGAAAGGTGTGATGAAATTCGGAGATGAATCTGTAGAATGCACAACGGGGAATTCTAAACCGTCATGTTGCCGAGTTATTGCCGATATGAATGTGTGTATACCGCCGATGGGAAAAGTTTTACTACCAGGGCGAGTGGTGAATCCAAATAAAAAAAAAATGGCTTTGCTGTGATGGAGCCGACTGAGAAGTTTACCCAGCAACATGATGACCTGATGGTTGCCAAGGTACTAATTGATGCAAGTCAAGAACAAGTTCCAGTGCGTCTTCTTAATTTGAGTGACCAGCCTTCAAGATTTTATAAGGGAACGAACATAGCAACGTGCGAGCCCATCCAAGAAGTAGTCTCGACCGAAGAAAATAGTGAGAAGATGCGTACATCAGTCGTCCAAACCCAGGATGGAACAGCAACAAACAGTGAGCAGGCTAGAAACATTGTACCGGAACACTAAGAAGATTTGTATACTCGATGCAGTACACACTTGAACCCTGAGCAACGACAGAAATTAACAACACTTTTGATACGACATGAAGAAGTTTTTGCGTCATCCCCAGATGATCTTGGAAGAACCGAGGTATACAAGCACAATATAGACACAGGCGGAGCAAAACCAATACGGCAACAAGCAAGAAGATTACCGATACATCAGAAGAAAGAAGCGGACACTGAAGTAAACAAGATGTTGAAGAAGGGCGTCATCGAACCGTCGTGCAGCCCCTGGGCCTCACCGATAGTACTAGTGAAGAAAAAGGACGGAACAACCCGATTCTGTGTTGACTACAGAAAGCTGAATGCAGTGACGATTAAAGACTCATTTCCACTTCCGAGAATGGATGATTCACTTGACGCTTTGTCAGGTTCTGTTTGGTTTTCTACGCTTGATCTACAAAGTGGGTATTGGCAGGTCGTTGTGGAAGAGGCAGATCGTGAGAAGACTGCATTTGTAACCGGCACGGGAGGGGGATTTTACCAATTCAAAGTCATGCCGTTTGGACTTTGTAACGCGCCAGCAACATTCGAAAGGTTGATGGAACGAGTTTTAGCCGGTCTACAATGGTAGACGTGTTTGTTGTACCTAGATGACATCGTATCGTATGGCCAGAGTTTTGAGCAGTTGCCCGAAAGACTACAAGAAGTGTTGGTTCGACTAAAGACAGCCGGGTTAAAGCTGAGTCCGAAGAAGTGTCACCTGTTCCAGCGAAGAGTTTCATTTTTGGGTCATGAAGTTTCTGACAAGGGAATTGCTGTGTGTCTGTCTGTTAGTCTGGTTCCCAGACCAAAAGATTCCGACTATTCCTGATGAATCTTAGGTCCGGTAGCCTCCGGTAATACAATTGTCATACCCCCAAAAAATTGCCATTATTTTAATTTGTTGTATGACTAGAACAAGTCTATTGTTTCCAAGGTGGTTATGCTGCCTCATCAAATTTCCTCTAGATGTACCCTCTGTGTTGCTGCCCTGTGTCAGGCATGGTTCACTTGTATTATGTAAGACAATGTGGGGGGCAACAGCCTGGCCTGGAGTGATGGGTTGTTGGTGCGCGGGTGCGGCATTCCTTTCCTTGCTCTGGTGTAGAGTACACTACATCACTCTCCTTGCTCTGGACTGGAATCACCGCTGTTACACTTTCATTATTTTGTAAACCCATCATTTTCCTGGCACAGGTAAGTTTTCCAAATTTGTCTTCATTTAAGTATACAGTATATGTATCACTAGTATTAGTTCATTAGCGAACTATTAGTTGTCTTTTGAGTATTTTCAGGGAATATTTACTTTTCATTCTCTTTCATTCTCAACTTCCTTGCTTGATGATGAGTCGATAGTTATTTTCTACTATGAATTTTATTTGAATGAGTTCTTTCCTTTGTACATATTGATTGCGTCTGATTCCAATTCATGCTGTCGTTACAATATTTTGCTCTATATTTGAATGGATCTTTCACTTCTGTTTTGAAAGTTATCTTGAGTGGATCACCTCAATTGGTCCATGGATTCAGTTTATTTCGTGAAAGATATTGTTGACCTGATTCATCTATATTTCATTTGGACTGTTTGGAGTTTCTGAATGATAATTAGAAAGATTGAAGTTGTTGAAGATATATGTTCAACCTATGGCTTTTAACTTTTCAAGTTGATGCTGATTTATGATTTCTCATCATAGGGTTGCTTGAACATGTCGAACTTACTTGAACTTTTCTTGCTTATTGATTGCTGAATAGTTATTTTATTCCCTAGATTAGTTGAGGATTTCCTTTTGATTAGATCAGATATAACTTGAAGTTAATAGATGTTTGAGACTTGTATGAATCGTGCCATTTCTGAGCTATGACAATTCATTCATTGTAGGAATCAGTTTGTTTAATTGCTTTAAATTGAGTCTCTCAGTTTGCTCCTTTAACTGTAAGTGTATTTAGCCTATGATTTAGCCCAACACATTTTTTGTATTATCATAGTCACTAGTCACAGTTCTGCCACTTTAAGCTAACCTGACCACGTGTGGGTCCACCCGCTCTGTTATCTGAGACATTCTAGCACTGCTCGTACTTCGGAAGCTTGAATTGCCTTCCGCGATACCGCGTTACCGCGATAATTTATCGCAGAAATCCAGAAATCAGAGATAATTCCTTCCGCGATACCGCGTTACTGCGATAATTTATCACAGCAATTCGGAAATCAGAGATACCTATTCCGCGATACCGCGTTACTGTGATAATTTATCACAGAAATCCAGAAATCAGAGATACCTATTCCGCGATACCGCGTTACTGCGATAATTTATCACAGAAATCCGGAAATCAGAGATAATTCCTTCCGCGATACCGCGTTACTGTGATTTATCACAGAAATCCATAAATTCAGAGGCACTCAAGCGTAAAAAAAGATCGCGGCGTTTAATCCTTTCGCCTCAATAGAAACATTTTATTGTTAACGCAAGATGCAACAAAGGAAATTGACAAAAGAAATGGGCTTCTCTGCATCCGTTGAACACGTGTGTTTCGTGTACAAAACACGTATTAAATCTGTTTGAGTGCGTAGAATTTCACGATTTTAATTCAATTTGGACCCTCGACCCTTTTGCAATCAAGTAACGCGGTATCGCGGAAGGAATAATCTCTGATTTCCGGATTTCTGTGATAAATTATCGCAGTAACGCAGTATCGCGGAATAGGTATCTCTGATTTCTGGATTTCTGTGATAAATTATCGCAGTAACGCGGTATCGCGGAATAGGTATCTCTGATTTCTGGATTTCTGTGATAAATTATCACAGTAACGCGGTATCGCGGAATAGGTATCTCTGATTTCCGGATTTCTGTGATAAATTATCGCAGTAACGCGGTATCGCGGGATAGGTATCTCTTTTTTCTGGATTTCTGAGATAAATTATCACAGTAACGCGGTATCGCGGAAGGAATTATCTTTGAATTCTGGATTTCTGTGATAAATTATCGCAGTAACGCGGTATCGCGGAATAGGTATCTCTGATTTCTGGATTTCTGAGATAAATTATCACAGTAACGCGGTATCGCAGAAGGAATTATCTTTGAATTCTGGATTTCTGTGATAAATTATCGCAGTAACGCGGTATCGCGGAAGGAATTATCTCTGATTTCCGGATTTCTGTGATAAATTATCGCAGTAACGCGGTATCGCGGAAGGATTTATCTCTGATTTCTGGATTTCTGCGATAAATTATCGCGGTAACGCGGTATCGCGGAAGGCAATTCAAGCTTCCGTACTGCTCTTATCTTGTAAATCTTGTGTGTAAGACTCTGTCCAGGGTCCAGACCAGGCCAGATAAGCAGTCTCATAAGGCTTGTGTTTTGGTTATCTCAGTGTGAGCCCAGATTAATGAGCTGTTGGAATAGTTTCAGTGTTTTGGTTTTTAAGAAGGATTTTATGGATCTTCTTCTGATGACCTTAGTTATTTTTTAGGTTAAGTTTATAATATATTTTAGTTGACATTCTTTTACTTATTGTTTATAGACTTGTTTATAAAATAATTTAGTTAATTATGATTCCTTTCCTTGCTCTGGTGTAGAGTACATCACTCTCCTTGCTCTAGACTGGAATCACCGCTGTTACACTTTCATTATTTTGTAAACCCATCATTTTCCTGGCACAGGTTCTCCTACCGTTTGTCATTTTGGACAAGGACGAGACCTGTGCACTTCCTCCATGTTCTACCATTGTGGAGCCGAGAGACGATTTTCTGTTCCGCTTTCCTCCATATCACCTTTTCATCTCATCACACCCCTGGCTGTCCCCTGATGAGTTGCGTCCTTCCGGAAGTTGCAGTCGCTAGTTTCCCGCCTGCTGCAGTCCTTTGACGTCCCCGGTGTCACGGTCTCACTTCTCCGGCGTGCTAGATTCTCCGGGTGAATGCGGCGGATTATTGAGCACGTTACAGTGCACGTTACATGAGCACGACACATGCTCATGTGTCCACTGTGCTTACTTTTCCTCGGGCTGTGTTAAATAACACAGTGAGCCTGAGTGAGGGATACCCAAGAATGTGTTATGTAACACTTCCTGTGGGTCAAGCTATTGAGCTTATAGAGAGTATGGTCACTCCCTGGGTGGGTCATTCCATGGCTTTGCAAGTGTGTGTTCATGGACGAATAATTAAGACATGGGCGTCGCCAGGGTTTTTTCTAGAGGGGGGCAAAAAAAAATTTGCAAAAAAAATGCTTGTATTTCTCAACACATTCTCGATTTATCAGTTTTAGAGGGGGGCAGGGACATTCCCCCCCCCCTCATTAAATTTACACCACTTTGTCTTCGCGCCTCTTTTTTTCTTTTCTTTTTTTCCTTTTTTTTTTTCTTCCCTTTTTTTTTTTTTTTTTTTTGTTTTCGGGGGGGGGGGGGGCAAGTGCCCCCCTTGACCCCCCCTCGCGACGCCCATGAATTAAGAACGAACCCCTGTGCATTGTCTGTGTTCCTTGCTCGTCCGTGGTTATCTTTATTTTTGTAACCATGGTTTAAAAATAAATGTGTATCCTTCAAGTTTTTTGGTTACAATGTATTGGGATTTGCGCGCGCCACGAAAATTCTGGATTTGACTGGTACCTTGTAACAGCTTACTAACTATACATACAATTATCCTAAAATGTCACGTGCACCAGTACAACCCCACAGAACTCAGCACACAAATAAAGTTGCCAAAAATGTACACTACTGCGCAATTTGTGCATGCGTGTTGAGGCGAAATTTCCCTCTGCGGAGAAGCTAGCACGCCGGAGAAGTGAGACCGTGACAGGATCTCCCCTTCTTCTCTGATGTTCTAATTCTCGCTCCGTGAACTTTGGTCTTTTCGTGAACTTTGTACTCGCGTGTTCGTGGACGTGACTGGATTCGAATCGTCGGTCATCGCTGGATCGGGACAAGACCGCAGGAGACGCAACTGCGAACAACTTATCCTTTTCTTGCATTGTATAAATTGTTGTAATCTGTGCATTTTCATTTGTGTTTACATTATCCACTTTCGTTGTTTATATTTTCTTTTGACTTCAAGTTGAAGAGTGTTTGAGTGATTTGAATTAAAAGTCCTTTTTAATTCGAGCTGTAAATACACCTATTTCTGTACATTTATATTTCTTTGATTATTTTGTCGAACTGAACCGGTTGGATTATATCATTGGGGTTTACCTAACTGGAATAGACCCCGCGACACAATGTATTACAATTTACGTCACGTGACTAAAACGGGAGGAATTCCTCCTTTTTCCGAAGTTTGCCGAAGTCGTTTCGTCGACAATCGGAAAGCGCCCGAGTATTTCCGAGTATATAATATAGGTTTAACTAACTGCTAATTGCTTATGAATTTTATTTTAAATGAGTTGATAATTAATATTCATTGTTTTCATTTAGAAAACTTGAAATTCAACGAGGATTTTGTGCATCAAATATAATCGGATCGTACGGGCGAACTTTTTGCTGCGTCATGTACAATTTTGACGACCGTTACCGAGATTTTCCAAAACTCGGTCTTCATTCGGCTCCGCCTGCTAACAGTGCTATTTGGTTCCGTAATTTTGAAGATTCCAGATCAACATTACTCAGTGTTATCTTACAAAAACATCAAACTGTATTATCATAACTGTATGATATTACGAAGCAGGTGATTTATTTAAAGATTTGATCAGAACATTAAAAGCTACAAGTGATAAAGCGAAATCGGAAACGAAGCCGCGCTTTGAAAAAGGCCATTAATGTCGTCATGTTTATTTTTAGCCACGGAGGCTGCCTGACCTACCATTTAAGACGTGAGCGTCGGGAATAATTGTCAGGTCTGCTGGGAACCAGACTATCTGTCTGTCTGTCCGTCGATTATCTCCAGAACCGGGCACCGTGTGAAGTTGAAAATCGGCGGGTGTATTGCTCGGGACAACAGAATGAGCAGAGCAAAGTTTGAAGTTGTTTGAATGAGCGGTTCTCGAAAAAGCTGTCCTTATAACAACATTCTAGGATCTCAATTTCAAATCAAAAGTTGCTGAATCTGTCTTGAATTGGGCCTGAATTGGCTGCGGCGTCTGAGACACGTTCTCACCGAGCCGATTGCAGCTACGCGATGTTGCGCACTGATCCGACGAATTAAAGCAACCGAGGGCGCGCCGCGCCTGCGTCGTGTCGGCGCTTGCGCGCGAACTTCTTTCGTTGATTTCTTCAAAATGACATGCCAGAAAGAATAATTTCACAGGGAGTTTAGTTCCCTTACCATCTTTCAACCAAGTGTGTTTTTTAACACAAATTACGTCAGTTACTTTTTGGATAGCTGCAAAATGATGACCTGTAGCTTTAACTTCCGCTTCCATTCTTGCTATGCTTCACCGTGTGAGCAAGGTGACCGTAAGGTAATGGCAAATTTCTGCTAGATGCACTTCAAACATCTGCTATAGATTTAACCAAATCCGCTAAATCACCTATTATTACATGTAATACATTATAAACACTTATACTCGCATGCAGATGTAATAGAATTTCCTTAAACAAAATAAAATATCGTAATATTTTCTTTAAAAAAATACATTAAAAAAAGTGAAAACAATAATTGCACGTGTCTAGCCTGGCTTGCAATGGTTTAAAGTACTTTACTGTACTAATACACGTCATGGAACCTCAAATTGAAGCTTTTTCAAAACAAATCAGCTATATTTTTCAAATTTGCCATATGTTTCGGTCAGTTCACCAATTTTACAGAATTCTGTTAAAGATCTGCTAAAAAATTCATTCTGCTAAATTTTGTCAAACTCCCTTTTTCCCCCGAAAAATTCTGTCAAATCTAGCCAAAATTCGGCTAAAACGGTCACCCTGTGAGTTCAATTGGGATGACGTCACCAACGAACCGGATTACAAAACCATGGGGATACCCCATCATCATTGCGAAATATGGGAAATCCCCGGCGAGTAGTGTTGTATATACGGTGACCGTTTTAGTCGATTTTCGGCTAACTTTGGCAGAAAATTTGTTGAAAAACGAGTTTGGCAGAAAATTTGACAGAATGGATTTTATTTGGCAGATTTCTAGCAGATTTCTGCAAAAATGTTTATTTGACAAAAAAAACAGCAAATTTGAACAAAAAAGTGTACCTTTGTTTTAAAAAAGCTTCAATCCTTTCAAACAATCCCTTGCATAATGGGGCAGGTTGGCTGGTCTAGGTTCCGAGGTTTACTGAGAAATGGACTTCATGGTCGGATCCGTGTTAAATTGCTCGAAATTTGCCAATATTATAACATCTTTATGTGACTATAGATTGTTTATAATGTAATATGAACCCTAATTAAGGCAATACTACCAATCTGAGTGTGAATTTAAGTGTTAATAGTGTATTTCGAATAATTCTGGGGAATTTGGCAGATATTGATAAATCTGACAGATTTTTGATGTGCATTTAGCAGAATTTGGCTCTGACCTTACGGTCACCCTGGTGCTGTAAAAGCAGCGCCCAATTGGACGCAAAATATGTGCCGTTAGCGGTGAGGGGAATAGCGTGCGTGGCCAAATTATGCGCCGATAGAATGCAAAGGTTTATGCCACGACTGCAGTTAGGAAAATTTCTCAACCTGAATCATCGACGTACACCGCGCCGGTACACCGTCTTTCCCGGATTAGTGAAGTGCAACATTTTGTCACACGAGGTGAGTGCATTGACTGTAAAGCCTTATTGTTGACATAAATAAGAAGGCATGGTTAATGATTGACAGCAATGCATTTATTATCGTATTTAAAATATATATAAATATAGGCATATATATATATATATATATATATATATATATATATATATATATATATATATATATATATATATATATATATATATATATATATATATATATATATATATGCCTATATTTATATATATATATATATATATATATATATATATATATATATATATATATATATATATATATATATATATATATATATATATATATATATATATATATATATATATATATATATATATATATATATATATATATATATATATATATATATATATATATATATATATATATATATATATATATATATATATATATATATATATATATATATATATATATATATATATATATATATAAAAACTGTCGGTTTTTCGGCAAAAATGATGAAAAATATGCCCTTTCCACACTGAGCCAACCTGACACTTGAAACGTGCACGCGCGCAGAATGATCGCAGTCATTTTCGGTGGTCCTAACCGACAGAATCCACCAATGTTTGTTTGGTGCACATCACGTGAGTATGTCATGAGGTATTGTACGGAGTTTAGGGGCAAACTGTGCAGCGGTTCTGTGGGAAATAGCTTGGTTGTGATGGACGTTTTTGTACTTAGTTGGTGTTTTGTAGAGGCAAACAGTTTTGCGGGGTAAGCTGCCTATGAGGCTCCACTACGTGGAGCCTCATAGTTCTAGGAGTACTTGGTTTCCAGACCAAAAGATTCTGACTATTCCTGATGAATCTACGCGCCCATGGAGTCGAGGCTGAGACTAGACGTGAGCGTCAGGAATAATTGTCAGGTCTAGGGAACCAGACTACGTACATGTATGTCTATAGTCTGGTTTCCAGACCAAAAGATTCCGACTATTCCTGATGAATCTTAGGTCCGGTAGCCTCCGGTAATACAATGTATTACAATTTACGTCACGTGACTAAAACGGGAGGAATTCCTCCTTTTCCGAAAATTTCCGAAGTTTGCCGAAGTCGTTTCGTCGACACTCGGATAGCGCCCGAGTATTTCCGAGTATATAATATAGGGTTAATTAACTGCTAATTGCTTATTAATTTTATTTTAAATGAGTTGATAATTAATATTCATTGTTTTCATTTAGAAAACTTGAAATTCAACGACGATTTTGTGCATCAAATATACTCGGATCGTACGGCCGAACATTTTGCTGCGTCATGTACAATTTTGAATTTGACGACCGTTACCGAGATTTTCCAAAACTCGGTCTTCATTCGGCTCCGCCTGCTAACAGTGCTATTTGGTTCCGTAATTTTGAAGATTCCAGATCAACATTACTCAATGTTATCTTACGAAAACATCAAACTGTATTATTATAATTATATGATATTACGAAGCAAGTGATTTATTTAAAAATTTGATCAGAACATTAAAAGCTACAAGTGATAAAGCGATTCGGAAACGAAGCCGCGCTTTGAAAAAGGGCCATTAATGCCGTCATGTTTATTTTTAGCCACGGAGGCTGCCTGACCTACAATTTAGACGTGTAGACGTCGGGGGAAATTGTCAGGTCGGGGAACCAGACTAGTATGTCTATTGATAGTTTTAGACTACAGTCGTTTGAAAATTCAACCGGAATCTGTCTGCCGTACTGTATGCGGTAAATGCTGACTTCAAAGCCAGAATGCAACCGGTATGAGACAAGCTCACGCTGGAGCATGTGTTTAAAGAATTCGCTCGCGACTTTTGGCGGTTAAAGCAAATGCATCTAAAACTGTTCTTGTTAGACCAATACAACTCTAAAGGACACTGTTTATATGTTCAGTTCTCTTGTCCAACTTGTCTTTCATTTAAAAAGTGTCTTTGAACAGTGGAAACACCAACGGTTGCTGGAAATTTTAAAATGGTGGCCATCTTGAAAAAAAATAAAAAATAAAAAATAAAAAGCCCCTCTTCCTCCTATTTTTCAAAAACCCGGACGAGACGGTCAGATAAAGGTCGACTTGTGGGGAACCATTGTTTCTTGCATGAATCACCCACCGAGACGATTGCACAATTCTATTTCAAAAATGAAATCGCATTGGTTTTGTAACAAAAAAGTCCAACGTCGAAACTCATCTGCACGTGCAAGACATTAAAATACGCCCCGCGCTATTTGTGACATCGTTCGAAAAAAAAAACACCGACGTATAGTTATAGAATTATTTCTTGACAAAATTCGACTTTTTAGTTTCCATAATTCGACGCTCGGTGCGGGTTCACTTGTGCGCAAAAATAAAATAAAAACCTGTCGGAGGGTTGCAGAAGTTCCGAGAAAAAAAACCCATATTTTTGAAAAGCATGGGGGTATGCAACTTAATTGATCATTATTTAAACCCCAGGCATACTGCAAGCTCAAGTAAACCAAGACAAACCAAGCTCATTAAAGCTGATGCCAGAGTGCCCTAAGTTTCACCAAGTTCAAAATGGCTCGCTGGAAGCTTAATTTGGCCCATCGGCGTCATACGGGGCATGGAGGTATGTTTTTATTCCTCCATGTACGGGGTAATCCAATAGGATAGTACTATCCGACTCACAAGACTACAGTCATGTAGCCAGAGTATAATAAGTACAAAGAGGATAGACTGGCTCTCTGGGACCAACCGGTGTCACGGTCTCACTTCTCCGGCGTGCTAGCTTCTCCGGGTGGATTCGGCGGATAACTGAGCACGTTACAGTGCACGTCACATAAGCACGATACATCATGCCCATGTGTTCCGCTGTGCTTACTTTTCCTCGAGCTGTATTCTGAAGTCTACCAAGCCCATTAATAACACAGTGAGGGATACCCAAGAATATAACACTTCCTGTGGGGTCAAGTCATTCCATGGTCCGTAGCATTCTGATTTGTGTTCCCAGTGTCATGCTTTCGTGTGTTCATGGAGGAATAATTAAGAACGAACTTCTTGGTCCGTGTTCCTTGCTCGTTCGTGGTTCATTTTGTCTTTTTGGTTATTGGGAGTTGTGCGCGTCACGAAAATTCTGGATTGGACTGGTACCCTGTAACCATGCATAAAAATACATGTATCCTAAGATCTTACGTGCACCAGTACAACCCTGAAGCACTCAGCACGCTAATACAGTTGACGAAAATGTACATGTACACTATTTTGTGCATGCGTGTTGAAGCCATATTTCCCTTTCGGAGAAGCTGGCACGCCGGAGAAGTGAGACCGTGACATCGGAACTGACAAATCAACGCGGAGGCCGAACCGGAAGCCAGTCAGGCGGACCGTAGTCTGGATCCCTGACCCATTGTCCTTCCACCCTTAAAAAAATGGGGAAACAGCCTACGACACGTGTACCCCTCAAAGTACAAAGGTCGCCAAATAAAAGCGGAACTAAGCATACATTTTCTATGAACTGAATAATGCACGTATAGTTCACGCATTGACAAACCGACAGTCATGACAGTTGACAGTTTCTCGGAAATAATGACGTGTATCGATAATCGATCCGGGTTTATTGTCGTCGATTTGATCATCATTACATGGCAAATTATGACATTTCCAACCTAAATATAAAGTGGCAGGCATAAACGATATTTATATTATTACGAACAAAATCGGAAGAAAACATTCAAACGACCGTACGGTGGTGTTTAGTTTAAATCGTACCGGTCCGTAGTACTACAACATAGCGAAGGCACACTCCCGAAAGACGCAGCTGGACCTTATTTACAAAAGGTAATTTAAATTCGTATTTTCACCGTAGCTGATCCCGCCGTCGTAATAAACTTTACGCAGGTCGACTGCGATTGATTTTCCGCATCCATTTGTAATTATTGGATAATATTTCACAAGCTGCGTTGACGCGATTATCACGCGATATGAGTTGATATTATAATGTTAGATTTTTTTCGAGCACCGACAGTACAGACGCCGATAGTCGTATAAAAATCGCCCGGCCTGAGGGCGCCTTTTAAAGGCATGGAACTGAACGTTTCCCAATGGAAACTGAAAGTTCTTGTTGTACACTAGTGCGTCACTATTACTTTCAAAATCCTAGTTTCTAGCAAACAAATGGGTTTTCCCTCATTGTCTAAAAGGGAAAAAAAAGACGTCATCCTCTAAATTTAGCAAACTCAAGAGCTTATAAATATGATTTACATTACAAATAAAGTGAAACAAGCAAAACCAACAGGCATAACATGCATAAGTGCAATGTAGACGTTTGTCCGCCTTTTTGACAACTGTTCGTAAGTAGCATTTTGTGACTTTTTACTTTCGAACTTAGGCACAGTAAAAAAAAAACACGTTTAGCGTCCCCACCCGCTTCCTTTCTGGCGGCAGTTTTTTGTTGTTGTTGTTAAGTTTTTGTTTTGGAAAAAGCAAAAATGTCGGCTTATCCATCGAAAAAAAATACTTGCGAGTTGCAACTTCTAGTTCTAGACTCTATCGGTCACTTTACACATCACGCACTGAGTCGACCCTGCGATCTCCAATCTAAAATCAGCCTCGACGGTGGATCATGGACTGAGCGACCAAGCCCTATACTCAAACATTTAACCTAAAACTACCTAAACTTGTCACATAATATTCAAACAAATGTCCTCTCAATTTGCCTGAATTTTAGTTATTGTATTCTTATTGTTTTCCAGAATTTAAAAAGTAATCGTGGAAACGTGAAATTGTAATCAATTCACACTGTAAAATCCTCAAGCTCGTGTAAAAAAATTATTCCAAATTAAAAAAAAAAATCTGCCAAAAAAAAAGGAATGTTTTACTCAACACTAAAAAAAGAAGACGTATTTTAAACGAAATCTCGGAAATCATCCTTGGTACCGTACCAACAACAGTGGAGTAATTTTCAAACTTAAGAACGTTTTGATGAGTTCACACAAATTTCAACCAAGTTGGTCACGTTCGATCCATTCATACCATAGACTGACACCAATTTGCCCTATTGATGACTAAATCCTATAACCCTGATGAGTCAGACAGGTACGTGTACGCCGAATAATAGAAGCTCTTCAATTCCAACCAATGGCATGCATCCACAAAACTACCAAAGAATTGTCAAATACCTCACTTGACTGTAATTAGTGAATAACAGTCTCGAGCATTCTTAACCAACTTTAGTCTGCCAACATTTTGTTTGCAATCGGTCACCTGTGAGTGGGTGCAAGCCAGGTAGACTGGTTCCCTGACCTGACTATTGCCTGATGTCGTTGCTGTTTCATCTGACGTAGGGTCAGGGAACCAGACTACAAGAAATTTTAGAACCTCATTAATTTTTTTTGGTTTTCCAGTATTTATATGAACACAAAACTTTGAACAGTTTAGTTTAACAATATTTGCTATTAAAGTACTAATCCTCAAATCCGTCCATTTCTGAAAATTACAGCAAAATTACATAATGCCTTTAAAACGATTGCTTGACATGTCCTATAAGGTTTGTACACAAAAACATTCTGAGGATTTGGGTTATTGTAATCTCAGGTAATACTTTTAGTCTTCAGTTCTATACAATAACCCCAAAGGTGGATACTACTGAGGACATGGTTAGGGTTAGAGTTAGGGCACATAAGTATTGGGGAACATAAAAATATGCACCCATAATGCTGTCACCAACAACGTACATGTATGCTTATATAAGACTTTCCAAAAGTTTCTGAGAAAAGCTTCACGAACATACTCGGGTGGGCCCATGAAATCCTGCTAGTTGAGATATCTTGAAACTGAGTTGATGGCCATAAAGAACAGAAAAGCATAACTATGCAAGCGGACATCCTGGAATTTCTTACACTGTCAAGAGCCAAATTCTATTTGATTATTACCAATGATTCTTGAGTCAGAAGTATATTGAATATGGCAAATACAGTTGTTTTGTGTGTGGATAAATAGAGTTTGTAACCCTGCCTTTGACCTATAAATACTCTATACATGTGTGAAGTGTCATGTGAACTTTACACATTTGTTAATATCTTTGACCTATAAATACTACACGTGTGTCATATGATACGTCATGTGATCTTTAATAATATCTTTGACCTAAATACTACATGTGTGTCATGTAATGCATCAGGTGATCTTTAATAATATTTTTTACCTATAAATACTATACATGTGATCTTGACATTAGTGTTTATATATCTGGATATGAATCTAAATCTACATCAGAGTCTATAAAATGGTTTTTCTTTGCTACACTTTAGCAATTTTATTAATTGATGCAGTGTGAACATGCGTAAAAGTATAGTCAGTCACGAACCAATATAGGGCCCATCAGGCTGGCGTATTTCTCTGGTTTCCTTGGCATGAAACGACTGAGAATATTTCTACTCCCCTTGGATGGGATGCCAGTCCATCGCAGGTTACTCCCCAGCTAATGCAAGTACCCATTTATACTCCTGGCTGGAGAGAGGCATGTGGGGGTGAAGTGGCTTGCCCAAGGACAGCGGTAAAAGATTACTGTATTTTTACGTTGAACCATGACACCCTTTTACCGTTGTAATAGTATTTGTTGATGTAGCATTGAGCATTGACCAATGAGATCATTACTTTGGGCCAGGTGACCTCAGTCAAGAGCGGTCCACTCTGCATGGTTCCCACAGGCATTCACTCTGCCCCCAGCTTTGAAAACACTCAACATCCCTTAGCAGAGGTTGCATGATGAGCAATACTTTTCAACCATTCTCATATTTTTTCCCTCATTTTTGCTTAAGACAGCTACTAGTTACCTTACCCAACAGGCTGTGTGTATGCTAGCTACTGTAAACATGGTATGTGCCCTAATGTTTCTCTTTCGTAAGAGCGCCCTCTAGCTATTGTAAATATGCTCTGTGCCCTAACGTGGCTCGATCGTTAGAGCGCCCTCTACCATTCCTGCACACAGCCAATAACAGCACCACATCACTTTCTTCCGAAGGAAAATGAAAGCCTTCATTCAAGGCTGATCAGAGGCGAAGTTTCCGAGATTCTATTATCCTCTTCGTGAACGGCATTCACCGATGACGTCATGCTGGGGTTTCCCCTTGTTGCCTGTGACCCTTGACCCTTGGCATAGTGGACTTTCCTCCCCGGTTGAAATATCGGCTCGTTTCGGATACCGGGACTTTTCGCCGAGGAGGAGGGGGCTCTTGGTCGTTTTGCCTGTGTATAAAAAAAAGAAAAAAAAATATGAATGAGAAAAAATGATGATGATGATCAAGAAAGTGGTACAAAGATGTTGAATCTGTTTTTTTTTCTCTTACAGTAATGTCTATACTTCTAAGGAACAACTTGGACCCTGGTGGTCTGAATTTCAACTTTGAAGGGAACAAAAAAGAAACCAAAAAACGAGAATATGCTATTACGATACAAGCTGTAAAAAACAGTGGCATAAATCCATGTAGGTGAGGGGGAAACAGGGATCAACACGTGACGTTGACACTAGGGGGCGCTGTTTATGAGTTAAATGTACATGTCATCATTGTCATCATGCAAACTCTTATGTCCCTTATTCTTACAAAAAAATGGTGTTTATAAATCTCTCAGACTGTTTGTTCTTCATTTTTCAAAATATATTTCAGTTGAAGTTTGGACCGATGGAAATGGTTACATAAACTCAGCATCTGTTGGTTTTTCACAATATTCGGGGGAGGGAAGGGAAGAAATGATCCAATGTACCCCATCCCCCACCCACCGTCAAAAAAAGGGGGGGGGGTATATCCTCCACATCCCGAACAGGATATATGCCTTTGTCATCAAACAAAAAGGATTTCAACCAATTTAATCAATTCAACATGTGCAGTACTGGGAAGGGAATATACATACAGCATCACACACGTATGCAATTTGTGCATTTATCCAACTTAACTATTTTAGAAATGCACTTTGAAACTGAAATAATAAGTACCGGTATATTTTGTTTCCATTGTGAAGAAAAACAACAATACCACTTCCTTAAATGATTGTATTTCGAATAGCTCCACTATATGGGGAAATACATGCATGCAAGTGACTTCATATCCTTTTCATTACGAAAAAGCAAAGAGGAAATTACACACAGATAAGATAATCTTAAGTCATTTTACGTCACAAATATTGAAGGGATTTTCCATAGCCCTTAAATAAAACTAATGGAAACTTCATGAGCTTTCCGAAACATAATGGCCAAGAAACATAATCCCATTGCAATCTTTTAATCCCCTGAGCACATGCTAACTGCACATTTCAGGGAGGATATTTACATTATAAAAGCTTTATTTATTTCTGCACAATACATTTTGCACTGGTCCAGTAAACAATGAAAAAGGAACTGCCGCTCTGATTTCATTGACAACTACATGTACCTCCTGCTGAGCTTTTGAAATCCACACCTTAAAGATTGCTATACTACTCCGTTTGTGTAACTGTGGTTTTGAGGTTTTCTCCTGACCATTATTATCCAAAAGTAAAGTATTACTTCATGGGCAATTCCATGGTGACTCATGGTACATTAAAGGGACACTAGGTCCTGGAACAGCCCAATTGGGCTACAAAACGCTCTTCGAATGAGATGATGTTAATCAGAAAGAACATTTAAAAGTAGGATATAAACAACATTCACACACCTATCCTTTCAAAACTGGGTGTTTTTGTGTTATTCCTGTATTATGCGTGCAAGAACGAATTTCGGGGTCCACTTTTGCGACCCCATAAATTTGAGCTGTTTGGATGCTAGTTGTGATTTCATTCGTAAAGTGTACTCCTTTTGCGGCCGTTGAAGAAACCATATTTTTTTTTGCATTGGTGATTGGTCACCACTGTTCCCGAGACACAACGTGTTTATCTTACACTGTATAAGAACGACACGAAAAACATATTCGTACTCAGTCATGTCCGATGTAAACAAGCGGTTTTTTTTTTCTATTCTCGGGAACGGTAAGATATTAGGTTGGTTTCCTTTCAACCAGATGTTTGAAATAGGCTAAGTAAACAATCCAAAACATGAAATTTTCGGGGATTTCAGGACCTAGTGCCCCTTTAAGAGGGGGTATTCCGCTAACTCTGTACTTCTATATTAGCCAAAGCATTTAGTGTGGATTTTAATCACAGATGGTCAAAAGGGGGATATACCCCACTCTCCCCCCCCCCCCAAGTCAAAAGAGGGATACACCCCATTCCCGGATTAACAGCCCTGCCCTTACATCATAATAGGGTGTAAAGTCATATGCCATCATTTTAATCCTTAACAAAATAATCAGTCATAAAATCCACCGCCATAAGTCCACCTATCTTTAGTTCAAGTTGAAATGTATAAGAAACTAAAAATCAAATAAAAAACTTCATCGCATAATAAATAATGAGCCTTTCTTTTTCTCTACCTTAAAAAACTAACAATAACACTTGCACTTTGATTTTGCAAGTAAGAACAAGGTGTCAAAATGACAACCTAGCAAAACAACAAACAAAACAAACAAAACTTTGGAACACTGTCCGCACTTCATACAATGCATAGTGCATGGTTACTGTTTACACATCAATGTAAATAGCCATGAAAAATTCCATTGCGGACACTAATGCCATGACCAGGCTTTTAAAAAACGATGTTGAAAAAAAAAAAAAAAACACCCTAAGAATGATGTTGCTACTAACCCCCGACTCTATGTTGCCAGTATCTTGCTGCACTGACTGTGTCCGAGCCAGCTTAGCTCGGGCAACTCTCACTCGGCGATGCACATCTACGTATTCGTCTGTCTCATCCACTATCTCCTCCTGAAGGAGCTCCTCGATGATGTCTTCCAGCGTGATGATGCCAAGGATGTCCTAGACGAAGAGCAAGACCATGTTGATCAAAAAAGAGGGGAAACCATGTTATAGCCGAGTACCTCTCACATCCAAGTACTCTGACCTTGTAAGGAAAATTCTGTGAGGCGAGTCCGAGGGCTTCCAAGTACGAGTACTTTATGGAGAGCTCAAGTGAAAAACAATCAAAATCTCAAGAAATGAGATCCCACACCGACACTGGTCGCATATTGTACTCAAAGATGAAGCATGTAGTCTGTGCAAAGACCAACACAAAGGAGATCGATCCTCTCCACAGCCCAGGTCATTGAATATGCATGTAATGGACTAATCAAAGATCAAAGATGAGAAAACCGAACCCGAAAGGGAGGGGGGGGGGGGGGGGAGGGGGGGGGGATATTGTGTCCTGCTCAACCAGCTTGACCCTTCCTGTGCAAAAAGTGCACACTGACCGATAGTCAAACTCGGACACCAGTATGGCCAAATCTGGAATGGTCTCGGTAAGGGGCCATTCAGAATTTCCAGTGTTTTAAAATTTCGACTTTTTTTCCAAATTATTTTGACCCACCCACCCACCCCTAATTTCGATTAATAAAGCACTGATTTGTTACGCAGTATTAAAAAACAAAACATGTACATACATGAATACATGTACATGCACTTGCATGTACATCATTACATCCCACTGGCGGGCCTGTGCGGGTTGCGTGTCCTTTCGAAAAAAAATATTCCATTGCTGCTGAGTGCTGGGCGGAGGCAAAAGCTGTCTCTTTGCAACTTTTCGACAAAAAATCTATGTTTTTTTTTGTGTGCTCTTTTTTCCCATGAAAAGTGAATTTCAATTTTCAATTACTAGTGCAGTGCCCGTCTAAAATGTGCATGTTCGGGAAACGCAAATTGCTTTGCCGCTGGTATAGGTTGCATCATTGCAGAGTTTTGGAGAACTGCTCGTGCAAACAACGCACGCGATTCAATGGTGTTGGTTTTGTTATATCCTTTGATGGGGATTCGTATTTAAACAACTTGGGACGCAAATAGCACCACAACAACTCCAGCTCGGTTTGGCTTACAGCTTCATAACACACGTTTATTCAACATGGCTCCGCGCACCGCAACGCTTACACGAGTTGACCTTTGACATACAATGTACTCTAATAGACTGGTTATCTGTCACATGCAGACACGACATCCCTCCCCTTCAAAAGGAAACTTTGGTTTTCTTGAATAATGGGTGATATGCAAAAGATTAACTATAACAATTTCCACTGCCCAATAATCACAGCAGCTAACAAACATCTTTAACTTTAACTCCAAGCAAAACTATTAAACTTTAGGCGAATTTACAAACCCTTATATAATCAACAACATGCATTTGTCTGACCTTCATGGATTTGTATACATGTACATGCACAAGTCAAGCTACTACTGGTAGCGCAGGTTTGAAATTTACTATAAACAAATTGAGGATGTTTTCTTTTGTTGAGCATCATGACCAAAATCTAAACTCTAGTGAACAGATTCGGATATGAGACGAAAACTGAATTTTGTTTTGGTTTTAGAACACTCCTATAAAAACTACTCTTATTCAAAACACAAGCATGCTACATATAAATACATGTTTTATGATGAACAACACTTAGATAAAGTCACTTTAGTTCAGTCCACTCTAGTTCAAGATATAGTCCTTATACTTAGGATGCATGCCACACTGTCTCTTGGGTCTGCCCGCACATGGACTGGGCAGCTCCTTTGCAACCGGTGGGGTCACAGCGGGTGGGGTATCAATTACAGTCTTTGGGGGACTGATTGCCTGGTCCATGGTGTTCCCACCGCTGTCCGCTATGGGAGGTTCACTGGCAGTGTTAATGCCTGTGTCACTTGCACTCTGCGTGAACTTCCGAACATGGCTGGTGTTTCGTGAGTACTGGGCTCCCTCCGGGGATGCAACAACCACACTGTTGCCGGTTTTACTCACAACGGTGAATGGGTCGGGAATGAAAGGAGTAGAAAGTTTGTTGGTCTTCTCCTGCCTCACGAGGACTTGGTCACCAATCTGCACATCAGAGTATTTTGCATTTCGGCGTGTATCCGCGTACAGTTTAGCTTTTGCTTTGCTTTCAGCATCATGGTCACGAACCTCCAAATCAGTGTGATCGTCTGGCTTGAATGCTGGTAGTTTGCCGCGGATTTTCCGGTTAAACAGTAGTTCAGCAGGAGTTTTCCTTGTGGCGGGGTGTTCGGTTGCGCGGTATTTCGCGACGTATTTGCGCAATTCTTTTCTCCAATCCTGACCTGCAGCTTGCGCAATGCGGATTCGTTTCATGATCGAGTCATTCTGTCGCTCCACCTCACCGTTTGCTTGAGCCCACTTGGCAGTTACTCTCACATGGGATATTCCATTCTCCTCACAAAAGTCACGAAACTCTTGCGAGCGGAATTGCGGACCGTTATCCGACTTAAGGGTCAATGGTAAGCCGTGGCGGCTAAATGCCTCTTCGAGGGAGTCAACGATTTTGTCTGTGGTGGTGGAGGTCAATATCTGGTATTCATAGTACCGGCTATAGTAATCGACCAACACTAGTATAGAATGTCCCGATGGAAGTGGCCCGAGTAGGTCGGTTGCCAGATCTTGCCACGGACCATCCGGGAGTGGGGTTGGCCTAAGTGGTTCAGGGGGGTTAGGTCGCGATACAATTTGGCATCCGTGACACGACTCGCAGAATTTTTCCGCCGCTTTGTCCATTGCCGGCCACCAGACTTTCGTGCGGAGATTTTGTTTGGTGCCGACAATGCCGAGATGCCCTTCGTGAGCAAGAGCGAGTGCCTGTTGCCTCAATTTCTGTGGTAGGACAATGCGTGTTCCACGCAGAACAAGCTGTCCCATGATACACAGCTCTCCTACGACCGGAGCGTATGCCTTACAGTTTTCGAACTTTCCAGTGCGAATTGCTTCTCTCACGTTTGCAAGTTCACTGTCTTCAGCAGACGCATTTTCGACTTGCTTCGTGGTAATGGCACGCGGCCGCAGATACAGCTACGAAACGAACATATTCATCCGCGCCATGGGCATGTTCTGGTTTGCCCTTGCCACTTAAGAGGCGTGACAGGGCATCAGCGATATTCTCGCGTCCGGGGATGTATACAACTTTGTAGTTGTACGGTTGTAAGCGTAGTACCCAGCGTTCAATCCGGGCACATGGTTTGGAACGGGGTCCATATATGGCCTCGAGTGGCTTGTGGTCAGTTAGAAGTTCAAAGTCGCGACCATAGATATAGGCATGGAATCTTCGCAGGCCCAAACCAACGACAGCGCTTCCTTTTCTGTTTGCGAATATCTTCTTCGCAATCGGTCAGGCTGCGGCTCACATAGCAGATTGGAACCAAACCGTCACGCTGTTCCTGAACTAATACTGCACCCAGGCCGACTGGGCTCGGCCACCTATCACCTTTGTCGGTGCCGTTTTATCATAGTACGCGAGTGTGGTTGCCTTCGCAAGGCTCTCCTTAAGCGCGTTGAAGGCTGCTTTCTGGTGTGGCCCAAATTGAAATGGAACGCCTTTTCGGGTCAGCTTGCGAAGCGGGTCGGACAGAGTAGCGAAGTTGGGTATGAATCTACTACTGAACCCAACTAGGCCGAGAAAACTCCGAACCTCTGATACGTTCTCGGGTTCTCTGAATTCGGATACGGCTCTAACGCGTTCTTGTGTGGGACCAATGCCCTTCTCGGACAACAGGATCCCCATGAATACTAGCCGGCTCATGTTGAACTGGCACTTCTCAGCATTCAGGGTAAGACCTAGCTCCTGCAATCTGCGCAACACTGCCAGCACTCTGCTGTCATGGGTATTTTGGTCAGGGCCATGTACGATTATGTCGTCCGAGATGTTTTCTACGCCTTCAAGACCTGCTAGCGTTTTTGCGATCATGTACTGGTACTGTTCGCTCGCGGAACTTACTCCGAACAGAAGTCGTTTGTACTGATATAGACCGCAGTGCGTGACAAACGTTGTGATCCCTCGCGACTCCGTGGCGAGTTCCAACTGGTGGTAACCCCATTTGAGATCGAGTTTACTGAAAACCTTTGAGCCGTTCATGCTTTGCAAAAGTTCATTCACAGTAGGGATTGGATGACGGCCGCGTATGATCGCTTCATTCGCGCGTCTCATGTCAAGACAAAGTCTAATATCACCGTTCGGTTTCGGTACCACGACGACAGGGTTGACCCAAGGTGTCGGGCCATCAACGGCTTCGATTATGTCAAGGCGCTCTAGTTCGCGTATTTTTTGTTCTACTCTACTGCGCAAATTGAATGGTGTTCGCCTAAGGGGCTGCGCAACTGGCGTAACCGAGGTGTCGATGTGGAGCTTAACTTGCTCAGTTTTCAGCTTACCCACGCCTCCGAACACCCCAGGAAACTGCTGCTGGTACTGCTTGGCCTTGTCACAGTTCGTAGCTGAGCTGTTCTTAGCGCACCTGTCAACTTTGACCTCATCTATAGTCCCGGCGTGGCCGCTGACAGCATTGATTCCGATTTGGAGTACGCCAGTTTCATTGCTGTGTCTTTGCCAAGTAACGGTACTCCCTTTCCTTTGATTACGATGAATTCGGCTCGGGTAGATCTGCCTGATATCTGCACTTCGCACTCGAATGTGCCCTTGAGTGACAGGGGACGGTCTGCGCCATACGCCCACAGCTTTCTGTCTGGTGGGGCTACATGGGATTCACACTGAATTTTGTTCTGTTTGAGTGAGTCCCAAGTCTGCTCGTCGATGATGTTGCTCGTTGCTCCCGAGTCAATCAACATGTTAAGGTCGACTCCGCCCACCTTGATCTTCAACATGTTCGAATGTGGTCCCTCTCGGATGAGGAAGGCGTAATCTTGTGAAGCCTCGGGTTTAGTGTGTTCCTCACCCACTTGGTTGACTCTGGGCTTGGTTTTTGTTTTGCACATCTTTGCGAAGTGGTCCCTGCCAGAACACTTTTGGCATGTTTGACCCCTCGCGGGACAGTTCGAGTCACGGCCGAAATGTCCGGTTCGACCACATCTGTAGCAAGCACCTTTGGGGGTCGGTTCAGGTTTTGTACGCCGATTTCCCGTTTGTGATTGTGGCGACCATAAGTGTTTGGTTTCCATTTTGGGTTTATACTGCTTGTCACGGGATTTCTGTTTCTTGTCTGACACACGGTTGACAGAGTCAGATTTGGGGTCTTTGCTTTTGCCAGACAGTGCAGCCATTTGTCCTTCCACCTTTTCACATTTATCAGCTATTTGCAGTGCCTTATCCAGTGTCAGTTCAGCCCCAGTTTCCAACAGTTTGCGTCTAACATAATCGGATTTGCACTTACTCAACACAGCATCCCTGATCTGATTGTCCTTTTCCCCTCCAAAATCGCAATCCCTGGCCGCCCTCCGAAGTCTGGTTACAAATTGTAGCACAGTCTCTCCTTCCTTCTGTGACAACTGATGAAATGTTTGCCGTGAGAATGCCGCGTTCTTCCGGGGAACAAAGTAGGCATTCAGCGCTTTTTTTGCAGCGTCGTAGTCGGCAGGGTCACCCGTGTTCGGCAGGGTTTGAAAAATTTCCTGAACGTCTGGGCCCGCAAGGTGGAGCAGCAACGCCCGTCGTCTTTGCTTTACCTCGGGTGCGGTGGCAGATCCAACGATGTGGCCCTTACCGTCCGCGTACAGTTCGTACGACGTGAGCCACCTTTCCCAACGCGGCCCGAGGGTTGCCGGCTCTGAAAAGCAGTCGAAGGTGGGAATCACGGTTTTCTCCATTGTTTACCTCGTCGCCAATGTTATATCCTTTGATGGGGATTCGTATTTAAACAACTTGGGACGCAAATAGCACCACAACAACTCCAGCTCGGTTTGGCTTACAGCTTCATAACACACGTTTATTCAACATGGCTCCGCGCACCGCAACGCTTACACGAGTTGACCTTTGACATACAATGTACTCTAATAGACTGGTTATCTGTCACATGCAGACACGACAGGTTTCACAGGTTGAACGCACACTTACGTCAACATTTTTGCCAAGTTTGAAGTTCGACCACCTACAATGGTCGCCCAGTCGATGGCAAAAATAATGTGCCCGTGTACATACGAAAACATGGTACGCAGTGCTATTCACCCATTGATTCATTAGTATTCACCCATACTGGACAATGTATCGCCCTGCAATGCACGTGCGCGTGCCCGTCCTTTTTGCATTGTTTGCATCATATTAATTGAGCACGCGCGCTTTAGCTTAAACATGACGTAAACAATTGAAAAGAACGGCAGTGCCTGCCGGTGTTATGTTCTAAGCTATATACTGCCACGTTTGCCTTAGAAAATACTGGGTTTTTTTAAAGCTTTTTCGAGAACCGCTGGTCCAAACAACTTCAAACTTTGCACTGCACATTGTGTTGTCCCGAAAAATATACCCGCCGATTTTCATCTTCATACGGTGCCCGGTTCTGAAGATAATCGACGGACAGACAGACAGACAGAGATTCCTTGAATTATAGTATAGATTTAGCTTGACCCACCCACCCACAATTTGGAAAAATAGTTGAAATTTTAAAACATTAAAAATTCTGAATGGCCCCTAATAAGGTGCCTACAAATGTACATAGTTGCTGAAGGAGTCTATCTTGCCCAAGAAAATGGACCAGTACAGGTAGCATAACGGTTCTGTCTGAGTTTCAACATGTTTTGAGGAGTTCTGGAATTTCCCAGGGTACAAGGTTCGGAGTTGAAGGCACTATCAGGCCCCTGCACTTCACAACAATGGAAAAACATCGAGCCATTGTCTTCCTAACTTACATTGTTTTACACTTGTGTAAATACCACAAATATGTACATGTACATACCCCAGTGAACAATGACCAGTCTGGTGAACATGAAGATAAACAATCTACATGTACTTCAACTGCAATTCTAGAACTTGAATTGTTATATCATGTGCTTGGATACACAGGCAAGCAATTCGGAAGAAACAAAAAACGAGGAAACTCCAATCTTTATAAGACTTTGTACATGTACAGTGTTTTTCAATTTTTAATGGCGTAAATGTGAAGTGAAAAACGAGGAGATTAGCTGATCCAAGGAAAAGTTGCATACCTGAATACTGTAATTTCATTGGTCTAGAACTGCCATGTGTCTTGTCCATATACGATGCGCATTGCACGCACGTGTAGAACCTGCACGCGCTTTCAGGACTCGGGGGCGTAGCACGGTCATTTTTATTGGGGGGGGGGGGTAAAATTGTTCGAAAAAGGGCACTTGCACATCCGTTGTGAAATGAAGACAGGTTTTTTTTCTCCGGACACTTGGCCTCCGTAAAATCAAAAAGGGGGGGGGGGGGGGCTGGGCTGGTACCATCTGTCGATGAGGGTGCTGTTCAAAACCGCCAATTATGCACACAAAGGGCCAATATATGGTGCTTTTTAGGGCGATACATGTGTGAAATTCTGAAAAAGGCACCCAAAACGGCAGATGCCACAAAAAAGGGCACTACTTCTTTTTTGAAAAGTGCACTTGTTCAGAAAAAAAGGGCACTTCGTAAAAAAGGGCACTCTTTACAAATTATTAGGGGGGAGGGTTAAGCCCGTTGAAAATAGGGCATTTGAATGGAAAAAGGCTACGCCTATGGGACTGAGATGAGAACTGCATGCATGCAGAGCGAAAGTGGGATATGTTGTTGTTTTACCCCCTCAAGGCGCATAGCACCCTCTGGGCCCCTCGGGTGTTAACTGCGTCATATCCCATATCACAGTTGACAACAGTTGTTAACCGAAAAAGCAAACACGCTATTGTAATCATAACAAACTCTTAAACATTTGTTGGTGCTTGACTAATGTTGTTGACCTTTAGGAATGTGTTCATGTATTTCTCATCGAATGACGTCAGTAGGATTCCCCAAGTGAGAAATGTATGTATTACGCCAACAAAAAAAAAGTTCTGCTTCAGATTCAGGCATGCAACTTTTCCTCGGATCAGCTGATTTCCTCTTTTTTTACTTCCCATGTGTGCCATTGAAAATAGAAAAACACTGTACAAAGTCTGGGGAAAATTTGAATTTCCTCTTTTTTGTGATTTCCCAGTTGCATGCCTGCAGATTACATGGCATTCGAAAATAGGGTAGGTAGGTACAGATTTTTTTTTTTGGGCCATTTTTTTTGTGTGTACGATCACATGGAGGCGTATGCGTGTAGTCAAGGGTAAAAGGTAGAAATGGATGGTTTTGGGTGTTTTTTTCTCATTTTTCCAATAAAAAAAATTAGGGTAGGGGCTGTCAGAATTGGGTAGGTAGGGAAACCGGAAGCAGAACTATTTTTTTTTTTTTTTTGGCCTTAGATTTATACAAGGGGTGTGTCGTTCTGAAAAATACATGGAGTGCGTTACTTAGCATTGTGGGGATGCACATTACAACATCGTCGTTCATGAAATAGGAAATGACTAAGATGTGACAAACCTCTGTAAATGCCAAGTGTTTTTTTCTTGTACCATGTGGTATCTTTTGTGAGCTGTACTACGAAGAACTTTCTAAATTCCTGAATGACAATCAAATCATAGTGATTGAAATTGAAACGTTCCTTGTTTCATCAACTCTCAGAACAATGTTTTAACAACTCAATACTTCGAATCTGTTGGTTGTGAGGCTCAGTGTTACAGTTCGTTTTCTGGTGAGTATTTAACTTTTGTCTAAAAAATACAAGACTTCTAAAATTATAAAAAATAAACACTATCGTATTGTGTATGCTTTGATTACACTTAACCTTCAGATTGATGTCTCAGCTTTAGGACGCGTATAATGCAGCTGACACCATAACCTTAACTGTCCTCAATCCTCCAAAATCTTGGATTTTGGAGGATCGATACTGTAATTTCATTGGTTTAATTTGATTGACACTGTAATTTCATTGGTGTAGTTTCAACATCTTGAATTTTGGGGGATTGAGGGTGAATGGTGTTTGAGAAACATGGTTTTTTTTAGGATTGAGGATGAATGGTGTTTGAGAAACATGGTTTTTTTGGAGGATTGAGGATGAATGGTGTTTGAAGAAGAGGATGATTTTGGAGGATTGAGGATGAATGTATTTTTAGAGGCAGGACTGTCTGACGATTTTGAAGGATTGAGGCGCTGGGTATTCTTCATTTGATCATAAGTGCAACATTTTGGAGGATTTTGGAGGACTGAGGATGGTTGCTAGCAAAAAGGGCCAAGCGGGTTGGGGTTAATAATTTTGGCAACAATGATCGGCAATGGGTACCGTGTACATGCACCCAATGATAGAATTTTAAAATTATAAAAAAAGCCAAATATAATAATTTATAAATTCCCTCTACAATAACTCACAGAAGGAGGACATCATTATTCTTAAACTTTCAAGCAGAATTTTTATTGTCCAAAGAAAGTTTATAGCAGCAAATTTGACAAATGGTTTTTAACTTTAACTATCTAACTTTCTTTTATGTCAGGATATGACGTCGTCATGATAATTGTTTTGAGTTTGGCATCCCTCCCTTAGCCTTTGGTGAAATTTTACTATGGTAGTAAAATGCTTCTGTTTTTAAGTTCTATTCACTTGTTCGTGTACACGGAAATAAAAGTCTAGCGGTTTTTTGTCCCGGGATCAGAAATTTTGCCCAAAGAAATATCTTACACCTCACAAAAAGAACACCGTACTCAAAATTCAGTTCAAGAGTTTAAATTTCAAATATTTTGTCAAGCTTAGATGTGATATTACATTGTAATTGTTACATGATGACACCATCATGACGTCACTCTTACATCTCTGTATCAGGGTTGATGTTCATACCAAGTTTGAAGTTGATGCAGTGTTCAGTGTGAAAGAAATGCTCCGGATTATGTACCAGCAAATAAATAAATACCAGCAAAATTTCTGGTGACACTGCTGCCAACACTTTGATGTATAATTACATTTTTTTTATAACATTGTAGGGCACAATATGCCCAAGAAAACCCCAAACCCTGGTCCTGATAGGCGAGGCCAACCTGCTTTTTTCGTCAGGGTTGATTAACAACTTTATTTCATTTCATTTTAAACCCTGTGTACGATGTACACTCGTTGAGACCATGTTTCTCGACATACAATAGACACTGTGCTAGCCCGTTAAATTAATGTTTAACTAACTAAACTAACATTAAAATAATGTTTTTATCAGAAGCAGGATAATGTTCGGAGGTTGAGTTAAGGGGAAATACCCCAAATTCACAAAAGCAATTCTCTGGAAATTGTGCAATCACGTGTATTTCAACAGATTCAGAATGGCTATTATTCACTGAAAATCTAAATTTTCGTGTATCCCGTACATGTGGGCCAGATTTAGCTTATTCATTGAGGCTATGAGGAAATCCTATTATGATGGCACTGCCCGGCTCACACATCCTAGAATATATATCCTTGTGGAGACATCGGTTTGTTCTCGTGTACAAACAGGTTAGAGGGTCGAAAGCTATATTCAAAACGTTCCTCTTTGTACCAGAATTACTTTCCAGGGTCGAAATTTGGACCAAATGTCCCTTACATTAAATACTTGAATGTGTGACCGATACCCCTTGGAAATTACTAGTTTTTTGAGTAAAATCCATATATCTTTTTTTGTGAAATTCTTGTGGAGACCTTTACACCTTAAATTTCCTTGTGGAGACCTTTACATCCTTTTGTTCTGCAGTATACCCAGGTTTCCACAGGGTAGAAGTTTTGCAATCACCCGAGTCGGTGTGTCAGTCAGTCAGTGAGATAGGTATAGAGAGAACACTAGGCTGGCCCTCTGGGACCAGCACAAATCGGCTGTAAATGCTCAGAACTACACAAATGGGGTGTGAACATGCAACTTACCCCTTCCTTCCAACTGAAACTGTCAACTTGGTCGGCGCCCTCTAGAGGTGACCTCGGAATCGCGGTGTCCGTCGATGACGTGACGGCCGCCATGTGACATTTCCCCGTCTGCATCTCGTTTAACATATCGTAGAGAGGCAAGTGACCGGGCACCGTGGGGAGGGTCCGGCCGTGCTCTCGGAAGATCTCCCCCACGGTGGGGGCCGTGGTGGGATCGACTTTCACCAGAGTCTTGACCAATATAATGCCCAAAATGTTGCCACGGTGACCCTCGTAAACTGGTATCCGTGAGTAGGGACCCTTGACGAAGACCTGCCGAATGAGAAAACATGGTAAAACTTAACAGAAAGACCAACACACGCCAACAAAATAATTTGCTGTTTTTCAATATTTTGGAATCTGCAGCCATCTTAAAAAAAAAGAAAAGATTTTTGGTTTTTGGATGCTTCTATGCACAAAAGTACATTTTTGAGCGACCTCAAAAGGTTTGATAAAATGCCGTACCTTTTCCATACACTCGGCATCCATTCGTCTCTGTGCGTCCAGCATGAAGATACTCTCCAACGGCATGAGGGCGTCCTTCACCACCTTGTTGCGCATACTGAGGGCGCCCTGTATGATTAGTACCTCGTCTTCTGTCAGTGGTTCCTCATTCTCTTCCTGTTTCTCCTTGTGTATGCTGACCATGGCACTAAGCTCTAACGCAAAAAAATACCAACAGAATACAAGATTAAGTCCGGAGGTTACATCAACTTGAGTTTCGTTGCTCATCCAAATTCAGAACCAATTCCACGGCCCAAGGCAAGTTCAAGCAAGGACCAATGGTTAAATGGTTGGTTCATACCTTGCGCATGCGCACTGAAGTTGAAATGCAAACGACTCTAGTCGAACTATTGTCATGTCAACGACCACCACAAAATGGCGGTCGCACAATTATTCAACACCTGTTGTTTCTCTTTATTTACACCAAAAAATAGTGATTGTGTATAGATTAGGACATCTTACATTATTGGCAATATAATTGTACAATGGTGACAAAAGTGACATAATGCAAAAACTGTGCAATGAAAATGAAATTTAGCTCTCACAGGTTTGTTTTCCGCCATTTTCATTGATAGTTGGTCCCCTCTGCAGTATACTATGGAAATTGCTATTGATAACCAGCTATAAATCGTTGCGCGACCAGCCGCGGTAGGCTGGTTCCAAATAGTAGACTAACGTAGTCAACCACCGTTGACTAGACAGAGTTCGGGCTAACTTTATTCGAACTATGGTTAACCATTGGTCAACAATAATTTGTGCGCGAACTTGCCCTCGGATTTAGTATTAAACATGGCAGACACAATAGGATGGCGCTATTTTTAAGTGTGTTAACTCTTTTGCATTGACGCAAATTCCCCGACTTTTCCCATAAATGTCTCTTAAATTTAAGAGCCAAAGATCCTGTAATATCTGACCTGCTCTTCGGAAGAAGGTTCCATGCTCGTGTCCCAGGATGCAGTCTAAGACTTTGGAGATGGGCCAAGCAATCGGGAATAATAGGATCATCAAAATTATAACCAATCTGTTGTCAAAAAAAAAATACAAAAAAAAATTAAAGACTGTTTACCACAAAAAGGGAATAACTTTGCTATTGAACATTATTAACGGTATGGAAGCTATTTTCCACTACTCTGCAACCTCAACCCTCCCCGAAATGTTAACGTTGGATAGTCTATATACCTACCAAGTTTCAGTCCAATTAGAATGGTTATTCTCTTAAAAAAAGGGGACTTTGTAGAAATTGAAACAATTCAGTTGAAATTCCAAATTTAGTCGGGCCAAGTATCATAAGGATGACCTTTAGAAGTGACTAAAATCCATGAATTGTCTTGAAAAACTGTTTAAAACAGAAAAAAACACCAAATTTACTTTCATGTACCAGCAACATTTTTTACAAGTATACTTACGGAGATAACCATGCTCCTATTGCCAGTCCGTATCTTGTGCATATAGCCTGCGGTACAACTCTGCAAATGTGAGGTTTGAAAAAAATAAATAAATAAAACAATGGGCAGACTTTGCCCGTGTAGCGATCTGGATTGTATAAGACTCCGACAAAATGATCAAATTATATAAAGTTGTAACCAAGAGCATAAATTTGACTTGTTTCTGATAGTGAAAGTAAAGTTGCAAAACTAATGTTTTCATTTTATTGAATTTTACCACTGAAAACAGGAAACAAAATCAAGGTAAGGTTTCTAAGGCCAAAAAAAAAAGTCTCTGGTTTCTGATATGGAGCTTGCCCAAAAGAGGTGTGGCGACGCAACTTTTTTTTCCCACTTTTTTTCTTCTTCAAATGTCGGCTGATGACTGCAACTGGTGCCAGACTCAATTTAGTGCAAATGTATGGGAGTCCAGAGAGGCCACATAAAGCTTACACTCAATCGTAACCCCACCTAAAAACACGTTAAAATTGTGCAGCAGCAGGATTCCAGTCAAACCAGTGAGTTTGGCAGTTTTGAGACACCATCTTACATTGAAAAAATTTTGCCGACGTGCAAGGCTACGGCGACACGCGTGCATACCAGAAACCGGAGACTTTTTTGGGGGCCTAAAGCGGGTCTCAGAGTGCACAGAAATCTATTCAATTTATCCAGAATGGCTATTCACTAGAAGTCTTTTCATGCTTGTTGTGTACACAACGGGCCTATTATGGGGTAATCCTATATGATGACACTGCCCTGCTCTCTTCACCGGCCAACAACCCGGGGGTGTCAGTCAGTCAGTCTGTCAGTCGTCTGAAAGCTCCAGAATCCAGACTTTTCTGCCCCACTGCAGGGAAATCCCAACCAATGAATGACATCCTGCTGACATGAAACGTTTCGTCTTACTCTTTCGTTTTCCAATCCAGGATCACCATTCCACAACAGTGAAGGACCTACCATTTATTCAAATTCACGTGAACAAACCCATGTCAAATGAATACCAACAGAGGTAATGATTAAAGTTTTTATACTTGCATGATTTACAACAAAACTGAGAATTTTACCGACCCAAAATAATAATAATGTTTACCCTTACTAACAGCTTCTCAAAGTTCGCTGCTGTTACTTTATAGCAAACTACCTCAAAATACCGCAATTTTCAAAATAATAATTATCTAACAAAAGAAAGACCCTATTTTCATTATGGCTTTGCTACATGTATACACAAACATACTGTCGCGTCAGTGCAACAAGGTCGTACCTCTATTATGTAACAAAGTCGTATCTCGCTCATATAATGTACGCTCTGTGCATTGGTCGTACAGTACAATGTACCTCGACGTCCCTTGACTTCGTGTGTACACTCGGTAGTTTTAAGTGAGATACAACCTTTTGACATTCTGAAACTGGCGTTCCACGTTCGGCCCATTTTAGGAGATATGACCTTGTTGCACGAACACAACGATGCATTGTACGCTATCAACTCTATCAAGAAGGTCCCATTTCTCAGTGGCTATAAAAGCATTGTGCTCGCTATTGCTCAGATAATCCGTCAGGGGTTTGTGTATTTGTACAGAAGTGTGCACAATGGTTTCTCTATTAAAGGGGCCACGTGAGTGTACAGTAATCGCGCGTCTGGATTCACAGTACATGTACATGTTTGCTTAGTGCTGTTATTAAGCTTGAGTGGGACTCGAACCCACAACCTCCTCCTGATTAATATCTGGTTTTACCCTTCGTCACCATAACTAAATTTGAAGCACTGTATGCTCAGTGACTGTGTCATCAAGTTCATCACAAGGTTCAGTTCAATTCAGTTCAGTCCTCACATCAAATGTCCATTTTTAGACCTCACAAGTCTACAAGAAGTCATTCAAGTCCTCACAAGTCTGTCATCACAAGTCCTCACAAGCTCATCAAAAGTCCTCACAAATCTTTAACCCTAACCGCCCTGAATCCTCCAAAATCCTTTTTGCAAATTGGAGGAATTTGCAGGATTGAGGTTACATGGCAAAAGTGCGTTGCTGATTTCGGAGTACGCACTGTGTCAAGGTCTTGGGTCGGACCTTGTGTTGTTATGCTCAGCCGTGCATAAATTTAGTCCTTGATTATACTTGACATCCTCTGCACTGCTCCAGGATGTCACTGCCTCTGCCTCAGCCTATTGACAGTTATAGCCGGAGGAATTTGCAGGATTTAGGCAGTGGTCATCCCTCCATGGACCATATTCAAGAAATAACGGAGGAATTTGCAGGATTGAGGCTATATGCTATTTTTCCATGAGGCCAATTGGAGGATTTTGCAGGATTGAGGCTACATCCTAGCAAAAAGGCCTAGGGAGTTAGGGTTAAGCTTGAGTGGGACTCGAACCCACAACCTCCTCCTGATTAATATCTGGTTTTACCCTTCGTCACCATAACTAAATTTGAAGCACTGTATGCTCAGTGACTGTGTCATCAAGTTCATCACAAGGTTCATTTCAATTCAGTTCAGTCCTCACATCAAATGTCCATTTCAAGTCCTCACAAGTCCACAAGAAGTCATTCATGTCCTCACAAGTCTGTCATCACAAGTCCATCAAAAGTCCTCACTAATATTTAAACGTCCTCACACGTCTCTCACAAGTCCCCAAAACGCTTTAAAAGTCATCCTCAGTCCTCACAAGACCACCAGAGTTCATCACAAGTGCTCTCACGTCCATCACAAGTTCATAGCAAGTCCTCATGAGTCCTCAAAATTCATCACAAGTCATCCTCAGTCATCTTAAGTCCATCACAAACCATCCCAAATCCTCACAAGTCACTGAGAAATCCTCACAAGTCACTGAGAAGTCCTCACAAGTCCATCACAGGTCACCCCAAGTCCTCACAAGTTCATCAGAAGTCCTCCCAGGTCCTCGTAAATCCTCACAAGTATATTCACAAGTCATCCCAAGTTCTCCCTAGTCATCCCAAGTCCAACAAAAGTCCTCACAAGTACATCATAAGGCCTGACAAGTCTATCACAAGTGCTCCGAGTCACTTCTGAACCATGCCTTTATTTTTGTTTATCCCCTGTCTGTTTTGACAACACTTGCGATGAATTTGTGATTGACTTGTAATTTGGTTGTGACAAGACTTGTGACCAATTGGGCACAACAACGGTGCTCATTGGTGCCGGGGAGCTTGTAACAATGTCAGAAAATAATCCCAAGCTTACATTGGTGAAAGGGAAAAACTAAATTCAAATACTACTCACTCTCCGAAGAGCAACACGGCTGTGACCGACACAATGATGGCAATAATTTCGTTGGTGACTTTGCCCAGAAAGATCGGCATAGACTCCACTGCCCCTGCGTTGGCCAACAGTAGCGTGACCAGCAAGAGGTGATGGCGCTCTACGATAGGCGTGATGCGTCTTGCGTAACGCTGCTCGTGGGGTTTGCCGCCCTCTGCGAGCACGCGCAGGCTGAGGATGTCAAGGGACAGGAGACCCATGGTCAGGCCTGACATCAAACCTTTAGTGTGGAATCAAAAGATGTTGAAATTTCAGCATGTGAAGGAAAACAATTTATAGTCTCTCAGCTACGATGGGTTAAGAACAAAAGGCCATATGAATTAACAATGACATAGGCCTATTTTGGGGTTATTCAATGACATATTTTGGGGGTGATTGATGGAGGTTTATAGTTTCTCGTCCGTTTTTTTTTTTAAATGAAGGATGTGGGATCTTTTTGCCCCCAAAAGATGGCAGATAATATATGGCAGATGGATTCTTCCATTATCTGGACTCTTTTGCTTAATGCAAAATTGTGTCCAAAGGAGCTGCAACCCTTTCAACATGGCTACAATTTTGCAGTGCAGTCAAGCCGCCACAGCAGAAAAGGGCGCTATCAACAAGATAAATCAAATCAAGTCTTGAGAACCTCGGCAGCGCTATCTAGGTCATTCTAAGCATACCGCACATGTCAGGGACCAGCTGTATTGGCGAAAGAAAATCCAACTCGGTTTTGGACGAAGACTACTTCTTCCAACCACTGCCCTTGAGGTACATGTATACGTATGCCCAGATTTTTCTGGATAGTGCTGCCAATGTTGCCAAGACTATATATGATGTGATTTGCCTTGTTGATAGCAACCTCTACTGTCGCGGCGGCCCGACTGCACTTGTCAGGGACACTCTGTATTGGGTGTGCTTCCAGAACAGAAAGCTTTTATTTTTGTGGAAGAATATTTGGGGAATGAAATCTATCTGTTTGATCCACCCGTGGACACTTGCCTGCAAACAGGACCAGTGCACAGTAAATGCCAACGTAGACCCAGAACATCTCGTCGTGGTAGTCCAGGGGTGGTTCTGTCTCCTTGTACGTGGTGCCATTGCATACGATGGTCTCTTCGTCCACCATGGTGCAGCTAATTGAAGCCCCCTCGAACATGGTGTTTTAGAGGTCAGCTGTCAAACCTACAAAATGATTACAAATTTACAACGAATAAGGAGTCTTGTAACTAATAGTTTAATTAAATTTAACCATAACTCCCTATGCATTTTTGCTAGGATGCAACCTCAATCCTGCAAAGTCTTCCAACTGCCTCCGTGTAAAAATTGCTTATAGCCTTAATCCTGCAAAATCCTCCAGAAATTTCTGTCAACATGGAGGTGGTGTCATCGTGGAGCAGTGCAGAGGATTTCAAGTATAATCTAGTCCTAAATGTATGTCTGACTGTCAAAGTAAAAGCAACACAAGGTCCAGCCCATGACCTTGATGACACACTTTATCCTTCAAAATGAGCGAAACAATTTTGCCATATACATGTAGCTTCAATCCTGCAACATACAATTTAATTAAGCTGTACAGTAGAACACCACTAATGAACATGATGGGTCTTTATTACAAAATGTTCCTTAATAATAGTATTCTGTATTTGGAGTCACATCGATGCCTGCTACTGTGGGCTATTTAAATAATATTCCCAGAAAAAAACATGTTGCCTGAATTCTGAATCTCCTTTTTTTTCCCCCTTCAAATATTGGCTTTTTTAATGCTAATTTTCTACATATTCACATATATACTGCACTGTGCTGGTTGATCGTGCCATCATCGACCTGTCATGCAGGTAGTCCAGTCATTGGTTGATCACCAACCTCTTTCTAATTCATGGCTGTGTAGGAATGTTGAACCATGGAGGAAGGAATCCTCCATGGTTGAACATGTTGAAAAAGGGAAGTGATATCTGAGCACGGAGGAAGGAATATCCATGATCTGAGATTTCCTACACCAAGGGCAAGGGATCGACTGATCGTACTTGTAAACTACGAAACTTGTACAAGTGCATTGCTGTGCGAAGTGCAGTCCACATGGCCAGAGGTTTCTGGCCACGTATTCACTCAACTTTGTGAACTTGAGTTGGCAATTTAATATTTTAATCCATGCAGGAAGGAGTTGGTGTTCCTTCCGAAGCTTCCTCCATGCTTCATGGTGTAGGTATATGTATATGCCCCAACTATGGTATCGGTCCCAACTAAAGTTAGGACGGTCCCAACTGTAGTTCCACAGTTGGGCTGGCCCAACTATAGTTGGGAGTCATCAAGGGGCCCCAATGTTTTTATTTTGCGGTGTCCCAACTATAGTTTACGTTGATGTACAACTATAAAACATTCCCTACAGCTCTGATACACGTCTGACTTTACTTGGAACTAATGAAATTAGCTGTGGGTGGGGCCCATGTATAGTTTGGCCACTCCAATCTTTTCATTTTGCGGTGTCTTAACTATAGTTTACATTGATGTACAACTATAAAACATTCCTTACAGCTCTGATACATGTCCGACTTTACTTGGGACCACTGACATTAGCTATAGGTGGGGCCGATCTATAGTTGGGCCACGCCTATCTTTGAATTTTGCGGTCCCAAATATATAATAGTTTACTTGCTGTTCAGCTATATACCGTAACATTTCTACATACACGTCTGACTTTACTTGGAACAATTGAAATTAGCTATGGGTAAGGGGTAAGGCCCATCTATAGCTGGGCCACGCCAATCTTTGAATTTCGCATAAAAAATGTTGCTGGACTATAAAACCCAGCTGGAGGCTGTAGGCAGTGCCACGTGGCCGGCCAGCCCTGCGGCATGCATGCACGACGAATACAGTGGTGCCAGCGCCGCGGAACGTTAGCACCCTGTTTCGAACCTCCGGCGCAACTCCTGTCCCAACTATAGTTGGGCCGACCCAAGTGCCGCACTATAGTTGGGACCGATGCGATAGTTGGGGCATTGTAGCGTGAATATCCGACTCCTTGAAATGTGGACTCATTGGTAGTACTGCGCACGCGTGAGTACGATACTATGCTATTTTTAGGATCTTTTTGGGAGAGTGACTTGTCACGTCCGAGGGGTCAACCATTAGGGGTCCAATTTTCATAGGAGTCGGATTTTCATGTGACAGCATAACATATACACATGCATCATTGCGCTGTGAACAAGAAAAAATGTCACACCAGTTCACGGCTACACAAACTGAAAACGTTGTGCACAATTTGTGTGTGGCTTTAATTCCTTCCTCCATGGTCTTGTTGTGCCCATTCTTGAAAATCACGCATTCTCGAAAATGAGCGCGTATTCTTAAGAATGAGCGCCCATTCTTGAAAATGAGCGCTCATTCTTGAAAATGAGCGCTCATTCTTAAGATTGGGTGGGAATACCACGTGCACAATTTATGAATTTTGCCCAATCTTAACAAACATTGCACGACATAATTATGTTAAATGAATTGTATAGCGGTTAAAAGGGAAACAATTCATATAAAGAGGAAAGAAAATGTTCCATGCTTCTGTACTCGTATAACTACGATAATTTGAATCAAATTAAACCTGTTATTATTGCTTTTTCCTGCCTACTTATGGGAAGTTTTGTAATAACGGAGGACTGGGAACTAGTCTGGGAAGTGCTTTGTTTAGGCTAGACAAGTACAAGTCCCTGTATGTATCATGTGCGTGCCACGAACAAAAACGATGTCCAGAAGCTGCCAAAATTGCTCTTTTGACTAGATAGAATCCAGCTCTTGGTGGCAATTTAAATGGGAAATAGCATTAGCACCATGGGATGTCGCAGTATTCATTCTCATTCTTCACAATCTTCATTCTTACGTCTCCCCCCCCCCCCTCTTTTATTATCCCAAAAATCTGAATTCTTTCTTATTTATTCTTATTTTCCCCCCGGTCGACGGTCCCCTCCCCCAATACGCGTATACTTTTCATATCCACTCTACTTTTCAGCGCCTTGCGTTGCAACAGTATAATTATTAAGAATCAGTGAACGAGGATGCAGCTAGACTTGCCAAGCGCAGCCGGTGCTCGGCATCGACAAGACCGTTATCTTGTCGCGTATTCTCGAGAATGTGCGCTCAATCTGGAAGAGTTATTTTTTGCCAAGATTGAGCAAGGATCCAGTTGCACATTTTCGAGAATGTGCCTGCCCATTTTCGAGAATGCATGATTTTCAAGAATGGGCACAACAGTCTCAACAATACCTACGCGCACCGCGCTCACACCATGCACACAAAACATGCTGGACCAAATATTGCTGCAGCCACATGCACAACCCAATTTCAAAATTATCAATTCAAAAACAAATCTACATGTACATGTACATTACTTGTTAATGAAACTACTTTCTACGTACATAAGGAGAAGTACTACTAAAGTACTATGTAGCCTACGCCTACAGTACAACCATGGAGGAAGTACAACTTACAATTACAAAAGCAGTTTCAACGCGGTGCACGCACCCACATGCATACATACCACGCGCGGACGCGCCGCTGGTTCCCACCTCTCATAGCTCCGACCTCCGCCTGCAAATTCAAAACAGATTTGAGGGTACCAGCGTAAATACGGGGAATCCCAAATTGTGTTTAGCAGACGCAACGCGTGTGGGCTACGTGGGGAGCGTTGGCACAACAAACAAAGGGCTGTGTTTGTGCTTTGTTCAAGATCAAGACAAATATTCGTTCAATTTGCATTTTATTACGTCATTTAGGTACGTCAGCATGCAAAGATGTTTGGTAAGTCTAGTTTTAACGGGGTTTCTGTTGACAAAAACCGCACCCTTCCATTTCGCCCCATATACTTTTCCAGTTTTTTGGGGGCGAAAAATATGATGAAGCAAGATTCAGCAGTTTTTCAAATTTGAAATTTATGCCGTTGTCCAGGGGCTTCCAGGGCTACGGCTACGTCTATTGTCAGTGCGTCCCCGCGTGTTTTCAAGGGGCGCAGACCTAGTCCTAGCTCTAGACACTGATTCGAATGTAAGGCTATCAGTATTGTCCAATGCAATTTTATTAATTTGTCGTTGTATAGTACTTTTACTGGCTAAGTACTAGACCCGTGAACGTGGCGTTGTAGTTTACAAGCCACGTTCACGGGTCTAGCTAAGTACCAGACTATTATTTTTAGTGGGCTGTAGAAGTGTAAACTAAACATGCTAAACGTTTAACCAAACAAGTTTAATATTAACAATATGATATCATTGACATTATATAATGTCAATAATTTTGATAAAGAGTAAAGACAAACATGATTGAATTTGAAAGACCAAAGTCCTTTTAAGAAACAAGTTTCGACATGTTTTATGTACAAATTGAACTAACGTAGGTTTTTTTAAAGTGTTTTTATCAGCTTTTGTTCAAAATGCAAAGAAATTGTATGGAATTGTATAAATAAGATGATTTGTCAAGGGAAAAAAGTGCAGTACAATGAAAGTTAAGAATCAGTCCTAGCCATGCCAGCTAAAATTTCAACATGCAGAACTTTGCAAATGATTTCATGATGAACTTTGGTTTTAGATGATGCTGCAGCTGCCTCCAAAGTCCAAGTCAGTAGAGAAACGCTACAAAGATTACACGTGATTTTACCATTTTAAAAGTACTTGAAATAATTATTTGTCGGCCTCGATGTTTTCCTTTTAGTTTAGCACATTTTAGTAACTGCTAATCAGTCTTAAGGTTTTTCTAATTCATATAAAACACTGTAAAATTATACTATATATCCTGGAGTCACCATAATTGACGCAGATAACGCTTGCAACGCGCGCAAGTTGTCCAACAGAAATGGCATGCGAGTGTGTCAAAACATGTCCTCGTCGTTTTAGGTGGACAGAGTACTGACGATATAGGGCCTATTTTGACTTTGAGTGGGCGCTTGGGAAAATTAACCCTAGCATGGCCCCCGCTCTGGAGTAGTAAAAAAAGTAGACTCTGTACTTTGGTACTGAGCTGCAGTGCACGGCCATTGGTAAACATATTCAACTTGTCTTTGATGAAAAAGACAAGAAATGCTTATCTAAACACAGTAACAGGGTTCTTTTATACTAGTGTCATTATAGTTTAAAACAAAAATTGTTCCATTGAATTTGTGTTGGTCAAACAGGAAAATGAACAGTTTTGAAACAGGAACATTCCAGATTCTGTGCATTCACCAACATGCTTCAGTTGAAGTTCCGAGGTGTGGCATTTACAGTACATGTACTTCCTTTACAGTACAGTAGAAGGGTTCAATGATTGAAATGTCATTGTTTGCATTGAATTGAATTTACTGAAGGCCCACCTCCATATGTACACATATGTAAATGAGTGTGCATTGAATTGAATTTACTGAAGGCCTTCCTCCATATGTACATATGTAAATGAGCTTGCACAGTGCATACATGTTCATATATGTACGTGTAACTGATAGTGGGCGTATACATGTACACTTGTGCAAGACTTCATACTGGGTGATTATATAGGCCTACTTCTAATACATGTACTTACTAGTGAAAAGTTGACAACATTTGCTTTTATAAAAAAGTAAACCTTTGGGATTATTTTTCTACAATTGTACGTATACGTCAAAGATCATATAGGGGAACATCGGACAGTCCGCTGAAAAGAAGTGAAACAGGAAGTACTTGCTCATTGGTCACAATGGGAAAGGGCGCCCCTAGCATGTACTGTAGGTAAAAAGATTTGCTCCGTGCACTCAACGTTTGTGATAACTTAGTTGTGTAAAACCGCTAAACTATTTTTTCTTTGGTAAAATCATGCAGATAGTGACATTTTAGAGCAGTTTGTTCACAGATTTAGTAGCCCCACTCATGTTGTCGGTCACACCACGAAGCAGCGTATCTCAATTTTTTGCCGAATCAAGTTTTTATCATTAACGTTATTATTTCATCAAAGTGCTAATTCTCAGAAATTTTTATTCCGGTCTGAGTTCTAATTAACTAAGAACGCTAATTAAACTGTGTGGCGTATCTCTAAAAAATGAAAAATGCTGCACCACGAAGTGGCGTATCCCGATACGCCACTTTACACGCTAATTCCCATAGTGCTATGACGTCACAAGGGAGTGTCGACATGAAAAATTGGAATTAGCGTTTCACAAAGCAACGTATCTCCGTATATGACACACGGCCACTATTACGCGTTGTATGACATACGATAAACATGATAAAAATCTGTGTCACGAAGTGACGAATAACTTTGGAACTGAATTTCTCAAAAACTAAGCAACTCAGATGCACATGGATTACATACAATAAAGTTTAATCTATGATTTTCTAGCAAAAATGAAACCGCTTGAGTTCTTACACAGGGAGTATATAGAATGAGCCTACAAATAATGACCAACTTTAAATCGGTTTTTCTCGAAACAAACCTGTGTACATTTGCAGATTTTTTTGCTGATGAAACCCCCCCCCATGCGAAAATTCCTGGATCCGCCCCTGATGATGGTTGGCAATCTTGTTCCGTGGGTGACCTCGTTGTTGCTGATGAAGTTGTACAACAGGATGCCTAGGATCGAGCATTGACACCTTTTGTGGAATGACTCAAGTCTCCTGAGATCAGAATTCAGGAGGGTCCAGGTTTTTTGAGCCATATAACAGGACAGGAATGACGCATGTCAGTAGTTTGGTGGTAAATTTCAGCCTCTTTAGCCTCCAGATTCTGCGTAGGCTGTTCATCTGAGAATGTCTGGGTTCACTGCGCCCAGTGTTGGAGATCTTACTTCCGAGATATATACGAAATCCTCCACAATGTTGACAGACTGGCTGTTCACCTTAACTTGAGAGGGCGTGCTGGTGCCGCTTGGTGTCAGAACTTGGATTTTCGTTTTCTGCCAGGAGATGTTGAGACCAAGATTTGCAGCCTCGTTCAACATTTGTTTTTTTTTTTTTATATAAATAAAAGTGAGGCAAAACACTTCCATTCAGCGTGAAGCACCATGGTCCATACAGTGTTCGACACTATGTACCGTGGCACGTGGAATTTGTGGATTGAACCGTGACAGGAAATGTGGTGCTTGTGGTCTTGGGCAGGACACTTTACTACAATTGCCTTTCTCCTTCCAGGAGTACATGTATGAGTGGGTACCTGTGAAGGCAGAGACCAGACTAGATTGCTCTAAAAGTCTTACAACTCTCTGCTGCTGCCAAGAAAACCACCTCAAAACAGACTGATGGCCAGATAAATAGGGGTGTATTAACTGTGTTCACATTGAGACCTTTGGTGTAAAGCGCTAAGCACCACATTATGATTGTAAATTTCAAGTTGCTTCCTTTTTTCTCCGTTTGAATTTTTCTTTCAGAATGTTCACAGCAGTTGAAGCATTCCCTACTCCGGCCTAGCCATGGAGACGCCTCATGAAGAGAACGGTAAAGTCTTGTTTTTGGCATTGCATTAAAACCGTCTAGATGAATTCTTACAGCCAATTTCACAAAACGTTACATAGCGGATGCCATGCGAGGTTACGCATGATAAGTTAATTGTGCAGTTGCAAATTTGCAAAATATACTGACAATTACAAGAAACTTTGTGTGGCTGCATAATGTTTTAAACTTGAACATCGTGGATGAGAAATTGTTGAGAATATTCATAGCTTTTACAAGAGCTGTTTGTGGACTATTTCCTTTTTGGGCACAAAAGAGTCATTGAATCACCTCGGCCCGCCATTTTGAAAATACTTGTATCAAACTTTTTAAAATCTGGTGTTATCTTTCGAAATTCTGTAAATGGTATAACAAAGCTTGTCCATCCATCCTCCTAGCTCCAATACAATGTAGTACTTAATAGGTGGATATGTAATCCTCCCCCTCCCGCAGATTGATACCTTTGTGTTGTGCAAAAGTCTGTTCATGCTACTTGTTTTTATGCATTATTTTCATGCTGATCTTCATGCAGGTTTGGCAAGGCTGAGGAATAGTCTTGAACGCTTAAGAGCCCGCAGAGACGAGATCAGTAAGGAACTCGAAGGATTTTGGAGTCCATGTATATGTTTTTCTGTATCAGTGCTACCGGTACCTTTTCGACCTTGCTTTACCATATCTGTAGCCCTATGTGTACCAGATACAGACGACGAGGAAAAGACAGATTCAGGAAATTCTGAAGAGGCGAACAGGCCTGTGAATTCAACATATTGGCGTGTCCTTATTCACGTCATAAACAGGAAAACATACTTGAACTACAACCCCGTGTTGCAACAGTCCTCCAGTGACATTCATTGTCTCTCACCATTAGGAAATTACGCTTGGATCAACAGTAATCCAGACTCAAACTTTCTTCCGGTTTTTCTTCTTTCTTATGTAGCTTAGAAGTTCAGTTCAGAACTTAAAGTACATTAGATTTATTCAGTAATTGTGATAATTCCATAGTGTAAATAACCCCAAAATACACGTAAAACTGAGTTTATGTAGAGACGCTTTCTAACCAATCAGCTGTAAAACAAATATTTGTTCAACTGCTGTATATTCAAACACTTAAAGCTTTGACAAGATTCTGTAAAGAAGTAACAATGTTCCAGTGTGACGACACTGACTGTTGCCAACGTCGACTTGGCAAACAAAAGCAACTTTTGCAGCAACTTAAAGACCTCACGTCAAGCTCCATATCGGATGAAGATATTAAGTTTTCACTCGACAAACTTACTGAGCGGTCGAATATGGACAACAATGGGGCCGGCAAAAACACGCACATACCGAGACCCAACCAAGTTCGCATTGATGATGCCGGAAATGTCAGCATCATTGGATCCAACAACACAGTAACGGTGTTCGATGGGAAACCAGTGAAGAACGAAACCCATTCCCCTGCTTCCCTGAACATGGAACAAGAAATGAACCGGCTAGCGACTTTCAAAAATTGGCCGCACAGCGCGCCGGTCACAGCTAATGCTCTCGCGAGAGCTGGGTTTTTCTTTTTGGGCATTGGCGATCAGGTTCAGTGTTTTGCCTGCTTAGGAATCATCAAAGATTGGGAATTCGGTGACCTTGCTATGGGAGAACACAAAAAGCACTACCCGAGATGCCCCTTTGTCCGGGATCCGACTTACAAGAATGTTCCGCTTGTCGCTGAACAAGCCAAATCGGGAGCTGCCGGTGGCGGCCCGGTGGAGAAACGGGCCAAGGAGAAAGCTGCGGAGCTTTACAAAGCCCCGAATAATGCCAAGAAATCTCAAAGCGGGAAGAAAGGGTCCGGGAAACCGGTGAAGGGTGGCGGATTTAATGAGAGCCTGAAGTCCTGTGAGGGAAATCCAACTCGGCAACCCACCATTGATTCGGCCGAGACTGAAGTGCGACTGACCTTCCGGAGTGAGTACAAGCGGCTCTTGTCGTACCACAGCTGGCCCCGGAACCACCCTATGGATCCCCGGGACCTGGCAAAAGCTGGCTTCTACTTCCTGGAAAAAGACGACATTGTGCAGTGCTTCGCCTGCTTTGGCAAAATTCGGGACTGGGAACCTCTGGATATCCCTCGGCAGGAGCACGCACGGCACTTCCCAAGCTGCCCCTTTGTCAAGGGTCTGGATGTCAAAAACGAGCCAATCACAGATCTGCAGATGGCCAACGCAGTCAGTATAGCCTACCGGGAGCCATCAGGATATGAAAACACACTGCAACAATTCTCAAAGCAGTTGGAAGCGGCTCTGCCCCAAACAGCCAAAGTGACGAGTCAGTGGGAGCAAGTGGCGTCGCCAAATCCCGTCCTGAACAGGCCCAAGTACCCAGACTATGCTGGGGAGAATGCAAGAGTGGCCACCTATGACAAAGGCTGGCCGGGAATCCTGGGGATCACGCCGCAACAGCTGGCACGAGCGGGATTCTTTTACACAGGTGAGAAAGAGAATAAACGCGGATTTAGATAACTTCAATATTTAGGCCAGTTAATCAGAGGGACCCCATGCCCCAAATTATGCGTGGAGTGCTGTGGCCCCATAGTTAAGGGCATTGGATTCATGGTCTGCGGGTAATGCTGCAGGTTGTGGGTTCGAGTCCAGCCAGGGGTCATGGTGCATTTGCCCTTAAGAGTCTGCGACACGTTTGTTTGTATATCACAAGCGGTTGCTGTACCGTACCATATTCGCAAAGTGACGCAAACATAAATTTGGTACCGTAAGTCATTAGCAAATATTTTCGCAGTTTTGCTTTTATTTTTGGGCCTCGTGTCTTATTAGCCTTCCTCGAGTCAAGTCGAGTCTTCTGATGAGGGACTCGAGTCGAGTCGAGTCATTTGCTCGCAGTGACTCAAGTCGAGTTCTTTACCCTCCGGGAATTGAGTCGAGTCGAGTCACCAAAAATTGTGACACGAGTTCAACTGAGTCGAGTCATTCCACTCTGGCTAAACTTTCTTCGTTCTTTGACGCAGGTGAAGGAGACAGCACCAAGTGCTTCTATTGCGGTGGGGGGCTCAAACACTGGGAGTCCACCGATGAGCCCTGGACAGAGCACGCGAAGTGGTTCTCAGTCTGTGAATGGCTGCTCCAACAGCGGGGAAGGACATTCGTCAGCTATGTCGTCCGAAACTTCCCCGTTGACACATCGCAGTTGAGACAAGCTAGAAATGTAAGTCCCTTTGATGTTTAAATTTGAATAAAACGGAAGGTTCTTTATGCAGTGGAGCACTGTGTGCCAACGGCGCAAGCATGGTACATGAAATTTCAGTGTTTCAGCTTTTTCAGTACCAAAAGTTGCCAGAGTTTTGGATATTTTGTTGTCGAAAATTTCTTTTTTTTTGGTAATTTGTTGTTTCAATACAAGGCAGAAAGCCAATGAGCATAATTTTTTTCACAAATGTTTTTAAATTTCAGTAAACAAATTTTGGTGTTCATGATTTGAACAGAAAACCTGGCCTTGACCCTCCTGCTGTTTAAAAGGTCACAAACAGTCAAACTTTCCTTCCACTTCCCCTGGTTATACTTTTAACACACCAATGGTCACTTGACCAATGGCTCGGAATGTTTCCATAGAAGGGTTAATTGAACTGTGTCTTCCAAAACATGAAAACGCACTTCTGTTTATGAATATGGAAATTCACATTAGCAAAACAAACAGGGCCTTGAGAATGGCGAAATGAAAATGGAAAATGAATTTAAATTGGACGCAAAGGTGCATTACAAGGATTGTAACAACAAGTTATTCCATGACAGGCCCAGTCAGCGGCCCCGGCACCAGCTCCAGCGCCCGCACCAACTCCAGCCAAGGCGGCCAAGGTAGCCACCTCCCCACGCCCCACAGCCTCCGCCTCCCAAGAACCTCCTGAAGACGAGGCCGGTGTGATCTACATGAAATTGGCCAAGGATGACCCACTGGGTAAGATGCGAAGCGTTGGCTCAGGGTAATCGCAAAGATGTAGTCTATCTGAAAGTCCAAGAAGAAAACGCAGGACCGATCGATCACAATAAATCACAAGCAGTTAAAAGGCAGTCACAAGTCAGTTGCAACCCAGTCACAATCAATCACAGGTCATTCACAATTAATCACAACTCATCACAAGGCAGTCACAAGACAAATCACAAGGCAGTCACAAGGCAAATCACAAGGCAATCACAAGCCAGTTGCAACCCAGTCACAACCAATCACAGGTCATTCACATTTAATCACAACTCATCAAAAGGCAAATCAAAACTCTTCACAAGGCAAATCACAAGACAATCACAAGACAATCACAAGTCAGTCGCAACCCAGTCACTGGTCATTCACAGTCAATCACAACTCATCACAAGTCAGTCACAAGGCAAATCAGAAGCCAGTTGCAACCAATCACAGATCATTCACAATTACTCACAACTCATCACAAGTTATTCACAAGGCAATCGCAAGGATTATCATAAGTCAAATCAAACGTTCATTACAGGAGAAATTTGTGCAGAGAAAATGACAAATCAACAAGTTAAATCAAAATCCGGTTCACAACCAATCACAAGGCAAATCACAAGTAAGATCACAAGTCAATCAGAAGTCACAAGATGATCAGAAAGTAAACAGTATTTTAAGGTCACGAGTAACAGGCAAGGAACAATGAATAAACCCAGTAGTGTTTGAAAACATTCACAAAGCTGTTTTTATTCTCACACCAATATTCCAAGTTAAAACGTTTTATTGTGAAACTTGAGAGCATTTTTTTTTGTGTCGTGCGTTCAAACAGATGAAGCAATGAATAGTCGGTTGACCAAACGTGTCTTGGAAATGGGTTACGACGCCGACTTGGTCAAGCAAGTCGTCCGCCGGCAACTCCGGACAGCAGGGAAGGCGTTCGAAAACACCAACGATCTTTTGGAAGCCGTTTGGCAGGCCGAGGAATTGCGAGAAGCTGGAAAATGGGAAGAAGACGTTGAAGAAGAAGAGGTGGAAGAGTCCAAGGGGGGAGCCAAGGGTGGGGCGGAGCAATTCATTGCACAGGTGCCCGAGAAACGGAGGAAGGATGCTGGAAGAGGAGAGGATGAACTTGGCGTGCTGACACAAAAGCTTGAAGGGATGAGAGTTGGTGAGCATCCGGCCACTGCGACGGTTGGACCGACTAGAGTAGAACCGACAGAATGGCAGCATCAACAAACACGTACGTCTTTGGATTGCACTTTACAAAGTTAAACTCTCTGATCGACATGTTTACCTGACATACGCTGTGTGGACATTCCTGTGTTTTCATGTACATGTAGTAAAGAAAATTCGGGGGAAAAGCCCTTTTACTCACCGAGATGAACACTCTTTGAACCCATATTTTTGATCATGATTTTCTTGAGCGTTCCTCTTTATTGTGCGACTGATAACTCTCACCCAAAAATGCCTCTAAAAGTGTTTTTCTGAGACAGGGAACCTTGTGTAGACGTAGGCAAGTCCACACAACGTCTTCACTACCTGCACTGTGTGGACATCTTTTGTTCACAGGTCCATGTAATATGCACTGCCTGTACACAGACACACATACACTCAGTTTTGGATTTCTATACTCCCGAGGACAATGCTTTGTGTTTCCCTTTGTCCCTGTAATTATAACACTCTCCCATAGACTAAGCATGTAACCTAGGTTCAAAGGCCGTTGTAGCGTGAATTTACGTTTCTATGAAATTCGGACTCATTGGTAATAACGCGCATGCGTAAGTATGGTAATTAGGAAAGTGACCGGTCACGTGAGAGGGATTAACCAATAATAGGGAAAAGGGGTCCGATTTTCATAGGAGTCGGATTTTCATGTGACACCGTTTTCAACAAAAGACCCAACGTTCGAGGACTGAAAGGATCTTTTGTTACCTCTTTGTGAGTCTGTCCTCTATCGTAAAGCCATACATGTACCCACGTACTTGTTCCTTAGCTGTGGGGACTACCCATGAGTGTTCCCATGGTACTATGGGGACTGAAGAAGCTATGGGGACAGCAGAAGTCCCCACAACTTTGTCACACAACCACGCCCTTTGTGCTTTCTAGTATAGCCGTGATATCTAATACACCTTCTTTGCAGTTTCCACAATTTTTTTTCTTTCGCTCTTTATTTTGACTTTTCAGCCGAGGAAATTGAGCGGGAGATTGAGCGACTTCGCGACGAGAAGCTGTGCAAGGTTTGCATGGACAATGACGCCAACACGGTGCTCATGCCGTGCACGCACCTCGTTGTGTGCGATATGTGCGCCAACTCGCTCCGCTATTGCCCGATATGCCGACAGACTATCACCAACGTCGTCAAAGTCTTCAAGTCCTAATGAGCGGATCATGATGCAAGACCAAAGATTCTTTTTCAACTGATGTAAGATTTGACATCTACTGGGAAAATTGGCTCGGCAAAATATACTAATGGGAATACGATGCCCACTAGACACAATGCAGGTAAGTACTCACTGTAACGTAGAGCTTTTACGGAGAGGCAAATCAGCTTGTAAAGTTAAAACTTTACAATAATACAAGTACAATAGGGCTAGGATATCAAGGCAAGCATTTTAAGAATATGAGCAGGTTGAAAAAAACAAGGTCTTTGTTGATATGTTGTATTGGTGGTTGTAAAATTTTGTAGGGAATAAAAAAAAAGGCCGCCCCCCCCCCCCCCCCCCCCAAAAAAAAAAAATTAAAAACAAATCTTGTGGTAGGGCATTTGCCAGTAATGCTTTTGTATTATCCGTAACTTCATAAAGAACATTTGTAGGGCTGTCCCGAAAATTTGAATATTTGATCATGGATGGAATATTCAAATAGCTTTTTGCCAGTTCAAAGATTCGAAAGATAAAAAACTACGCATGTACACACACGACTGTGATGTTACTGTAATCATAAAGTCGCTGCACTTTATTGTCAGATATGCCACTTTTTGTCAACAGTAACTTTTTTTGTTGATGGCGGTTCATTGTCCATCCTTTCAGCAGGGTAAAAGCCCTTGACAAACTAAAATATACTTGCTGCAAAACACTTCTGCGTCCTATAACATCAATTGCCAAGCGCAAATTTTAACCGGCGCGCTTTGCATGCAACTTTTGACAGGAGGGGCTTGCAGCTGCAATGGCACACATAAGCTTGACGGCCGAATTTTGAATATTCGAAATACTCAGTCAAAACACAGTTTCACACATTTGGATACTAATTTATTCGGAAATGGACAGCCCTAAACATTTTGTGTTTGTGTGTAGGCTTTTTGAGGGAACTTGTTTCTGTTGAGGATTTTTTTCAGTCTTGTTCCTTTATGTACCCGTTAATCCTTACGTTGCGCGTGAGTCCAGTATGCTAGCTAGTGCATAACATAAACTGTGAGATGTGCATTTATGTAATTAGTTGTAAGGGTTATTAACCAGTGTAAGAACTTTAAATTGGGGGTTCTAGCTAGAAGGACCAGTTGGCAATTTCATGGAACTACATAGTTTTTTTGTTCATTTACGATTATAGTACAGAAACCGGGTACCCTATTGAAGTAAAACACAGGTACATGGGTACCCGTAAAGGAAACCCAACCCCAAAATTCAAATCCCGCAAGTTGTCTGAAGAGCGTTACAGCTTTAAGGTGTAAACTGCAACTTTCCACCACAAATTAATAGCTGTCACAACCTTTTTTCATTTTCTGAGAAATTACTAAGTAATTTGTCAAGTTGGTTATGGGTACCCGATCCCAGTTCCTGACATCTGTGGTCGGGTATTCGGGTACCTGTTCCCGATGCACACCGCTATTAAAGGCAGGGAAAGAACATTGCATTACCCAGAAAAATACCAACTTAAAGAAAAACAGCTAGCTCAAAGTGAAGATATGACCGGTCCCCAAAATGTATGAATTTATTCTACCAGAATTGGTTACCATCAAAAGAAAATGATCATTTAAGGTGGTTTAAAAACAGGGGCACACTTTTGTGTTAGCAATGGAATCCAGTTTTAAGATCCCAAAAATATAACGTGAATATAATTTTTTCTGTTGTCTCAAAATGCAACTGAGCTAAAATTTCAACATGGTACATGCACCTTCCTTAAGATTTTGAGCATTGTTGTTGCTTCAAACAAAAAAAATGCACAAAAACAAATGATGTACCTTTAACGATGCTTAGCATGTAAACGTAGCTTAGCACTACATTTCTGCTCAGAAGTTCCATGAAATTGATTCTGCTGTATGTAGTCTTGGTTCAGAATGATGGGCGAATTATCAAAGTACAAACATCTTGAACTAAGACTATAATCCCATAAGAGTTCAGCATGGACTCCGTGCATGGACAATAGAGGGCGCTCTTTTCCTGGGAGGAACACACTGCATACTGGTTCACGCAAAAGTACGCTAGACTAAGTTTATATCTGAATGTGCACAAATCCGTAGCATCTTTGCGCGAGAGTCGGCATCGCGTCGTCGGCAGTGCGTTCCAATGTCTCTCCCAGTGGTCTCCCCCAACTCTCCTTTTCTTACCATTGAGGGGGTACTTGCGCACCGAGCCCATATGATTAGGTAGCTTGCTGGCAAATTCAAAACCTGGCAAAGTCAACCATTGAAGAATACATGTTGGGGGGGGGGGGGGGTGGCCGGCCTTATTTGTACCTTTCTCCACACTTTGTGTAACTACCTACATGTTCCATGTGAAACTATGTACGCAAATATGTAAAAATGATAGAGTAATCTTCATTATCTCTTAAAGATTCCACAAAAGACAGCAAATAACCAATTTGGTAGAATTACATGTTCATACAGAACGTTATTGTTTGGAGTGGATTTCATGTTTTTGATTGCCACTTTTGGTGGATTTTGTGTTAGCAAAGAGTTCATGTAAAACAATGTATTTGTTTTAATATATTCCATATTAGTCACCAAATGGTAATCTTTCATACAGAATTTTTTGCTTTTAATGTAACATATATACAAAATTGAAAATAATATTAAAATACAACCACTTTTTTTTCATGTATCTGTTTATGTTAGTTACATTGCCTTTACTCACTACTTTTTGTTAATTTTATAAAATTGTATGATTCAAACATAATACTTTGTGTTATACCTGCCAAAAAAATCACAAATCTCAGATCTGAAATGGAAAAATACTCAGGAGAGAAAAAAACAAAGACAATTTGAAATAATAACCTCTATAATTAACCTCCATGTATATGTTTATTGCCGTTCCATATAACATGTATAACACAACCAGAAATTGGATTGAGCCCAATGATTGGGTGTTTATTCGGTTGTTCAAATTATGTGGATATGCATTTGATCAATGTCTTGAAGAAAATAATCTGTGAGCATGTTATTCTAGACTTTAAATTAAATAGTATAGTTAGTTACTGTGATAATATTGTTAGTTTAAAAGTACATGTAGTTTCAAGTTGAAGCAATTGTGTTTAATAATAAGACATTGTAAAATTGCCCTTCTTTAAGGCACATGTGTTCCTGCATACCAACTTGACATGCATGCAGATTTATGCCTAATGTTAATGCAATAGAAGAAATCAATGCTATGTACATTTGCATTTATTCACAAAATTGTTACAAAATATCAAGCAATTGATACACAGAAGGATTTTGGTTGGTGTTGGGTTGTTTTGGGGTTACTTTATAATTTCTTTTTTTTTAATGCCAAATTGATTTTATGGTTTTGTGTTGGGTTGTTTTGGGGTTACTTTATATTTCCTTTTTTTTCAATGAGAAATTGATTAGCTTCATTTGTATTAGCTACAATTGACATCCCTATATATTTTTTTCACCCAGAAACAGCAGATGTTCCAGTTGTCTGATGAATAAATTACATGTACATGTATATTCAAATGCCTAGTATAAAGATTGATGTTCATCTCGTTAACACAAATATAGAATTACCAAAAAGAGTGCAGTGTGTATTTACAACATGTTGTGTACATTTGTATTGTATACCCAATTGCAGTGCGAACAGTTAAAACATTCAATCTAATCATATGCATGTACCGGTACATTGCCATATAGTGCGATGATTGTACATACTATGGGGCATGGCCCTTGAAGTGATGTCTACATTATGGCTATATGGTGCATACGCCCATTGCTGTGTTTATATCTGTGAAGCCATTATTGATGGGCTCTCAATATGGCTGCTGCTATGTGGGGCTCATACATTACAGTGAAACACATTTTAATCAAGCATCAACTATAATATTGGCTATAATAAAAAATTGGAAAGAATGTTGTCTGTCATACCTGTTGGCTTGTAAAATAATCCATGCCATTTCAGCTTGGATCAAGCATGATCAAGATTTGATATCTTATTGAACAGATTCAGGGCCTCCCAAGATGGCACCCGGTAGCTTCAACCTATGTTCCTAACGCACTTTCCAGTCCAATAGAAACATGTATTGAGGACAATTTCCCTGGAGTGACCTTTCACTGGTAACCATGCTCAACATACATGTAGTTGGAGTGAATGGTGTTTGTACACCAGGGAAATGCCTACCTCCACAATACGTTCTGGCCATTTTAATTTCTTCACAACTCTGTAAGGATGAAGCAGACTTTAACTGTACATTCATAGTAAAACAATTGGCAAACGCGATAAATGTTAACTACATGTACAGTCGAGTCTCATTAATACAAACTCGTGCGGACCTAGCCAAATTGTTTGTTATATCAGAATTTTGTATTAAGAGGAACATCAGTCCCATTCATTGTGCTCATGCACAGTTGGGACTAAGGCTTTAAGTTTGTTATAACCAGAATTTTGTATTAACAGAGTTTGTACTAACGAGATTCGACTGTACATGTGTATCTCCAGCTTGCAGTGCGAATTGGTAGAGGTTTTACATTGTAATCGTAAACATGACTTTTAAAGTATTGACGAAATGTAGTAAAATTTGTAAAAGTGTGTATGGTTCAAATAAAAATTAAAAAGCGCAAAAAAGGTATTGTTTCATTTATAGAAATGTGTTGCATTGAATTTCAAATTTATGAAACGGGTACGACCAGACACAGCTAATTAAACACACATGTGACATCATAAATTCTTTAGCGGACAATACCTTTATTTTGCATTAGCATTATGACAATATATAGCAAGAGTAGATCCAGAAATTCACACTAAATTAACTGGTACACTGAAATTATCCAAGAGTTCAAGCCCAGATTAAAACCCATGAACGCTAAAATAAATGTATTACAAAATAGGCCCTTTTTTTGGCAAAACAAAATGGGTCCATTTTACTTACTTTAATATTCCTTACCCCAAAATTTAACAACGGAAAAAAAAGAAGCTGTGAGCATTTTGCCAGCCAAAATTTTGAAATGTAGTTATTTTGGCAACAACTTGTCTTTCATAGTTCATAAGCCTCTGACAAAACAATAACTATCGACAGGACAAAAAAGGATACTGTTTAGAATTGCCTAGAAATGTCTACTTTTTCCCCCAGGATAAATGCCATCTTTTTGTGTCTTTCTCCAATAGATTTCCATTGTGCCAGATTTGTAGCTCTGGCTACTTGTAACAGACTTTTTATCAGTTGGCAAACAGCGCCCTCTTTTTGCATCCAACAAATTTCAAAATGGCTGTAGCAACTGGCAAGTCCATCAAAATCCATCCCTCCATTTTGGTGGATTTTGAGGGACTTGGTCCAGAAGGCCTGGCGTGACTAAATATTGATGGAGTATGATGGACTTGGGCCTAATGGCCTGATGCAGTGCTAAGGGTATCCGATTGATTTTGCCTAGCTTCCTGTACTGCTATTGTGATAAAAGCCATGTGTAGCAAGTCCATGAATGTCAACCAGTGCGTCAGTGGTGGATTCCATTATGTCATGTACAGTTTTGTCATGTACACTGATTGATGGATTTTGATGGAATTGGTCCAGTTCCTAGTAAAAGATGCTAGGGAGTTAGGTTAAAGAGGAAAATTCAATGTTTTAAACAGCAGTACAGTGGGTTTTTCTTTTAGTTTTGAATGGCACATTTAAAAAACAACCAGCTTGGAAAATTGTCTGTGCTTAGAGGTGTACTTAGAGGTGTGCTCAGTCCACAACCCTAAAAGAAGACGATCCATTTCAGTCCAATTTCTCCCCGAGGGCAGCGAGCCTCTCTAGGAGGGGAGGGTGGGAGTAGTGCCAGGTGGAATACAGCCAATCGGCCAATGGGAAGCCGAGATTGTCCTTGTGTAGCTTGATCAGCGCCGACCGCAGCTCCGTGGCGCGGCGCAGCGACTTGGCGAAAGCGTCGGCCTGGAACTCGAACCGGCGGCACAGCACCGTCATGCAGAACGAAAGCACCTGTGGAAAAAAATGTCATAACTCTTTGAATTCTAAGAGTGGAAATTACAGTCCAAATTTCAATTACTGCATGACATTTTGGCTGGGATCGGCATGAATTATGTTGGAAAGGGGAAAAAAATAATGGAGGATTTGTTTTAAAAAACTCTGGACGCACCTCGTTGTATGGCGAGAACACAAACTGAAAGATGATGACGAGACCTATGAGAGTGGGTTGGACGTCGTAGAAACCAAACGCCTCAAACAGTTCCTTTCTCTCGATCAGGAGGGCGAAGAGAAACAGGCACAGGAACAAGTTCACCTAGAATGACATAGGAAAAGGTATCAACAAGAGCAGAATGTGCTTCACTGTGCACAAATATCGGCCACATGGGGGCAGCTGGCAGCGGGCAGCAGGGATGCAGCCGGCAAAGGGCTGGCAGCAGGGCAGTTGCCTGCAGAGGCATGCAGCGGGGAGCATCTGGCCAGGGGCAGGGGCAGTAGCAGGCAGTGGGGCAGTAGCTGACAGCGGGGCAGTAGCTGACAGCGGGGCAGCAGCAAGGAGTGCGGCAGAAGCCAGCAACCGGGAAGCAGGCAGCAGGGAAGCAGCTGGCAATGGGGCAGCGGGCAGCAGCTGGCAGCGGGGCAGCAGGGAAGCAGCCGACAATGGGGCAGCAGCTGGCAGCAGGGCAGTTGCCTGCAGAGGCATGCAGCAGGGAGCATCTGGCCGGGGAGGGGGGGGGGCAGTAGCAGGCAGTGGGCAGTAGCTGACAGTGGGGCAGCAGCCAGCAGTGCGGCAGAAGCCAGCAACAGGGAAGCAGCCGGCAGTGGGGCAGCAGGGAAGCAGCCGGCAATGGGGCAGCAGCTAGCAGCAGGGCAGTTGCCTGCAGAGGCATGCAGGGGGGAACATCTGAAAGAGGGGGGGGGGGGCAGCAGAGGGCAGCAGCCAGCAGTGTGGAAGAATCCAGCAACAGGGAAGCAGCCAGCAGTGGGGCAGCAGCCAGTAGTGTGGAAGCATCCAGTAAGAGAGACTCAGCGGGCAGTGGGGCAGGACGGCAGCAGCAAGCAGTGGGGCAGCAGCCGGCAGCGGGGAAGCATCCAGCAACAGGGAAGCAGCCAGCAGTGGGGCAGCAGCCCAGCAGCCGGCAGCAGTAAGGCAGCAGCCCATAGTCTGCAAACTGCATTCCAAAGTGAAGGGAGCCTCCATGAATGTACAACGGCAGCATGCTGTGTTAAGTCCATATTACCTGACTGATGACAAGATTTTTGAGGTTGTGGCTCAGCTTCCAGTGACCCAGCTCATGAGCCAGCACGGCTAGCACCTCCTGGTCATTGCAACCTGTCTTCTTCTTTTCTTCCTCCTTTGCTGGCTCGTCTGCCACGCCCTCCTTTGGTCCAGTCTCCTCTCCTTGGTCTGGCACCGGACTCTCGTCGGAGGAGTCGCTTTTCTCCTTGGGTTTATCCTAAAGAAGAATAAAAGAGGAATAATGATGCATACTTACAAAATGCACATATCCACCAGTGCTGGTGCATCATTACTCTGCCTGCTCATTGGGCAGATGAAACATTCCAAAGACAATCTCAGCTCCCCGAGAAGAATATAGCTCAAAGCTGATATTTTGGCACAAAGCAGCTAAAATCATACACGGAAACCAACTCTCTCCTCACAGGTACCCAGTTTACCCCTAGATGGGGAGAAGCAATGAGTGTAAAGTGCCTTGCCTAAGGACTCAGGCACCATAACCCTTCAGGCTGGACTTTAACCTACAAACTGAAATTACCCAAAGATCTTGAGTTTCATGCTCCAGACCACAAGGCCACGGCACTTCGGACAACAAGCATCTTGCCACGTAACAAAAGGTATAAAGAACATAGGTGTCTCAATCCCCACTCCCCCAATTCCAACCCCCCGCCTCTCCATGCCCCACCTCTCCCCACCCCCTCCTACCTCATCTTTGCTGACTGGCTTGTAATCCTCGAGCAGCGTGTCAAACAGAACGATGCGTTTGTTCTTGAAGAAGCCGTAGAAATAGGCGTTGCTGTGAGAGGACCTCTTAGATCCTACAGATAAATCAACAAGAAAATGTTGGCTCGAATGTCTGATCAATTCTGTGTTTTGTAACAGCTTTTAACAAGAGTTGGCTAACTGGTACTGCCTCTTGTGTGAAACAAAACGTTGACCAACCTTCAACCACGTAGAGCTTGTAGAGTGGGAAGGAAATACTCTTGGCCAGTCCCTCAATCTTTGTCCTCAGTTCTCCCTCGGGCAGAGGGGTGAAGGTGTCAAAGAGTGGGGCAATGTAGTCGGCGTAGATGGTGATCATAATCTGTGGATGTAATACAGGAAACCAGACATGAATAGTCTGTGTTCCTAGGCAAGACACTCTATTGTAATCTGTTTACAAAAGTTCATGTAAGCGATGAAAACAGAGTAGCACAGCATAAATTCTGGTGGTCCCTTGTTCACATAATACAGAACTCACACATCATGCTCTTTGTGTTCCTAAGTAAGATACTTTACCACAATTTATTTTTAAAAAGTTTTGCATCTGTCATACACAGTACTAATGAATGTCAATTTTAGTGTTCCCTGAAGAAAAATATCTCTTGACAGATATGTACAGGGTCATTTCAGCCAAAAAAAAATATGAGTACCAAGGACTTGACCTACCAAAGACACGGCGAATGCAAATGCCCAAGCATAGATGAAGAAGTACTGTCCACCCATCTGTATGATGTAGAGAAGTCCGGATGCAATGGGGGCCATCAGAGCTTGGGTCACCAGAAACATCTTGATCTGGTCCTTGATGAAGAAACCTGCTGTCTGTATCAAATGCAAAAAACCTGACGATAAGTCACAGGAACGTGGTGTTTATGTTCTTGGGCAAGACACTTTACAATAACTGCCTATCTCCAGTTTGCGCTGATCTCAGGCTGCTGCCGAAAACTGGTCTCATGGTTTGATGAACGGGGACAATAAATGCGAAGCATTTTGAAACATTGATATATACGTCAGCGCGGCATTACGTTATGGTCAGCCAAGAAGATGAAAATATCTTTTCATTAGCCTGTGTGTTTTTAGCGGTTGCTTTGTGTTACCATTCAGTTCTCCAGACTGAAGAACCATTGAGTTTCAAAGAAATGGTTCCGGGAGCTAGGTAAGCCAAATTTGCAAACTATCAAAAAATATTCGGGAACACAGCCCCTTGCTCCTGGTTTCACAAATACCACCGACGCAACAAAGCCTGAATATTACCGGAGCACTGAGCTTACGCGAACTCCGCGTATGATAGGTTCGCGCACTTCGCGAACTCAGCAGCTGTAGCATATTAGCATAGATTTAGCATAACAAAGGCCCATTGTCATGCGATGCAAATGAACCTGCAGAGCTCGATGTTCACTCGTAACTAAGTGTCAAATTTAATTCGCGAACTTCGCTGACCTCGCGAACAGTCAATATTGAAGCTATCCCTAAATGTTTACCTGTTTGTTGAAGCCGTGTTTCTCTTCTAAGACAAACGTGCCATAGACGGTCCACGGCAGGCCGACAATGGTGCTGTAGATGGAGGCTAGCAGCATGAACATCAGCGACTGAATGATCTATGTGGAAATATCAAATGGTGCATTTATTAAACCACACTCTTTGTACCTACCAAGTTTCAAGGGGCATAAAGCCCCATGTAAAGTAATAGTGGCTGGGCTCTACCTTCCTCAATCCTACAAAATCCTCCACTGTGCAGGAACCCAATGGCACACTCTTTGTACCTACCAAGTTTCAAGTGGCATCAAGCCCCATGTAAAGTAATAGTGGCTGGGCTCTACCTTCCTCAATCCTACAAAATCCTCCATTGTGCAGGAATCCTATGGCACACTCTTTGTACCTACCAAGTTTCAAGTGCATCAAGCCCCATGTAAAGTAATAGTGGCTGAGCTCTACCTTCCTCAATCCTACAAAATCCTCCATTGTGCAGGAATCCTATGGCACACTCTTTGTACCTACCAAGTTTCAAGAGGCATCAAGACCAGAATTATAAAGTAATAGATGTTGGGCTCTACCTTCCTCAATCCTGCAAAACCCTATGAAACCTTTTTGATGGATTTAGAAGGGTTTTGTAGGGTTGGGGATAATACATACAAACGTACCTCGTTTTCCGGGCCATATCCAAAGTACCCTATGGCCTGCCCTGCTACTCCCCACATGTATGGGATGCCACCGTAGAGGAGAATAGCCTGAAAAAAAAACAATAGAAAAGAATGAAAAATTGATATTGTACTGTCTGCAATCTATCCATCACAACTCATCACTAGTCCATCACAAGTCACCACTAGTCCATCACAAGTCATCACTAGTCCATCATAAGTCATCACAAGCATGACAAGTCCATCATAAGTCATCACAAGTCATCACAAGTCCATCACAAGTCACCACTAGTCCATCACAAGTCATCACTAGTCCATAACAAGTCATTACTAGTCCATCATAAAGTCATCACTAGTCCATCACAAGTCCATCACAAGTCATCACTAGTCCATCACAAGTCATCACTAGTCCATCACAAGTCATCACTAGTCCATCACAAGTCATCACTAGTCCAACACAAGTCATCACTAGTCCATCACAAGTCATCACAAGTCATAACAATTAACAGCTGAAACATAACCACAGCATATGTACTGCATCTCGAATAATGTGTTTTAATTTTGCTTGAAGGTAAATTCGTTATCCCACTTGAAGACGGAAAAAGTAGTGCCTAGTGGCGTATGGGACACAGACTCACTACATATTTTTGTTCCACTCGCGCTCGTGGGATAACTACACCAAAATACTCACCGAGGATTCAAGCTGTGAGAAGACCCCTTGCCAGAAACCAAAGGAGCTCTTGTCCAGCTGGTACAGGCGAGACTTCTCAAAGGTCTCATGGTCTAGGATGTCACGTAGCGGGGCCGGTACCTCCGCAGTATTACGGTAGACTTGCCTCTACAAAACAAACAGAAAGAAAGGACTATGCAAATTGTGCACTTGTCGACTTGATTACAAAACCCCATCATGGGAACCACTAGCCCGACTGCGTCTACAGATTTCGATCGAGATTATCTTTCCATCCAGGACAAAAATTTCCAAAGTTAAGGTTCTTAGTCGTAGAGCAGCTCATACCTTTTCGAAAAAACGTTCTTTGGTTTCAATATTTTCATCCATCTGGCCAAAAGACGACTTTCAGTCATCATCTTCCACAAATATCGTCCCGAAAATGCTCCCCCATGCGATTTCAAAATGGCGGCTGCGCTGTAATGTATGCATTATATTTCAAAATGGCGGCTGCGCTGTAATGTATGCATTATGCGAGCGCGCTTGGGCAAGATAATGAATATGCATTATTTAGTTCATAACCTCGTGTTTGTATGGCCAGCCGCGCTGAGTGTCCGACAAACGTCATAAACTATGATGCATATTCATTATCTTGCCCAAGCGCGCTCGCATAATGCATACATTACAGCGCGGCCGCCATTTTGAAATCGCATGGGGGAGCATTTTCGGGACGATATTTGTGGAAGATGATGACTGAAAGTCGTCTTTTGGCCAGATGGATGAAAATATTGAAACCAAAGAACGTTTTTTCGAAAAGGTATGAGTTGCTCTACGACTAAGAACCTTAACTTTGGAAATTTTTGTCCTGGATGGAAAGATAATCTCGATCGAAATCTGTAGCAAAATCGCTACATCAGCGACCAAAAAAATTCAGTCTCTGTGGAAGCATTGGACGTCTGGCCGTACTACAGAGCTTGCAATAGTACTGTACAGCCAGACGCAGTCGGGCTAGGGAACCACATACATTGACATAACCCAATGTCTCCGTATTCTGGTACCAATTATGACCTAGCCCCTGTTGGAAAAAATATACTGAAAAATTAAATTGAATAGAATTAGGACATGTCGAACACTGGAGCAGCCAATATCACCATGATCACATTTAAATATCAGCCCATCCAAGAAAGCCTCCGTGAAAATAACATTTGATTTAATACTAGAACTTAGATGGAAACAGATGCCGGCCAAATAACTTGACATAAACAAAACATGTCCTGTGAGGGCGCTCTTGCCTTATTCCTCCATGCAGTAACACAACCTGAAAAGTGACAAACATGACAAAGTTTCTCAAAATCTTACCTGTCGATAAGAAAGATAGGACTCCCATACATACATGACCCAGAAGAATATAAAGACATATTGGAATATCGTCTGAGGATCCATTAAGGGAGTTTCTTTGACTAAATCTTCCATTTCGACACAAAAATATGGTTGCGCTCCTCACAGTCACACTGAATCACTCATGCATGTAACATGTGCATTTTGCGAACGAAAGAGGGCGGTGTATTGGACATTCTTCCCTGGTACGCAAGCAGTTAAAAAGCGCTTTCTTCACTCGCAAATGTATAAACTGTCGAATACCAGCGTAATAAATATGGCAGCGCCCATGTGGTGAAATTTTCGGAAACATCCGATGTAAACTTGGATCTAGATTAATTTTAAAACTTGTTAAAAACAGTTTGCCATATAAGTAGAAATCTGGGACCAACGCTATTGCAAGGATCTTGATTCTGAGATCGGAATTTCTTCGCTTAATTATGGCAAGTAGTAAGCAGAAACAACGTACGAAGGGAAACACACGGGTAAGTTGCTGCACTAAAATCTGTGAAGAGCGCCCTCACCGATGCAGTGAGCCATCAACCATTAATGTTGCAATTAAAAAATTAGAAGAAAAGATTTCAGACTTTAAAGTCTATTTCCCTTTTTGAATTTAAAACAATAATGTAGACAATGAAAGAAAACTCTAAGGCCTACTTTTTTGGGAGAAAATGACCAAAAATAAGATCTAAGAAGATTACCATTTAACCATCTGACCATGGAACCATATGTCGTCATTTGAGTGTACTATTGGTGATGCCAGTTGCAATGCATGCCAGTAAAGCGTTACTTGCAGGTCAACATGTTACTGTCATGACTGTTACCTGTCAGTCACGTAGCGCGTGTCCGGATCAGCGGCTGTTGCTTGACTTAAGTAATCCTTGTTGTGCAGTGCGTCCTCAAATTTTTGGGGACGCTGTCCTACATTTGTTGAAATATTTTTTAAGTTGGTCAGTAGTGCGTTCTTGTGGTGCTGTGCAACAAAGCTTATTAGCAGCGCAGCAAACACTGAATTAACTACCCACCCATCCACCCACCCCTCATTTTAGTCAAGTTGGCAATATGGAAGTAATTTCAACAATCAATGATGTAGCCATTGTAAGTATTTCTGTGGAGATTTTGTTTGTTTTGTCCTCCAGCCATCCAGCAGCGGCCGTGCCGCAGAGCTTCTGGCCAGAGAGGGCGCTGGGGCCACTGCAGGGGCGTCGGGCTTCATCGGCTTTGGTACGATGTCCGGGGACCTGGGCTATGTACCGGCCGCCCAGTCGCTGAGTCTGGAATCAGACCAGGACTCGTCATTGGAGGCAGATTTCCGCATGGCACTGAGGAAGCTGACAAAGAGAGATGTGGTCACCAAACTCAAGGTACAACTACAACGAGACAAACATCAAAGCATTTTCTGATTACTTTCGTGTTCTTAAAAATTGTTTTAATGTGAACACCATTCTTCCCTAGGCATATTTGCCAGGATGCATCCTTAATTCTGCAAAATACTCGGAAAGATTTCCATATACGAAGTTCACTAATTTTCCTCTGTATATTGACTAACAAGCCCCCAGATAGCAATTTCATGTCATCAAAGTCAATTTGAGCAGTGAAAAAATACAAGCATTTTCTTAGAAAACACTTAGAATTTTTCAGTCCAATCTCATAGGGTTTGTACACAGGGTGTTGAGTGAACTTTTTATATATGGAAATCTTTCCATGTCCTCTAACTGCCTCCATTTAAAATTTCATGCAGCCTCAATCCTACAAAGTTCTTCGTTTTTTTCTTGAATGTGGTCCTTGGAGGGGTGACCACTGCCTCAATCCTGCAAAATTCTCCAGCAATCACTGTCAATATGTAGAGGCAGAGCCAGTGACATCCTGGAGAAGTGCAGAAGATTTCAAGTATAATCTATGCCTAAGTGTGCATAGCTGAGCATAACACAAGGTCCGGCCCAAGACCTTGACACAATGCATCCTCCAAAACCAGCCGCACATTTTTGCCATATTGCCTCAATCCTGAGGAAATAGAAATAGAGTAAAGAAATAGGTCTGCGAAGGACAAAGCCCATTTTGCATTTAAACACATTTTGTTTTCTCCATTGATTGCCTGAGTGTTAAAGCACAGCCGTTTAAAAACATTTTAATTCGCTCCAACCACTTGCTGCAGGCCATTCAGGAGTTTGGTGCACTGTGCAAGGAGAAGAACGCAGAGGCTGTCAAGGGAACCCTCCCCCACTGGCCAAGAATGTACAGTCGACTCGCAACGGTAAGTTTAGTCTGGTTCCCTGACCCCATTATCCTTTGGACTTCAAATATGGGGAGAGCAGTGAACCTGACTACATATGCTTACCATGTATAGGTCTGAATCCCACCTCATGAATTCAAAATCACAACGGTGAAGGTTGCGCTCAACCAGCCTAGCAAGTGAATGGAGTTACAATCAGAGACCATGGAGCAAATTGGGGAATGTTCCCAAATGTTGTTCCTTAAGCCTGTGTCCCAAAAAAAGAAGGCTTATGGTTTTTAAGGGTTAGTTTCGAATATCTGGTTTTCGAAATGGGAACCGAGTGTTGGAAGTCCAACTGACTTTTGAAAATTCCTGATTAAATCCCAACACTACAATCGACATGAGGAATGTGGCCTAGTGGTTAGGGTTTGTGACTCATGATCAGAGGGTCAGGTTCGAATCCAGCTGCTGGCCATATGTTGTGTCCTTGGGCAAGCAACTTCATCCCCATTTGCCTCTTTCCGCCCAGGAGTACAAATGGGTACCGGCATTAGCTGGGGAGTAACCTGCGATGGAATGGCATCCCATCCAGGGGCAATAGAAATATTCTCAGTCGTTTCGTGCTACTGAAACCGGAGAAAAAACGCTGGCCTGATGCGCCACATTGGCTCGTGACAGACTTTACTTGTTTTTACCACCGTTGACCCTTTACAGTGCTTAGGATAAACTTGTATGTCCTCGGTTGCAGGATCATGACAAGCGAGTGCGGGAGGCCACCCAGCAAGCCTTTGAGCAGCTGATCCTGCGGGTCCGTCGCAGTCTGGCCCCCCAGCTCCGCGCCTTGATGGGCCCATGGCTGCTGGCGCAGTGCGACACCTACGCGCCGGCTGCGCTGTCAGCGAGGGCAGCATTCCAGAGTGCTTTCCCCGCTGCGAAGCAAGGAGAGGCTGTGGCATTCTGCAAGACCGAGATTCTCAGGGTAACAACAAAATAAACTTTTTTTCTTCATGTAAAGAAGGAATCGAACCTGTACTCTACAAAACCACCCTGATACTTTGCCAACAAATGTAACTCTCATTTAATTATTTTGTCCTATTTTGTTCTCGGAGTGATTTGTAATATTCTGTAGTTTGTGAAAATATTCTAGTTTTTCTGTTACTTTATATTTCACTGAGGGGGGAATCGAACCTGCAACTTCTTAAATACCATATTGGTACTTAACAACAAAGTAGCTGCCCATGTAATTATTCTCCCTTTTCTGTTGTCAATCATGCCTATTTTTGATATCTGTTGTAGGTGTTTTTTTCATCACATTATCTTCTGTTTTTTCTTTTCAGTATCTAGAAGACAACCTCTTCAAAGAGACTGCAGCAACTCTGAGTGACCCCAAGTAAGCCAATGTGACTTCAGCCTTGTTAAGAAATAATCGCATTCATTTCCTCTTGTTTTTCCTCTTTAAAATCCCCATCTTGAGTCTTAACAACTTGTCTTTTGCCAGATCTATGTGGCAGTTTTGTAGTCGAGTTCTTCACAAGTAAATCATAAGTCTGGTCACAAGTGATAGAAGATGAACAACATCGAAAGAATCACAGTTCATTGAAAAGCTTGTGACTTGACTTCGGATGGCTTTTGAGGACTAGATAGCTTGTGAGGACTTTTATGAGAGCATGTGAGGACTTTTGTGAGAGCATGTGAGGACTTGTAATGACTTTTGGAGACTTGTGAGGACTTATAAGTATTTGTGAGGACTAGTGGGAACTTGTGTGAACCTGTGGGACTTGTGAGTACTTGTGAAGATTTATGAGTACTTGCGATGACTTGCGAGGACTTGTTGGGACTTGGGGAGACCTGTGAGGATTTATGAGAAATAGTGAGGACCTGTCAATTCTTGTGAGGACTCATGATGGATGTGTGAGGACTTGTTTGGACTCATGAGGACTAGTGAGGTCTTGAACGGACTTGTGGGGACTTGTGAGGACTTGTGAGGACTTGTGACACACTCGTACTGCCATGGGGTGACTGAATCCAAGGTATCACATTGCATATGTCCCCAAGCAGGATAATTTACTGCAAGCTAAACTTGACATTCCTACCAAAAGGGTTAAACTATAACTAAGGTTTCAATTTATGTTTATTTTTCCTATAGATCTTACACCCCAGAAGAACAAGAAGAGAAATATCTTCGAATTCAGACGTGCTCGGTACTAGGTCTAGGCGAGTTTGTGACGGTACTGCCGGAAAAGGAGTTGTCCTCCGTTCAGGACACGCTGGCGGCCATCTTGGCCGAGAACAAGCTGTGGAAGCTGGCCAAGAGCAAGTCACCCCAGGTAAGGAGGACAAAGGGAATGCTTGTTATTGCCGAAAGAGGGCACTTTACAGTTTAACTATTAAATTAAAAAATGTCCAAGGTAGGTATAACAAAAGAGATTCTTGTATTGACTCGTCCTTGCCAGCTTCCTTTTTCCTGCACACCTCTTCTTTTTTTCTTCTTTTGTTATCCATATATTTGCAATATGTTTTGCAATTATGCTGTCAATAATCGTCTTTTTATTTGTTTCCAACAAAATTGTAGCTATATAGAAGGGGTGACTGCTCTTTTGGACACAATTTTGTATCAGCAAAAGAAAATTAGAGAATCCATCGGCCATCTTGGAAGGTCCGCCATCTTTGAAAAAAAAATAGAGTTGGCTTTTTTCAAAAAGCCTGGCCGAGAAACAAATTTTTTTTACTTGTCAAAAAAGTGGGAAAATTTCTCTTTTGGGTACACCATCAGCTTTAAATGAAAGGGCTATTGAAGTTGGCGTAATAATACCACACTGCTGTTGCCATGGATAGACCAATCAGGATTGAAGATTCCTTTTTTTTTTTACATTGTTGTAATTTGTTTTTTTTTAACCTCAGCTTCGGAACGCCATGTACTCTCTTCAAGGCAGCCTGATGCGGAGTGCGCCCTCTATAGCTGAGGCTCAGCTAGCCCGTATATCTACCACCTTGCTAGGGTGTCTGGATGAGTCGGACCCCCTAGCTGTGCAAGCTTTGTGGGAATCGGTGCTTTTAGTTGTGTCTGCATTTCCGGTACGTTATAGACATTTCTGTTCTGTTATTCGTTTTAAATGGAATATACAACATTTGCTTTTGCTGCAATTTTCATAAATAAATGGATTTGGAGGATTAGTGTGCTATAGAAAATATTGTTAAACTAGCTTGTTTCAGGTTTTGAGTTCGGAGATGCTGGAAAATCCAAGAAAAACAACCATGTTCTTATAGTCTGGTTTCCTGACCCACTTAAGATGAGACGTTGCAATTTATAGACTTTGGGGAATTGTAGGTAAGAGAATCAGTCTAGCAGGCTTGTACCCCTCCACAGATGTGTAATCAATTGCAAAGAAAATGCAGAATGACTAAAGATGAAAAGTTAGGAGCAGTTTTTGAGAAAAAGCAAGTTTTCTCCAACGATGGTCGGCCGACCAGGGTTGGAAAAATACCATTTTTCTTGAAAATGTCAGCACACAAGGAGCCACGATTTTACAGTATGCTTTAGATTGTCATTGACTAGCAGTCCAGTAAGATATTTTGTTATAATTTGATCATTTCGTTTTTTGATGTTTGCAAATGTTGCATCTTCCCTTTAAATGGCATGTAGGAACATTTATAAATATACAGAAATAAAGCTACCGATTTCATGAGCAAAAAAACTTGCAAAATACTGGTTCGTAATTTCTTGTGAATGTTTTCTGCCTAAAGATATGTGGTTCAGAAGAAAAACAATCTGCCTACAGACACACTTTCCCAAATTTGACTACTTTGAGTGAGAGACTGTTGAGACATTGGTGTCAGCAAACACGCCGGTCCTTTTTCCATTTTTTGCATCATATTGAGCATTAAAAAGGGTTGCTTCAGGAAAAAAATCTAACGAAGACTTTCCAGTATTGCACTAACAAAGTTGAAACTCAATTTTAATAAGAAATATTGCCTTTCTTGAAAATGTGACAGAATTGTTGGGAGCATGTGAATGTGCGGAAAGCCGTCCTACCTAAACTCTGGTCTATGCTGCGGGCTGGCGGTAACGGCAGCGCAACCGTCATACACCCTAATCTACTACCCCTACTCAGCCACGTTCCCAGTGATGTCACGGGGTCAGGGGTCATGTTCTACCGGGAGTTCTTTGGCAACATCAAAGAAGGGTGAGTGAAAAATACAAAATATGAAAAAATGGTATCATCTCATCAAATCTTAAAAAAAAAAAATTAGCTGTTTTTTTTTTTTCATTTTCAATTTCAGCCTTGCATGCAGCTCAGCACGGCAGAGCGCCAGTGAATACAGCGCCATTGTCAAAGCCTACATGGAGTGTGTGCGATACGCAATCTCTCAGTCGGTAACCGGTGATGGGGCCGAGGATAGTCAGAGTGTACTAAACTACCTCATTCAGGACGAAGTAAGCTTTGCATTAGTTGTAAACGGTGTCGTAGTCAAATCCGTGACAAGTCTGTGACAAGTCCTCACAAGTTTGCACAAGTCCTCATGTGTCATCACAAATCCTCACACGTCCATGCATGTCCTCACAAGTCCTCACTAACCCTTACAGGTCCTTACAAGTCCTCACACGTCTTCATAGACTTTTATACACTTTCTTACAGGTCCTCACAAGACTTGACAAGCTCTCACAAGCCCTCACAAGCCCTCACAAGCCCTCACAAGTCCTCACAAGCCCTCACAAGCCCTCACAAGTCCTCACAAGCCCTCACAAGTCCTCACAAGTACTCACAAGTACTCACAAGTACTCACAAGCCCTCATAAGCCCTCACAAGTCATCACAGGTCCATAACAAGACCTTGAAAGTCCTCAAAATACCCAGTGCTCACAAGTACTCACTAGTACTTGGAATTCTTCACATGATCTTACAAGTTTTGACAAGTCTTCACAAGCCCTCACGAGTACTCACAAGTCCTTACAAGGCTTCACGTGTCCACACAAGTTGTCACAAGTCCTCACAAACCCTAAGAAATCTTCACAAGTCCTCACAATCCCCACAAGTCCATTACAAATCATCCAAGAGTTAATCAAGTTTGTTTGATCATTCTCACAGTTGATGCCTCTCCTTGGCCAGTCGATAACTGACGATGGCAGTCACCTAGCAACCACGTCCCTCTATCTCCAGACCTCCAAACTACTAACCCACCTGTGCAAACAGCTCGACAAAACCCCATCTGTCAGGGACGCCCTCAAAATGTTCTGGACAAGTCTTGACGGTATTTGCACCGAGGAGGTCAGCCTGGCAGTAGGAAGGGAAAGTCCAAGCAGATCCCTGGAAAAGATGGCAGTCCTTCTCGCCCAGCTCCAATTTCCGGAGAAGTCGCTGAGGGTCAAAAGGATGCAGAAGCGTAGCGTGTCTTTCTCAGAGGATGGGTTTCCTGTTCTGTTAGAGGCAGAGGCCAAGTCCTCAGTAGTTTCCACGAGACATCCGGAGCTAATCCTCCTTGTCCGTAAACTCGTGAAGGAGAGCCACAGGCTCGCTCGTAGCAGTTCGCTGTCACACCTGAAGTTTATGGTCCGGCTTCTGGATTCTTTCCAACTGGTTGAAGTTTTTGAAGAGCTGTTGAGCGGGAACGGAAAAGAGGAAGATAATTTGCAGAGATCAGAAGAAGGGATCGAAGAAACAGGGGAACAGGTGATGGGAGAGAGCAGAACTACTACAGATGAAAAATCAGAACCCGAAGAAGAGGAAAATTTAGAGACAGGTGAAGAAGGCGACTTTGTGAATACAGAATCACAGTCTCCCGATATCATCACTGAAAAGGACTCGTCTAAAATCATCTGGAGGTGCTTTGAAGAGGTTCTGTTGCCATGGGTGCAGGCGGAGGAAGCGAGGTACCGTGACGAAGATGAGGTTCTGATCTCCACAGAGGAGGTCCTGCCTCATGTGGTGAACATCGTCGCGGCTGCGTTCGGCTGCTGCAACGGCGAGGAAAGGGAGTCCATCCTGGACGCCTTCTGTCAAAGCACCAATCAGCCGCAGACGCTGTACCTTCTGATACGAAAGGTGAGAGACATTTCAATTTTCCCTCTGAAATCACTCCTTTTTTTCCTCGATTAAAATTTGGAATTTGTGACTTGTTGAGTTTCTTTGCCACTTTTTTCCCCACTGAAATGGTTAAAAGAATTGCTATCCCCAGCACCAGTAAGCAAGATGCCTTGTTCTCAGGGCACAATTTCTTGGAGCACAGAATTTTGCTAAACGCTGAATATATCTGCTTAGCAAAATCAGGTTACCAGCTAAAATGTCATGTGATGTTATATGCTCCTCACGGGTCCCCAGCTGATTTTGGCTCCACATATAAATTTGCTAAGCGTTTTTTTTTTTCTGCTTACTTGCTTCATAAAATAGAGCCTGGTCTATCTCGCAAGCTTGTGACTTAATTTTTCACAAACCCTCACTCAGCACTGACTTTACACTGCTTATAAAATTATGTCCATGAATGCCAAAATTCAAATATTAAAACTGAATCTTTGTTTTCCTTGTTCAGATCTTGGATTCCTCTCACAGTGCCTGCGTCAGGGCATGGCTCAAATCGGCGGTATTTGGCCAGAAATTGTTGGCGTTGACCGATACGCTATGCTCCCAGGCCCTGGGTGGCATAACAGAGGGTTCGGTGTCACAGAGCTGGGATCTGATCAACTTGGGACTTTCTGTTGAGGTGGAGGAAGGTGGGTGAAGTTTGAGTCACAAGTTATTTGGGTCGAGTCGGAATCCCGAGTCACTATATTTTGAGTCTGAGTTGAGTCAGGAGTCGCTCTGTTTGAGTTTTAGTCTTAGTTGTGAGTCAAGGGGTTGAGTCTAAGTCTGAGTTACAGGTTATTTGGGTCGAGAAAGAATCCTGAGTCACTTATATTGAGTCTGAGCTGTGTCAAGAGTCACTTCTTTGAGTCTGAGTTTTGAGTCAGGGTGTTGAGTCTTAGTTCGAGTCACTAAGTTACTTGGGTTGATTCAGAATCCTGAGTCACTTATTTTGAGTCTGAGTTGAGTCACAAGACACTTTGTTTGAGTTTTAGCCCGAGTTTTGAGTCAAGGGGTTGAGTCCATGTCCGAGTCACAAGGTATTTGAGTCGAGTCAGAATCCAGAGTCACTTATTTTGAGTCTGAGTTGAGTCACGAGTCACTTGGTTTGAGTCTGAGTCCAAGTAACCAGCCAATATCTGAGTCCTGAGTTCCTTCATTTGAGTCAGAGTCGTGACTAGTGTCAAGTCCAGTTGCAATTTCTGAGTCACGAAAGGTTGAGTCCAAGTCGCTAGTCACTTGTTTAAATACATACGTGGATTCATGCCGTAACCCGGAAATTAATGAGTGGGACTGCACAATAACGGGAACTCTTACAGAAATATATGTAAATTGTAATGCTTATACAGCGCTTTGCATCGTATCAACAATCTCAAAACGCTTTACAATTATTCCCCCGTTCATCAGGCCATGAGACCACACAGCAGCCGATATCACACATTTGGTCCTCTACCCTCACAGGTACCCATTCATACTCCATCGTGGAGAGAGGCAATTGTAGTTAAGTGTCTTGCCCAAGGGCACAAACACCATGTTCCTGGTAGGATTCAAACCCACATACCATCGCACATGAGTCAAATACGGTAACCGTTAGACCATTGCATTCAAACTCTATTCTTTGCAACAGCTGTTCATGAAAGCTATTTCTTGCCATTGGCAACTGGAAAACTAGCATCAGATTTTTTTACGACATATTTTCAATGCAGAGCCTACTGTTGACTCCGGCTACGCCGAGCAGATCCTGGGCAAGTTCACCGACACACTGCTGAGGTCAAAGGTCAAAGTTGAAGGCAATGAGCAGAGAGTTCACGGCTGCATCAGCTTCATCTGTGATGTGGCCACCAACTTCTTCAGTGCCGTCAAGGTACACCTTCTATGCCTTTTCAGTTGTTTTTTTGTCTTGGTGAATCAATCGCAAGTCTTTGTCTCAAGTAACAGTGGCTGAACAATCACAAAGGAATGCTTTTGTCATAGTTCATTTGAATAGCTCGTGAGTTGACTTGGGACTGGAGGACTTGTGGTGGACCCCTAATGTGTTTTTGAAATAGCTGCTGTTTCTCCGTTCAAAGTTTGAAGTCTCATCTCATTTCTCATTGGCTGTCAGGGTTGTCTTCTGATATCGTCGGCTGAGGATCTTCTTTTGGCTCTGTTCCAACTCGGCTGCAAAGAGGCTACAAACTTCCCAGGTAGGTGCAAAAAATGGCTCCGTGAATGAACAATTGGTAGCGCTCTGTGACGACTCACGAGAGCTCCGTTTGCGAGACAAGTCGGGGGTGTTGCTAATGTGGGGGGGGGGGGGGCCGGGCTTACGTCATGAATGGTTCCCGCAGCCTGGAAAAACCCTAGAAATGTCATGGAATTTTCTTTTCAATTTCAAGGTCCGAAAGTCATTGAAATTTGTAAAAATGACAGATGTCATGGGAAAAGTCATGAAAAGTCATGGAATTTTGTGAGGACCAGTTTATTTAAATTTTAAACCTTTGTGTATTCATAATTTAGCAACGGAAATCTGCAAATGCGACAAAATGCAACAAATATGGCTTACATAAGCGATTTCAAATTTTCTGCTTAAGCACTTTTGACGGAAGAAGGTTTACAGTTTTGATCTGCATTTTGATGAACTACTAGGTCGTTTTAAACTTTGTATATTTATAATTTAGCATCGGAAATCTGCAAATGCGACAAAATGCGACAATTTTCACCTATACAAGCATTTTGATTTCAAATTTTGTGCTTAAAGCACTTTTGACAGAACAAGTTTTCCAGTCTTGATCTGCATATTGATGAACTAGGTCATGGCTTTTATAATTTAGTCGTGGAAAAGTCACGGATTATATTGTCCTGAAGGTTCAGGAACTCTGTTCATTTGTGTTGGCAAAATGGTGCGTGAGTTTCTGCTGTCTTTGAACTTTTTCAGTGTTTCCCAAGTTATGATTGTATAAAAAAGTGAAGCCTTTTTTAAAAATCTTTTCAGATTCTGTCCAGCAGAAAATCCTCTCGGCGTGGACCAAAGGGGCGGAGTCACTCATCCGGCAAACAGGGGGGTTCCTGAAGGATGATGGGTTCCTGTGTAAAGCGGCTGCTTGGATCATAGCCAGCCTGAAGCAGGGTCCGCATGACATACACAGGTAAGACCGTTGGGTAATTGCCTCTGTGCATGAGGGTAGAGGGCGCTGTCTAACCTTACGAAGCGAATGAAGAGCTGATATTAAAATGCACTGTTTAATACACATAAAAACTAATATGTAGGATCCGAAGCTGATTTCTCGAAACACGGCGGGCGGGCGTAGGACTCGTGCAACTAATTTATCACGTAGCTGCACAATAAATAAAGATCGATTTCTTGGTGTTGTTGCCGAACGTTTTAGAAAATCTAAGCATTTTGGATGTACATGTAGATAATGACAGTATTTTCGCCGCCTGTTTTGTATAAGATTTTATTTGGTCACGAAGCAGTCGTTGAATGACCTCCGCCTGCCATTTTGAATAACTCTTTATCCTGTTTTCTTTTGAAGCCTGCGGCAACTCTAAAAGTTCTGTCACAAACAAATTAGCAATGCATTTACCTCAAACCCGAATCTGTGAGCGTCTTGTGTCAACTTTGATAAGTTGTGCAATTAACGAGCTTCAAGACGATCATGGTTTGCTGGTTAAATAGTTTATTTTCAGTCGCTACGCCACAACTTCGTTAAGCTACAACTAAGGCCACCTTAACTAATTGTGCAAGTTTTGCCTTAATTTTTTTAGCGGAACTTTCCCCATAATTTGTTGCAGTCGCAGACTTGTCACTATGAATCTTTCATGAAATGTGTCATAACTGAAATATCACACAGCGTGACTGCGTTATGCAACTAATACGCCATAAGGCCAAAAAATATAAGTCTCCGGTTTCTGGTATGCAGCTTGCCCAAAAAGTGGTGCGGCGACGCGGCTTCTTTTTTTTTACCTGACTTTTTTGCTTCATATGTCAGCTGATGACTGCAAATGGTGCCCGACTAAACTTAGTGCAAATATATGGGAGTCCAGAGAGGCCACGTAAATCTTATTCTCGATCATAACCCTATCTAAAAACGCGTTAAAATTGTGCAACAGCAGGATTCCAGTCAAACCAGTGAGTATGGCGGTTTTGAGAATTTTTGAAAATTGAAAATTTTTTTTTTCCATTTTACCGACGCGCATGGCTACGGCGACGCGCGCGCATACCAGAAACTGGAGACTTTTGTGGGGGGCCTAAAGGGGCACAAGGGTATTGCATAAAGCTTCTTGAAATCAGCTGCTTGACACATTTTGATCATTGTGTTTTGACTAATTTTGTTGACCACAGCATTGAGTTATTAGCGAAGCCAGCCGTGACCCTGATTGACCTCATATCGTCCAGCCTTCCACCCTGCCTGGACCCTGATGCTCCAAGCATCGAGGAGAGCTTCCTGACGCTCTTGATGCCATCAGAGGCAGAGTGGGAGAGAAACATGGATATGCCCAACCAGGTATGGCATTGGAAAGGAGCTGGGATTATCAGTCTAGATGTAATCAAGCCACTCAAAAGTCAATCTTAAGTCGGGCACAAGTCAATCACAAGTCAAATCACAAGTCAATCACTAGTCAAGTCACAAGGCATTTGCAAGTCAGTCACAAGTCAAGCACAAGTCAGGCACAAGTCAGTCACAAGTCAGTCACAAGTCAGTCACAAGTCAGGCACAAGTCAGTCACAAGTCAGTCACAAGTCAATCACAAGTCAATCACAAGTCAATTACAAGTCAATCACAAGTCAGTCACAAGTCAGTCACAAGTCAGTCACAAGTCAATCACAAGTCAGTCACAAGTCAATCACAAGTCAGTCACAATTGACAGAGATCAAACACTGACTAACTAATGCCTTTTAATTGATGTACTTGTGACTTGTGGCTAGAAGACTTTTGAAGACTTGTGGTGATATGATAACAATTGTTCAGTTCAGGAAAAAAACATTTTGCATGAAGTTGCTCCCGTTTCAAATGTTGAACTTAAAGATATAGTCCATCATTTGTAATTTGTGCATTTTGTTCGTTTGAAGCAACAAAAGTGTTCAAAATCTAACGAAGGATACTGAACAACTGACCTGATGAAGTTTCAGCTCAGCTTCAGCTGTACATTCCGAGAAAAACAGCATTCTAGGATCTCAATTTCAAATCAAAAGTTGCTGAATCATGTTTTGAATTGTTTTGAATTGCAGCTATACCCGATGTCGCGCACTGATCCGACGAATTATAGCAACCGCGCGCGCCTGTTGGAAAGGCCTTCTTTCGTTGATTACTTCAAAATGATAGCTTGCCCGAAAGATTAATTTCACAGGGAGTTTAGTCCACTTACTATCTTTCAACCAAGTATGTTTTTCAACAATAATGCGCCAGCTACTTTTTCGGATGGCTGCAAATGATGGACTATAGCTTTAATTCAAATCTTGGAAATAATTTTGTTCAACATAACTCTGGAACGCTAGTCTGAAACATAAGTAACAGTTCTAAACAGAGTCACTGACCAGCGCTAATTTTGACTTGTTTCATTTCAGTGGATGATTTCCTCATTTTTCGACGAGACCCTGACAATCACGGAGCTCCCGGACATGACCCCACTTGACCCCGTTACCATGCCAACAGGGCTCGTCTATTCCGTTTTTGCCGCCACCCTCCTCCGACCGTTAGAAATGACAAGCAGCCCCGATGTCGAGGACAAACCTCTGCTGGAAGCGGAGGAGGGGGCCGAACAGAACAGAGATGAGTTTGAAGGATGCGTTGCCATGGCGCAGTTGCCGTGGAGATATGATGTCATCGCACCAGTGCTGAGGAGAATGTTGTATGCACTGCAGTGGTGTAAGGGAACCATGGGCATCGACGCTGTGACCAATCAGGTGAGCGCTTATTCAGCAAACCTGGCTGTGTCCATAGGCAAGAGGTTTTATCCTAATTGCTTATCCCTACCACAGAGTGAATGGGTACCTGTGAGGGCAGATTGTTATTTAAACATTCAGAGAGGATATAGCTTTCAATATTATTAATCATCATATTATCAAATAGATCACAAGGGGAATTATTAACTTGTTTCACTTTTAATCATTATGTGATCTTAAAATTTTGTTTTTCCATAAGGCAAAAAAAAAAAAAAAAGAGTGCTATTGAGGAAATCGTGTTTCTTGATCAAAAGTTTCTGCATGGTTTTCACTGTTTTCTTTAAAAAAATGTTATATCCACTGAGCTGAAACTTCAACAGGTTAGGTTTTGAACATTCTTTGGATTTTGAGTGGTGTTATTTTTGGAAACGAACAGAATTCATGAAAAGTGAATGATCCTGATATGCCGTTAATTATAGCTTGTAATTTATGTGCATTCAGATTCCACGACAGACCTTTAGTGCTGAAATGCCTTCATATTGTCCGGAGGTTGCCATGGTTATTAATGCAACCCTTGAAGGCATCTGGAAGGGCCTGTCTCACGATGACTGGAAACGGCTGGTGTACGAGACGCTAGAAATGTGAGTATCTTGTAAAATCTTTATGCCTGATTATTTTGGGATAAGGGCAGTTTCACGACACGGTGAAGGACGCACATGTGCATATTGTACAATTCATGACTGTGTAAGGAAAAGTGATAAAACTTATCAGTTTCTACAATGATTTAAAGAAGAACTTATTCATCCAACTTTTTTGCTGTGGGCAATTCCACGGTTACTCACGTTACATTTTCGTAACGTGAGTAACCGATTTTGTGCATCTTGTTTATCATACATAACACATTTTTCTGGATGTCATCTTTGGTGCTTAGGTAGGTCTAGGTCTACTCTATCTACCATGGGGATAACAGTTATTAAACATTTTCAGTAAGATAATTACAGCCCAAGGAAACTCAAAAGCACATCAAAAATGTGACGTGAGTAATCGTGGAATTGCCCTGTATTAGAAATTGGCTCGAAACACCGTGCTGTCAGACGTACTCAGATAAATTGATTTTGTTTGTACTTATTATTTAATTTTTCAGTTAAAAATAACAACTGAATTGTCGAACGTTGCTGGAAACAAACCATTTCTCAATAAAATACAGGTTGCAAGCTTGAAAATGAAATACACATGTCATGTGCAGCATTTGGATTTTTTTAAGTTTTAACATTTTCATTTTGATATTTGTGGAATTGCCCTTAAAAAAAAGGGAAAAGTACCGTTTTACTAATTATGACTTAAATATGATGTTTTTAGAGAGCAGAATTTCTGTTGCTTCATTTGGTCTGTGCACTGTATCATCTTTTTAGTTTCGGACCACTAAAAACTTCTATTACGTGGCCATCAGCTGGAGAAATTTAGTTACTGAACTCTGCGATTGTGAAATACACCCCTTTTTATTTCATTTTGGACAGGTCCCTGATAGCTGGTAACCTGTGGTCTTCCTCCTTGTTTTACCTACTGAGCTGCTACGCGAGGTACCAGGGAAAGCAAGGGGAACTAGACCTACTAAATATGGCGCAGGGCTCTGACCGGTAAGTTCTTTTGGAAATAGGAAGGTGTGTCATGTATAATACGCATCTAGGGCACAGGCATTTTTGAATAAACTTGCGTGCTCCTACAGCAAATTGAGATGGAATTCTCACAAGAAATTACACAAGATTACAAAATGGCCGCTTGGTTAATTATGAAAAAAAAATCATCGTACGCGCAAATAGTATCAACTTTCAAACCTCAAACCATTTTTTTGTTTGTACCGTAATTTTCGGAATATAAGCCGCGCGGCGTATAAGCCGCAGCACGCAAAAATCTGCAAATTAAGATTTGAAGTCGGCGTATAAGCCGCACCGGCGTATAAGCCGCACCGACCGCAGCGGTTTCAATTTTGTAAGGCCTCCAAATTCTAGTCAAAATGCTCTGAACCAGTTCCATTTTCACTACAGAAGCTATTAAAAGGGCCACAAAAGTTATATCAAATCATTTACATCGATACTTTTACAAACAAATATGGGAATTGATGAGAAATAAACACCGGGAACTGCTGCCGGTTGCCCCGTCATAGCAAGGCAGCCTGCGCCACGCACGCCGGTGAAAGACAACATTTTCCCACAGCACGTGAGAAAGTATGAAACCCACCGTGTGTTGTCTGACTCATAGAGCTAGGCGCTACAAATCTTGCTTTGTGGCAACAGATGCTGATTTGTTTTGTCCTAAGAATAAACAGGACCGTTTTTACCTCAAAACTTATCCACTTATTCAAGTTTCGATCGTAACTTTCTTCGGAAATAGTCAAAACGAAGCGGACATTTTAATAGACAGATCCATTAATTTTGTAAGGGGTGATTTAGTCCCTCTTTTGAGTTTTACATCGTTTCTTGAATACATTTCAAGAAAACAAAATATATTGCAACGTTGAACAACTGATTATGTAATAGAAAAATGTTTCGAACGCCATACAAATTTTAGTCGTCTTTTTTCTTATTTTTTAAACAGCGGAAATATTGGTAATTATTGTTCCCAAGAAAGAACACCCCTTTGTTACCACAAATGGTGTGGTCCGCTGGGGGGAAAACATGCTGCATATCGCTGCTGCACTGTACCAGTATCACGTACGGCTGGTCGCAAGTGTCAAAGACAGCTTTCATCACCATACTTTTTACCGCTCGGTACCTTTACGTGAGACGTGGTTTCGGTTTGTTAATGACTTTCTTAATTTATAATTCATTTCAGCAACACATCTCTTCTTGTACCAGTACATTAAATACACATGTGAATCTTATTTTTATTCTTCAAGGCTCGGCGTATAAGCCGCCCTGTGTATAAGCCGCAGTAAACATTTTCATGGGCAAATTCAACGTATAAGCCGCGGCTTATATTCCGAAAATTACGGTATATTGAAACACCTCACCCACAGATTCTGTATTTTGATTGGCTGAGAGCCAGTCACATGGCATTCGTAATTTTTATTATCTTTCTGTGCACAGTCAAAAAGACTATACAATGATCAGAAAAACTATTAAAGGGAAGATACAACATTTGCAAACATCAAAAAAATGAAATGATCAAATTATCACGAAATACCTTACTGAATTGTTAGGGATTGACAGTCTAAAGCATCCTGTAAAATCGTGGCTCCTGGTGTGCTGACATTTTCAAGAAAACCGTATTTTTCCAACGGTCGGCCGGCCAGCGTTGGAGAAAACTGGCTTTTTTTCAAAACGTGCTCCTAAATTTTCATATTTAGTTCGTCTGCATTTTCTTTGCAATTGATTACACACATGTGAAGACTACAAGCCTGCTAGACTGATTCTCTGATCTTGCGATTCCCCAAAGTCTACACATTGCTCTGTCTCATCGTAAGTGGGGTCAGGGAACCAGACTAGAAAATGTGATTGGTTTTCTTGGTTTTTCCAGCATCTACGAACCCAAAAAGTGAAACAAGTCAGTGTAACAATATTTGCTATAACATACTAATCCTCCAAATCCATTTATTACTGAAAATTGCAGCAAAAGCAAATGTTGTACATTCCCTTTAAACCACTGAAAAAGTACTATACACATAGCAACCAACGTAGCAACCGAAGGTGGGTGTGCATGTGTGTGGGCCTTGCACGTATTGTTCCCACATTCTACAGAGTAGGGTTCAAACATTTCATGAAAGGGTAGTTTGGAAAAATGGAAATAAATTTTCAACTATCAATGTCCTATTGAAATAGAGTTTAAGTTTAATTGGATTTTCGTTGAATTAATCAGTTATCTCTTCAGATCAAGCAGAATCTGTGGGTGATGCGTTATAAAACAAATATTGACTGGTAAGATTTGAGGCTTTGCATGGTGGAGATACTAAATAATGAAAGGTTTGCGGAAACACCGGAACGTCGAGTTTATACCTCTGGTTCTTTTCAGAACCATGCTCTTAGTTGAGAAATTATTCGCACATGGTGTTTCCGCAAATATTGACTGCTTTATCTCTTGGTGTAGTAAAACTAGCCTCCCTCGGTGATCCATGGAGCATTCTATTTTCCCTCGGTTTTGCCTCGGTAAACCAGTACGCTCCACGGATCACCTCGGGAGGCTAGTTTTACTTCACCGCTCAAAGTACATGTCGTCAATATTTGTACACTAATTCGTTAGTTTCCCTCACATTTGAAAATCACCAGGTTTGCGGTCTTGACGTTACCCTCAATTCACACCTTGGAAGCACTTCTACCTTACCTGGGCCGGAACCAGACTCTTGAGCTGTTAGAGATCAACACGGCCAAGTTGGTGTCCTCCGAAGGAGAGATGGTGGCCCATATTGACGGTAAAGTGACCCCCATGGCTTTGTGCACAACCCAGACCCTCTAGTGTTGAAGTGAATACATGCGGTTACCAGTCTTAGGTGCCAACTACCAGTGCACTCATCAAAATCTTGATTTAGCAATATGCATATCAAAACACTGCGCAAATCTGAACCTCAACTTTTCTAGTTTTTGAAATATTGATGATAAAACAACAAGCTTAATGGGAAATATCTCGGAAGCTGCGGGCCAACGAATTCGTGCTAAATTTTTTTTAGGTTTTGGCCCCAGTGACCCTGAGATGACCTTTGACCCCAGTTTAGTCACGTGACATGTTGGGGCTGGGCTGCTGACACTTTTGGCAAAGTTTGGTTGAAATCGGTCAAAATATGTAGGAGCAATAGACAATGTCAACGTTTGTTACTAACAAGCTACATCGACCAATGAAAGAAGAATGTTTGGCTCATAAATATTGGAGGAGTTGTAAGTGATCCTTAAGACCACCTTTTCTCCCTCCTTCACAGGCGGTCTTGGAAGCATGTCGATAGTCGCAGCCATTGTCAAACAAGACAGCTTCGATGCTGGGAGCCAGGGGGACATTGTGGCCAGCTGCATCCAGCAACTCGTGAAGTGGCGGGAGGAGTATCCAGACAGATTCCTCTTCGGATGGTAAAGTTCAATCCTTTTGTAGAGTTTACTACTCTGAAATACAGGGTGAGTAATAAAAAATGAAACCCAAATGTTGGGACCATTGTTTTAGTAAAGGTCCTGCATGTAGCACTTTCAAAATCTAGGATATGAAAGCCCAATTCATAAGCTTTGTTTTAGTAATAATAATAATAGTGAACATTTATATAGCGCCAAAATCCGTCTAAAAAAAGACGCTCAAGGCGCTTAATACAAGATTAAAAAATAAACTGTTACTATAACATTATATTAAAAAAATGTAACTGTAACGTTAAAAGTACAAGAATCATTCAAATCACTCATGTAATTTTCAAGTAGCGGAATTTTAAACACAACCATCGTTTCAAAGTTCTGTCCACAGTGTTCATTCAGCAAAACGAAAAAGTACATGAGTGATTTGAATGATTCTTGTACTAAAAGAAAGCTTATCAATTGGGCTTTCTTATCCTAGATTTTGAAAGTGCTACATGCAGAACTTCACTTAAACAGTGGTCCCGACATTTGGGTTTCGTTTTCTTGACTCGCCCTGTATTTGGTGGTACAGCAGAAATCAAGCTGAAGCACCAAACAAAATGTGAATTCATACTCTGAAATAAATGGAAATATAATATATTTTTTTTCACTACAGGTAACGGAATATTGTTGTTTTTTGTTGACAGTAACTTTCGCGAGACGGTTGTTTTTGACGACGTCTTCATCAATATCAAGATGATGCAGTTGGTCAGACTAGCCGTGGAGAGATTACCCACGGCGCTGAGTGATTCGACGTGGGACTTTATACTCTGCTCTATCGTAGCCTGGATACAGGTGAGGCCCTGTCAGAAGTGCAATAGCTCATCGACTAGACAAGTTCGGGCGAAATAGTTCTTGCCCGAACTTGCCCCTTGGTGAGGCCATTTTTCCACCTTTTTCAAAATCAACGTTATGTTTTGTGTAATAGTGTTACGTTTTTTGAGTGTTTTCACAGAGATAATGTAATATTTAACTATTCAAAGTCTGAAAAGAAACCCAGATTTGCCCAAAAAGCAAAACGATACAAATAAATCATTTTTTTTCACGTGCCAACCGCAACTTCAGAGGACAGTGAAATCAGAGCATATGTACATGTATATTCAACCATGGAGCTATAAGATATAACTAGGTCTTTCCATAAACTCTTGCATTTTGTGTTTCCGCACACTCCTTGGGCTTTTTACAAAAAATACGTGACACACTGACATCAGACAGACAGACATCAGACAGACATCAGATAGACAAACATCCGACAGACAGCATAGGATCTTTTTATATAGGATTTGGAAAAAACGGGAGTTCATGGGGCTGGTTTCCTTCCCACATTCGAATGGAGGGATGGGGAACCAGTGTGTGGCTTCGTTGTTTGCACTGCTCGGAATGGCCAACGAGCGATCCTGATTTTTATATTGAGCTCAGTGGAATAAATACAATGTATTACAATATATTACACTGTACTACAGGTGCTAACAGGTTAATTCTCTTTCATCCCATCGCAGACCTGCAGCAAGAGTATAGACCACGCCCTGCCCTCCACCCTCCTCACCGCGTTCCTCTGCGTGACCTTTGACCTTCTGACCTCTGCTGTGACCTTGCTGGGCAGTCCCGCCGGCCACCCGTCCCTCCCTGCCAACCTCTGCACAGAGTGGAGAGAATTCTTCAGCGACAAGGTGTTCACGCTAATGCTGCCCCTGTTTGTCACTATTGTAGGTCAGTAGCCCTTGGTAGAGTACGCGATTTTTGAAAATAAGCTTATGCAGTATTCTAATGGGCTCCGTGCGCGAACTAGAGAGGGCGATATTTGACCTTTTGTGTGAGCCTAATGAGTGGGACACACCGGTGTGCTTACTTGTCCCACGCTTATTGCGCCCGACAAATTATTCTGCACGTGCACGAAACCATAGCGTCTTCGCCTGAGCATCAGGCGTTGTCAACAATGCGTTCGAATATCTCTCCGTGTGGTCTCCCCCAACTCTCCCTTTCTTACCGTTGAGGGGGTACTTGCGCACGGAGCCCATTGCATGCATGTGCAAATCAATATTTGATGATTTTTGTGTGCAAAATTATTAAAAGAACAAACTTTGATACAAACGCCACATCAATGAACGTGATTTTAGGTACTGTATGTATATTAAAAATATTAAACTTGGGAACAATTAAAAAGGCCAGCGAAGTAAAATAAGATATATATTAATGCAGATGAGATGTGATTTTACAATGTATAAACACGACTTTGTTTTGTTTTAAAGCAAGTACAACAATTCTTGTTTTACCGCACATGCTGAAATTTGTATCCCTGTGGAGACATTTCTTTATTCTCGTGTAGTAAAGTTTTCGAGTTTGAAAGTGAAGTTTGAAAATGCTCTTATTTGAACCAGAATTAATTTCCTTGGCTGAAATTCGGACTAAATATCCCTTTCTAAAACTCTTCCATTTGTGACAGATCAACCCACCTGGGAAATTCCTAGTTTTTGAGTAAAATCCATATATCTATTTTGTGAAAATCTTGTGGAGACGTAATCATCTATAGAAATTTCCCTGTGGAGACGTTTACAATCTTTTGTGTCCTATTGTGTGCACATCTCCAGAGGGCACGGTGTATCAGATCATGTTCCTAGTACCATCTTATTTTGCATAAACACATCACACATGTGACATTTAAAGGCATCATCTGCATTTATCCCAAAAGTAACTTAGCAAATTATTATCCAAAAGCTTACTTGGATTAAAGATCGTACTGGTACTAAACACCCCGTGAAATTAGTCTGTCTGGCGTGCTATCATTTCAAAGAAATCAAGAAATGTAGGTGATTTCCAACGATCAGTCACTTGACTGATTTTTGGAAATCAGGAGTGCTATTAACAAAATCGTGTTTCGTGATCAAAAGGTTGTTCATGGTTTTTCACTGTTTTCTCGAAAAGTGTAATATCCACTGAGCTGAAACTTCAACAGGTTGGGTTTTGGACATTCGTCTTTGGATTCTGAGTGGTGTTATTATTGGAAAAGAACAAAATGCATGAAGACCATATGATCCTATATATGCCTTTAATGTTATGTCTATTTTTCATGTCCATAGAGGCGACAGATTTCGACTCACTCACAGTCCCAAGACATCACTTGCTTCAGTCCGCTTCGGACACGATCTGCCAAATGCCCCCAGAGCAACTCAAGAAACACACGCTCCCGCCAAAGTCTGCGCCCTGCCAGGGACCGGGGAAGGTGCCCGGTTCCCCGCAAGCGTCTAGCGATTCTGCGGCTACCCAGAATGCAATCCATATCCTGTTGGAACGGCTGTGCCCGGTACTCCTCAGGACGGACCGGTCGGTGAAATTGGCATCCTTCCAACTCCTCGAAAAGTAAGTCTGTAAAAGCTTTTTCCCATTTTTCTTATTCTTCGGACAAAGGTTTTGTTTTTAATTGCCGCTCCAGAGACATAAAAAAAACCTGTTTTATTTTGATTGTTGGCTTTTCCAAATAGATACAGAACAATTTTTGGGGTTTTTTGGCTCTGATTTTTGTTTCTTTTTTTTTAGAGAGTTTTGGAAATGCCTTTGTTTTTGTTCTGATTTTTTTTTCTTTTTTCCCCCTTCTTGTTCTTCTTTTTCAAGTTCGGATTCATTAATTTATTTACCTCAGTATTTTTTTCTATTTTCCTCATACTACAAATCTGAGACAGAATGTCTTCTTTTACAGTGACATGGCATAGACAACATGCAAACTTTTTAATAAACAATGCTGCTTGAGCTACTACACTTTACAGTTTTGACGCTGTCTTCTACGAAACATTGATTTCACTAGCGCAATTTTCGCTGTGTTATATGTGTTCCATAATGCCGACTGATTTCATTTCTGCTACAGCATGACTTTGATGTGATATAAAGTGCGTTAGACTATTTTTTAAAGAGGGTTTATGGTGTCCGTGTGGTTTCTGTCATTTGATTGGTCAGAAAAGTCACATGCCACATTAGTAAGAATCTCTGTCGAAACCAGTGATGCAGCTTGTGCCGTCCACCATAATCACTGCTGAAATAATGCTCATTAGTTAATGCTACAATTCACATAAATAACATCAGATGTTTACGCACTGTGAGAAAGGTATCACTGGTATCCATGTGTCACTGGTATCCATGTTATTTACGTAACTGTTTGTTAGCGGTGAAATGACAGACGATAAACACCAGGACATTTGAAACTGTATACAAATCTTAAGTTTGCTGCTTCTGATAATGCTTTCTTTACCTTACGTGCGCGCACCCCTGCGGTGTTAAATATGTTTAACACCACACTCAAGTGTTAAATATACCATGGCCAACGTCACAGCAGTCAAACAGACAATGTCGCCAGGCCAACAGCAAATCGTGCACAGCCTTCCGTAATTCCCTGTTGCGCAGGTAGTAAACGATTACATTTAGCCAGCCGTTGGACATCATGAGAGTGTCGGTCACACTGATTGCCCAGAATTCCATCCTGACGCTTTGAGCCGATATTATCGGCAGCGTGATGGCGTAAGGCAGCCAGGTCAGCATTAAAGTTCCCGTTATGATGGCAACGGTCAGAGTTGATCGGATTGGCCGCTGTTCCCCTGGTAACGCTTGGTTCTCACGGGCTCCAGCCATTGAGATCTGTCGCAAGTGACGACGCGCGATGAGAAAAATGTGGACGTACATGAGGAGTATAACGGCAAATGAAAGAACAACACTCACTAGAGATGTGTACGTCTGCCAGTTGTTTTTTAATTTGACCCAGATGCACAACGGCGGGTCATCTTTGAGAATTGTTTGGGGAGTAAAAACCCCGTAAATTAAGACACCCGCGAGGATAGTTGTCGCCCAGGTGGCGGAAATTGCGAGTTTAGCTCTAAGAAATGTTACAAGGGATGGGTACCGCAGAGGCCGGCTGATAGCGATGTAACGATCCACCGTCAAAAGAAGAAGAGAGAAAATTTGCAGGGTCGGTAGTGTTGCCTCTATCACGCCTTTGAACGCGCAGAGAAAATCGCCGAGCAGCCACCGCCCCGCGATCAGCTCCTGGAGTCTGAGAAGGAATGACACGCCCGTGAAAAAATCGGCGAGGGTGAGAGAGGCCATGAAGATCTTGGTGGTGGCTTGGATGCTGGCGACGCGACGCAGGACAAAAAGCATCAGAGGATTCAGGGACAAGTTCAGCGCAATCGCCACGGACATGAAGACGATGACAAACGTGGAGAATGCATTTGGGACATCTTCATCGTCAACTTGCGACATCATGGAATCATTCTCAGCATTGAGTTTGTGGGTTCCTGTACGTTCCATCTTTCAGTTAGATACGAAGCCCGATGTTATGAAAAACATCAACATTTTTTTCTGACTTTCAAGTCTTTCCAATTGTTCATCTTATGTTACTGCAGTGTGCGTCGTTGGCAACTGTTACAAGTTGGTGTTGCTGTAGCTACAAAACCTGGCAGGTACGCCAATAGTTTGTGCACTCTCTGCTCGTGATCGTTCCTCGTCCCGTTCTGATTTGTCTGTCGCGGCTTCAGTTTGCAGGGACAGAAATTTCAGTACTTCGTCAGAAGAATCTTTGATGGATGGAAAGCAAACGAAAAGGGTTCGTCTGGAACAGTCTATTGCACGAGCAGTATTAATAACATTCAATCAATACATTGATGATTAACCCGAAATGGGTCATTCCAGAAATGTGGAATCGCAATGTCGTCAAGCCATCAACTCAACGACACGTGAGATGTAAGATTGGCTCATTGACTTTGCAGAAAGGAAAAGGCACCCCAGTCGGTGGAATTATCGAATGACTATTTCCGCATCAACTCGGCTGAAATATTAGCCAGGGACGTGCCGTCCCACGCGACAACGTTGCTATTAAGAAAAGTGCAGAGTTCTTAAATCAAAGCAGAAGTGGCATTTTAAAAGGCGCCCTGCTTTTAAGCAGAGCATGAAGTAAACGGATTATTCAAATGTGATCCATCATTTGATGAGGATAAGTCTACAACTCACAATGCTTTTCGGAAATAAAACATTACAAGGCTGGTTGGGTAAAAAGGGATTGAGGAGAATTGGATGTGAAGTGGCATTCTTCAGGACACCATGTCAGAAGTTAACAAGAGAACAACTAGTGCGGGACGGTTTAATAAATAATAACAAAAATTGATTTTGGGCAGATGCCATTTCAATGTTTTAAAGGGAATATACAACATTTGCAAACATCCAAAAATATAACTACAAAGTTTTTACGAACTACCTTACTAGGATGTTGGTAAATGACAGTCTAAAGCATCCTGTAAAATTATGGCACCTGGTGTGAAGTCATTCTAAAAAAATGGTATTTTTCTAAACATTTCCAACGGTGGTCGGCCTACCACCGTCTGAAAAACCTAACTATTTTGCAACTACTGCTCCAAATTTACCTTTTTTTTCAGTCCAAATTTTGTTTGCTATTGGTTACATGTTCATGAACGGGTGCAGGGCAGCTAGACTGGTTCCCTTACCTTACAATTTTCCGGCATCTATAAATTGATCCATTTCATCTTTAGTGGAGTCAGGGAACCAGACTACTTGAACATTTTTGTTTTTCGTGGTTTTTCCAGCATTTTCGAGCACAAAACTTCAAACATGTCAGTGTAACAATATTTGATCTATTATACTAACCCCTCAAATACTTCATTTCTGAAAATCACCAGCAAAAGCCAATGATGTACATTCCTTTTAATGGGCATTACCAGTTCTTAACAATTGTTAAAAATATCAGTCAAATGGGCAGGGTACCAGTTGTCTTCTTTAGCTTGTGTCACATAAAAACTGGTGACTTAATTTCTTAATTGTTTTCGAATAGACGGTTTCCAATATTCAAACCGAATAGTGAAATTCAAATCGAATTTAAAAAAAATCCTGATGTTTATCCCGCCACTAAAAAACCTGTTGTGGCATAAAATATATTCCTTTCTCTCTGCCTTAAAAACAAAAACTCACATAGCTCTTGTATTTGACCTACTTGATACTTGTACTTGGTGGTTATCCTCTTCAGAACTCCTTGAGGAAGTCCAAGACCTTTTAAACTAAGGTACCTAAATAACTGCTGAAAATCCATAATTTAGCCAAAATTCTCAGAGGTTTTTGTGGGAAAAACCCAAAAACCTAACTTCATTCCATCTCACTGGGAAACTACTCAAATGTAAGGCCTTGTTGTCCCCTTTTAATAATTTGATACCACATTGATGTTGTGATGCTAATATGACGTGTATGAAGATTATCTTCAAGGGTATCTTCAAGGGAATATACAACATTTGCAAACATCAACAAACAAAACTACCAAATTATTATGGAATACCTTGCTGGACTTTTAGTGAATTCCAGTCTAAAGCATCCTTAAAATCATAGCACCTGGTGTGCTGTCATTTTCATGAAAAGTGGTATTTACATGTATGTATCAATTTCCAACGCTGGAAAAAAACAACTGTTTTTTTTTTCAAATACCGCCCCGTATTTACTTTGTCCGCCTTTTGTTTGAAATCGATTACACACCTTTGAGCAGGTACAAGCCAGCTAGACTGGTTCCCTAACCTTACAATTCCCCAACGTCTCTAAATTGCTCTGTTTCATCTTAAGTGCATTGCAGTATCGACGCTAAAAGTAATTACGTTTAAAATAAAGGAAAAAGGCACGGAGGGATTAGTATAAAATCATTTCACCGTGCCAGTGCTCAAACCCAGTATGGAAATATGTCTGTCCCACCAATTGGGAGAATATATAGTAGTAGAAAGCAGTAGAAACATTTATTTCAATGTTGCCATTTCCATATTGTAAAATGTTACAATGTCGTGTTAACTTAATATACAGAGCAAAATGCAATGAATTATGTAATGGTGTATAATAATGTACATGGAACAATACTAAAACAAATTTACGACAACATTTAGGTATAAGGTGAAGCGTCATCCTTTTGTACCCTAACCTATCAACAGACAAGTGGACATGACCGAGAAAATATTACTTAAGCCTAACCCTGCTGACGTCGGTGATGTCTTGATCTTTCCTGGAGACAGACGCCTCTAACCCTACCTACGTGATTAATCATCTGACTTCCTGACACGGTGACATTAGAAATAAGGACTATTAACCAGTTCATGCCAGGGGATGTATATACATGCAAAGGTTTTGCAGTATTCGGAACGGATGACGGATAAACAAGCAGGAAGCGAGGTCGGAAATATCTGTCAGCGATCCGCTCCCAGCGAGCGAGGCCAGAAATATGAGTGTGCTGCCCGAGGGTGATGGCTTCAACACGCCTGGCTTGAGGTCAAGTGAAAATAAATCCTGCGCCTTGTATCGTTTTTGTCAAAATAATCCTGGCGTGAACTGGTTAAAAGAGCATTAAAAAACATTAAATATGAGTCACATATTAATTTACAAATGCTACATTAAAAAGAAACGGTTTAACATTTACTTTGAACAGAGGCAAGTCTGTATTCACTACGCATGTGCCATGGCAACTCATTCCATAGTTAATAGGAACTGCTACATTTTACCACTAGGATAATATAAAAATAGTCTGTTGTTCTCTGACCTGAAATGGTATCTGGATTCTTTCCTAACACTATAACGAGATCCTGCAAATATCTTGGAGAAAGACTGCTAATGGCTTTGAATAAAAGGATTTTAAAATTGATCCTGTATAAACTGTTACAATAGTCCAGACGGCTGGTCACAAACGCATGAATTAACACTAAAAGCAGTCAAACAGACAACGTCGCCAGGCTAACAGCAAATCGTGCACAGCCTTCCGTAATTCCCTGTTGCGCAGGTAGTAAACGATTACATTTAGCCAGCCGTTGGACATCATGAGAGTGTCGGTCACACTGATTGCCCACAATTCCATCCTGACACTTTGCGCCGAAATTATCGGCAGCGTGGCGGCGTAAGGCAGCCAGGTCAGGATTAGCGCACCCGCTATGATGGCAACGGTTAGAGTCGATCGGATTTGCCGCTGTTCCCCTGGTAACGCCTGGTTCTCACGGGCTCCAGCCATCGAGATCTGTCGCAAGTGACGACGCGCGATGAGAAAAATGTGGACGTACATGAAGATTATAACGGCAAGTGAAAGAATAACGCCCACGAGGGAAGTGTACATTCGCCAGTCATTTCGAAACATGATCCAAATGCACAACTGTGGGTCATCTTTGAGGATTGCTTGGGGAGTGAAGATCCCAAAGATTAAGACACCCACTACGATAGTTGCCACCCAGGTGGCGGAAATCACGAGTTTAGCTCTGAGAACTGTTACAAGGGCTGGGTACCGCAGAGGCCGGCTGATAGCAACGTAACGATCTGCCGTCATTATCAGAAGAGAGAAAACTTGCAGGATCTGTAGCGACGCCTCTGTCACGCCTTTGAACGCGCAGAGAAATTGGCCGAATACCCACCGCCCCGCGATCAGCTCCTGGAGTCTGAGAACGAACGACAGGCCCGTGAAAAAATCGGCCATGGTGAGAGAGGCCATGAAGATCTTGGTGGTGGCTTGGATGCTGGTGACGCGACGCAGGACGAAAAGCATCAGCGGATTCAGGGACAAGTTCAGCGCAATCGCCACGGACATGAAGACGATGACAAACGTGGAGAATGCATTTGGGACATCTTCATCGTCAACTTGCGCTGTCATTGACTCGTTCTCGGTTTTGAGTTTGTGGCTTTCTGTATGTTCCATGTTTCAGTTAGATTCGAAGCACAACGTTACAATAAAATCAACTTTTTTTTTGACATTCAAGTCTTCTCAATTGTCTGTGAGTTCATCTGACTTTTCAAATAATTCCAGGACAATATATTGAACTACCGGTACGTTACTACAGTGTGCAGCAATAGCAGCTGTTTAAAGTTGGTGTTGCTGCAGAAATGCAAGTAGGCTTGTGGTCATTCCTTGTCCTGTTCTGCTTTGTCTGTTGCGTCTTCAGTGTCCAAGGACAGAAATTTCAGGACTGCGTTGGATGAATTGTTGATGGATGGAAAATAAATTCAAAAGGGTTCGGCCGGAGCAGGTCATTGCATTCGCAGTATTAATTACAGTCAATTAATAGAAAATGATTAATACAAAATGGGTCATTCAAGAAGTGTGGCATCGCAATGTCGTCAAGATTTCAGCACGACGAGACGTTGAATTTTAGGTTGACTTGACCGAGACGAATAGCATCCCCAATCGATGGAATTATCGAATGACAATTTCCGCATCGAATCAGCTTAAATATTAGCCAGGGACATGCAATATCTGTTGCCAGCATTGCAATTTAAAAAAGTGCGGAGTTCTTAAATTGAATCTTACGTGGCATCTTAAAAGGCTCCCAGCTTTTAGGTAGAGCATGAAGTAAATTGATTATTCTAACGTGATCCATCATTTGATTGTGGTAATTGGTACAAAATTATGAAAAACACGAAGAAACTGACAGAGTTTACACACATGTACATGTATGTATATGGGCAACTCCACGGTTAGTTTCTTTACATGTTAAGCAATGTAGCACCGCTCATTGGCTCCTATATCAACATGTGTGGCTATTACTTCTCCATTTTGGTACATTCCATAGGTATCTTACCAAGGCTTACATGTATAACGTAGCCATGTATAAAGCAAATTTATTGAGACACGTTTTGTGAGTTGTAATGGGACATGTAATCCTTGTTAGTTTAACCCTAACCTTCCCAAATCCTCCCAAATCCTCTTTGCGAGACGGAGGATTTTGCAGGATTGAGGTTATGACAAATAGGTGTGGCTGGATTTGGAAGTTGAACTGTGTCAAGGTCATAGGCCGGACCTTGTGTTGTTTAAGCACAGCCGTGCATAAATTTAGGCCTAGATTATACTTGAAATCCTCCAAGCAAAATGGCAAAATACGTTACAGCAGCCAACTTCTGATATGCCAAACGCCACAATGACTGATTCACGTGAGTCATATCAACAGTATTTGTGCGATATTGCTTGCCAAAACCTCATATTATTCAACTCTCCGGGTGTGTAGGCCGTGCACAGCCGCCCAGTTCAAAGTCAACACACGGTCCGCATCCACATACTTCTCAGACTTTGTGTGTACGTGTTCATCTTTTCAAACCGCGTGGACGAAAAATACCAGACAACAAAAGAGAACAATATCGTCCACGATTCCAAGAATACGTCCACGATTGGGGTCGTGTACAAAACCTATGGGAGTCTTCCTAAAAAGTTGAAGTACAAACAAAAGAGGGACAATAGGACATTCACGATCGACAGTGAACACACGTTTATGTGTTTGTACAAAACAAATGAGGAATTAGCTTGTTTAGACGTCACCCGGAGGCGAGTCGAAGCATGCTTGATGTTTAATCCGTCAGCCGTGCCTGTGTATCAAAACAGCCAGATCGTGTTAACAGGTCATTCAACGCGAACTGGTGAAAGTTACCACTGTGCCCACTTTTCTGATGGAATTGTCCATATTCTGATATTTGTTGTGTCTGGCACTGCTCACTCAGCCTTGGGTGCCATACACACAAAGTGTTTAACATACATGTACCATGGCTCACCTTCTTTCAGGTGTTAAAAATGCCATGGCCCACATCACAGCAGTCAAACAGACAACGTCGCCAGGCCAACAGCAAATCGTGCACAGCCTTCCGTAATTCCCTGTTGCGCAGGTAGTAAACGATTACATTAAGCCAGCCGTTGGACATCATGAGAGTGTCGGTCGCACTGATTGCCCACACTTCCACCCTGACACTTTGCGCAAAAATTATCGGCAGCGTGGCGGCATAAGGCAGCCAGGTCAGCATTAACGCACCCGTTATGATGGCAACAGTTAGAGTCGATCGGATCTGCCGCTGTTCCCTTGGTAAGGCTTGGTTCTCGTGAGCTTCAGCCATCGCAATCTGTCGCAAGTGACGACGCGCGATTAGAAAAATATGGATGTACATGAGGAGTATAACGGCAAGTGAAAGAATAAGGCCCACTAGGGAAGCATACATCCGCCAGTCAGTTTGATACATGTCCCAGACACACAACTGCGGGTCATCTTTGACGATTGTTTGCGGAGTGAAAATCCCAAAGGTTAAGACACCCACTACGATAGTTGCCAGCCAGGTGGCGGAAATCACGAGTTTAGCTCTGAGAACTGTTACAAGGGCTGGGTACCGCAGAGGCCGGCTGATGGCGATGTAACGATCCGCCGTTAAAAGCAGAAGCGATAAAACTTGCATGGTCTTTAGCATTGTCTCTGTCACGCCTTCGAACGCGCAGAGAAAATCGCCGAGCAGCCACTGCCCAGCGATCAGCTCCTGGAGTCTGAGAAGGAACGACAGGCCCGTGAAAAGATCAGCCAGGGTGAGAGAGGCCATGAAGATCTTGGTGGTGGATTGGATGCTGGTGACGCGACGCAGGATGAAAAGCATCAGAGGATTCAGGGACAAGTTCAGCGCAATCGCAACGGACATGAAGACGATGACAAACGTGGAGAATGCATTTGGGACGTCTTCATCATCGCCTTGCGCTGTCATTGAATCGTTCTCGGTTTTGAGTTCGTGACTTACTCTTCGTTCCATGTTTCAGTTATATTTGAAACACGACGTTATAAAAAAAATCAACATTTGTTTCTGACATTCAAGTCTTTCCAATTGTCTGCGAGTTCATCCGACTTTTCAAATAATTCCAGGACAGCATATTGATCTACGTTACTATAGTGTGTTGTCAACGACAACTGTTAAAAGTTGGTGTTCCTGTAGCTACAAAAATTGGCTGAACAGCCAGTAGTTAGTGCCTTTGTTGGTCTTGTCATTCCCTGCCCCGTTCTGCTTTGTCTGTCGCGGCTTCAGTTTCCCAAGGACAGGCATTTCAGTACTGCTTTGGATGAATTTTTGATAGATGGAAAACAATGAGAAGATTTCAGCCGGAACGGTCCATCGCATTTGCAGTGTTAATTACAGTCAATCAATAGATAATGATTAATTCAAAATTGGTCATACAAAAGTATGGCATCGCAATGTCGTCAAGCTTTCAGCACAACGAGGCATTTTATTTTAAGATTGACTTTACAGAGACGAATCTAGAGGCACCCCAATTGATGGAATTATCGGATGACTATTTCTGCGTCAGGTCAGCTTAAATTTTAGCCAGGGAGATGCAGTCTCTGATGTCAGTGTTGCAATTAAAAAAGTACAGTTCTTAAATCGAATCTAACGTGGCATCTTAAAAGGCTCCAAGTCTTAGGTACAGCATGAAGTAAACGGATTATTCAAGTGTGATCCATCATTTGATTCTGGTAATTGGTACAACGTCATAAAAAGCACAACAAAATTTACATAGTTTTACGTACATGTATACGGGCAATTCCACGGTTGTTACATTTTAAGCAATACAGCTCTGCTCTTTGGGCTCCTTTATCAACGTGTGGGTATCAGTTCTCCATTATGGTACCATCACTACATCTTACCAGGACTTATACCACAGCCATAAATAAAATTATTTAGACCTGTTTTGTTAGTTGTAATAGGACACGTATATGTAATCTTGGTTGGTTAGGGTACCATTTGTCTTCTTTAGTTTGTGTCACAAAAAAAGTGAAGGCTTAATTTTTCTTATTTGTTTCGAACATCTGGTTTCCAAAATTCAAACCATATGGTGAAATTTTAATTCCACCATGAAAAAAAAAACTCTTGTGGAATAAAAAATGAACCTTTACTCTGCCTTAAAACAAAAAAATCACAATATATAGCTCTTGCAATGATAAACACGAGACCATACAAAATGAAAATGCTATGAAAATAACCGATTTCTGGATGATTTCGGTTTTTGGTACTTACATGTAGGTCATAGGCCTAGGTCTCTACTTATGGGGATAACAGTTATTAAACCCTTTCAGTGAGGTAATTACAGCCCAAGGAAACTCAAAAGTACATCAAAAATGTAACGTGAGAAACCATGGAATTGCCCATTTGCATTTTACATGTTAAAACAAGGTGCCAAAATAACTGCAGAAAATCCATAATTTTAGCCAATATAAACAGGGGTTTTTGACCAAGTTCATTTTATCTCACGGAGACACAGCTCGAATGTAAGGCCTTGCTGTCTCCTTTTAATAATTTGATACCACATTTGAGGTTGTGAAGCTTGTAGTTGCAACATGTATGAAGATTTCTTAAATTTACCACGTTCAGCTGCACCACTTTTTCTGTTGAATCGATCATAGGCTGATATTTGTTGTGTCTGGCACTGCTCACCATCCTTCAAGTGTTAAAAATGCCATGGCCCACATCACAGCAGTCAAACAGACAACGTCGCCAGGCCAACAGCAAATCGTGCACAGCCTTCCGTATTTCCCTGTTGCGCAGGTAGTAAACGATTACATTTAGCCAGCCGTTGGACATCATGAGAGTGTCGGTCACACCGATTGCCCACACTTCCACCCTGACGCTTTGCGCCGAAATTATCGGCAGCGTGATGGCGAAAGGCAGCCAGGTCAGCATTAAAGTTCCCGTTATGATGGCAACAGTTAGAGTTGATCGGATTTGCCGCTGTTCCCTTGGTAATGCTTGGTTCTCACGGGCTCCAGCCATCGAGATCTGTCGCAAGTGACGACGCGCGATTAGAAAAATATGGACGTACATGAGGAGTATAATGATTAGTGAAAGAATAAGGCCCACTAGGGAAGCATACATCCGCCAGTCAGTTTGATAGCTGGCCCAGACACACAACTGTGGGTCGTCTTTGAGGATTGTTTGTGGAGTGAAAATCCCAAAGGTTAAGACACCCACTACGATAGTTGCCACCCAGGTGGCGGAAATCACGAGTTTAGCTCTGAGAACTGTTACAAGGGATGGGTACCGCAGAGGCCGGCTGATGGCGATGTAACGATCCGCCGTCAAAAGCAGAAGAGAGAAAACTTGCAGCATCTGTAGTGTTGTCTCTGACACGCCTTTGAACGCGCAAAGAAAATCGCCGAGCAGCCACCGCCCCGCGATCAGCTCCTGGAGTCTGAGAAGGAACGACAGGCCCGTGAAAAAATCGGCCATGGTGAGAGAGGCCATGAAGATCTTGGTGGTAGCTTGGATGCTGGCGACACGACGGAGGACGAAAAGCATCAGAGGATTCAGGGACAAGTTCAGCGCGATTGCCACGGACATGAAGACGATGACAAACGTGGAGAACGCTTTAGGGACGTCTTCCTTATCAACTGGAGACGTCATAGATTCATTCTCATCACTGTGTTCATGGCTTTCTATACGTTCCATCTTTCATTTAGATTTGAAGCCCGATGTTTTGCAAAAAAATCCACATTTTTTTCTGACACTCAAGTCTTTCCAATTGTTTCCAAGTCCAGGAGAGTTTATTGATCTACGTTACTGCAGTGTGTTGTCAACGGCAACTGTTAAAAGTTGGTGTTGCTGTCGCAACTTATATTGGCAGAAAGGCCAGGAGTTGGTGCATATGTTGCTCTTGTCATTCCTTGACCTATTCTGCTTTGCCAGTCACGACTTCCATTCCCAAGGAAAGAAATTTCAATACTGTGTGGGGTGGATTTTGAGCGATACGAAGATAAAATGTGAGAAGGGTTCGACCAGAACAGTCCACTGAATTTGTAGGTTCAATCACAATCAATCAATAATGATAAATTCAAAATGGGTCATTCATGATTTTTTGAAAGTGGCTTGTTGACTTTGCAAAGACGAATATGTTCCTCATTCGGTTGAAGTACAGAACGTCAGTATCAAATCGGCTTAAATATTAGCCATGGACATAACCGGCCCTGACGCTAGCTTTGCAAATAGCAAGTGCAGAGTTCTTAAATCAAATTAGAAGTGACATTTTGAAAGTCTCCGGGCTTAAAAAGTAGTGCAGGAAGTAAACGGATTATTCAAATGTGATCCATCATGTGTTTCAGATAGTTCTGGAACTCACAAGTGCAATTTTTTTCATAAGTCTCGGTCTAGGTTTTGAGAAATGGTTGAAAAAGTCACAATTGTGGCACCTTTCCAGAAGCTAAAATAACAATATTTGAGAAAAAATATGTTTGAAACCGTGCAATTTATTTGGCTGTGTAACGTGCAAATGAGCAAACACATAGTTCATTTTTTGAAACCACTTAGTCTCACACTAATAATAATGTTAAGCGCTTACAATAATGAATAACTAAATGAATGACTAAAACTCAAAGATGAAGAAATCACGAAAGTTAAAAGAAAAATTTAGTGCAGTATACATGTTACATGTGTGGTCACAAATGTGTTCAAGTTTAACATTCAAATTCAAATTTTCAAACAAATTTAGTTGTGATACACTATAGACTTTGTTTACGAGTCGGCCATATTAAATTCAATGTGAGGTAACTCTTCATTTTTGGGACTTGCGAGTAGCAATGAAAGCAATGAAATAAAAGTTCAATACAAATTAATACCAGTCTGCCCTGATGAATAATTTAAAATTTGTGATTGAACGTACCTGATGTTTTAAGCCACATTTAAAAAAAAAATGAAAGTGAGGTTTGGAACGCACTCCAATCATAAAATAGTCTGACACCATCCCATTCAACAGTTCACAGCTTATGGAATAGATTCAGGGAACACAATCAAACATGGCTTCCTCCTGAATAAGATCTACAGTTCTGGTCTGACAGTATGAAAACAAATTTGGATAAAACATCTCCTGTTTTAAAGGGCTCATGAAGTGAATATTTCTTAGGAACATATTTTGTGCTACTTTCTAATCCTCTTAAGTGTATGGAAACTAATTGATATTCCTTTTTGGTTAATTTTGTTGAAAAGTGCACTTCTTTAAACATTTAAAACTTTCCAAGCTTTCTGGACAATTGAGGGCGCTGTTGTCGTGATGTCATTTCAGGGAGACACTGTTCATATTAGGTGTTTTTCTGTTGAAATAGTGAACCCCAAAAAATGCTCATTGAAAACATTTGTGAGAAAAGTTTGCTCATTGGCTTACTGCCATGAACTGACACAACAACGAATCACTAATGAAAAGAAAGTTTACGACAGCGAAATATCCAAAATTTTGGACAATTTTTGTGCATAAACTAATTGCAACATTGAGGTTTCTACCTGATATGACATCAGACTTTTGCTCATGAATATGGAAATTCGCATTAGCATACATGTACAAACCAAGAAGGCACCAAAATACCCTTGACAATGGCAAAATGAAAATTGAAAATAAGGTTTAAGGGACACAAAGGTGCATTTTCAAGGATTGCACTAAACAAAATTACATTTCATGGGCCGTTTAAAGTGCCTCATCCAGCCACAATATTTTTCAGACTTTTGTCTGAAATCTGACTTTTTGTTTGAGAGAAAGACATTATCAGTGTAGAAAGAAATGCATCTTTCAGCCCATTAATCCAATTTTCAGACTTTTGTTAAATTGACAATATCATTATCTGCTCATCCTGTTCGCAAGTTTTGGCCCCATGTTGCATCTCCAGCAGGGTGACCGTAAGGTCAGAGCCAAATTCTGCTAAATGCACATTAAAGATCTGTCAGATTTATCAAAAATCTGCCAAATTACCCAGACTTACTCGAAATACACTATAAACACTTAAAATCACATGCAGATTGGTAGTATTGCCTTACTTAAGATTCAAATTACATAATAAACATTCCGATTTACATAAAGATGTTGTGAAATTATTGGTAAATTTCGGGCAAAACGCGGATCCGGCCACGACGAAGTCCGTTTCCCAGTGAACCTCAGCACCTAGACCAGCCAACCTGTCCCATTATGCAAGGGTTTGTTTGAAAGGATTGAAGCTTTTTAAAACAAATGTACACTTTTTTGTTCAAATTTGCTGTTTTTCTGTCAATAACCATTTTTGCATAATTCCGCCAGAACTCTGCCAAAAAAAATCCATTCTGTCAAATTTTCTGTCGAACTCGTTTTTTTTTTTACAACAATTCTGTCAAAGTTAACCAAAAATCGGCTAAAACGGTTGCATCTTAGCGGTTTCCTCAGAAACCACAGCGCAGATGTCTCTGAAGAGTACAGTAACTGTACATTGATGGTTGCATGGTTACGTTGTCTGCATTGGACTTGTTATTTAAGAGCACACTGACTAGCTGTCTACGTGTCTTTTGTTCAATTGATAATTACAGCTACAGTTTGGCGTGTGTTTAACCCTAACCACCCCACCACTTCAAAATCAACTCTGCATGTTTGTTGGATTCTGTTGGAGTGAGGACTGCACTAGTAAACTGATTATGCTTTACACGGGGTCAGGCATACCACCATAATCAGAGTCCAACAGTTAGCAAGAATAATTATAATTTGGTGCTTATACAAATGTACAAAAAAATGGTACAGTCAGAAAAAAAATTGGTTAAATAGGAAATTTCAAAATAAGTCATTCTTACGTGGCATAATATTAAAGAACAAAGACTGGGCTTTCCAATAGTGTTTGTTTGATCTTATTTGCTTTCGTCAATTCAGAGATATAATCAATTTAGTGCGATACACCAAAATCGATTTTGTGCCACTTTTATGCATGGGCAGAGTTGTTTCGAGTACTGTGGCACAAACTCAATTTTTGTGTTCGGCAGAAAACTGGAGTTATCTCTGGATTGACAAAAGCAAATGAGATGAAACAAAAAGTATTGGAAAGCCTGGTCTTTTGTCTTTAATGTGATGCTCAAAACGACTTACTTATGTTGAGATTTAATATTGAAAAAAAAAATCGTTTTCGATTGTACCATTTTTTTTAGACAGGCTGTATGGCGCTTTATAAAGGTATCAAAGTGCTTCAAAATTATTACCCCTGTTCATCAGGTCATTAGACTAGTTTTTGCAACAGCTCGAGATCAGCGCATCCTGGTCTCTACCCTCACAGGTACCCATTTATACTCCTGGGTGGAGACAGGCAATTGTAGTAAAGTGTCTTGCCCAAGAACACAAGCACCATGTTCCCCATCAGGGTCCGAACTTACGTACCACGGTACGTGAGTTGAACACTGTAACCATTGGACCACAGCGCCCCACATATCACCCAAGGGGGGTATTTTAAGAGGCTGTTTGTGTTTTTACATTTAAAAAAAACAAACAGATTGCACTGAAGTGCCTAGATTTTATCGGTGATACAACCTGTAAATCGTTTTCTCTCCAAACTTTGTATTTTTATTTGAAGCAACAAAACTGTGCAAAATCTTAAGTACAGGCATGCAACTTTTCCTCGGATCAGCTGATTTCCTCGTTTTTCACTTCACACTCATGCCATTAAAAATTGAAAAACACTGTACAAAGTCTTGTAAAGATTGGAGTTTCCCAGGGTTTTTGTTTCTTCCAAGTTGCATACCTGTAAGTAGGATGCATAGCAGCTAACCTTTTTTTTTCCATTGGTTATCTAGTAGCATTTGTTATCGGCTGTGATGACGCAGCATTGCATGCACGCTGCTTTCATCTCACACATCGAGTATTGCGGATGGTCGTTGAAGTCGGCCCAAAGCCCGACGGCTTCCAGAATCACAAAATCGGCTTCGATCGGCCAATCGTTGGGCTGCCCAGTGTACCAGTTGCGGTAGCCGGCTCCCGCCACGCCATCCTCCGCACAAACCCATGAACCTTCTGCGTCGCTGTCGGTGCAGTCAATCCATAAACCAAACGTTATTTTGGAAGTTGCCATCGCGCGAACCATAAACGCGTTCTCTTCTGCCGAGCTGGGAACGGCCATTCGAGCGCCGAGGCCACCACAGAACGAACGGGCATCACTCCACGTCATTTTCGTCTCGGTCACCATGTAGCAAGACCGGTTCCATTCCGCCCATCCTTTTGGGCAGACGTCCATCGCCCCAACCTGCCCAAGTGTCAGTGACAGCAGAGCTGTTGCAACGAACACTTTCGCGTTTCCAAAGCTCATGATCCGTGATACAGATTTAATGATACCAAAATCTTTTGTCGAGTAGCCGTGAATTTATTGCTTTTTTACAACTGTGCAATGTCTTATTTATAACTGGTTTATGCTTGCTTTTCTGATTACATACATGTAGCAAAATTGAAGCACTCTTGCAGCAAATATTTTGATGAAATGCTGAAGACGGTTAAACTGAGTCCAGTTTTATGTCATTGCTGCAGCGCTAATATTGCTCAGGGGACCAGTTAAGAGCAGTGTCTCATAAAGGTTCCCTGTTATTGGCAAATTTTACTGGTTTGGCAAAAAAAAAAATCGATTTTTTTTTTTTATTTTTTTATTTTTTTTTTTAATTTCCCCCATCCCCTCCCCTTTACTTGCTGTTTGGTTATAAGCGCTGCTATGAAATTCTGTCCGTTGAAAACTTTGCTTCACTGATGCAGAATTAATGTGTTTGTTGTTGTTTTCTGTGCTGTGGTAGTTCCAGTCCTTAATGAGCCTCTTGTCAATGGGTGCAGTGAAGCTCACTTAAAATGGCTGCTGTCACTCAAAGGCAAAATTGATTAAGTTCTATCCAGAATGTTTTGTTAACTCACATCTCGTAGTGAAAATCACGACCATGGTTTCCATGGAAATCGTGTTGATTAGGTACACGTTCAGAGTATTGGACATGATGCCAGCTGAAAGACAAAAGATGAAAAACCAGAAAGAAGTGAACACAATGCAGTATGGGTCATTCCACCGGGTTGGGAAGCAGTGCATGTTACATCCATATATTTGGTTGTATAACACCTCACCCACAGATTCTGTGTCTTGATTGGCCGAGAGCGAGTCACATGTTACTTTCTAATTTTGCTATCTTTCTGTGCACGGCCAAAAGTACTATGCGCATAGCAACCAAAGTACTATACCATTAGCAACCAAAGTACTATTTCCACGGCGCGGTATTTGTGTGCAAATGCATGCTGGTGTGCGCGTTGCACGTTGTGCGTAGCGCGTATTATCCAAAGAGAGCGCGCCGCAGACTTGGGTTCAAACATTTCGTGAAGGGGTAGGTTTTTAAGAGAGAAATACATTTTCCACCAATTTTGTATTGAAATTGAAGTTTATTTCAACTGTGTTCAGATTTAGATAATTAAAAATATTAAAATCAAGCAGAATCTGTGGGTGAAGTGTTATAAAACAAATATTGAATGCTTTATCTCGTGGTGAAGTAAAACTAGCCTCCCTCGGTGATCCATGGACCATTCTATTTTCCCTTGGCTTCGCCTCGGGAAAATAGAATGGTCCATGGATCACCGGGGAGGCTAGTTTTACTACACCGCTCGAAGCATTCAATATTTGTATATTATACAACACCTGAATAAATCACCGTCATCTGATTGGTGGATCGTTGATCACATGCCATTGAATTATTCGTACCAACGCACGGCTCGCGCGTGGCGCAATGGAAGTTCTATTGCACGGTGAATAGAACTTCCATTGCACGGTGTCACTGCTGCTGGTAGTGGCGCTGTTTTAAATCGAGATAAATTGAATAGGATTGTTCTCAACCTGTTGAGCAGTTTGCATTAATACAACATGATAAACAGTTTTTAACCTGAAAAAAATTGGCTATTAAAAGTCAACCAATCAGATGGCAAGGATTTAATATAAAACAAATAATAAATGTTTCACATTCGTGCAATGGAAAGAATAATTTCATTCAGTGACAGATGAAATGTTCCATTCCACTCGGTTTCGCCTCGTGGAGTGGAACATTTCATCTGCCACCTCATGAAATTATTCTTACCATTGCACTCTCAAACATTCATTATTTGTATAATATTATTAAAAGTATCAATGCTTTCTAAACAATTGCTCAACATAATATTTGTCTTAGGGTGTTTCAAGTCTCTAGAAAGTTTGAAATCATTTGAATGCACTTTGACAAAAATATGAGCAAAAGTGTATTAATTTGGACGTAACATTGACACCGTGTCAATGTTACATCAAAATATTCTTTTTTGCTATTTTTTACACGTATGTAAAATATTACCCAAACTGGCATCGCATATTTATAACTGGACGCCTAATGCCCTGAGAAAAGCTTTTGTTTTGCTATAGTCAGGGCTCAAATATAGCAGAAACAATCAAGTGTGGATGTAACAGTGTCAAAATCACTCAATGGAAGTGTGACATTTGGGTTTTACACCGTGTCAATGTTACGTCCACACAACCAAGCTATCATTTCTGCTCCATTTTATACCTGATACCGTAACAAAAGCTTTTGTTATTGTGTTGCATATGTATAGTAAGAAGTACGTAAAGTGAATTTGGGTAACGTTTCACAGAATTTTAAAAAGGTACAAATGTCATATTTGGACATAACATTGACACGGTGTCAATGTTACGTCCAAAATGACATTTTTTTGCTCATATTTTTGGCAAAATACGTTGAAATGATCTCAAACTTTCTGCAGTAGTAAAACACCCAACAACAAACATTATGTAGAGCAAGTACAAGCAAGGCATTCATGCTTTTCTTAATGTGGACATATGTCACACATTGTTCCCCAACCTGGTGGAATGAGCCATATACATGTACATCATATCTTTTAGCATTTTACTGCTAGTAGATTTGGCAACTTTATTGCATCTGTTATAAGATGGAATTTTGCGTCAGGTGATATAAATCAAATTAGGTTTTTGCCCTTCACCGACGTTTTATTGCATCTGGTTACCATGCTGAAAGTGCAGGGTACTACGGTAACAGTTCATGGAGAATATTAGTCATAATTTATTAAGCGCACGTATCCACCAGTATTGTTGCTCAAGCCGCTGCATCATTATTACCCTGCTCACTGGGCCATGAAACATTCCAAATACCATCTCAGCTCCCTGGGGAGTATACATGTACAGCTCAATGCTGCCATTTTGGCGCAAGGCAGCTAAAACCAACCACAATAACCATCTCTGCCCTCACAGGTACCCATTTATTCCTGGGTGGGGAGAAGCAATGAGTGACAAAGTGCCTTGCCCAAGGGCACACGCACCATAACCCCAGGCTGGACTCCAACCCACAACCTGCGGAATTACCCACAGACCATGAATTCAATGCTCCAGACCACGAGGCCATGGCACTCCACAAATAATGTCTCGAGAAATTACCTAATTTGAGTTCCTTGACATTTTTCCGTTAATGTCTAGATGTACAGAACGATGTTTCAACACTAAAGCAAAACAAAAATAATATTGAAAACCATTTTCGGGAGGGGGGTTGGAACAATTTTTTAACATAATTTCTTTCTTTTTTTCAAAAACTTAAAAAGTTTTAGTCATTTTTACCAAATCATATTCTTGGTTTGTTCCTATTTTTGAACATGTTGTAGCGATTAGCAATTTTGATAAGCCAATGTCCATATGTTTCAAAAATATTCTCAAATTTTTGGCATAACTAATTCTAAAATGAGCTAATTTTTTATTCATAATGTAATACTATGACATGGATCTCTGGTCTTTCGAAAGTGGCACATGTCCGATAGCACACCATGGATTGTTCTTCGTAAATCTCGATTCCGCAAATAGTAGATGATGACGTTTAACCAACTGTTGGACATCAGTAGAACATTCGGCAAAATGATGGCAAAGAAAATGTTGTCGTACTCCAAAAAGTTCTTTGAGGCTAATATTCGTAGCAGTATTGCAGAGGGAACCCAAGTGATTATTAGGGTACTAGTTATGATAACGATGGTTGTGGTCGACCTGAGGTTGATGCGGTGAAGTGTCCGACGTCCATCTTGGTCGCTTGATATCTCGGCCGCGATTTGCCGGCTGTGACGGCGCGCAATCAGCAAAACATGCGCATAGATGACGAATATTGTCACCAAGGCGATTGCAATTACGAGAATTGCGACGTAGGCTCGCCAGTCGCTGTACGTCCTCCGAACGCAGAAGCGCGGGGTATCCTGCAAGACAATCTTGTGGTCGTATATCCCAAAGAGCAGAATGCAGCTAATGAAAGCTGTAGTCCAAGTGACGCAGGCTGCAAGTTTGGCTCTGAAAATGGTCATCATTCGCGGGTAGCGCAGCGGCAACAAAATGGCGATGTAGCGGTCCAGAGTCAAAAGTAGTAAGGAGAAAATCCCCAGCGCGTGAAACGTGTTGACCATCACGCCTGAAACCCTGCAGAGGACATCTCCGAGCAGCCACTCCGCGGCGTAGAGTTCCGGGAGTTTGAAGACCCAAAAGATGCCGTTGCAAAAATCCGACAGCGTGAGCGACGCCATGAAGATTTTTGTTGTAGTCTGGATGCTGGCGACGCGACGAAGCGTCAAAAGCATCAACGGATTCAGAAGAAAGCTTGCCACAACTGCAAGCGTCGCAAAGGTGATGACGAAAACTTGGAATGGAGTTTGCGAGATTCCATAGTCCGAGCTATTCCCAGTCGATACGGTTGCAGTATTTAGAACTTCCAGAAAGGGTGTAGTTTCCATAGTTTCTGGTGTGTTTCCGCATGCACCAACACCACATAAAGGATAACAGATATTCCTCCAGTTGCTGTGCTCAGTGTCCTAACGTCTCAAGCTTTTATCGTCATGTCTGAAAAAAAAATTGGCTCTCCTCGCTCCTGAGAAATGTCAAGACTTGAACTTCGACCGATTCATTGATGGAACACCAAATCACAAACCCACGACATTATCAAAAAAATGGATTGTTCACTTTTTAGAACACAATTTGTCGTAATTTTGCGCAAATACTGGTGTGCCACTGCAGTGCACTTTTCTTGTACTGCACCATCAACCAATCACGAAACGTCTGTGCACAAGAACTGCCCACTTATGTAAAGACTCGACTCCCCCAAAACATTCACAATTGATTGATAACTTCCTCCGCCACACAAAAGTGAGCAGTACAATTAGATAAGTGCTCTCTCAAACCAGCACCATTCAACCGCGAAACCTGATCGTCCAAAAGACACACCGACAATACTGGCACAACTTTGACCTACATTTTCCTGAAAACATCTGCTGTGCGTGTGCAACTGCACGTCAGCAAATTGTATCAGTTTAAATGAACCCTCTTCCATCCTCGAAAAGCTTGTGGTCAGGCCTGTCCGTTCAGCTTTTACCAGCGCGCTTCGATTATTTCCTCGACAGAGGGACGCAATTTCCTGGGACCATCCTGTACTTCGTTTCCCCTTGACGATAGGTCAAATAGTTAATTACGTGTCGTACAAAACATCTCTGCAATTACAGTTTATGCATCAATGGTTCAAGGCAAGTTGTGAATTAACTCCAAGCAAACAAGCGGTTATGTTAAACAAAAACTGTAATTTGGAGTCAAAATTGTAATAGATTTAACAAACGATTGTGTTAGTGTTTGGGATTTACAATCAAATGGTCAGGGGTTTGCAGCTGCTTCCAGCTGCTGGCCACATATGTTGTGTCCTTGGGCAAGCTACTTTATCTCAACCTGCGTGCCTCTCCATGATCAGAAATATATATCGGCATTATCCGTTTCTATGGTCCCCGTTTGTGGAACACCATTAAAAACGAAATCAGAACAATGACGTCCGTGGGCTGTTTTAAATCCTCGTACAAAAAGGAGCTCCTATCACAATATGTAACATAGCTCTCCCTCGTCAGCCACTCTCCATAGCCACATCTCTTCTTTACATACAATTCATCGTCTCTTTTATCTTATCCTCATCGCAACTATTCAATTTGTCTCGGTTTTTAGTGTCTCGTCTCGTGTTTTGTTTTGTTTTGTCTTGTCTTTAGTTTCCCTTTGACTGTTTTCGTGTTTGTTCCTATTGCCTGTGTAAACTGTCCTGTATTGTCCGCTTATGTGTAATGCTGTTCTCTACAAGCTCCGGTTTATATGAACAGCCCCATACTCTTCACCCTAATTTAACATATCTAGTCGTTATACTACATTGTTGTATTATTATTTATTTACTGTATCTAATTACCTTTTTTTAATTTAAAAACTTAGTTTGACTTATTTGTGGAAAGTATGGAAATAAATGTTTCCTTGGAATTGAATTGAATTAGCTGGGGAGTAACCTGCGATGGACTAGCATCCCATCTAGGGGTAATAAAAATATTCTCAGTCATGCCATGAAAAACGAAGATAAACGCCAGCCTGGTGAACCATTATTGGGTCCAACAGACGATAAATAGTTGCATTTCCAGAGTATGAAACAGCACCGCCACTTTAAATTTGCACAGTCGTTCGTTGTACCCAGAATTGTTTTCACAGTGTGATCACCTACATTCATTTACTGCAGTACTACTTCCTCATCCAGACAGCACTTAAAGCCTGCTAATAAATCATTGCTTATCGTGCTTTCAAGATACATTTTTTTTTACAAACTTTTTGCAACTCTCGGTTGCATGATGAATTTAGGGGGATATACAACATTTGCTTTTGCTGTAATTTTCAGAAATAGATGGATTTGGGGGGTTAGTATTTTATATCAAATATTGTTACCCAGACTTGCTTGAAGTTTTGTGTTCATAGATGCTGGCAATTAAGAAAAAATATTTTCTTGTAGTCTGGTTCCCTAACCCCACTTAAGATGAAACGGAACAATTTATAGACGTCTGGGAATTGTAGGGTCAGGAACCAGTCTAGCTGGCTTGTACCCATTCATAGGTGTGTAATCGATTGCAAACAAATGCGCACTAACTACATATGATAAGTTAGGAGCATTACTTGAAAAAAAAATTCCAACGCTGGTCGGCTGACCAGCGTTGGCAATTGATACAAAAATACAATTTTCTTGAAAATATCAACACACCAGGTGCCATGATTTTACAGGATGCTTTAGACTTTCATTCACTAAAACTAAAAAGTCCAGTAAGGTATTTTGTGATAGTTTGGTAGTTTAGTTTTTTGATGTTTGCAAATGTTGTATATTCCCTTTAATCTAAAAACAAATAATGTCCTATTTTATGGCTAATAGGTAATAATTGCAAATTCTAGTCATTTACAATTTCTGCTGATCGTTGGAGAAACATTTGGGATTCACTATCTCTCTTTTAGTTGAAAGTAGAAAATAAAGAAACCAAAAACATTATCCACATGTTGGATATTTGCTTCATTAACCCTAACTCCCTACTTAGTTTTACTAAGTAGAAGACCAAATCTGTCAAAATCCATCACTGACTCTGCTTCACATAATGCTTCAGGACCAAATCCGTTGAAATCCACCACTGGTGCTGTTGGATTTTGATAGACTTGGTACACATGGCTTATCTGCTAAAATCCCCCAAAGGGGGGGGGGATTTTGATGTGAGTTAGTTAACAAGATTTTTGCTTTCATTTCAAAATATAATTTGTTATAGCTTGGAACTTTTTTTTTCTGGGAAATTTTGTTTTATCTTTTCTCTCTTTTAGTTCCTAGAAAATAATAAAGGGATTCATCAACTTTTTACCGCATTTACTCCATTTAACAGTTGTTTTCTTTTGTTTGAAATTATTATAATTTGATTCTTCCCTTGGAACTAAACTTGACACGATGATGTCGAAATAGTCTTTATACTTTGGACCGAGCGAATTTAGAAAGCCATCGTAATTGGGCAATTTGTCAAGATCTGCCTCAGCGAAAAACCTGCCGACGAAGGCGACGATCCAATTGATCAAGTGAAATGATCTCTATCGGGGAACAGGGTCTGAAGTGGTTTGGGGATTGAATGGTGAAAGAAGGTTAACGTAGGAGTGCTCCGAGATAAAGTCAAAATGCTTTACTTATTAGTTCCTGTACCGCCCCAAAGCGCCCTGCCTGTTTATTCCCCATACTGCCCCAAACTGCTCAGTACTATGTAAGGCCAAAAGAAAACTTGAGTTGCCCTCACATGAAAAATATCATGAGGGTCTGTTGGTCGGTCGTTTTTCTTTTTTGGTGGGGGCGTAGATAGTACACATGTAGGCCTTCCCTTTCTTCTAATTGACAAATAAATGGAAAGAATGGCCACTTGTCGATTACAATATCCCCTTGACTGGAGTAATTGCAGAATTGTACAGGAAACCACTTGAAATATTGAAGAAACTTGTAGAAATTAGACAATATACAGACAGTCAGTTTACAATTGCATTCCCTGAGCTCTTCAACAAATTCTGTTTAGTTTTGTATCAATACATTTTCAGCTTGTATGTTTTATTGCAATCATAAAACCTCCTTGTTTCCTTTTTGGGACATCTGCAAGCCTCTGAAAAAAAGGTTTTTGTTTTGGGCGCAAACAGATCCACTTTGTGAGCAGACTGGTTCCCGGTCCATACATTATTGATACTGATTGTGGGGCGGGAACCAGCCTATCCTACGCGAACAAAATTATTGTATGGCAGCCACTAATTCTATTATGTCACATAATAGTTCAATAAAAACATTGGCTGATTCTTTTGGTTGGAGGCCCCTTCAAAAGTGAATAACTTTTGTATCGCTTAAAAAATAGCAATTTAGAAAAGGAATCTCTTTTTTGGGATGAAACTCGAATAGTACAGGTAACGCAACGTTAGGAGTTTCGAGAAAATTACAAATGAAATTTGAGAGAAAACCCATGGAATTGTGAAGAGAATGAAGAAATAATGATTAACATTTGACTTGACTTGTGAGTACTATTTGTTATCAAGTAAGTTGTTTTTTTTAAATAATTTTTCAGGGTTATGGATGAAGTTGCCAAAGCAGACGAAGAACGTCTAAAAGATGAGGCTAGCAGTGACAAAGATCAGAGGGAGGAAGAGTCATCATTGTAAGAGCCAATTTTTTTCTCAGTTTTTTTAAATTTATGATTAAACTGAACTACCTGTATTATATACCATTGGCATTGCCTTAGATACTGAAAATGCAATATTTTTTTTATTCAATTGCAGTTTAAAAATTCTAAATATTTTTTTGTAGAATTTCCAACTACTTGAAGTATACAATTCAAGATGTGAATTTCTTAAGTGAAATTCACCTCACAAGAACCTGAAATGTTCAAGATGTGGAGAAGTAATTTTTAAGGGAAACTTCCAACAAATTGTGATGTTAAATGTTTCATATTTTTATTTTTTTTTTCATTAACAATGACATAGACAAAATCTTTTTGTTTTGGCACTTTAAAAACGTAAACGGCATCGTTTGCTTTTTGCGCATTTTGTTTGTTTCCAATAATAACACCACTCAAAATCCAAAGAAGAATGTTCAAAACCTAACCTGTTGAAGTTTCATCTCAGTGGATATTACACTTTTCGTGAAAATAGTGAAGAAAAAAAAACATGTCAACCTTTTGATCACGAAACACGATTTCGTCATTAGCACTTTTTACTTCCAAAACTCAGTCAATTGACTGATCATTTGAAATCACCAGCATTTCTTCATGTCTTTGGAAATCACCTACATTTTTTGATGTGTTCCAATAAAATGACAGCAAGCTAGACAGAGTAATTTCACAGGGTGTTTAGTACCAGTACGATCTTTAATCCAATTAAGCATTTTGGTTATAATTTGGTAGGTTACTTTTGGGATAAATTCAAAATTATCCTATATGCCTTTAACGTTAAAAAAGACTCTGATAGCATAAATTAACATCGTTTTGGTTTCCCTTTTTTTTTTGATACTTACAGACCACCACCAGAATCGTTGAAGGAAATCCTAGACTCCGCTTCAGCCTACATGGAAGTCATCTTTGCTGATGTCCAAGTTGGCGAATGCCTGACGCTGGATCCCACCAGCACTGGCTACCACCAGAGCCTATCCAGCGTGCTGACTTACCTGCTGGTATGGAGACTATACCTCAGGATATTCAAAGCTGCATCGGCTGAGGTGAGATTTGAGAATTGCTTACACCAAAATTCAGTATGAAAATCCTCCACCATCCTTAGCAGTTCCTTGCTTGGAGTAAAGTGTCTAGCTCATGGACACAAGAACTGCTATATCCTATTTAAAAAAAATTGAAGGAAAGAGACAGTGGACCTTTCTGACTTGTCAATCAAACAGTGCTGAAAAAAAGAGGAAAGTCTGCTCCAAAAGCCTCCAAGGTAATATGATGCCCATCTCTGGTTTCCTTGACATGAAATGACTGAGAGTATTTCTAATCCCCCTGGATGCCAGTCCATTGCAGGTTACTCCCCAGCTAATGCTGGCACCCCTTTAAACTCCTAGGTGGAGAGAGGGCAAGTTAGGGTAAAGTGGCTTGCTCAAGGACACAACACATGGCCAGCAGCTGGATTCGAACCCCTGACCCTCTGATCACGAGGACTGTCTAACTGTCTAAAGGATTGTTGATTAAGTGGCTTGCCCAAGGACACAACATATGGCCAGCAGCTGGATTCAAACCCCTGACCCTCTGATCATGAGTCACAAACCCTAACCACTAGGCCACACTCCTCCTATAACCAATCAGATTGAGACTTTTGGTCAGGTGACCACAATAGCTCAGTGGGTGGAGTTATGGCAGAGCTTTCTGATCTTGCATTGTTTAACCTTTGACCCCATCTGCAGGTCAGGGCCGAGTACGCCAATTATCTTCGTCAGATAGACGGTGTGTCCAGCCTAATGATGAACATTTTCAGGCTGATGCCCGACCCGCCGATGTTAAGTAGTACCAAGGGATCGACTTCAAGGAACATGTTCAGCATAGCTCCGACAATGAAAGCTAAAGGTACATGATTGTCAGTCATTGCAAGTCGATCATAACTTAGGCCAAAAAAAAAAATTAGTCAGTCTCTGGTCAGCTCCCGCGTCGATTTTAATCATGCGCGTCAATCCTTTTTTGTTCTCCAAAATTTTCCGCGGTAGCTCCAACAGAAGCCTCTATTGCCGCACCTCCTCAATTTTTTGTACCAAGGAGCACCAAGGAATGGGAAATTGCACCAAGGCAAATAATCGAGGGCACCAAGGCAAATTATGGAGGACACCAATGTACATGAGGACACCCAAAAAAAGCAAAATAGTACCCCACCTTGTCTGTACAATCCAAGCTTGAAAAAAAAAAAAAGCCGCGTCGCCGCATCAATTCCGGAACTTTGGTCTGACCAGAGACCGAGAATTTTTTTTTTTTGGCCTTATCTCAAGTCATCACAAGTCAATCACATGTCATCACTGTTCAATCACAAGTCTATTGCAAGACAGTCCTAAGTAAAATCATAGATCAATCTTAATAACAGATCTCAACCCATCAAACCCCTACGGCATGTATTGTTGGAATCTGTCAAGATGGGTACAGTACCCCTAAACTGACAGTCTTTTACATTGAATCAAAGTCAGAAATAAGTGTGTGCAGTTTCCCATATGGAGTTGGAATTTGCCAGGATGGGTATGGTTTGTAGTAAATCATGCTAGGGAGTCAAGGCAATAAAAAGTCAGTCAAAAGTCCATTTAGTCTCACAAGTCAGTCACAAGTCAATCACAACTCATCGCAAGTCAATCACAAGTCATTCATGTCAGTCACAAGTTGGTCACAAATCTCCACAGTCAGTCACAATTCAGGAGCAAGTCAATCACGAGTTATTCACCAGTGGAACAGCTCAATCATACATGTAAGTCAAACACATCTCAATCACTCTCATCGCCATTCATCCACAAGTTAGTCTCAACTCTATCACAAGCTGGTCGCAAGGCTTCACAAGTCAATCATTAGTCTGTCATTAGCCAATCACAAGTAATCAGAGGCCAATCCGAGCCAACCACATGTCATGTCATCAGTCAGAAACAAATCAGTCATAAGACAATCACAAGGCAATCACAAGATCGCAAGTCTTTACGAGTCAGTCACAAGTCAATCATATGCAACTTGAAGTAAAATCCTACGAATTCAATAGCGTCTCATCTCAAGTCAATCACAAGTCAATCACAAGTCTTTACAAGTCATGCACAAGTCTTCACAGTTCTTCACAAGTCAATCACAAGTCAATCACAGTCTTTACAAGTAAGTTAATCATAAGTCAATCACAAGTGGGTCACAAGTCGGTCACAAGTGGTCACAAGCCATCATAAGACCATCACAAGCCAATCTCAAGTCCATCACAAGTCAATCACAAGTCAGTCACAAGTCAATCACAGTCTTTACAAGTAAGTTAATCATAAGTCAATCACAAGTGGGTCACAAGTCGGTCATAAGTGGTCACAAGCCATCATAAGACCATCACAAGCCAATCTCAAGTCAGTCACAAGTCAATCACAAGTCAATCACAAGTCAATCACAGTCTTTACAAGTAAGTTAATCATAAAGCCAATCACAAGTTGGTCACAAGTCGGTCACAAGTGGTCACAAGCCATCATAAGACCATCACAAGCCAATCTCAAGTCAGTCACAAGTCAATCACAAGTCAATCACAGTCTTTACAAGTAAGTTAATCATAAGTCAATCACAAGTGGGTCACAAGTCGGTCATAAGTGGTCACAAGACATCATAAGACCATCACAAGCAAATCTCAAGTCAGTCACAAGTCAGTCACAAGTCAGTCACAAGTCAGTCACAAGTCAGTCACAAGTCAGTCACAAGTCAATCACAAGTCAATCACAAGTCAATCACAAGTCAATCACAAGTCAATCACAAGTATTCACAGTTCAGTCACAAGTTAACCATAAGTAAATCCTTTATCTGCGTCTGGTGCAGGTATGTCTCCCAGTCAAGAAGAGATACAGCACCAGGCCTGCACTCTGTACTACAGCATCTTGGAGGATCTACCAGCCATGGTCCGGCAATGGTGGACCAGCCAGGATAAGAAAGTGGCTCCCATCGTTGACAAGTAAGTAACGGTATCGTAGTCGAGGATGTGATGTGCATGTGATGTGATTGGGTGTGTATGTGTACATGTTCATCTTTTCAAACCGTGGACAAAAAATACCAGAGAACAAAAGAGTGCACAAAACCTCCGATAGTCTTCCTAAAAAGTTAGAGGACAAACAAAAGAGGGACAATAGGACGTCCACGATCGACGGTGAACACATGTTTGCAAATGTGTGCGTGTGATGTGCATGCCATGTGCATGTGATGTGGAAGTGAAGTGCACGTAATGTGATGTGATGTGTTGTGCTGTGCTGGGCATGTGATATTCATGTGCAGTGCATGTGATGTGCATGCGATGGATCACATGCACATCACAAGTCTGGCTTTATAAGATAGAATTTGTATCATGGAGATGTGAAGGATATATTGGGTTTTGCCCTTTGCCGAAACTTTCTTTGTAAACATTGTATACTCAGTTAGTCTGAGGGTTCCCAAAACAAATTCACAAGCTCACTCGAGTGGGACTTGAACCCACGACCTCCTGCGCAGACGTTTTACCACTCCACCACCGTGCTAACTGAGTTCTGCTGGCCTGTTCGAGACTAATGTTGTAGCGGATACCTCAACCAAACATTTTTTTATAAGATGAAATTTGCATTGGGAAGATGTCAATTATATAATGGGTTTTGCCCTTCGCCGAAATATTTTTTTATAAACACTGTATACTCAGTGTTGTAAGTGTTGGTGGGACTCGAACCCACAACCTCCTGCTTACTTGTGCAGACATCTTACCACTCCACCACCGAGCTTGTCGGTGTCGGCTGGCCGGTTCGAGTCTGATGTAGTAACGAGCACCTCCACCAACTGGTCCAAGAATGCCGAGGACACACTAAGCGTCCCAACAAGTTCATGCCATACTGCACACTACACCTATACCCTGGGACGGTATGCCAAATCTGTCTGCGCCTTTGGTGCGCAGTGGGCCAACTACATCCGGCCAATTACCAACGTGACTTCAAGTCTAAATGCCAGCTTGCCTGGACTCAAATGACTATGGCACATGTTGGAAACTATATACACAGAGAGAATTACAGCATGTCCCCCCAAAAAAGTGTCTGTCTGACTATATTTGAAACAACAACAAAACCATGAGGTCAATTTTGAAAATGTTTGGTTGTGCAGATACTCCAAAGCCTTTTCATTCAACCCCTACGACTTTCATTTAATTTCAATCACACATCACTACACATAATATCAATTGATCACAACAACATTTTTGGACACTGTGACCAAGTTCCTCGCCTTATTCAATTTCAGTGCTGTGTTATGTAAGCTGTGTAAAATCCTTCATGTTGTGAAAAGGGCTGCAGTTGAGATTGGAATCATTTGCCTGGCTATCAGTCATCATGGCAAGACCTCAGTTTAATGGTCAAGGGCAAATTATTCCAATCCCAAACCACATCAGCTTTTTTTTCTCAATACGCAGGATTTTACACAGCTTACATCACACAGCACTGAAATTGATTAGGGCATGGAACTTGGTCACCGTGTCCGAAAAATGTTGTTTTGCGCAAATGTTTATTGTGCAGTGATGTGTGACTGAAATTAAATGCAACTCATAGGGGTTGAGGCCAAGGCTTAGGGCACAAGCACAAGCTAGACAAGTAAAAAATTACAATATTGACCCATGGTTTCCTAGTTATTTTAAAAACAGTCAGACGAACACTTTTTGGGGACATACTGTAGAATCCGTAGCGCTGTGGGAGCTATTGTTTCAGTTCGTGATCCGAAACAAAATAATATTTGTTACGCATTATGAGTTTCTCTTTTATCCGATAAATACCGCAAGCAGGAAAATACAAGTCCAGAGAAACAAACGCGGGACTTTCCACATTTGTGTCTTATAAAAACAGGTCCCACGCTTAGCGTTGCAAGTGAAAATAGAACTACAAACATGCGGGGAAGTGTTCATACTTGAGTAAGTAGGAAACCGTAAGCAAAATACATGGCATGGCAAAAAATACTTTTAAAATGCTAAATAAAGAAAACATCTGTTGTTTTTAGTAAGTCACTGTTTATATTATTATATCGGTATGCAAATTAGTTTGGTGGTTTTGTTAAATTTGTCTAAAGAGTACACAGATACACTTGAGATTTGGCTCAGTTTTTAGAAACCTACTAGGTTTTTAAGTTTGTTGATTTTTTTTCTATAATTGCAAATAGAAAATGTCTCCTTCAAGGTTTATTTCTTAAATATACAGCTCTGCTCTGCACTGCGGAACTCACATGTTTGGGCGTTAAAACAAATGTGGACAAACATGTAGTTCTTGTAAATCTCCATCTTCATAGGTTCAGTCAGCAAAATATCCTGTCGGATACATAAACGCTAACTTGAGTTTGTCTATAGCAGTCACTATGTGGACTTGTGAACAAAAGATGTCCACATAATGCAGGTTGTGTTGACGTTATGTGTACTAAGCTATCCACATAACGTTTCGCCCTCTCTGGAAAACAGGGGTTTTTTTAGAGGCATTTTTGGGTTAGGTTTATCTGTGGCAAAATGAAGAGAAACACTAAAGGGAATCATAGAAAAAAAATTGGATTGAAAGAGTTTTCACAGTTGAAGTGAAGTTATTTTTTTGTACATGTACCGAGTTTTCTTAACTACTTGAAAACAAAGGAATGTCCTCACAGTGTATGTAAAACAAACATGGGTACGCACTGCATGTGGAAATAAGCTAGCGCCAAAAGTTGTATTAAAGATTACTGACATGTCCCTTGAATTCAGCTAGAGTTGCGCTGTTCACAGCAGCCGAGAAGAGTGCCAGTGCCTAACAGTTGACACGAAGATGTTTTTTTATACAGAATTCCTTTAAACACTATTGAAATATTTCTGATTACTCTTTTTATTCCTCTCTGTAATGTTCTATGTCTATTTAAAATATACAGACAAGAATCATGAATATAACGGAAAGGCACCATTCCGTATATCACGTCTACATGTATAAGAAGAAATTGCATTTAAAGCAAACTTTTCATTTAAATTGTTCCTTCATAGCTAAGAATTGAATTTTTGTTAAATCAAATTTTGATTGTACACATTTATTTGTACAAGGAACTAGACATTGCAGAGATACTCAACAAATCAAATACCCCAATCATTTCAAAAGTTGATGTAATACATGATTTTACAATAATTTTAATGCAAAACATTACATACATTTGTACAGAGGGCGTTATAAGCAAAATGACCACAAGCAAAATACTTGCTTGATTTGTTCAAAATTCCTGTTTGATTGTTCAACATGACAGCGTTGTTATCCTAGCGGGTATATAGTACAAAGCTTGATGAAATATTTTCTGGGTTACATGCCCACTACCAAGATCACACCTTACTTACTCTACGACTAAGATAACACGGATGACGGTGATGGGCACCTTATCTTGATGAGCTTGGGTTGCGGGTACACTGTATGTTCATGCGGGGAAATGTTTGCGCTGTACCGCCGTGTACAGATCCTCTCCAACCTGAAATCACACAAGAGCTACATCGGATTCGCTAATGTCATCGGAGAGCTCCTTAGACGATTCTACGCTGCGAGATTTCACCTTACTCGGCACAGTGTACAGATCTTCTCCAACCTGTACACGTGTGAGGGAGAAGTTTTCTTGCTCATGCCTCCTCTGTCTGTTACCTATCAAACCACTAGCACCTGGAGATGAAGGATCAGACCTTGTAGCCACCTGGCCTGGACGCCTTGCGGGTATCGCGTAGAGAACCGTGTCGACACGTGTGTGGGTGGGGCGCTGGCTGGACGAAGGGGCAGCATTCCGTCCACTTACATCCCCAGTTCCTCGTTGGAATGTGTGACTGCTGTATATATGGGAATCTGTACGTACCGGGACGGGGACAAAGCGTCTCAGAGTCGGGGTGGCTTGGTCGTTCTGATGCGGTCTGGGTTTTGGCTTACGACGATAGAAGCAGACACCAAGAAAGGTAGCTACGAGGAGCAGCAAGGCGAGGGAAGCACCAATAATCGCCCAGAGTGGCACGGGCTGCTGCGTATCGGGACCAGTGGTGATCTGCAGTGGGTGTGAGGTTGGAGTTGCATCGGTGCTTACTGGAGGCTGCGTCGACTTGCTCCTGCTGGTAGTCAAATTCTGGTTTGACTTTGAGGTGAAATTGTTCACGGTGAAGCTGGTCTGTGTGGACTTGGTCCTTGCATCCAGCAATAGCTGGTGCCAAGGACTCCGTTGCTCACAGTCTTGGGAATAAGAAACCTGGCATCTTATTTGACTTTGGTTGTCTGAAGCCAGGAGCGGAGAGATGATCAGTCGATTGGCTGAAGTTGTGAATCTGTCCGTGTCATTGATTGAAATAGTCTGGTTGCCTTCTCCCTTTATGAACCATCTGAATGTAGATGAGTCTGGAAGGGGGTCAACATCACAGCCAAACTCTCCTTCATCGCCCACCACCAGTTCTTGGTTTTGGGTGACTCTGGTAGATATGTTCAGGGGTGTTTGACAGACGGGTTGATGATCAGTCACATTGAGTATTGCAGTGTTGGAATATAGAAACTCTATACCATTGAATATGTAGCTGACGTACTGCCCACTGTCAGTTGATGTAGCATTGTCAATAACCAACGTGTAGTCTGTTCCATCTTTTGTGCTATTCAGATACACTGAATATTTCTCAAAATCAGATAGAATGACGACGTCTGAGCATCGTGCCAGTAATGTATAGTTATCGCTGCTAATTGGCTTCTGCTTCCAGTAAATTGTATCTTTTGAACAGTCAACCCTAAAGTTGATGCGACAAGTGAATCTTGCCGTCCCACCCTCACCCTCACTCTGGTAAAGGGGATTTAGGCTTAAATGCTCCGAACCCGATGCCGATGACACTTGCAAGAAAATGCAAAAACACAGTGCAAGACCGACTACAGCCATGTTGCCACCAACCCTTCTGAATGAGAAGTGAAACCCACTGCAGGTTGTAGATTTCTCTTTTCATGCAAGCTTTTCGAGATAAGGAAGTAATCATTTCAGATTTAAATCAAAGGTAGCCTTCCTACATGACCACATTCTTAGATTGATTACAGAAAATGCTACATTGAAAATAAAAGTGGCTCGTTGAGCAAACACATGGAGTGATGACATTGAGAAAAGATCACTTTTGGTTTTGAATATGTAAACACTATTGCATTTGTTTTCTTTATTATTATATGAGCTATCACGTGAGCGCAAGTGGAACGTGGAATAATGTAGTGCGTCTGTGTCCACATACCACGAGGCCGAAAGCCGAGTGGTAAGCTTTGTGGGACGCAAGACGCACCAGAGCGCGAGTGAGATAACAAATTTATCCTCAAGCAAACGTGACGCACAGTAAAGATGGAACACGCACTCGGTGCACAAACTTTTCAGCGTTTTTTCAGTACAAGTGTGTGCAGAAGGAATGGCACACGCATCTTGGAGTAGCGCAATACGCAGCGTGCGATACCGACTGTTTTTAGGTAGAATATCACACTGTTGTTGCTGTGGGTCGACCAATCAGGATTTTTCATGAATACACTTCAAAGTCCTCCAGCGCTGGTGACGAAGAGAACTAGAATCCATAGTCCTGTGGGAGCCACTTTTTCAAGGCAAAATTCGATACAAAATAATTTGTTTTTGCATTATGAGTTTCTCTTTTATCCGATAAATACCACAAGCAGTAAACACAAGTCCAGAAAAAAAACATTGGAGTTTCACCATTTGCGTTATATAAAAACAGGTCCCGTGCTTAGCGTTGCAAGTTAAAATAGTCTTATACAAACATGTGGGTGAGTGAACGTACTTGAGTAAGCAGGAAACCAAACTGTAAGCATAATAAATGGCACAAAAATAAATGATTTTAAAAGGCTGAAAATATCACTTGTATGCATTTTATTAGCAAATTCCTCCAAAGAGTACACAGAGACATTTGGCTCAAATAATAGGTTTTTAAGTTTGTTGATATTTTTTTCTATAATTGCAAATAGAAAATGCCTCTTTCAAGGTTTTTTTCTTTAACCCTAACTCCCTAGCATGATTTACTAGGAACCATACCCATCCTGGCAAATTCCAACACCATATGGGAAACTGAACACACATATTTCTGACTTTATATCTGGATTTGTCCGAACCAATGTAAAAGACTGTCGGTTTAGGGGTACTGTACCCATCCTGACAGATTCCAACAAAACATGCCGTTGGGGTTTGATGGGTTGAGTTCTGTTAGGGTTAATAAACAGCTCTGCTCAGCATCGTGGAAGTCAGATGTCTGGGTATTAAAACAAATGCGCACATAGTCCTTGTAAAATTTTGAAGAAAAAAAATGACATGCAAATCAATTTTTTGGATTTTTTTATACAGAAGTTCCTTTAAACACTATTGAAATATTCTGTTTCCTCTTTTTTTTTTCTCTTTGATGTTCTAAGTCTATTTAAAATATTCAGACAAAAATTATGAATATACTGAAAAGGCACCATTCCGTATATCACATCTGTAAGAGCAAATTTAAGAAATATTGCATTTAAAGCAAATGTCATTTAAATTGTTCCCTATTTGGATTTTTAAATCTAATTTTGATTATACACAGTCACAAGGAACTTGACATTGCAAAGTTACTCTATAAATCGAATTCCCAGATTATTTCAAAACTTGATGTAAAATACGTTTTACGATAATTGTCATGTGAAGCATTACATACATTTGTACAGAGGGTGTTACATTGAGCAAAATGTCCTACAAGCCAAATTCTTGCTTGATTTGTTCAAAATTCCTGTTTGATTATTAAATATAACAGCTTTGTAATCCTATAAAAAGTCCTAGTAGCACAATGTTTTATGAAATGTTTTCTGGATTATATTACCAAAATCGTGCTTCTTACTCTACGACTACGATAACGAGGATGACGGAGAAGGGGGAACGTTATCTCGATGAGGTTGGGTTGGAGGTCCATGTGTACCTTAAGTACGTACCTGAAAATGTTTGTCTGGTATCATGTACAGATCCTCCTCGACCTGAAATCGCACAAGAGCGACATCTGATTCGCTATCGTCATCGGAGAGCTCTTCAGAAGATTGAACTGATTGAACTTCACCAACCTGTGCAGGTGTGAGAGAAATTGCGTCTTGCCTCTGTCTGTTTGCTCTCAAACCACTTGTACCTGGAGATGAAGCATCAGACATTACAGCCATCTGGCCTGGGCGCGTTGCGGGCATCGTGTAGAGAACCCCGACAACTCGCGCGTGTATGGGACGATGGATGGATGAAGGGGCGGCATTCCGTCCACTTGCCTCCCCAGATGATTGGGCATCTGCACTGGCCAAGATGGGGGCAGAGCATCTCAAAGCTGGGGTGGCTTGGTCAGCCTGACGCGGTCTGGGTTGATGCTGACGACGATAGAAGCAGACACCGAGAATGGTAGCTACTAGAAGCAGCAAGGCGAGACTACCACCAATAATCGCCCAGAGTGCTATGGTCTGCTGTGTATCTGGACCAGAGGTGATCTGCAGTGGGTGCAGTGCTGGAGACTGCATCGACTTGCTTGTGCTGGTGGTCAAATTCTGGTGTGAAGTGAAATTGTTCAGAGTGAAGCTGGTCTGTGTGGACTTGGTCCTTGCATCCAGCAATAGCTGGTGCCAAGGACTCCAATGCTCACATTCTTGGGAATAAGAAACCTCGCATCTTATTTCACTTTGGTTATCTGACGCCAGGAGCGGAGAGATGATCAGTCGATCAACTGAAGTTGCAAATCTGTCATTGTTGTTGATTGAAATAGTCTGGCTACCTGCTTCCTTTATGAACCATCTGAATGTAGATGAGTCTGGAAGGGGGTCAACATCACACCCAAACTCTCCTTCATCACCCACCACCAGTTCTTGGCTTTGGGTGACTCTGGTAGATATGTTCAGGGGTGTTGGACAGATGGGTTGATGATCAGTCACATTGAGTATTGCGATGTTGGAAGGTTGAAACTTTGTACCATCAAATATAGAAATGATGAACTGCCCACTGTCAGCTGATGTAACATTGTTAATAACCAGCGTGTAGACTGTTGCATCTTTTGTGCTATTCAGATACACTGAATATTTCTCAAAATCAGATCGAATGACGACGTATGAGCAGCGGGCCAGTAGTGTATAGTTATCGCTGTCAATTGGCTTCCTCATCCAGTGAATTGTATATTGTTGACATTCAACCCTAAAATTGGTGCGACAAGTGAATGTTGCCGTCCCACCCTCACCCACACTCTGGTACAGGGGATTCAGGCTTAAAAACTCAGAATTCAATGCCGATGACACTTGCAGGAAAATGCACACACACAACGCAAGACCAAGTACAGCCATGTTGCCACCAACCCGTCTGAATGAGAAGTGAAACCCACTGCAGGTTGTCGATTTCTCTTTTCATGCAAGCTTTTCAAGAAAATCATTAAAGATTTAAATCAAAGGTAGCCTTCCTACATGACACATTCTTAGATTGATAATAGTAAATGCTACATTGAAAATAAAAGTGAATCGTTGAGCAAACACATGGAGAGATGACTTTGAGAAGGATAACTTTTGGTTCTGAATATGTAAACACTATTGCATTTATTTTCTTTATTATTATATGAGCTATCACGCGAGCGCAAGTGGAACGTGGAATAATGTAGTGCGTCTGTGTCCCACGTACCACGAGGCCAAAGGCCGAGTGGTAAGCTTTTTGGGACGCAAGACGCACCAGAGCGCGAGTGGGATAACAAATTTATCTTCAAGCAAACGTGACGCACAGTAAAGATGGAACATGCACATGGTACACAAACTTATCAGCGGTTATTCTAGTATTATTGTGTGCAGAAGGAATGGCGCACGCATCTTGGAGTGGCGCAGTATGCAGTGTGCGATACCGACTGTGATTAGGTAGAATATCACACTGTTTTTGCCATGGATCGACCAATCAGGATCTTTCATGAATAAATTTCAAAGGGCCCCCCAAATTGCGCTGGTGATGAAGAGAACTAGAATCCATAGTCCTGTGGGAGCCACTTTTTCAAGAGAAAACTCTGAATCATATTTTTTTTCGCATCACAAGTTTCTCTTTTATCCGATAAATACCACAAGCAGGAAACACACGTCCAGATAAAAAAAAACATTGGAGTTTCACCATTTGTGTAATGTAAAAACAGGTCCCGTGCTTCACGTTGAAAGTTCAACTTGTCTTATACAAACATGTGGGTGAGTGTACATACTTAAGTAATCAGGAAACTAAACTGTTAGCATAATAAATGGCACAAAAATACATGATTTTAAAAGGCCGAAAATATCACTTGTATGCATTTTTATTAGCAACTTCTTCCAAAGAGTACACAGAGACATTTGGCTCAAATAATAGGTTTTAAGTTTGTTGATATTTTTTCTATAATTGCAAATAGAAAATGCCTCTTTCAAGGTTTGTTTTCTTAAACCCTTACCCCCTGGCATGATTTACTAGGAACCATACCCATCCTGGCAAATTCCAACACCATATATGGGAAAATGCACACACATATTTCTGACTTTAAGTCTGTAGGTACTGTCAGTTTAGGGGTACTGTACCCATCCTGACAGATTCCAACAAAACATGCCGTTGGGGTTTGATGGGTTGAGTTCTGTTAGGGTAAATAAACAGCTCTGCATTGCAGAAGTCAGATGTCTGGGTATTAAAACAAATGCGGACATAGTCCTTGTAAAATTTTGGGAAAAAATGACATGCGAAGTGATTTTTGGGGTTTTTTTTATACAGAAGTTCCTTTAAACACTATTGAAATATTCTGATTACTCTTTTTTTCTCTTTGATGTTCTCAGTCTATTTAAAATATACAGACAAAAATTATGAATATACTGAAAAGGCACCATTCCGTATATCACATCTGTAAGAGCAAATTTAAGAAATTGCATTTAAAGCAAACTTTTCATTTAAATTGTTCCCTTAGCTAAGATTTGGACTTTTCAATCTAATTTTGATTATACACATTTACAAGGAACTTGACATTGCAGAGATCCTCTACAAATCAAATTCCCAGATTATTTCAAAACTTGATGTAATATATGTTTTTGTGATAATTTTTACGTGAAGCATTACATACATTTGTACAGAGGGCGTTACATTGAGCAAAATGACCTACAAGCCAAATTCTTGCTTGATTTGTTCAAAATTCCTGTTTGATTATTAAATATAACAGCTTTGTAATCCTATAAAAAGTACCGGTAGCACAATGTTTTATGAAATGTTTTCTGGATTATATTACCAAAATCATCTTTCTTACTCTACGACTACGATAACGAGGATGATGGAGAAGGGGGAATGTTATCTCGATGAGGTCGGGTTGGAGGTCCATGTGTACCGTGAGTTCATACCTGGAAATGTTTGTCTGGTACCATGTACAGATCCTCCCCGACCTGAAATCGCACAAGAGCGACATCTGATTCGCTATCGTCATCGGAGAGCTCTGTAGAAGATTGAACTGATTGAACTTCACCAATTTGTGCAGGTGTGAGAGAAATTCTGTCTTGCCCATCCCTCCTCTGTCTGTTTCCTCTCAAACCACTTGTACCTGGAGATGAAGCATCTGACATTACAGCCATCTGGCCTGCACCCGTTGCGGGCATCGTGAAGAGAACCCCGACGACACGCGCGTGGATGGGGCGATGGATGGATGAAGGGGTAGCATTCCGTCCACTTGCCTCCCCAGATGATTGGGCATCTGCACTTGCCAAGATGGGGGCAGAGCATCTTAGAGTTGGGGTGGCTTGGTCAGCCTGACGCGGTCTGGGTTTATGCTGACGACGATAGAAGCAGACACCAAGAAAGGTAGCTACTAGGAGCAGCAAGGCGAGGGTAGCACCAATAATCGCCCAGAGTGGCACGGGCTGCTGCGTATTGGGACCAGTGATGATCTGCAATTGGTGTAGGGTTGGAGTTGCGTCGGTGCTGGCTGGAAACTGCAATGACTTGCTTGTGCTGGTGGTCAAATTCTGGTATGAAGTGAAATTGTTCGCCGTGAAGCTGGTCTGTGTGGACTTGGTCCTTGCATCCAGCAATAGCTGGTGCCAAGGACTCCGTTGCTCACATTCTTGGGAATAAGAAACCTCGCATCTTATTTGACTTTGGTTGTCTGAAGCCAGGAGCGGAGAGATGATCAGTCGATTGGCTGAAGTTGTGATTCTGTCCGTGTCGTTGATGGAAATAGTCTGGTTGCCTGCTCCCTTTATGAACCATCTGAATGTAGATGAGTCTGGAAGGGGGTCAACATCACAGCCAAACTCTCCTTCATCGCCCACCACCAGTTCTTGGCTTTGGATGACTCTGGTAGATATGTTCAGGGGTGTTGGACAGATGGGTTGATGACCAGTCACATTGAGTATTGCAATGTTGGAATGTAGAACATTTTCACCGTCAAATGTATAGCTGAGGTACTGCCCACTGTCAGCTGATGTAACATTGTTAATAACCAACGTGTAGACTGTTGCATCTTTTGTGCTATTCAGATACACTGAATATTTCTCAAAATCAGATAGAATGACAACAGAACAACGTGCCAGTAATGTAAAGGTATCGCTGCCAATTGGCTTCCTCATCCAGTGAATTGTATATTGTTGACATTCAACCCTAAAGTTGATGCGACAAGTGAATGTTGCCGTCCCACCCTCACCCACACTCTGGTACAGGGGATTCAGGCTGAAATGCTCTGAACCCGATGCATATGACACTTGCAAGAAAATGCACACACACAACGCAAGACCAACTACAGCCATTGTTGCCACCAACCCGTCCGAATGACAAATGAATACATTTATTTTTTCATGCAAGCTTATCCAGATAAGGAAGCAATCATTTATAAGAGTTCAGTCAGATGTTGCCTTTCTGAATAACAGCAAGGTGAGTCAAAAAGAAAGTGACATAGAAAGTGACAAAAATATGTAAAACCAGAGAGATTCGCGTTTGTTGAATACAAAAGCAGGGTGATTTGACCCGCAACTATTTCATTGGACATTGCCCGGTTGAGTTATGAATATTTCCGTGTCAGAACAAAACAAAAAGAATCAAGAAATTTAGCCTTTCCCCCAAAAACCCTTTCGTTTCAGTTTTGGGAATAAAAACATCTTTTTGTGTTTGATAAATTTCAGTATCGATTTGATAAACAGATACACGCTATTTCTGGTTTGATGAAGTCACCAGTTAAAATGTGCATATTCACGATTGATTTAAGTCAGACTGGAGATATCTCTCAGGAACCCAAGACGTGTTAAAGATAGATTTAGAAATATTCTCAGGCAAAAAACATGTGTATTTGGGATTCCGAAACAACTTCCCTCAGAGTTTTTGAATACATGAACTCATTTGACTATGTATGTGAAATGTGACACATATAAACGTCACATTGGGCAATACAGCTTGGAATAAGTGTGCAACACTGACAAATGGGCCCCATAGGCATGGACATGTAACCGTTGTATTCAAATAGGTATCGGCTATTTATTGTATACAAGGGGGTCAACACCACAGCCACATCTCCTTCATCGCCCACCACCAGTTCTTGGCTTTGGGTGACTCTGGTAGATATGTTCAGGGGTGTTTGACAGATGGGTTGATGACCAGTCACATGGAGTATAGCGATGCTAGAATGTAGCAAATCTGTTCTATATGAAACTAGGGCAAAGAGCAAAATGAATTCATACATGTACATACAAACATGAACTCGCTGAGTACAAAGCATTTTATCATACACTGTTGATTAAATGAAGTACGTAACGTGGACAGAAATTTGTGACAAATTTATGTCCATGTTACGTACGTAATCTGAATATAATACCGTGTGACGTCTTAAATACACAGTAGATTGTCTTGGTTTTTACAGGTAACAATGATGTAGGGATAAGAATGAAAAGGGGAAAAAATGGATAAATACATTTGTGGTAATTATATCTTTCTCTCAATATTACCCAACTTACTGTCCATGTTCCGAATGTAACATTGTGAACATACACATCTTGTACAATTTGCCTTGAAATTCTTAAAGTCTTGGTGAGCACAATCTTCAACAAGCGGAACAGAGGACAAACAACTTGATATTATTATCCTGCTCCATTTCCCAATGCCATGTCACACTTTTGTACCCCTTGAGCGTGGAAAGACCCATGTGTGGGCATCTGCACTTCCTAAGCGTCTTAGAGTCAGGGCGGCTTGGTCAGCCTGTCGCGGTCTGGGTTTATGCTGACGACGATAGAAGCAGACACCAAAAAAGGTAGCTACCAGGAGCAGCAAGGCGAGTGTACCACCAATAATCGCCCAGAGTAGCACGGACTGCTGCATATCGGGGCCAGTGGTGATCTGCAATGGGTGTGGGGTTGGAGTTGCATCGGTGCTGGCTGGAGGCTGCGTCGACTTGCTGGTACTGGTTGTCAAATTCTGGTTGGAAGTGAAATTGTTTGCCGTGAAGCTGGTCTGTGTGGACTTGGTCCTTGAATACAGGAATAACTTGTACCAAGGACTCCATTGCTCACATTCTTGGGAATAAGAAACCTCGCATCTTATTTGACTTTGGTTGTCTGAAGCCAGGAGCGGAAAGATGATCAGTCGATTGGCTGAAGTTGCGTATCTGTCCGTGTCATTGATTGAAATAGTCTGGTTACCTACTCCCTTTATGAACCATCTGAGCGTATATGAGTCGGGAAGGGGGTCAACATCACAGCCAAACTCTCCTTTATCGCCCACCACCAGTTCTTGGCTTTGGGTGACTCTGGTAGATATGTTCAGGGGTGTTTGACAGATGGGTTGATGACCGGTCACATTGAGTATTGCAATATTGGAAAATAGAAGATTTGCACCGTCGAATATATAGCTGACGTACTGCCCACTGTCAGCTGATGTAGCATTGTTAATAACCAATGTGTAGACTGTTGCATCTTTTATGCTATTCAGATACACTGAATATTTCTCAAAATCAGATAGAATGACGACGTCTGAGCAGTGGGCCAGTAATGCATAGGTATCGCTGCCAATTGGCTTTCTCATCCAGTGAATTGTATATTGTTGACATTCAACCCTAAAGTTGATGCGACAAGTGAATCTTGCCGTCCCACCCTCACTCACACTCTGGTACTGGGGATTCAGGCTTAAATGGCCCGAACCTGAAGCCGATGAAACCTGCAGGAAAATGCACACACACAACGCAAGACCGACTACAGCCATTGTTGCCACCAACCCGTCCGAATGATAAATGAATAAATTAATTTTTTCATGCAAGCTTATCCAGATAAAAAAGCAATCATTTATAAGAGTACAGTCAGATGTTGCCTTTCTGAATGACATCAAGGTGAGTCAAAAAGAAAGTGACAAAGACAGAAAGAAAAATATGTAAAACTAGAGAGATTTGCGTTTGTTGAATACAAAAGCAGGGTGATTGGGCCCGCAACTTTTTCATTGGACATTGCCCGGTTGAGTTATGAATATTTTCATGTCAGAACAAAACAAAAAGAATCAAGAAATTTAGCCTTTCCCCCAAAAAACCTTTCGTTTCAGTTTGGGAATAAAAACATCTTTTTGTGTTTGATAAATTTCAGTATCAATTTGATAAACAGATACACGCTATTTCTGGTTTGATGAAGTCATTCAGTTAAAATGTGCAAATTCACGATTGATTTAAGTCAGACAGGAGACATCTCTCAGGAACCCAAGACGTGCTAAAGATAAATTTAGAAATATTCTCAGGCAAAAAAACATGTGTATTTGGGATTCCGAAACAACTTCCCTCAGAGTTTTTGAATACATGAACTCATTTGACTATGTATGTGAAATGTGACACATATAAACGTCACATTGGGCAATACAGCTTGGAATAAGTGTGCAACGCTGACAAATGGACTCCATAGGCATGGACATGTAACCGTTGTGTTCAAATAGGTTTAGGCTATTTATTGTATACAAGGGGGTCAACATCACAGCCACATCTCCTTCATCGCCCACCACCAGTTCTTGGCTTTGGGTAACTCTGGTAGATATGTTCAGGGGTGTTGGACAGATGGGTTGATGATCAATCACATGGAGTATAGCGATGCTGGAATGTAGCAAATCTGTTCTATATGAAGTTGGTTGATATTTTTATCTGTAAGTGCAGAAAGAAAATGCCTCCATCAAGGTATGTTTTGTTTAATAACCAGCTCTGATCTACACTGCTGGAATCAGATGATTGAGTAAAATGTCGATTTCGTTTTTTGAAATTGACATATAAAGCACTTTTTTCCCCCCCCTTTTTTTTTCTTTTCAAAAGTTCTTCCAAGGCTATTGTCTTAATAACATAACCTTAATGCCTTAAAGAAATATTTCTCATTGCTGTTTTTGTTTCTCTTTAATGTTCTATGTCTATTTAAAAAATCATACGGATAAAACTCCTAAATATAATGAAAAGACATGTGTCCTTTTATCAGATCTGTAAATCAACTTGATGAAGAAATTGCATAAGCAGACTTTCCATTTAAATTGTTCCCTTTTAGCTGAAATTTAGATTTTGTTAAGTCTGATTTTGATTATACACATTTACAAGGAATTTGAAAATGCAGAGATAGTCTACAAATTAAATACCCCATCATTTCAAAACTTAATACATGTTTTTACAATAATTTTGACGTGCAGCATTGCCACATAAAGAGGGCGCAATAAGCAAAATGACCGCAAGCAAAATTCTTGTTTGATTTGTTCAAAATTCCTGTTTGATTTGTTCGAAATTCCTGTTTGATTTGTTAAACATAACAGCTTCATAATCCTCCGAAGGTCGTGGGTATACAGAACGAGGCCTGATGAAATATTTTCTTGGTTACATCACCAAAATCACGTCTTTTCTACTCTATGACGACGATACGACTGCATAACGTGGATGACGGTGTTGGGAGTACATTATCTTGATGAGCTTGGGTTTGAGATGTATCGTATGTTCATACGGGGAAATGTTTGTTCGGTACCGTGTACAGATCCTCTCCGACCTGAAATCGCACAAGCGCGACACTTGATTCGCTATCATCATCGGACAGGTCTTCAGAAGATTCCACGCTGCGAGATTTCACCTTACTTGGCACAGTGTACAGATCTTCACCAACCTGTACACGTGTGAGGGAACCTTCTCCTTGTTCATGCCTCCTCTGTCTGTTACTTCTCAAACCACCAGCACCTGGAGATGAAGAATCAGACCTTGCAGCCGTCTGGTTCGGGCGTATTTCGGGCATCGCATAGAGAACCCCGTCAACCTGCATGTGGACACGGCGCTGGCGCTGGCCCGACAAAGAGGCAACACTCCTTAGAGTCGGTGCGGCTTGGTCAGCCTGACGCGGTCTGAGGTTAGGCTTTCGACAATACAAGCAGACACCAAGAAAGGTAGCTACCAGGAGCAGCAAGGCGATAGCACCAATAGTCGCCCAGAGTGGTACGGTCTGCTGCATATCGAGACCAGTGGTGATCAGCAATGGGTGTCGCGTTGCGTTGCTGCTGAAATTCTTCAGCTGGTGCCAAGGACTCATTTGCTCACATTTCTGGGAGTAAGAAACGTCGCATCTTATTTGACTTTGGTTGTCTGAAGCCAGGAGCGGAGAGATGATCAGTCTATTGGCTGAAGTTGCGAATCTGTCCGTGTTGTTGATTGAAATAGTCTGGTTGCCTGATCCCTTTATGAACCATCTGAACGTAGATGAGTCTGGAAGGGGGTCAACATCACAGGCAAACTCTCCTTCATCGCCCACAACCAGTTCTTTGGTTTGGGTAACTCTGGTAGATAAGTTCAGGGGTGTTTGACAGATAGGTTGATAACTAGTAACATTGAGTATTGAGACGTTGGAATATAGAACATCTGCCCCGTCGAATATATAGCTGACGTACTGCCCACTGTCAGTTGATGTAGCATTGTTAATAACCAACGTGTAGACTGTTGCATCTTTTGTGCTATTCAGATACACTCCATATTTCTCAAAATCAGATAGAATGACGCCTCCTGAGCAACGTGCCAGTAATGTATACTCATCACTGCCAATTGGCTTCCTCATCCAGTAAATTGTATATTTTGAACAGTCAACCCTAAAGTTGGTGCGACAAGTGAATGTCGCCGTCCGACCCTCACTCACACTCTGGTACTGGGGATTCAGGCTTAAATGCTCCAAATCCCATGCCGATGACACTTGCAAGAAAATGCACACACACAATGCAAGAGCTACTACAGCCATTGTGGACATGAACTCATCCGAATGAAAAATGATTTATTTCATGTCAGCTGTTCCAGATAAGGAAATAATCGTTTAAGAGAATAATCAGAGTTAATTTTTTCTAAATGATTCATTTAGTGAGTAGTTTAATGCTACACTGAAAATGAAAGTAGTTTGGTGAGCAAAGAGATAATATATATTTATGTAAAAACCATTGCATTTGTTTGTGTACATTTCAAACTGTCTGTTTTTCTAGATTTAGTGTAAGGGCATGCCTTTTTGTTTCTACGGTTCACGTACTTTTTGCTTCTGAATTGCGGGTGGTCGGTCAGCAAAACTAACAATCTGAAGAAAAAAGTGCAGTTGCACCCGTATAGATGGCTAAACTGAATGATGCCTAGTGCGTATTGTCTCTTGTTTTGTTTATTGCAATGAGATTATCATGAGTGGATATCACTTAACAAAAAAAGCCATCTCTACAATATGTAGTTGACATTATATATGCACCATGCAGTTTACTGAAGTTTTGGCTGTAGTGGCAGCCATGAAAAACCAGGAAATGTAAACTATAGACCTCTGATGATGATAAGAGGCAACATCCTTGCATTTTCTGGCCTTGCTTTGAGTAAAATTGGAGATTATTTTCCATAGCTTTGCCATTAGCACAGCGTCTTATTGCCTGAAAAGTTTTTTTATGAATCTATTTTTAGTTTGTGGGGTTCCTGACAGGGTTGGAGGTAAAACAAATAACAAAGGATTTTATTCATTGGTTGGATGCACAAAGTAGAGTCGGTTAGAATTGAAAACAAGAGAATCAAAAAACGAATGTCAAATTAATGCACATCATTCTTGGTCTTTAAAGGCCCTGTCACACTGTCTGCGATCTTATATGCGCTCTCACTGCGTCCTTGAAAAATAGCTCGGGCGCAACAACTACTAGATCGCAGCGACACCTACTACAGAGGTCGCCAGATGGGCGCCAGAGGGTCTTAATGGTCTTCGACGAGCGCGAAGGTCTTTTTTGAACATGCTCAAAACAATCGCAACACCTCTGCGCTCTGGCCAGGGCGCCGTAATGTCGCAACTCGGGCGCTGTGCGAGCGTGAATCGTGCGACATTGAAACGGCATTGAGGCAGCTTTGGCGCAAGGCAGTCGACGTAGTCATCATGAGAAAGTAACTCGACTGCGATGAACTTGTAGAATATTTTTTTTTAACTGGACTTTGTATTGACCGTTTTGTCGTGGTATTTATACAGTGCAAGTGACGTCACATGAGCGTATTTTGGTCGAATAGAGAGCGCGACGCATGCTACTAGGACGTATCAACAGCGAGCAGAGCGTAGTGTGGGCGCACTGACAGCGCAGCGGCAGCGACTAGATCGAGTAATTGGGCTTGACAGGGGCACATAGAGAGCGAGTTGAACGCATCGTAAGCGCGGGACGAGCACAGTATGAGTGTAGCTTGAGCTTCTTTGAGACAGAAAGTCGTCATTTTATTGCGTCCTCGCTGCGATTGTTAAATTTATGGGGAAAAAATAGTCGCCGTAAGGAAGACCCAAATATCAAAAAACACATGGAATTACTCACAGGTTTGAATTGATGCCACAGTCACTTGAAACTTTTAATTCATTCCAGTTATTCCATATTCATAACTGTGCCGGATACCGATGATTGGGCAAACCGGTCACATCAATTTGTACATGGGACACACTCCCATGATGAAATCTGATCTTGCTGTCTCAATGACTGTGACAAAAGTGAGCACTGCCCACTGTTACAGCCCAACTCGGGCCACCACTTCACTAAGCCACACAAGACAAAACAAATTTTTTCATTGGTTCAAAGTTGGTCTTTACATTTGCATATTGAAATCTCTCACTGGCATACCAAATATGGTAATGGAGTGCAGCTGTGCAAGGCTGGAGAACTGAGTGAGGTGATCCAGTTAATTAGGTCAAAGACTTGGCAACATGCCAAATTGCTGGCCTGTGTTCTGGTATGTATATGAAACTAGGGCAAAGAGCAAAATGAATTCATACATACAAACATGAACTCGCTGAGTATAAAGCATTTTATCATACACTGTTGATAAAATGAAGTACGTAATGTGGACAGAAATTTGTGAAATTTCTGTCCATGTTACGTACGTAATCTGAATATGATACCGTGTGAGGTCTTAAATACACAGTAGATTGTCTTGGTTTTTACAGGTAACAATTATGTAGGGATAAGAATGAAAAGGAAAAAAAATTGGATAAATACATTTGTTGTAATTATGTCTTTCTATCAATATTACCCAACTCACTGTCCATGTCGCATACGTAACATAGTGAGCATACAGATCTTGTAAAATCTGCCTTAAAATTCTTAAAGTCTTGGTGAGCACAATCCTCAACAAGCGGAACAGAGGACAATAACTTGATATTATTATCCTGCTTTATTTCCCAATGCCATGTCACACTTTTGTACCCCTTGAGCGTGGAAAGACCCATGTGTGGGCATCTGCACTTCCTAAGCGTCTTAGAGTCAGGGCGGCTTGGTCAGCCTGTCGCGGTCTGGGTTTATGCTGACGACGATAGAAGCAGACACCAAGAAATGTAGCTACATGGAGCAGCAAGGCGAGGGTAGCACCAACAATCACCCAGAGTAGCACGGGCTGCTGCGTATTGAGACCAGTGGTGAGCTGCGATGAGTGTGGGGTTTGAGTTGAATCGGTGCTGGCTGGAGGCTGCCTCGACTTGCTCGTGCTGGTGGTCAAATTCTGGTTTGAAGTGAAATTGTTCAGCTGGTGCCAAGGACTCCATTGCTCACATTCTTGGGAATAAGAAACCTTGCATCTTATTTGACTTTGGTTGTCTGAAGCCAGTAGCGGTGAGATGATCAGTCGATTGGCTGAAGTTGCGTATCTGCCCGAGTCGTTGATTGAAATAGTCTGGCTACCTGCTTCCTTTATGAACCATCTGAACGTAGATGAGTCTGGAAGGGGGTCAACATCACAGCCAAACTCTCCTTCATCGCCCACCACCAGTTCTTGGCTTTGGGTAACTCTGGTAGATATGTTCAGGGGTGTTTGACAGATGGGTTGATGACCGGTCACATTGAGTATTGCAATGTTGGAAGGTAGAACATCTGCCCCGTCGAATATATAGCTGACGTACTGCCCACTGTCAGTTGATGTAGCATTGTTAATAACCAACGTGTAGACTGTTGCATCTTTTTGGCTATTCAGATACACTGAATATTTTTCAAAATCAGATAGAATGACAACAGAGCAACGTGCCAGTAATGAATAGGTATCACTGCCAATTGGCTTCCTGATCCAGTGAATTGCATTTTTTATACAGTCAACCCTTAAGTTGATGCGACAAGTGAATCTTGCCGTCCCACCCTCACTCACGTTCTGGTACTGGGGATTCAGGCTTAAATGCTCCGAATCCCATGCCAATGACACTTGCAAGAAAATGCACACACACAATGCAAGACCGATTACAGCCATGTTACCTCCAACTCGTCGGAATGAGAAGTGAAATCCACTGCAGGTTGTAGATTTCTCTTTTCATGTAAGCTTTTCAAGATAAATCGTTTCAGATTTAAATCAAAGGTGGCCTTCCTACATGACCACATTCCTGGATTGATTACAGAAAATGCTACATTGAAAATAAAAGTGAATCGTTGAGCAAACACATGGAGAGATGACTTTGAGAAAAGATAACTTTTGGTTCTGAATGTGTAAACACCATTGCATTAGTTTTCTTTATTATTATATGAGCTATCACGCGAGCGCAAGTGGAACGTGGAATAATGTAGTGCGTCTGTGTCCCACGTACCACGAGGCCAAAGGCCGAGTGGTAAGCTTTGTGGGACGCAAGACGCACACCAGAGCGCGAGTGGGATAACAAATTTATCTTCAAGCAAACGTGACGTGCAGTAAAGATGGAACACGCACTTGGTACACAAACTTTTCAGCAGTTATTTTAGTATAAGTGTGTGCAGAAGGAATGGCACACGTATCTTGGAGTAGCTCAATACGCAGAGTGCGATACCGACTGTGATTAGGTAGAATATCACACTGTTGTTGCCATGGATCGACCAATCTGGATCTTTCATGAATAAATTTCAAAGGGCCCCCACCCTTAATCCGCTGGTGACGAAAAGAACTAGAATCCGTAGCCCTGTGGGAGCCACTTTTTCAAGAGCAAACTCCGAAACAAATTTTTTTTCGCATTACGAGTTTCTCTTTTATCCGATAAATACCACAAGCAGGAAACACAAGTCCAGAAAAAAACCCATTGGAGTTTCACCATTTGCGTAATATAAAAACAGGTCCCGTGCTTAGCGTTGCAAGTTAAAATAGTCTTATACAAACATGTGGGTGAGTGTACGTACTTGAGTAAGTAGGAAACTAAACTGTAAGTAAAATAAATGGCACAAAGATGAATAATTGTAAAAGGCCGAAAATATCACTTGTATGCATTTTTATTAGCAAATTCCTCAAAAGAGTACACAGAGACATTTGGCTCAAATAATAGGTTTTTAAGTTTGTTGATATTTTTTCTGTAATTGCAAATAGAAAATGCCTCTTTCAAGGTTAATTTTTTTTAAACCTAACTCCCTAGCATGATTAACTAGGAACCATACCCATCCTGGCAAATTCCAACACCATATGGGAAACTGCACACACATATTTCTGACTTTGATTCTGGAATTGTGCCAACCCAATGTAAAAACTGTCGGTTTAGGGGTACTGTACCCATCCTGACAGATTCCAACAAAACATGCCATTGGGGTTTGATGGGCTGAGTTCTGTTAGGGTTAATAAACAGCTCAGCATTGCGAAAGTCAGATGATTGGGTATTAAAACAAATGTGCACATAGTCCTTGTAAAATTTTGGGGAAATGACATGCAAAGCGATTTTTGGGGTTTTTTTTATTCAGAAGTTCCTTTAAACACTATTGAAATATTCCGATTACTCTTTCTTTTTTATCTTTGATGTTCTAAGTCTATTTAAAATATACCGACAAAAATTATGAATATACTGAAAAGGCACTATTCCGTATATCACATCTGTAAGAGCAAATTTAAGAAATTGCATTAAAAGCAAACTTGTCATTTAAATTGTTCCCTTATAGCTAAGATTGGATTTGATTAAATCTAATTTTGATTGTACACATTTACAGGGAACTTGACATTGCAGAGATACTCTACAAATCGAATTCCCAGATTATTTCAAAACTTGATGTAATATATGTTTTACGATAGTTTTTACGTGAAGCATTACATACATTTGTACAGAGGGCGTTACATTGAGCAAAATGACCTACAAACCAAATTCTTGCTTGATTTGTTCAAAATTCCTGTTTGATTATTAAATATAACAGCTTTGTAATCCTATGAAAAGTACTAAGAGTACAATGTTTTATGAAAGTTTTTCTGGATTACATTACCAAAATCGTGCTTCTTACTGTATGGCTACGATAACAAGGATGATTGAGAACGGAGAATGTTATCTCGATGAGGTTGGGTTGGAGGTGCATGTGTACCTTAAGTACGTACCTGAAAATGTTTGTCTGGTATCATGTACAGATCCTCCTGGACCTGAAATCGCACAAGAGCGACATCTGATTCGCTATCGTCATTGGAGAGCTCTTTAGAAGATTGAACTGATTGAACTTCACCAATCTGTGCAGGTGTGAGAGAAATTGTGTCTTGCCCTTCCCTCCTCTGTCTGTTTCCTCTCAAACCACTTGTACCTGGAGATGAAGCATCAGACATTACAGCCATCTGGCCTAGGTGCACTGCGGGCTTAGTGTAGAGAACCCCGACCGCAGGCATGTGGACGGGGCGAGGGGCGGCAATCCGTCCACTTGCCTCCCCAGATGATTGGGCATCTGCACTTGCTAAGATGGGGGAAGAGCATCTTAGAGTTGGGGTGGCTGGGTCAGCCTGACGTGGTCTGGGTTTAGGCTTACGACGATAGAAGCAGACACCAAGAAAGGAAGCTACTAGGAGCAGCAACGTGAGGGTACCACCAATAATCGCCCAGAGTGGTATGGTCTGCTGTGTACCATCTGTGAAGCTGGTCTCTGTGGACTTGGTCCTTGCATCCAGCAATATTTGGTGCCAAGGACTCCTTTGCTCACATTCTTTGGAATAAGAAACCTCGCATCTTATTTGACTTTGGTTGTCTGAAGCCAGGAGTGGAGAGATGATCAGTTGATTGGCTGAAGTTGCAAATCTGTCCGTGTCATTGATTGAAATAGTCTGGTTGCCTGCTCCCTTTATGAACCATCTGAACGTAGATGAGTCTGGAAGGGGGTCAACATCACAGCGAAACTCTCCTTCATCGCCCACCACCAGTTCTTTGCTTTGGATGACTCTGGTAGATATGTTCAGGGGTGTTTGGCAGATGGGTTGATGACCGGTCACATTGAGTATTGCGATGTTGGACTGTAAAAAATGTTTTCCGTTGAATATATAGAAGATGTACTGCCCACTGGCAGTTGATGTAATATTGTTTATAACCAAAGTGAAGACTGTTGCATCTTTTCTGCTATTCAGATAAACTGAATATTTCTCAAAATCAGATAGAATGACGACGTCTGAGCAACTTGCCAGTAATGTATAAGTATTATTGCCAATTGGCTTCCTCATCCATTTAATTGTATATTGTTGACATTCAACCCTAAAGTTGATGCGGCAAGTGAATCTTGCCGTCCCACCCTCACCCACGCTCTGGTACTGGGGATTCAGGCTTAAATACCCTGAACCCGATGCAAATGAAACCTGCAAGAAAATGCACACACACAACGCAAGACCAATTACAGCCATTGTTGCCACCAACCCGTCCGAATGACAAATGAATAAATTTCTTTTTTCATGCAAGCTTATCCAGATAAGGAAGCAATCATTTATAAGAGTACAGTCAGATGTTGCCTTTCTGAATAACAACAAGGTGAGTCAAAAAGAAAGTGACAAAGACAGAAAGAAAAATATGTAAAACTAGAGAGATTCGCGTTTGTTGAATACAAAAGCAGGGTGATTGGGCCCGCAACTATTTCATTGGACATTGCCCGGTTGAGTTATGAATATTTCCATGTCAGAACAAAACAAAAAGAATCAAGAAATTCAGCCTTTCCCCCCAAAACCCTTTCGTTTCAGTTTGGGAATCAAAACATCTTTTTGTGTTTGATAAATTTCAGTATCAATTTGATAAACAGATACACGCTATTTCTGGTTGGATGAAGTCATCAGTTAAAATGTGCAAATTCACGATTGATTTAAGTCCGACAGGAGACATCTCTCGAGAACCCAAGACGTGTTAAAGATAAATTTAGAAATATTCTCAGGCAAAAAATATGTGGATTTCGGATTCCGAAACAACTTCCCTCAGAGTTTTTGAATACATGAACTCATTTGACTATGTATGTGAAATGTGACACATATAAACGTCACATTGGGCAATACAGCTTGGAATAAGTGTGCAACACTGACAAATGGGCCCCATAGGCATGGACATGTAACCGTTGTATTCAAATAGGTATCGGTTATTTATTGTATACAAGGGGGTCAACACCACAGCCAAACTCTCCTTCATCGCACACCACCAGTTCTTGGCTTTGGGTAACTCTGGTAGATATGTTCAGGGGTGTTTGACAGACGGGTTGATGACCAGTCACATGGAGTATTGCGATGCTGGAATGTAGCAAATCTGTTCTATATGAAACTAGAGCAAAGAGCAAAATGAATTCATACATACAAACATGAACTCGCTGAGTATAAAGCATTTTATCATACACTGTTGATAAAATGAAGTACGTAACGTGGACAGAAATTTGTGACAAATTTCTGTCCATTTTACGTACGTAATCTGAATATAATACCTTGTGACGTCTTAAATACACTGTAGATTGTCTTGGTTTTTACAGGTAACAATTATGTAGGGATAAGAATGAAAAGGAAAACAAATTGGCTAAATACATTTTTGGTAATTATATCTTTCTATCAATATTACCCAACTTACTGTCCATGTTGCGAATGTTACATTGTGAGCATACACATCTTGTAAAATTTGCCTGGACATTTTTAAAGTCTTGGTGAGCACAATCCTCAACAAGCGGAAAGAGACAAACAACTTGATATTATTATCCTGCTTTATTTCCCAATGCCATGTCACACTTTTGTACCCCTTGAGCGTGGAAAGACCCATGTGTGGGCATCTGCACTTCCTAAGCGTCTTAGAGTCAGGGCGGCTTGGTCAGCCTGTCGCGGTCTGGGTTTATGCTGACGACGATAGAAGCAGACACCAAGAAAGGTAGCTACTAGGAGCAGCAAGGCGAGGGTAGCACCAATAATCGCCCAGAGTGGCCCAGGCTGCTGCATATCGGGACCAGTGGTGATCTGCAATGGGTGTGGGGTTGGAGTTGCATCAGTGCTGGCTGGAAGCTGCGTCGACTTGCTCGTGCTGGTGGTATCGAGATCAGTGGTGATCTGCAATGGGTGTGGGGTTGGAGTTGCATCGGTGCTGGCTGGAGGCTGCGTCGACTTGCTCGTGCTGGTGGTCAAATTCTGGTTGGAAGTGAAATTGTTTGCCGTGAAGCTGGTCTGTGTGGACTTGGTCCTTGAATACAGGAATAACTCGTACCAAGGACTCCATTGCTCACATTCTTGGGCATAAGAAACCTTGCATCTTATTTTACTTTGGTTGTCTGAAGCCAGGAGCGGAGAGATGATCAGTCGATTGGCTGAAGTTGTGATTCTGTCCATGTCGTTGATGGAAATAGTCTGGTTGCCTGCTCCCTTTATGAACCATCTGAACGTAGATGAGTCGGGAAGGGGGTCAACATCACAGCCAAACTCTCCTTCATCGCCCACCACCAGTTCTTGGCTTTGGGTAACTCTGGTAGATATGTTCAGGGGTGTTTGACAGATGGGTTGATTTCCGGTCACATTGAGTATTGCAATGTTGGAAGGTAGAAGATGTGCAGCGTCGTATATATAGCTGATGTACTGCCCACTGTCAGTTGATGTAGCATTGTTAATAACCAACGTGTAGACTGTTGCATCTTTTGTGCTATTCAGATACACTGAATATTTCTCAAAATCAGATAGAATGACGACGTCTGAGCAACTTGCCAGTAATGTATAGGTATCGCTGCCAATTGGCTTCCTCATCCAGTGAATTGTATATTGTTGACATTCAACCCTAAAGTTGATGCGACAAGTGAATCTTGCCGTCCCACCCTCACCCACACTCTGGTACTGGGGATTCAGGCTTAAATGCCCCGAACCCGATGCTGATGAAACCTGCAGGAAAACGCACACACACAACGCAAGAGCGACTACAGCCATTGTCGACAAGAACTCATCAGAATGAAAAATGATTTATTTCATGTAAGCTGTTCCAGATAAGGAAGTTATCGTTTAGGAGAATAATCAGATGTTGCCTTTCTGAATAACAACAAGGTGAGTCAAAACGAAAATGAAAAAGACAGAAAGAAAAATATGTAATACTAGAGAGATTTGCGTTTCTTGAATACAAAAGCAGGGCGATTGGGCCCTCAACTATTTCATTGGACATTGCCCGGTTGAGTTATGAATATTTTCATGTCAGAACAAAACAAAAAGAATCAAGAAATTTAGCCTTTCCCCCAAAAACCCTTTCGTTTCAGTTTGGGAATAAAAACATCTTTTTGTGTTTGATAAATTTCAGTATCAATTTGATAAACAGATACACGCTATTTCTGGTTGGATGAAGTCATCAGTTAAAATGTGCAAATTCACGATTGATTTAAGTCAGACAGGAGACATCTCTCGGGAACCCAAGACGTGTTAAAGATAAATTTAGAAATATTCTCAGGCAAAAAACATGTGTATTTGGGATTCCGAAACAACTTCCCTCAGAGTTTTTGAATACATGAACTCATTTGACTATGTATGTGAAATGTGACACATATAAACGTCACATTGGGCAATACAGCTTGGAATAAGTGTGCAACACTGACAAATGGACTCCATAGGCATGGACATGTAACCGTTGTATTCAAATAGGTTTAGGCTATTTATTGTATACAAGGGGGTCAACATCACAGCCACATCTCCTTCATCGCCCACCACCAGTTCTTGGCTTTGGGTAACTCTGGTAGATATGTTCAGGGGTGTTTGACAGATGGGTTGATGACCAGTCACATGGAGTATAGCGATGCTGGAATGTAGCAAATCTGTTCTATATGAATTTAGTTGATATTTTTATCTGTAAGTGCAGAAAGAAATGCCTCCATCAAGGCATATTTTGTTTAATAAATAGCTCTGATCTACACTGCTGAATTCAGATGGTTGGGTAAAATGTCGATTTCGTTTTTTTGAAATCGACGTATAAACCCCTTTTTTATTTTTATTTTTTTTCTTCTTCTTCTTTTTTTCCCAAAAGTTCTTCCAAGGCTATTGTCTTAATAACATAACCTTAATGCCTTAAAGAAATATTTTTGATTGCCTTTTTGTTTCTCTTTAATGTTCTTCATGTATGTCTATCAAAAAAAATCATACAGACAAAACTTGTAAATATAATGAAAAGTCATCTTTTCTTTTATCAGATCTGTAAGATCAACTTTATAAAGAAATTGCATCAGCAAACTTTCCATTTAAATCATTCCCTTTTCGCTGAAATTTAGATTTTGTTAGGTCTGAATTTGATTATACACATTTCCAATAAATTTGAAAATGCAGAGATAGTCTACAAATTAAATACCCCCATCATTTCAAAACTTAATACATGTTTTTACAATAATTTTGGCGTGCAGCATTGCCAAATAAGAGGGCGCAATAAGCAAAATGACCGCAAGCAAAATTCTCGTTTGATTTGTTCAAAATTCCTGTTTGATTTGGTCGAAATTCCTGTTTGATTTGTTCAAAATTCCTTCTTGACACATCTGTAAGAGCAAATTTAATAAATTGCATTTAAAGCAAACTTGTCATTTAAAATGTTCCCTTAGCTAAGATTTGGACTTTTCAATCTAATTTTGATTGTACACATTTACAGGGAACTTGACATTGCAGAGATCCTCTACAAATCGAATTCCCAGATGTAATATATGTTCTTACTATAATTTTTACGCGAAGCATTACATACATTTGTACAGAGGGCGTTACATTGAGCAAAATGACCTACAAGCCAAATTCTTGCTTGATTTGTTCAAAATTCCTGTTTGATTATTAAATATAACAGCTTTATAATTCTATGAAAAGTACTGGTAGCGCAATGTTTTGTGAATTTTTTTCTGGATTATATTACCAAAATCGTGTTTCTTACTCTACGGCTACGATAACGAGGATGATGGAGAAGGGGAAACGTTATCTCGATGAGGTCGGGTTGGAGGTCCATGTGTACCGTGAGTTCATACCTGGAAATGTTTGTCTGGTACCATGTACAGATCCTCCCCGACCTGAAATCGCACAAGAGCGACATCTGATTCGCTATTGTCATCGGAGAGCTCTGTAGAAGATTGAACTGATTGAACTTCACCAACCTGTGCAGGTGTGAGAGAAATTGCGTCTTGCCCGTCCCTCCTCTGTCTGTTTCCTCTCAAACCACTTGTACCTGGAGATGAAGCATCAGACATTACAGCCATCTGGCCTAGGTGCACTGCGGGCTTAGTGTAGAGAACCCCGACCGCAGGCATGTGGATGGGGCGATGGATGGATGAAGGGGCGGCATTCCGTCCACTTGCCTCCCCAGATGATTGGGCATCTGCACTTGCCAAGATGGGGGCAGAGCATCTTAGAGTTGGGGTGGCTTGGTCAGCCTGACGTGGTCTGGGTTTAGGCTTACGACGATAGAAGCAGACACCAAGTAAGGTAGCTACTAGGAGCAGCAAGGCGAGGGTACCACCAATAATCGCCCAGAGTGGTATGGTCTGCTGTGTATCTGGACCAGAGGTGATCTGCAGTGGGTGCAGTGCTGGAGACTGCGTCGACTTGCTCGTGCTGGTGGTCAAATTCTGGTGTGAAGTGAAATTGTTCACGGTGAAGCTGGTCTGTGTGGACTTGGTCCTTGCATCCAGCAATAGCTGGTGCCAAGGACTCCGTTGCTCACATTCTTGGGAATAAGAAACCTCGCATCTTATTTGACTTTGGTTGTCTGAAGCCAGGAGCGGAGAGATGATCAGTCGATTGGCTGAAGTTGCAAATCTGTCCGTGTCGTTGATTGAAATAGTCTGGTTACCTGCTCCCTTAATGAACCATCTGAATGTAGATGAGTCTGGAAGGGGGTCAACATCACAGCCAAACTCTCCTTCATCGCCCACCACCAGTTCTTGGCTTTGGGTGACTCTGGTAGATATGTTCAGGGGTGTTTGACAGATGGGTTGATGACCAGTCACATGGAGTATTGCGATGCTGGAAGTTAGAAACTTTATTCCATCAAAAATTAAGCTGACGTACTGCCCACTGTCAGCTGATGTAACATTGTTAATAACCAATGTGTAGACTGTTGCATCTTTTGTGCTATTCAGATACACTGAATATTTCTCTAAATCAGATAGAATGACGATGTCCGAGCAACGTGCCAGTAATGTATAGTTATCACTGCCAATTGGCTTCCTCTTCCAGTAAATTGTATATTTTGAACAAACAACCCTTATGTAAATGTGACAAATGAATGTTGCCGTCCCGCCCTCACCCACACTCTGGTACTGGGGATTCAGGCTAAAAAGCTCAGCATTCAATGCCGATGCCACTTGCAGGAAAATGCACACACACAACGCAAGACCGACTACAGCCATGTTGCCACCAACCCGTCCGAATGAGAAGTGATACCCACTGCAGGTTGTAGATTAGATTTTTCTTTTCATGCAAGCTTTTCAAGATAAATCATTAAAGATTTAAGTCAAAGGTAGCCTCCCTGCATGACACATTCTTAGATTGATTACAGAAAATGCTACATTGAAAATAAAAGTGGATCGTTGAGCAAACAAATGGAGAGATAACATTGAGAAAAGATCACTTTTGGTTCTGAATGTGTGAACACCATTGCATTAGTTTTCTTTATTATTACATGAGCTATCCCGCGAGCGCAAGTGGAACGTGGAATAATGTAGTGCATCTGTGTCCCACATACCACGAGGCCAAAGGCCGAGTGGTAAGCTTTGTGGGATGCAAGACGCACCAGAGCGCGAGTGGGATAACAAATTTATCTTCAAGCTAATGTGACGCGCAGTAAAGATGGAACACGCACTTGGTACACAAACTTTTCAGCAGTTATTTTAGTAAAAGTGTGTGCAGAAGGAATGGCACACGTATCTTGGAGTAGCTCAATACGCAGAGTGCGATACCGACTGTGATTAGGTAGAATATCACACTGTTGTTGCCATGGATCGACCAATCTGGATTTTTCATGAATAAATTTCAAAGGGCCCCCACCCTTAATCCGCTGGTGACGAAAAGAACTAGAATCCGTAGCCCTGTGGGAGCCACTTTTTCAAGAGCAAACTCCGAAACAAATATTTTTTTCGCATTACGAGTTTCTCTTTTATCAGATAAATACCACAAGCAGGAAACACAAGTCCAGAAAAAAAACATTGGAGTTTCACCATTTGCGTCACATAAAAACAGGTCTCGTGCTTCGCGTTGCAAGTTAAAATAGTCTTATACAAACATGTGGGTGAGTGTACGTACTTGAGTAAGTAGGAAACTAAACTGTAAGTAAAATAAATGGCACAAAGATGAATAATTGTAAAAGGCCGAAAATATCACTTGTATGCATTTTTATTAGCAAATTCCTCCAAAGAGTACACAGAGACATTTGGCTCAAATAACAGGGTTTTTAGTTTAATGATATTTTTTTCTATAATTGCAAATAGAAAATGCCTCTTTCAAGGTTTTTTTTCTCTTTAACCCTAACTCCCTAGCATGATTTACTAGGAACCATACCCATCCTGGCAAATTCCAACACCATATGGGAAACTGCACACACATATTTCTGACTTTGATTCTGGAGGTGTGCCAACCCAATGTAAAAGACTGTCAGTTTAGGGGTACTGTACCCATCCTGACAGATTCCAACAAAACATGCCGTTGGGGTTTGATGGGTTGAGTTCTGTTAGGGTTAATAAACAGCTCTGCTCAGCATCGCGGAAGTCAGATGTTTGGGTATTAAAACAAATGCGCACATAGTCCTTGTAAAATTTTGGTTAAAAAATGACATGCGAAGCGATTTTTGGGTTTTTTTATACAGAAGTTCCTTTAAACACTATTGAAATATTCTGTTTCCTCTTTTTTTTTCTCTTTGATGTTCTAAGTCTATTTAAAATATACAGACAAAAATTGCGGGTATACTGAAAAGGCACCATTCTGTATATAACATCTGTAAGAGCAAATTTAACAAATTGCATTTAAAACAAACTTGTCATTTAAATTGTTCCCTTATAGCTAAGATTGGATTTTGGTTGAATCTAATGTTGATTGTACACATTTACAGGGAACTTGACATTGCAGAGATCCTCTACAAATCGAATTCCCAGATTAATTCAAACTTGATTTAATATATGTTTTTACGAAAATGTTCACTTGAAGCATTACATACATTTGTACAGAGAGCGTTACATTGAGCAACATGACCTACAAGCCAAATTCTTGCATGATTTGCTAAAAATTCCTGTTTAATTATTAAATATAATAGCTTTATAGTCCTATGAAAGGACTGGTAGCGCAATGTTTTATGAAATGTTTTCTGGATTATATTACCAAAATCATCTTTCTTACTCTACGACTACGATAACGAGGATGATGGAGAAGGGGGAACGTTATCTCGATGAGGTTGGGTTGGAGGTCCATGTGTACCGTGAGTTCATACCTGGAAATGTTTGTCTGGTACCATGTACAGATCCTCCCCGACCTGAAATCGCACAAGAGCGACATCTGATTCGCTATCGTCATCGGAGAGCTCTGTAGAAGATTGAACTGATTGAACTTCACCAACCTGTGCAGGTGTGAGAGAAATTTCGTCTTGCCCGTCCCTCCTCTGTCTGTTTCCTCTCAAACCACTTGTACCTGGAGATGAAGCATCAGACATTACAGCCATCTGGCCTGCGGGCTTAGTGTAGAGAACCCCGACAACACACGCGTGGATGGGGCGATGGATGGATGAAGGGGCGGCATTCCATCCACTTGCCTTTCCAGATGATTGGGCATCTGCACTTGCCAAATTTGGGGCAGAGCATCTTAGAGTCGGGGTGGCTTGGTCAGCCTGGCGCGGTCTGGGTTTAGGCTTATGACGATAGAAGCAGACACCAAGAAAGGTAGCTACTAGGAGCAGCAAGGCGAGGGTACCACCAATAATCGCCCAGAGTGGTATGGTCTGCTGTGTATCTGGACCAGAGGTGATCTGCAGTGGGTGCAGTGCTGGGGACTGCGTCGACTTGCTCGTGCTGGTGGTCAAATTCTGGTTGGAAGTGAAATTGTTCGCTGTGAAGCTGGTCTGTGTGGACTTGGTCCTTGCATCCAGCAACAGCTGGTGCCAAGGACTCCATTGCTCACAGTCTTGGGAATAAGAAACCTCGCATCTTATTTGACTTTGGTTGTCTGAAGCCAGGAGCGGAGAGATGATCAGTCGATTGGCTGAAGTTGCGAATCTGTCCGTGTCGTTGATTGAAATAGTCTGGTTGCCTGCTCCCTTTATGAACCATCTGAATGTAGATGAGTCTGGAAGGGGGTCAACATCACAGCCAAACTCTCCTTCATCACCCACCACCAGTTCTTGGCTTTGGGTGACTCTGGTAGATATGTTCAGGGGTGTTTGACAGATGGGTTGATGACCGGTCACATTGAGTATTGCGATGCTGGAGTATAGAACATCTGCCCCGTCGAATATATAGCTGACGTACTGCCCACTGTCAGTTGATGTAGCATTGTTAATAACCAACGTGTAGACTGTTGCATCTTTTGTGCTATTCAGATACACTGAATATTTCTCAAAATCAGATAGAATGACAACAGAGCAACTTGCCAGTAATGTATAGGTATCGCTGCCAATTGGCTTCCTGCTCCAGTGAATTTTATTTTGTTGACATTCAACCCTAAAGTTGGTGCGACAAGTGAATGTTGCCGTCTCACCCTCACTCACACTCTGGTACTGGGGATTCAGGCTTAAATGCCCTGAACCCGATGCCGATGAAACCTGCAGAAAAACGCACACACACAACGCAAGACCGACTACAGCCATTGTTGCCACCAACCCGTCCGAATGACAAATGAATAAATGTATTTTTTATGCAAGCTTATCCGGATAAGGAAGCAATCATTTATAAGAGTTCAGTTAGTGTTGCCTTTCTGAATGACAAGGTGAGTCAAAAAGAAAGTAACAAAGACAGAAAGAAAATATGTAAAACTAGAGAGATTTGCGTTTGTTGAATACAAAAGCAGGGTGATTGGGCCCGCAACTATTTCATTGGACATTGCTCGGTAGAGTTATGAATATTGTCATGTCAGAACAAAACAAAAAGAATCAAGAAATTTAGCCTTTCCCCCAGAAACCCTTTCGTTTCAGTTTTGGGAATAAAAACATCTTTTTGTGTTTTATAAATTTCAGTATCAATTTGATAAACAGATACACGCTATTTCTGGTTTAATGAAGTCATCAGTTTAAATGTGCAAATTCACGATTGATTTAAATCAGACAGGAGACATCTCTCAGGAACCCAAGACGTGTTAAAGATAAATTTAGAAATATTCTCAGGCAAAAAACATGTGTATTTGGGATTCCGAAACAACTTCCCTCAGAGTTTTTGAATACATGAACTCATTTGACTATGTATGTGAAATGTGACACATATAAACGTCACATTGGGCAACACAGCTTGGAATAAGTGTGCAACACTGACAAATGGACTCCATAGGCATGGACATGTAACCGTTGTATTCAAATAGGTTTAGGCTATTTATTGTATACAAGGGGGTCAACATCACAGCCAAACTCTCCTTCATCGCCCACCACCAGTTCTTGGCTTTGGGTAACTCTGGTAGATATGTTCAGGGGTGTTTGACAGATGGGTTGATGACTGGTTACATTGAGTATTGCGATGTTGGAAAGTACAACATTTTCATGGTTGAATATGTAGAAGATAAACTGCCCACTGTCAGTTGATGTAACTTTGTTTATAACCAGTGTGAAGACTGTTCCATCTTTTGCGCTATTCAGATAAACTGAATATCTCTCAAAATCAGATTGAATGACGAGGTCTGACTCTGAGCAACGTGCCAGTACTGTATACTTATCGCAGCCAATTGGCGTCCGCTCCCAGCGAATGTTACAGTTTGAACAGTCAGCCCTGAAGTTGATGCGACAAGTGAATCTTGCCGTCCCACCCTCACCCACGCTCTGGTACTGGGGATTCAGGCTTAAATGTCCCGAACCCGATGCTGATGAAACCTGCAGGAAAATGCACACACACAATGCTAGAGCGACTCTTGCCATTGTGGATATGAACTCATCCGAATGAAAAATGATTTATTTCATGTTAGCTGTTCCAGATAAGGAAGTAATTTAAGAGAATAATCAGAGTTAAATTTCCTAAATGATTCATTCAGTGAATAATTTAATGCTACACTGAAAATGAAAGTAGTTTGGTGAGCAAAGAGATGACATATATATGTACATTTCATTTTGTGTACATTTCAAACTGTTTTTCTAGATTAGTGTAAGTGCACGCCTTTTTGTTTCTACGGTTCACGTACTTTTTGCTTCTGAATTGCGGGTGGTCGGTCAGCAAAACTAAAAATGTGAAGAAAAAAGTGCAGTTGCACCCGTATAGATGGCTAAATTGAATGATGCCTAGTGCGTATTGTCTCTTGTTTTGTTTATTGCAATGAGATTATGAGTGGATATCACTTAACAAGAAAAGCCATCTTTACAATATGTAGTTGCCATTATATATGCACCATGTAGTTTACTGAAGTTTTTGGCTGTAGTGGCAACCATGAAAATTCCGTAAATGTAAACTATAGACCTCTGATGATGATGAGAGGAAACATCCTCACATCTTCTGGCCTTGCTTTGAGTAAAATTGAAGATTATTTTCCATATAGCTTTTCAATTAGCACAGCGTCTTATCGCCTGAAAAGTTTTTTTAATACAAGTGTGTGCAGAAGGAATGACGCACACATCTTGGAGTTGCGCAATACGCAGAGTGCGATACGGACTGTGCGATTAGGTATAATATCTCACTGTTGTTGCCATGGATCGACCAATCAGGATTTTTCATGAATAAATTTCAAAGGCCCCCCCCCCCTAAATCCGCTGGTGATGAAGATAACTAGAATCCATAGCCCTGTGGGAACCACTTTTTCAAGAGCAAAGTCCAAAACGAAATAAGTCTTTTTTTTTAAGAGGTTCCTTCCAAGGCTTTTTCCTTTGTCTTTACATAACCTTAAATAATTATTATAATATTTCTGATTACAGATGTTTTTCGTAAGTGATGTTTCATATCTATTATTAAAAAGTCCAACGGACAAAACTCTTGAATATAATGAAGAAGATCACATATCAGAGCCAATTTTTGAAGACATTGCATTTAAAGCAAACTTTTCATTTAAATTGTTTCCTTTTATCTAAAACTTGGATTTTGTGCAATCTACTTTTGATTAAATACATTTACAAGGAACTTGAAAATGCAGAGATACTCTACAAATTTAATACCCCGCCCATTTCGAAACTTGATGTAATACATGTACAATCTACTTTACAGAGGGCGTTACTAAAGCAAATTGACTGCAAAAAAAACATTCTCGTTTGATTTGTTCAAAATTCTTCTTTGATTATTAAACATAAGAGCTTCGTAATCCTACCAAAAAAAGCGTGATATAGTACTTGATGGAATATTTTCTGGGTTATATTGCCAAAGTCACACCTTTCTTACTTTACGACTACGATAATGAGGATGACGGTCATTAGGCCACCTTATCTTGATGAGCTTGATGTTCATACGGGGAAATGTTTGTTCGGTACTGTGTACAGATCCTCCCCAACCTGAAATCGCACAAGAGCGACATCGGATTTGCTATCGTCATCGGACAGGTCTGCAGAAGATTCCACGGTGCGAGATTTCACCTTATTCGGCACAGTGTACAGATCTTCACCAACCTGTACACGTGTTAGGGAAACTTCTTCTTGCTCATTCCTCCTATGTCTGTTACTTCTCAAACCACCAGCACCTGGCGATAAAGAATCAGAGCGTGCAGCCGTCTGGCCTAGGCGCGTTGCGGGCATCGCGTAGAGAACCCCGTCAACCTGCATGTGGACAGGGCGCTGGCGCTGGCCCAACGAAGGGGTGGCACTCCTTAGAGTCGGTGCGGCTTGGTCAGCCTGACGCAGTCTGTGTTTAGGCTTTCGACAATACAAGCAGACACCAAGAAAGGTAGCTACCAGGAGCAGCAAGGCGAGGGTAGCACCAATAGTCGCCCAGAGTGGTATAGTCTGCTGCATATCGAGACCAGTGGTGATCAGCAATGGGTGTCGCGTTGCATTGCTGCTGAAATTGTTCAGCTGGTGCCAAGGACTCCATTGCTCACATTCCTGGGAGTAAGAAACCTTGCATCTTATTTGATTTTGGTTGTCTGAAGCCAGGAGCGGAGAGATGATCAGTCGATTGGCTGAAGTTGCGAATCTGTCCGTGTTGTTGATTGAAATAGTCTGGTTGCCTGCTCCCTTTATGAACCATCTGAATGTAGATGAGTCTGGAAGGGGGTCAACATCACAGCCAAACTCTCCTTCATCGCCCACCACCAGTTCTTGGCTTTGGGTAACTCTGGTAGATATGTTCAGGGGTGTTTGACAGATGGGTTGATGACCAGTCACATTGAGTATTGCGATGTTGGAATGTAGAAAATCTGTTCCATCAAATATATGGCTGACATACTGCCCACTGTCAGCTGATGTAACATTGTCAATAACCAACGTGGAAAATGTTGCATCGTTTGTGCTATTCAGATACACTGAATATTTCTCAAAATCAGATAGAACGACGACGTATGAGCAGCGGGCCAGTAATGTATAGTCATCGCTGCCAATTGGCTTCCGCTTCCAGTAAATTGTATATTTTGGACATTCAACCCTAAAGTTGGTGCGACAAGTGAATCTTGCCGTCCCACCCTCACCCACACTCTGGTACTGGGGATTCAGGCTAAAATGCTCTGAACCCGATGTCGATGACACTTGCAAGAAAATGCACACACACAATGCAAGAGCGACTACAGCCATTGTGGACATGAACTCATCCGAATGAAAAATGATACCCACTGCAGATTTTCATGTCAGCTTATCCAGATAAGGAAGTAATTGTTAAAGAGAACAATCAGAGGAAGCTGTCCTGACTGACTGCATTCAGTGATTATTTAATGCAACATTGAAAATGGAAGTAGAATGTTGAGCAAACACATAGAGAGATGGCATTGAGAAAAGATAACTTTTAGTTTTGAATATGTAAAATAAATCCATACATAAATCTTTACTTCATGTAAATATTAAGAACAACCTATTTATCTAGATTACAGTAAGGGCATGCTTTTTATTTCTATATGGACATGATGGTTCACATATTTTGTTGGCCTCTGAGTTACAGGTGGTCGGTCAGCAAAACTAAACAATCTGAAGAAAGAAAGTGCAGTTGCAACAATATAGATGGCTAACTAAACGATGCCAAGTGCACATTGTCATCTTTGCAATATGTACATGTAGTTGCCATTATATGTGCACCAAGCAGCTCACTTACGTTCAGGCCGTGGTGGCAGCCATGACAACGGTAACTGTAAACTACATGTATAGACCCCCGATTTGATGAGAGGCTACACCCTTGCATCTTCTGGAATTGCAATGTTTGTCATATACGCCTTGCTTTGAGTAATATAAGATATTATTATTTATATCAGGCTTTCAGTGGTAAAAATAAATCAGCGTATTGTACGCTTTCGCAAAAAGTACCCGCATGACTGCAATAACATTGATATTGCAGTCATCCGGGCATTTTCGCTGGTTCCTGCATAATCTGGAGCGTATAAAGTCAGTCAACCAGTGAACAGAGCGTAGCGCGCGACACAGCAGGGTATACGCGCACTGTTGTCAACAGCCACAATGGAAGCTTCGAGTGGCACGATAATGCAACGAAATTTGAGAATTGAATGCAGTGTCCTGAAATCTAATTTTTTGCAGTCAGACTAATATAAATGATAATAATGTTAATCGACACATAAACCAATTTTCTTTTTTTACAGAAGTTCCTGCCAAGGCTAATGTCTTTACATAACCTTAAAGAATTATTATCATATATTCCCGATTACTGCTTTTGTTCGTTAATAATGTTCCTTATCTTATGTTAAAAAGTCCAACAGACAAAACTCTTGAATATAATGAAGAAAATCATTTTGTACATGATATGAAAGCGTGGGATCCATTCCGTATATCAGATTTATAAGAGCCAATTTTTGAAGACATTGCATTTAAAGCAAACGTTTCATTTAAATTGTTTCCTTATAGCTAAAAATTTTGATTTTGTTCAATCTAATTTTGATTAGACACATTTTAGAAGGAACTTGAAAATGCAGAGATACTCTACAAATTCAATACCCCTTTCATTCTAAACTTTTATGTAACACATATGCATGTTTTTACGATAATTTTGATAATTTTGAGGTGAAGCTGCACCACGTACAGAGGGCGTTATACATGTAAGCAAATTGACTGCAAGCAAAATTCTTGTTGGATTTGTTCAAAATTTCTGTTTGATTGTTTACATAACAGCTTCATAAACCTATGGAAATAGCGGATATATTGTCCAATGCGGATATACAGGGTGGATTAAAAAAAAAAACGAAGCCGAGATATAATTGCTAATTGGAATGGAAGTAAATTGAAAAGTGGCGCAATTCTCTAAATAGACTCTTTCATAAAATTGCTCACTGCTCAATAAACCGTGAATGTAATGACATGACCAGGGTGTCATTTTAAAGAGGAGATTCGACCCTAACAGAGGATATCTCACTCTGATTCACATGTGCCCTACTTCTGTTCAAATTAGCAATAATATCTGGGTTTCGGGGTTTTTTTTATCGACCCTGTATAGTCCAATGTTCGATAAAATATTTATCTATGCTTGGTTACATTACCAAAGTCACGCCTTTCTAGGATGAAGGTCATCAGAAAACCTTATCATGATGAGCTTAGATGAGGAGCAAGGTCAAAGGTCGCGGTCGCGGGAACACCTATTTTCGTATTTCTCCCCACTGAGCTTGTGTTTTTTCACCATTTTTGTTTCGGGAGGCTGTCTCCCTTTGTCATTTTCCTCATTATACTCCCTGCTACTCCCCTGGATCACCATTGTACCTGCTTTTTGCCTCATTGAATCCCCATACTCCAGCAATTCTTGAGTTCTTCTGTGACTGTGCATTCGCGGGGTCACACTCCAGTGCAGCCATCTTGGATCGCATTGTACATGCAGTACAGTGTATGGTGATGTACACATCCATCGTTTGTCCACCAATGCTGTTTGCAGCTTTGTCGTGACTGGTTTGATGCCCCATATTACCCCCGCTACTGGAACTAAGGTCAGCTATCAGTCATGTTTGACCCACAGATTTTTGCAGCGCTACTTTTTATGCCATTATTGGCTACCAACTTTGTAATGAATGTACAGCATGTTTCACCTTTTGTTGTGTCTCACCCACCATCAATGAACCTGAACTCTTTCATGTGGTATCCTGCAGCTAGCTTTACCAGCATGAACCACTACACCAGCCAAAAGTTTCGGCAAGCCTCCTGGTTATCTTCATGTTCAGTTATAGAAAATAACCTGGTTAAAGTTAAACCAAGCAAGAACTCAGTGTCGATGTATCTAGCCATCCATCTGATTACTCAAGCCCATGACACAGAATTAAACCCAGGTCCTTACTCTCCCAAGTATCCATGTGGGGTCTGTAAGAAAGTCGTCCGCTGGTCGAAAACGAGAACAGCTGTAGCTTGTGATACGTGTGATACTTGGTATCATACAGACTGCATGGGAATGACACAGGAAGTATATGAAAGTATCAACAGATCAGATGTTAGCTGGATTTGCATGATTTGCGACACCCCAAATCATTGTTCGTCCATTCTCGATTCTTACTTGTGCGAGTCCGAGAATAATTTCCAAGTGTTATCAGTCATTGACAACTCATCTGATGTGTTTAGTTTAATGAATACTGGTAATCATGACCCAAGTCTGACAACCACCACCAGACGTGACTCATCAAACCAGAGTCGTTCATCAATTGACTCTGAGCCTAACCCTGGCTCTCCCCTCCAGCAGTCTTCTCCTATAAATAAGTCTTCCAAAAGAAGGAAAAATAATCCCAGGCCCTTAAAGGTCCTCTCGATCAACCTACAAAGCATGAACGCTAAAAAGGAAGCGTTCTGGGAAGCAGTTGACAGTTGTCAGCCTGACGTAATCATCGCTAATGAAACCTGGCTGAAACCATCTATGTTGAGCTCAGAAATGATGCCTCCTGGATATAATCCTCCCATTAGGAAAGACCGTACTGATGGTTATGGAGGTGTCTTGCTTGCTACAAAAAATGACATCATCGATGGTGAAATCAAAGTGAATAGCGATAGCGAACTAGTGGTAACTAAGATCCACCTCTATGGACATCAACCCCTCATTGTTATGTCGGCGTATCGACCACCAAATCGTGACCTTGCTTACGCTCAGACCTTGTGCCAGTCCATCCAGCGCATCATCACTAGTAACCCTTCGGCTGTAGTCTGGCTCAGTGGAGACTTCAACCTCCCTGATATAAATTGGGCTACAGCGGCTATTGTTGGTCACCAGTTCAGTCATGCAATCAACAATTGCTTCATTTCTACCTTCAACGACTTGGGGTTAACCCAAATTGTAGACACCCCAACTAGAGATAAGAACATCTTAGACCTGTTCCTTACAAATAGACCAACCCTTGTCAGTAAATGTATGCCCGTGCCTGGAGTGAGCGACCACGAGATGGTTCTTACTGTATCTGACATTCGTGCCAAAAGACAAAAGCCAGTCCGACGAAGAATCTTCTTGTGGAAGAAAGCTGATATGGGCAGCATCAAGTCGGAAATTAACACCTTTGGCAGTCACTTCGTCTCATCCAATTCTGTTGACACTAATGTCAATGATCTCTGGAGCCAGTTAACAACCTTCCTTAACAAACTCTTGGATACGATGGTCCCCTCCAAGCTATCCTCAACAAGATTCAGCCAACCGTGGATCAATCGCCATATCAAAGTCCTATCTAGAAGAAAGAAGAGAGCCTACAAAAGAGCTTGTAGGTCGAAGAAACCGAGTGACTGGACCCGATACAAGAACCTCAAGAAACAGATGCAAAGAGACTGCAGAACAGCTTACCACACTCACATCAGTGACATGCTGTGCGAAGAAGGTAGTAACCCGAAAAGGTTCTGGACTTACATTAAGAGTAAACGATGCGAGAACTCCGGTGTTGCGCCACTGATGAGAGAAGGCATTCTGCAAAGTGACAGCACAACGAAGTCCAACATGCTGAATGACCAGTTTGTTTCTGTCTTCACTGATGAGAACACATCAGAACTACCAGATCTTGGCACCAGCCCGCACCCAACAGTTCCATCTTTCTCCATCGTTAGTGAAGGTGTAAGGAAACTCCTCGCCAACATCAAGCCCCACACAGCCTGTGGTCCTGACAATCTGCCTGCCTATCTTCTCAAAGAGGCAGCTGAAGAACTTGCGCCTATTTTCTGCCAACTTTTCAATGCTACCCTCCACCAAGGAAAAATCCCACATGCGTGGAAATCGGCGGATGTTACTCCAATCTTCAAAAAAGGTGACAAACACAGACCTGAAAACTACCGCCCCATATCTCTCACATCTATCGTTTGCAAAACAGCTGAGCATATCATCCACAGCCAGATCATTCAACACCTTGATACCCACAACCTGTTAACAGAATGCCAGTTTGGATTTAGAAAGAAGCGATCCTGCGAATCCCAGCTCTTATTAACAGTAGACGACCTGGCAAGAGGTCTACGAGACAAGCAGCAGATCGATGCAATCCTGTTAGATTTCTCGAAGGCCTTTGACCGAGTACCTCATGAACGTCTCCTCCTGAAGCTCCATCACTATGGGGTCAGAGGTCAGCTACTGTCTTGGATCCGAGATTTCCTATCAGGACGTACCCAGCAAGTTATTCTAGAGGGAAAAAAGAGCAGCGTTGCCAGTGTAACATCTGGGGTACCCCAAGGCACCGTACTGGGGCCCCTGTTGTTTTTGGTCTTTATCAACGACCTGCCTGAGTGCGTTTCGTCAAACCTACGCCTCCTCGCTGATGATGCTCTCCTGTATAGACCCATCCAATCTCAAGACGACACTGCCATTCTTCAAAAGGATCTTGCAAACCTTCAGGAGTGGGAGAAAAAGTGGTTAATGTCATTCAACGCCGATAAATGTGAAGTTCTTAGAATCTCAAACAAGCGAAACAACATCCACGGAGCAACCCCTTATTCAATCCATGGGACTGCACTCCGTACCGTAGATGAGGCAAAGTACCTAGGTGTCACCATCCATCGAAATCTCAGCTGGAAGCCCCATGTCCAAAACATCTGTAAGAAAAGCAACAGCACCCTCGGCTTTCTTCGCCGCAACCTGAGAAGATGCCCCCCAAAGATCAAGGAACAGGCCTACAAGACCTATGTCCGCCCCACCCTTGAATACTCATCCTCGGTGTGGGATCCACATACACAGGACCTGATTTCCCAGGTTGATATGGTGCAACGGCGTGCCGCTAGATTTGTAACGGCTGACTACAACCAATGGAATAGTGTCACCCAGATGCTACAAAATCTCCAATGGCAGACTCTCTACGAACGTCGAGCCCACAACAAAGTCATCATGCTGTACAGGATAATGCACGGTCTCGTTGCCATCCCTCCTACCCCACCCTACTTGTACCCTTCATCAAACCAGAATAGGGGCCACCAACAGCAGTTCACACAACAGCACTGCAGAATTCTATCATACCAACACAGCTTCTTTCCAAGTGTCATCTGCATCTGGAATGCCCTACCAGCCACCGTGGTTTCAGCTCAGTCACTGGAGATTTTCCGGACTAGCTTGAAACCTCTCACCCTCCACTAGTTATGCCCAGGGGCATCGTTTTTACTCGCACCAAGTTCTAAATTACTGCACTCTTCGTTATGTTTGTTCCCGTGACCGAGCACTTTTGCACCCAAGTACGACAATACTCCACTATGGAGGGATGTACTTTACTGGAAGAAGAAGAAGAAGAAGAGCTTGGGTTGGAGTTCATACCGGGAAATGTTTGTTCGGTACCGTGTACAGATCCTTCCCGACCTGAAATCGCACAAGAGCAACATTTGATTCGCTATCGTCATCGGACAACTCTTCAGAAGATTCCACGCTACGAGATTTCACCTTACTCGGCACAGTGTACAGATCTTCTCCAACCTGTACACGTGTGAGGGAAACTTCTTCTTGCTCGTTCCTCCTCTGTCTGTTACCCCTCAAACTACCAGCACCCAGAGATGAAGAATCAGACCTTGCAGCCACCTGGCCTGGACGCGTTGCGGGTGTAGCGTAGAGAACCGTGTTGACACGTGTGTGGATAGGGCGCTGACCGGACAAAGGAGCAGCATCCTGTCCACTTACATCCGTGGTTCCTCGTTGGAATGTGTGACTGCTGTATATGTGGGAATCTGTACCAACTGGAGTGGGGACAAAGCGTCTCAGAGTCGGGGTGGCCTGGTTGTCCTGATGCGGTCTGGGTTTAGGCTTACGACGATAGAAGCAGACACCAAGAAAGGTAGCTACGAGGAGCAGCAAGGCAAGGGTAGCACCAACAATCACCCAGAGTGGCACGGGCTGCTGCGTATTGGGACCAGTAGTGATCTGCAATTGGTGTGGGGTTGGAGTTGCGTCAGTGCTGGCTGGAGACTGCATTGACCTGCTCGTGCTGTTGGTCAAATTCTGGTTTGAAAGGAAATTGTTCGCCGTGAAGCTGGTCTGTGTGGACTTGGTCCTTGCATCCAGCAATAGCTGGTGCCAAGGACTCCGTTGCTCACAGTCTTGGGAATAAGAAACCTCGCATCTTATTTGACTTTGGTTGTCTGAAGCCAGGAGCGGAGAGATGATCAGTCGATTGGCTGAAGTTGCAAATCTGCCCGTGTCGTTGATGGAAATAGTCTGGTTGCCTGCTCCCTTTATGAACCATCTGAATGTAGATGAGTCTGGAAGGGGGTCAACATCACAGCCAAACTCTCCTTCATCGCCCACCACCAGTTCTTGGCTTTGGGTGACTCTGGTAGATATGTTCAGGGGTGTTGGACAGATGGGTTGATGACCGGTCACATTGAGTATTGCGATGCTGGACTCTAGAACATTTTCAGGTTTTAATATGTAGATGTAATACTGCCCACTGTCAGTTGACATAACTTTGTTTATAACCAGTGTGAAGACTGTTGTATTTTCTGCGCTATTCAGATTTACTGAATATCTCTCAAAATCAGATAGAATGGCGAGGTGTGTCTCTGAGCAATTTTCCAGTACTGTATCTGTAAACGTATTGCTGCCAATTGGCTTATGCATCCAGCGAATGTTATTGTTTGAACAGTCAACCCTAAAGTTGATGCGACAAGTGAATCTGGCCGTCCCACCCTCACCCACGCTCTGGTACTGAGGATTCAGGCTTAAATCCTCCGAATCCCATGCCAATGACACTTGCAAGAAAATGCACACGTACAACGCAAGACTAACTACGGCCATTGTTGTCACCAACCCGTCCGAATGACAAATGAATAAATTAATTTTTTTCATGCCAGCTTATCCAGATAAGGAAGCAATCATTTATAAGAGTACAGTCAGATGTTGCCTTTCTGAATGACAACAAGGTGAGTCAAAACGAAAATGAAATAGACAGAAAGAAGTGAAATTGTTCAGCTGGTGCCAAGGAGTCCATTGCTCACATTCTTGGGAATAAGAAACCTCGCATCTTATTTGACTTTGGTTGTCTGAAGCCAGGAGCGGAGAGATGATCAGTCGATTGGCTGAAGTTGTGAATCTGTCCGTGTCGTTGATTGAAATAGTCTGGTTGCCTGCTCCCTTTATGAACCATCTGAACGTAGATGAGTCGGGAAGGGGGTCAACATCACAGCCAAACTCTCCTTCATCGCCCACCACCAGTTCTTGGCTTTGGGTGACTCTGGTAGATATGTTCAGGGGTGTTTGACAGATGGGTTGATGACCAGTCACATTGAGTATTGCGATGCTGGAATATAGAACATCTGCCCCGTCGAATATAAAGCTGATGTACTGCCCACTGTCAGTTGACGTAATATTGTTAATAGCCAACGTGTAGACTGTTTCATCTTTTGTGCTCTTCAGATGGACTGAATATTTCTCAAAATCAGATGGATTGATGAGGTTTGAGCAGTGGGCCAGTAATAAATGGTTATCGCTACCAATTGGCTTCCTCTCCCAGTAAATTGAATATTTTGAACAATCAACTCCAAAGTTGGTGCGACAAGTAAATGTCACCGTCCCACCCTCACCCACACTCTGGTACTGGGGATTCAGGCTAAAATGCTCCAAATCCCATGCCGATGACACTTGCAGGAAAACGCACACACACAATGCAAGAGCGACTACAGCCATTGTGGACATGAACTCATCCGAATGAAAAATGATTTATTTCATGTAAACTTTTCCAGATAAGGAAGTAATCGTTTAAGAGAATAATCAGACTTAAATTTTCCTAAATGATTCATTCAGTGAATAATTTAATGCTACACTGAAAATGAAAGTAGTTTGGTGAGCAAAGAGATGACATATATATGTAAAAACCATTGCATTTGTTTGTGTACATTTCAAACTGTCTGTTTTTCTAGATTAGTGTAAGTGCACGCTTTTTTGTTTCTATAGTTCACAAACTTTTTGCTTCTGAATTGCAGGTGGTCGTTCAGCAAAACTAACAATCTTAAGAAAAAAGTGCAGTTGCACCCGTATACATGTAGATGGCTAAACTGAATGATGCCTAGTGCGTATTGTCTCTTGTTTTGTTTATTGCAATGAGATTATCATGAGTAGGTAAAACTGTGCCCAAAAAAGCCATCTTTACAATATGTAGTTGCCATTATATATGCAGCATGCAGTTTACTGAAGTTTTGGCTGTAGTGGCAGCCATCAAAATTCCGTAAATGTAAACTATAGACCTCTGATGAGGATGAGAGGCAACATCCTCGCATCTTCCGGCCTTTCTTTGAGTAAAATTGAAGATTATGTGAACTATAGCTTTGCAATTAGCACAGCGTCTTATTGCCTGAAAAGTTTTTTAATACAAGTGTGTGCAGAAGGAATGGCGCACTCATCTTGGAGTAGCACAATACGCAGAGTGCGATACAGACCGTGCGATTAGGTATAATATCACACTGTTGTTGCCATGGATCAACCAATCAGGATTTTTCATGAATAAATTTCAAAGCCCCCCCCCCCCTAAATCCGCTGGTAATGAAGAGAACTAAAATCCATAGCCCTGTGGGAGCCACTTTTTCAAGAGCAAAGTCCAAAACGAAATAATTTTTTTTTTTTTAAGAGGTTCCTTCCAAGGCTTTTGTCTTGACATAACCTTAAAGAATTATTATAATATTTCTGATTACTGATGTTGTTCGTAAATGATGTTCCATATCTATTATTAAAAAGTCCAACAGACAAAACTCTTGAATATAATGAAGATCGTTTTGTACTTTGATATTAAAGCAAAAGAGCCAATTTTTGAAGACATTGTATTTAAATCATACTTTTCATTTAAATTGTTTACTTATAGCTAAGTTGGATTTTGTTCAATCTAATTTTGATTAAACACATTTACAAGGCACCTCAAAATGCAGAGATACTCTACAAATTGAATACCCCATTCATTTTCAAAACATTTCAAAACTTGATGTAATACACGTACATGTTTTTACTGTAATTTTGACGTGCAGCTTCACCACATACAGAGGGCTTTATAAGCAAAATGGCCGCAAGCAACTTTCTCGTTTAAATTTGTTCACAGCTTCGTAATCCTTCAAAAATAGCGATATATAGTACAGTACTTGATGGAATATTTTCTTGGTTGCATTACCAAAGTCACGCCTTTCTTACTCTCTGACTACGATAACAAGGAAGACGGTCATTAGGATACCTTATCTTGATGAACTTGGGTTGGAGATATACCCTATGTTCATACGGGAAAAGGTTTGTTCGGTACTGTGTACAGATCCTCCTCGACCTGAAATCGCACAAGAGCTACACTTGAATTGCTATCGTCATTGGACAACTCTTTAGAAGATTCCACACTGCGAAATTTCACCTTACTCGGCACAGTGTACAGATCTTCTCCAACCCGTACACGTGTGAGGGAACAACCTTCTTGCTCGTTCCTCCTCTGTCTGTTACCTCTCAAACTACCAGCACCTAGAGATGAAGAATCAGACCTTGCAGCCGTCTGGTTCGGGCGTATTTCAGGCATCGCGTAGAGAACCCCGTCAACCTGCATGTGGACAGGGCGCTGGCGCTGGCCTGACAAAGGGGTGGTACTCCTTAGAGTTGGTGCGGCTTGGTCAGCCTGACGCAGTCTGAGGTTAGGCTTTCGACAATACAAGCAGACACCAAGAAAGGTAGCTACCAGGAGCAGCAAGGCGATAGCACCAGTAATCACCCAGAGTGGAGGCTGCCTCGACTTGCTCGTGCTTGTGGTTAAATTCCGGTTGGAAGTGAAATTGTTCAGCTGGTGCCAAGGACTCCATTGCTCACATTTCTGTGAGTAAGAAACCTCGCATCTTATTTGATTTTGGTTGTCTGAAGCCAGGAGCGGAGAGATGATCAGTCGATTGGCTGAAGTTACGAATCTGTCCGTGTCGTTGATTGAAATAGTCTGGTTGCCTTCTCCCTTAATGAACCATCTGAACGTAGATGAGTCTGGAAGGGGGTCAACATCACAGCCAAACTCTCCTTCATCGCCCACCACCAGTTCTTGGCTTTGGGTAACTCTGGTAGATATGTTCAGGGGTGTCTGACAGATGGGTTGATGACCAGTCACATGGAGTATTGCGATGTTGGAATGTAGAACATTTGTACTGCTGAATATATAGCTGACATACTGCCCACTGTCAGCTGATGTAACATTGTCAATAACCAACGTGTAGACTGTTGCATCTTTTGTGCTATTCAGATACACTGAATATTTCTCTAAATCAGATGGAATGACGACGTCTGAGCAACGTGCCAGTAATGTACCGGGATACTTATCGCTGCCAATTGGCTTCCGCTTCCAGTAAATTGTATATTTTGGACATTCAACCCTAAAGGTGGCGCGACAAGTGAATGTTGCCGTCCCACCCTCACCCACACTCTGGTACTGAGGATTCAGGCTAAAATGCTCTGAACCCGATGTCGATGACACTTGCAAGAAAATGCACACACACAATGCAAGAGCGACTACAGCCATTGTGGACATGAACTCATCCGAATGAAAAATGATACCCACTGCAGATTTTCATGTCAGCTTATCCAGATAAGGAAGTAATTGTTTAAGGGAACAATCAGAGGTAGCTGTCCTGACTGACTGCTTTCAGTGATTATTTAATGCAACATTGAAAATGGAAGTAGATTGTTGAGCAAACACACGGAGAGATGACATTAAGAAAAGAGAACTTTTGGTTTTGAATATGTAAAAACAAATCCATACATAAGTGTTTTCTTTATGTAAATTTTAAACTGCCAATTTATCTAAATTACAGTAAGGGCATGCTTTTTATTTCTATATGGACATGATGGTTCACATTTTTTTTTTGCCTCGGAGTTACAGGTGGTCGGTCAGCAAAACTAAACAATCTGAAGAAAGTGCGTGCAGTTGCAAGCATATAGATGGCTAATTAAACGATGCCAAGTGCGCATTGTCATCTTTGCAATATGTAGTTGCCATTATATGTGCACCAAGCAGCTCACTTACGTTCAGGCCGTAGTGGCAGCCATGACGTAACGGTAACTGTAAACTACATGTATAGACCCCCGATATGATGAGAGGCTACACCCTTGCATCTTCTGGGATTGCAATGTTTGTCATATACGCCTTGCTTTGAGTAATATCAGATATTATTATTTATATCAGGCTTCCAGTGGTAAAAATAAATCAGCGTATTGTATGCTTTCGTAAAAAGTACCCGCATGACTGCAATAACATTGATATTGCAGTCATCCGGGCATTTTCGCTGGTTCCTGCATAATCTGGAGCGTATAAAGTCAGTCAACCAGTCAACAGAGCGTAGCGCGCGACACAGCAGGGTATACGCGCACTGTTGTCAACAGCCACAATGGAAGCTTCGAGTGGCGCGATAATTCAACGAAATTTGAGAAATGAATGCAGTGTCCTGAAATCTAATTTTTGCGGTCAGACTAATATAGATAATAATAATGTTAATCGACACATTAACCAACTTTTTTTTTTTACAGAAGTTCCTGCCAAGGCTATTGTCTTTACATAACCTTAAAGAATTATTATCATATATTCCTGATTACTGCTTTTGTTCGTCAATAATGTTCCTTATCTAATGTTAAAAAGTCCAACAGACAAAACTCTTGAATATAATGAAGAAAATCATTTTGTACATGATATGAAAGCGTGGGAGCCAGTCCGTATATCAGATTTATAAGAGCAAATTTTTGAAGACATTGCATTTAAAGCAAACTTTTCATTTAAATTGTTTCCTTATAGCTAAAAATTTGGATTTTGTTCAATCTAGTTTTGATTAGACACATTTTAGAAGGAACTTGAAAATGCAGAGATACTCTACAAATTCAATACACCTTTCATTTCAAAACTCTATGTAACACATATGTATGTTTTTACGATAATTTTGAGGTGAAGCTTCACCACATACAGAGGGCGTTATAAGCAAAATGACCGCAAGCAACTTTCTCGTTGGACTTGTTCAAAATTTCTGTTTGATTGTTTACATAACAGCTTCATAAACTTACGGAAATAGCGGATATATAGTCCAATGCGGATATACAGGGTGGATAAAAAAACGAAACCGAGATATTATTGCTAATTGGAACAGAAGTAGGGCACATGTGAATCAAAGGGAGATATCCTCTGTTAGGGTTGAATCTCCTCTTTAAAATGACACCCTGATCATGTCATTACATTCACGGTTGACTAAGCAGTGACCGATTTTAAGAAAGGGTCTATTTAGAGAATTGCGCCACTTTTCATGGTGAAATCTCTTTTTTTTTCCACCTGCCTTGATTGGCAACCATCACTCTATGACAAATGACACCTCAAAAACCACAATTGAAAAGTGGCGCAATTCTCTAAATAGACTCTTTCATAAAATTGCTCACTGCTCAGTCAACTGTGAATGTAAGGACATGATTAGGGTGTCATTTTAAAGAGGAGATTCAACCCTAACAGAGGATATCTCACTTTGATTCACATGTGCCCTACTTCTGTTCCAAAAAGCAATAATATCTCGGTTTCGTTTTTTTTTATCGACCCTGTATAGTTCAATGCTCGATAAAATATTTATTTATGCTTGGTTACATTACCAAAGTCACGCCTTTCTAGGATAAAGGTCATCAGAAAACCTTTTCACGATGAGCTTTGGTTGGAGATACACCGTGTGTTCATACAGGGAAATGTTTGTTCGGTACCGTGTACAGATCCTCCCCGACCTGAAATCGCACAAGAGCTACACTTGAATTGCTATCGTCATCGGACAACTCTTCAGAAGATTCCACGCTGCGAGATTTCACCTTACTCGGCACAGTGTACAGATCTTCACCAACCTGTACACGTGTGAGGGAAACTTCTTCTTGCTCGTTCCTCCTCTGTCTGTTACTTCTCAAACTACCAGCACCCAGAGATGAGGAATCAGACCTTGCAGCCACCTGGCCTGGGCGCGTTGCGGGTATCGCGTAGAGAACCGTGTTGACACGTGTGTGGATAGGGTGCTGGACGGACGAAGGGGCAGCATTCCGTCCACTTACATCCGTGGTTCCTCGTTGGAATGTGTGACTGCTGTATATGTGGGAATCTGTACCAACCGGAGTGGGGACAAAGCGTCTCAGAGTCGGGGTGGCCTGGTTGTCCTGATGCGGTCTGGGTTTAGGCTTACGACGATAGAAGCAGACACCAAGAAAGGTAGCAACGAGGAGCAGCAAGGCAAGGGTAGCACCAACAATCACCCAGAGTGGCACGGGCTGCTGCGTATCGGGACCAGAGGTGATCTGCAATTGGTGTGGGGTTGGAGTTGCGTCAGTGCTGGCTGGAGACTGCATTGACTTTCTCCTGCTGGTAGTCAAATTCTGGTTTGACTTTGAGGTGAAATTGTTCACCGTGAAGCTGGTCTGTGTGGACTTGGTCCTTGCATCCAGCAATAGCTGGTGCCAAGGACTCCGTTGCTCACAGTCTTGGGAATAAGAAACCTCGCATCTTATTTGACTTTGGTTGTCTGAAGCCAGGAGCGGAGAGATGATCAGTCGATTGGCTGAAGTTGCGAATCTATCCGTGTCGTTGATGGAAATAGTCTGGTTGCCTTCTCCCTTTATGAACCATCTGAATGTAGATGAGTCTGGAAGGGGGTCAACATCACAGCCAAACTCTCCTTCATCGCCCACCACCAGTTCTTGGCTTTGGGTAACTCTGGTAGATATGTTCAGGGGTGTTTGACAGATGGGTTGATGACCGGTCACATTGAGTATTGCAATGTTGGAATATAGAAGATTTGCACCGTCGAATATATAGCTGTTGTACTGCCCACTGTCAGTTGATGTAGCATTGTTGATAACCAACGTGTAGAATGTTGCATCGTTTGTGCTATTCAGATACACTGAATATTTCTGAAAATCAGATAGAATGACAACGCCTGAGCAACGTGCCAGTAATGTATAGGTATCACTGCATATTGGCTTCCTCATCCAGTGAATTGTATATTGTTGACATTCAACCCTAAAGTTGATGCGACAAGTGAATGTTGCCGTCCCACCCTCACTCACAATCTGGTACTGGGGATTCAGGCTTAAATGCACCGAACCCGATGCTAATGAAACCTGCAGGAAAACGCACACGCACAACGCAAGACCGACTACAGCCATTGTTGCCACCAACCCGTCAGAATGACAAATGAATAAATTAATTTTTTTCATGCAAGCTTATCCAGATAAGGAAGCAATCATTTATAAGAGTACAGTCAGATGTTGCCTTTCTGAATAACAACAAGGTGAGTCAAAACGAAAGTGACAAAGACAGAAAGAAAAATATGTAAAACTAGAGAGATTTGCGTTTGTTGAATACAAAAGCAGGGTGATTGGGCCCGCAACTTTTTCATTGGACATTGCCCGGTTGAGTTATGAATATTTCCATGTCAGAACAAAACAAAAAGAATCAAGAAATTTAGCCTTTCCCCCAAAAACCCTTTCGTTTCAGTTTGGGAATAAAAACATCTTTTTGTGTTTGATAAATTTCAGTATCAATTTGATAAACAGATACACGCTATTTCTGGTTGGATGAAGTCATCAGTTAAAATGTGCAAATTCACGATTGATTTAAGTCAGACAGGAGACATCTCTCGGGAACCCAAGACGTGTTAAAGATAAATTTAGAAATATTCTCAGGCAAAAAAAACATGTGTATTTGGGATTCCGAAACAACTTCCCTCAGAGTTTTTGAATACATGAACTCATTTGACTATGTATGTGAAATGTGACACATATAAACGTCACATTGGGCAATACAGCTTGGAATAAGTGTGCAACACTGACAAATGGGCTCTTAGGCATGGACATGTAACCGTTGTATTCAAATAGGTTTAGGCTATTTATTGTATACAAGGGGGTCAACATCACAGCCAAACTCTCCTTCATCGCCCACCACCAGTTCTTGGCTTTGGGTAACTCTGGTAGATATGTTCAGGGGTGTTTGACAGATTGGTTGATGACCGGTCACATTGAGTATTGCAATGTTGGAAAGTAGAACCTTTGTACTGTTGAATATATAGCTTCTGTACTGCCCACTGTCAGCTGATGTTACGTTGTCAATAACCAGCGTGTAGACTGTTGCATCTTTTGTGCTATTCAGATACACTGAATATTTCTCAAAATCAGATAGAATGACGTCGTCTGAGCAGCGGGCCAGTAATGTATAGTTATCGCTGTCAATTGGCTTCCGCTCCCAGTAAATTTTATATTTTGAACATTCAACCCTAAAGTTGGTGCGACAGGTGAATGTTGCCGTCCCACCCTCACCCACACTCTGGTACTGGGGATTCAGGCTTAAATCCCCCGAACCCGATGCCAATGACACTTGCAAGAAAATGCACACACACAACGCAAGAGTGACTACAGCCATTGTTTCCACCAACCCGTCTGAATGACAAATGAATAAATTTATTTTTTCATGCAAGCTTATCCGGATAAGGAAGCAATCATTTATAAGAGTTCAGTCACATGTTGCCTTTCTGAATAACAACAAGGTGAGTCAAAAAGAAAGTAACAAAGACAGAAAGATAATATGTAAAACTAGAGAGATTTGCGTTTGTTGAATACAAAAGCAGGGTGATTGGGCCCGCAACTATTTCATTGGACATTGCTCGGTTGAGTTATAAATATTTTCATGTCAGAACAAAACAAAAAGAATCAAGAAATTTAGCCTTTCCCCCAGAAACCCTTTCGTTTCAGTTTTGGGAATAAAAACATCTTTTTGTGTTTGATAAATTTCAGTATCAATTTGATAAACAGATACACGCTATTTCTGGTTGGATGAAGTCATCAGTTAAAATGTGCAAATTCACGATGGATTTAAGTCAGACAGGAGACATCTCTCGGGATACCAAGACGTGTTAAAGATAAATTTAGAAATATTCTCAGACAAAAAAAACGTGTATTTGGGATTCCGAAACAACTTCCCTCAGAGTTTTTGAATACATGAACTCATTTGACTATGTGTGTGAAATGTGACACATATAAACGTCACATTGGGCAATACAGCTTGGAATAAGTGTGCAGCACTGACAAATGGACTCCATAGGCATGGACATGTAACCGTTGTATTCAAATAGGTTTAGGCTATTTATTGTATACAAGGGGGTCAACATCACAGCCAAACTCTCCTTCATCGCCCACCACCAGTTCTTGGCTTTGGGTGACTCTGGTAGATATGTTCAGGGGTGTTTGACAAATGGGTTGATGACCAGTCACATGGAGTATAGCGATGCTGGAATGTAGCAAATCTGTTCTATATGAATTTAGTTGATATTTTTATCTGTAAGTGCAGAAAGAAAATGCCTCCATCAAGGTATAATTTGGTTTAATAAATAGCTCTGATCTACACTGCTGAATTAAGATGGTTGGGTAAAATGTCGATTTCGGGTAAATTGGCTTTCGCAGCCAGTGAATGTTATACATGTATTTTGAACATTCAACCCTAAAGTTGGTGCGACAAGTGAATGTTGCTGTCCCACCCTCACCCACGCTCTGGTACTGGGGATTCAGGCTTAAATGCCCCGAACCCGATGCCAATGAAACCTGCAGGAAAATGCACACACACAATGCAAGAGCGACTACAGCCATTGTGGACATGAACTCATCCGAATGAAAAATGATTTATTTCATGTAAACTGTTCCAGATAAGGAAGTAATCGTTGAAGAGAATAATCAGAGTTAAATTTTCCTAAATGATTCATTCAGTGAATAATTTAATGCTACACTGAAAATGAAAGTAGTTTGGTGAGCAAAGAGATGACATATATATGTAAAAACCATTGCATTTGTTTGTGTACATTTCAAACTGTCTGTTTGTCTAGATTAGTGTAAGTGCACGCCTTTTTGTTTCTACGGTTCACATACTTTTTGCCTCTGAATTATGGGTGGTCGGTCAGCAAAACTATAAATGTGAAGAAACTAGTGCAGTTGCACCCGTATAGATGGCTAAATTGAATGATGCCTAGTGCGTATTGTCTCTTGTTTTGTTTATTGCAATGAGATTATAATGAGTAGATTCACTGAACAAAATAATAAAACCATCTTTACAATATGTAGTTGCCATTATATATGCACCATGCAGTTTACTGAAGTTTTGGCTGTAGTGGCAGCCATGAAAATTCCGTAAATGTAAACTATAGACTCCTGATTACGAAGAAAGGCAACATCCTCGCATCTTCTGGCCTTGCTTTGAGTAAAGTTGGAGATTTTTTTCCCATAGATTCGTAATTAGCACAGCGTTTTATTGCCTGAAAAGTTTTTTAGTACAAGTGTGTGCAGAAGGAATGACGCACGCATCTTGGAGTAGCACAATACGCAGAGTGCGATACGGACTGTGCGATTAGGTATAATATCACACTGCTGCTGCCATGGATCGACCAATCAGGATTTTTCATGAACAAATTTCAAAAGGCGCTCCCCACCTAAATCCGCTGGTGATGAAGAGAACTAGAATCCATAGCCCTGTGGGAGCCACTTTTTCAAGAGCAAAGTCCAAAACGAAATGATTTTCTTTTCTTTTTTAAGAGGTTCCTTCCAAGGCTTTTGTCTTTACATAACCTTAAAGAATTATTATAATATTTCTGATTACTGATGTTGTTCGTAAATGATGTTCCATATCTATTTTTAAAAAGTCCAACCGACAAAACTCTTGAATATAATGAAGATCGTTTTGTACTTTGATATTAAAGCAAAAGAGCCAATTTTTGAAGACATTGTATTTAAAGCATACTTTTCATTTAAATTGTTTACTTATAGCTTAAATTTGGATTTTGTTCAATCTAATTTTGATCAAACACATTTACAAGGCACTTCAAAATGCAGAGATACTCTACAAATTGAATACCCCATTCATTTTCAAAACATTTCAAAACTTGATGTAATACACGTACATGTTTTTACTGTAATTTTGACGTGCAGCTTCACCACATACAGAGGGCTTTATAAGCAAAATGGCCGCAAGCAACTTTCTCGTTTAAATTTGTTCACAGCTTCGTAATCCTTCAAAAATAGCAATTTATAGTACAGTACTTGATGGAATATTTTCTGGGTTGCATTACCAAAGTCACGCCTTTCTTACTCTACGACTACGATAACAAGGATGACAGTGACGGAGGCACATTATCTTGATGAGCTTGGGTTGGAGGTATACCGTATGTTCATACGGGGTAATGTTTGTTCGGTACCGTGTACAGATCCTCCCCAACTTGAAATCGCACAAGAGCGACACTTGATTCGCTATCGTCATCGGACAGCTCTTCAGAAGATTCCACGCTACGAGATTTCACCTTACTCGGCACAGTGTACAGATCTTCACCAACTTGTTCTTGCTCGTTCCTCCTCTGTCTGTTACTCTTCAAACTACCAGCACCCAGAGATGAAGAATCAGACCTTGTAGCCACCTGCCCTAGGCGCGTTGCGGGTATCGCGTAGAGAACCGTGTCGACACGTGTGTGGTTGGGGCGCTGGCCGGACGAAGTGGCAGCATTCCGTCCACTTACATCCGTGGTTCCTCGTTGGAATGTGTGACTGCTGTATATGTGGGAATCTGTACCAACCGGAGTGGGGATAAAGCGTCTCAGAGTCGGGGTGGCCTGGTTGTCCTGATGCGGCCTGGGTTGAGGCTTACGACGATAGAAGCAGGCACCAAGAAAGGTAGCAACGAGGAGCAGCAAGGCGAGGGAAGCACCAATAATCGCCCAGAGTGGCACGGGCTGCTGTGTATCAGGACCAGTGGTATTCTGTAACGGGTTCAGGGTTGGAGTTGCATCAGTGCTGGCTGGAGACTGCATTGACCTGCTTCTGCTAGTGGTCAAATTCTGGTTTGGAGTTGCGTCAGTTCTGGCTGGAAGCTGCATCGACTTGCTCGTACTGGTGGTCAAATTCTGGTTTGAAGTGAAATTGTTCACGGTGAAGCTGGTCTGTGTGGACTTGGTCCTTGCATCCAGCAATAGCTGGTGCCAAGGACTCCATAGCTCACATTCTTGGGAATAAGAAACCTCGCATCTTATCTGACTTTGGTTGTCTGAAGCCAGGAGCGGAGAGATGATCAGTCGATTGGCTGAAGTTGTGAATCTGTCCGTATCGTTGATGGAAATAGTCTGGTTACCTACTCCCTTGATGAACCATCTGAGCGTATATGAGTCGGGAAGGGGGTCAACATCACAGCCAAACTCTCCTTCATCGCCCACCACCAGTTCTTGGCTTTGGGTAACTCTGGTCGATATGTTCAGGGGTGTTTGACAGATGGGTTGATGACTGGTCACATTGAGTATAGCGATGTTGGACTGTAGAACATCAGTGTTGAATATGTAGATGTTATACTGCCCACTGTCAGTTGACATAACTTTGTTTATAACGAGTGTGAAGACTGTTGCATCTTTTGTGCTATTCAGATAAACTGAATATCTCTCAAAATCAGATAGAATGACAAAGTTTGACTCTGAGCAACGTGCCAGTACTGTATACTTATCGCTGCCAATTGGCTTCCGATGCCATTGAATGTTATAGTTTGAACAGTCAACCCTAAAGTTGGTGCGACAAGTGAATCTTGCCGTCCCACCCTCACCCACGCTCTGGTACTGGGGATTCAGGCTTAAATGCCTTGAACCCGATGCCGATGAAACCTGCAGGAAAACGCACACACACAATGCAAGACCGACTACAGCCATTGTTGCCACCAACCCGTCCGAATGACAAATGAATAAATTAATTTTTTTTCATGCAAGCTTATCCAGATAAGGAAGCAATCATTTATAAGAGTACAGTCAGATGTTGCCTTTCTGAATAACAACAAGGTGAGTCAAAACGAAAATGAAAAAGACAGAAAGAAAAATATGTAAAACTAGAGAGATTCGCTTTTGTTGAATACAAAAGCAGGGTGATTGGGCCCGCAACTATTTCATTGGGCATTGCCCGGTTGAGTTATGAATATTTCCATCTTTTTGTGTTTGATAAATTTCAGTATCAATTTGATAAACAGATACACGCTATTTCTGGTGTGATGAAGTCATCAGTTGAAATGTGCAAATTCACGATTGATTTAAGTCAGACAGGAGACATCTCTCGGGAACCCAAGACGTGTTAAAGATAAATTTAGAAATATTCTCAGGCAAAAAAACATGTGTATTTGGGATTCCGAAACAACTTCCCTCAGAGTTTTTGAATACATGAACTCATTTGACTATGTATGTGAAATGTGACACATATAAACGTCACATTGGGCAATACAGCTTGGAATAAGTGTGCAACACTGACAAATGGACTCCATAGGCATGGACATGTAACCGTTGTATTCAAATAGGTTTAGGCTATTTATTGTATACAAGGGGGTCAACATCACAGCCACATCTCCTTCATCGCCCACCACCAGTTCTTGGCTTTGGGTAACTCTGGTAGATATGTTCAGGGGTGTTTGACAGATGGGTTGATGACCAGTCACATGGAGTATAGCGATGCTGGAATGTAGCAAATCTGTTCTATATGAAGTTGGTTGATATTTTTATCTGTAAGTGCAGAAAGAAAATGCCTCCATCAAGGTATATTTTGTTTAATAAATAGCTCTGATCTACACTGCTGAATTCAGATGGTTGGGTAAAATGTCGATTTCGTTTTTTGAAATCGACATATAAACCACTTTTTTTTTCTTTTTTTCTTTTTTTCTTTTTTCTTTTTTGCAAAAGTTCTTCCAAGGCTAGTAACATAACCTTAATGCCTTAAAGAAATATTTCTGATTGCTGTTTTTGTTTCTCTTTAATGTTCTATGTCTATCAAAAAAATCATACGGATAAAACTCCTAAATATAATCAAAAGTCACTTTTCCTTTTATCAGATCTGTAAGATCAACTTGATGAAGAAATTGCATAAGCAAACTTTCCATTTAAATTGTTCCCTTTTAGCTGAAATTTAGATTTTGTTAAGTCTGATTTTGATTATACACATTTACAAGGAATTTGAAAATGCAGAGATAGTCTACAAATTAAATACCCCCATCATTTCAAAACTTAATACATGTTTTTACAATAATTTTGGGGTGCAGCATTGCCACATAAAGAGGGCGCAATAAGCAAAATTACCGCAAGCAAAATTCTTGTTTGATTTGTTCAAAATTCCTGCTTGATTGTTAAACATAACAGCTCCATAATCCTCCGAAGATTGTAGGTATATACAGAACGAGGCCTGATGAAATATTTTCTTGGTTACATCACCAAAATCACGTCTTTTCTACTCTACGACTATGATACGACTACGTAACCTGAATGACGGTGATGGGAGCACATTATTTTGATGAGCTTGGGTTGGAGGTGTATTGTATGTTCATACGGGGAAATGTTTGTTCGGTACCGTGTACAGATCCTCCCCGACCTGAAATCGCACAAGAGCGATACTTGATTCACTATCATCATCGGACAGGTCTGCAGAAGATTCTACGCTGTGAGATTTCACCTTACTTGGCACAGTGTACAGATCTTCTCCAACCTGTACACGTGTGAGGGAACCTTCTCCTTGTTCATGCCTCCTCTGTCTGTTACTTCTCAAACCACCAGCACCTGGAGATGAAGAATCAGACCTTGCAGCCGTCTGGTTCGGGCGTATTTCGGGCATCGCGTAGAGAACCCCGTCAACCTGCATGTGGACAGGGCGCTGGCGCTGGCCCATTGAAGGGGCGTCACTCCTTAGAGTTGGTGCGGCTTGGTCAGCCTGATGCGGTCTGAGGTTAGGCTTTCGACAATAGAAGCAGACACCAAGAAAGGTAGCTACGAGGAGCAGCAAGGCGAGGGTAGCATCAATAATCACCCAGAGTGGCACGGGCTGCTGCAATGGGTATGGGGTTGGAGTTGCATCGGAGCTGTTCTGGTTTGAAGTGAAATTGTTCACGGTGAAGTTGGTCTGTGTGGACTTGGTCCATGATTCTAGCAATAGCTGGTGCCAAGGACTCTGTTGTTCACAGTCTTGGGAATAAGAAACCTCGCATCTTATTTGACTTTGGTTGTCTGAAGCCAGGAGCGGAGAGATGATCAGTCGATTGGCTGAAGTTACCAATCTGTCCGTGTCGTTGATTGAAATAGTCTGGTTGCCTGCTCCCTTTATGAACCATTTGAATGTAGATGAGTCTGGAAGGGGGTCAACATCACAGCCAAACTCTCCTTCATCACCCACCACCAGTTCTTGGCTTTGGGTGACTCTGGTAGATACGTTCAGGGGTGTTTGACAGATGGGTTGATGACCAGTCACGTGGAGTATTGCGATGTTGGAATATAGTTCATTTCTACCATTGTCTATATAGCTGACGTACTGCCCACTGTCAGCTGATGTAATATTGTTTATAACCAACGTGCAGATTGTTGCATCTCTTGTGCTATTCAGATCAAATGAGTATTTCTCAAAATCAATGGTTATCTGTAATCGGTTATCACTGCCAATTGGCTGTCTCTTCCAGTAAATTGTATCACGTGGATATATAACCCTAAAGTTGATGCGACAGGTGAATGTCGCCGTCCCACCCTCACCCACACTCTGGTAATGAGGATTCAGGCTGAAATCCTCTGAATCCCATGCCGATGACACTTGCAGGAAGACGCACACACACAATGCAAGAGCGACTACAGCCATTGTGGACATGAACTCATCCGAATGAAAAATGATTTATTTCATGTAAACTGTTCCAGATAAGGAAGTAATCGTTGACGAGAACAGTCAGAGTTCGCTTTCCTGAATGACTAATTTCAGTGAATGATTTAGTACTACATTGAAAATGGAAGCAAATTGAGCAATAACATGGAGAGATGACATATGTAAAAACCATTGCATTTGTTTGTGTACATTTCAAACTCTGTTTTTCTAGATTAGTGTAAGTGCACGCCTTTTTGTTTCTATAGTTCACATACTTTTTGCTTCTGAATTATGGGTGGTCGGTCAGCAAAACTAAAAATGTGAAGAAAAAAGTGCAGTTGCACCCGTATAGATGGCTAAACTGAATGATGCCTAGTGCGTTTTGTCTCTTGTTTTGTTTATTGCAATGAGATGATCATGAGAGGATATCACTTAACAAAAAAAGCCATCTTTACAATATGTAGTTGCCATTATATTTGCACCATGCAATTTACTGAAGTTTTGGCTGTAGTGGCAACCATATACAAATAGTACATGTAAACTATAGACCTCTGATGGGGTCCGCTCATAAGTCAGACGCCTCATAGGTCCGACGCCTTATAGGTCCGACGCCTCATAAGTCCGACGCCTCATTAGTCCGACAACGGAAAAAACGAGGCGTTTAATTTGTCCGACAAAATCGCATCCCCTAACCAAATAAAGGCCCATAAGTCCGACGCCCAGACACTGACACCTCATAAGTCTGACGTTTATAGTCTGACGTTCATAAGTCCGGATCGCCTCATTAGTCCGACAACGGAAAACGAGGTTTTTAATCGGACTTATGAGGCGCGCGGCGGACTGGCGAGGCGTCGGACCTATGAAGCGGAATAAATACTTATATGTTATAGCCTGACGCCTCACAAGTCCGAAATTTCAGACTTGGCGAGGTCGGACCAAGGAGCGTCGGGACTTATGATACGGCCCCCCTCTGATGATGATGAGAGGCAATATCCTCGCATCTTCTGGCCTTACTTTGAGTAAAAATGGAGATTATTTTCCATAGCTTTGCCATTAGCACAGCGTCTTATTGCCTGAAAAGGTTTTTTTTATGAATCTATTTTTAGTTTGTGGGGTTCCAGACAGGGTTGGAGGTAAAACAAATAACAAAGGATTTTATTCATTGGTTGTGAGCACAAAGTAGAGTCGGTTAGAATTGAAAACAAGAGAATAAAAAAACGAATGTCCAATTAATGCACATCATTCTTGGTCTTTAAGACAGTTATATGTAATTGATACTTAGACTCAAATAACAAAAACACATGTAATTACTCGCAGGTTTGAATTTTTGCCACAGTCACTTGAAACTTTTAATTCATTCCAGTTATTCCATATTCATAACTGTGCCGGATACCGATGATTGGGCAAACCGGTCACATCAATTTGTACATGGGACACAAATCTGATCTGGCTGTCTCAATGACTGTGACAAAAGTGAGCACTGGCCACTGTTACAGCCCAACTCGGGCCACCACTTCACTAAGCCACACAAGACAAAACAAATTTTTTCATTGGTTCAAAGTTGGTCTTTACATTTGCATATTGAAATCTCTCACTGGCATACCAAATATGGTAATGGAGTGCAGCTGTGCAAGGCTGGAGAACTGAGTGAGGTGATCCAGTTAATTAGGTCAAAGACTTGGCAACATGCCAAATTGCTGGCATGTGTTCTGGTATGTATATGAAACTAGGGCAAAGAGCAAATGAATTCGTACATACAAACATGAACTTGCTGAGTATAGGCCTAAAGCATTTTATCATCCACTGTTGATAAAATGAATTACGTAACGTGGACAGAAATTTGTGACAAATTTCTGTCCATGTTACGTATGTAATCTGAATATAATACCGTGTGACATCTCAAATATACAGTAGATTGTCTTAGTTTTTACAGGTAACAATTATGTAGGGATAAGAATGAAAAGGAAAAAAAATTGGATAAATACATTTGTGGTAATTATATCTTTCTATCAATGTTACCCAACTTACTGTCCATGTCGCATACGTAAAATTGTTAGCATACACACCTTGTAAAATTTGCCTGGAAGAGGACAAACAACTATTATCCTGCTTTATTTCTCAATGCCATGTCACACTTTTGTACCCCTTGAGCGTGGAAAGACCCATGTGTGGGCATCTGCACTTGCTAAGCGTCTTAGAGTCAGGGCGGCTTGGTCAGCCTGTCGCGGTCTGGGTTTATGCTGACGACGATAGAAGCAGACACCAAGAAAGGTAGCTACTAGGAGCAGCAAGGCGAGGGTAGCACCAATAATCGCCCAGAGTAGCACGGACTGCTTTGTATTGGGACCAGTGGTAATCCATAATGATTGTGGGGTTGAAGTTGCATCAGTGCTGGCTGGAGACTTCGTCGACTTGCTCGTGCTGGTTGTCAAATTCTGGTTTGAAGTGAAATTGTTCACGGTGAAGCTGGTCTGTGTGGACTTGGTCCTTGCATCCAGCAATAGCTGGTGCCAAGGACTCCATTGCTGACATTCTTGGGAATAAGAAACCTCGCATCTTATTTGACTTTGGTTGTCTGAAGCCAGGAGCGCAGAGATGATCAGTCGATTGGCTGAAAATGCGAATCTGTCCGTGTCGTTGATGGAAATAGTCTGGTTGCCTGCTCCCTTAATGAACCATCTGAACGTATATGAGTCGGGAAGGGGGTCAACATCACAGCCAAACTCTCCATCATCGCCCACCAGCAGTTCTTGGCTTTGGGTGACTCTGGTAGATATGTTCAGGGCTGTTTGACAGATGGGTTGATGACCAATCACATTGAGTATTGCGATGCTGGAATATAGAACATCTGCCCCGTCGAATATAAAGCTGATGTACTGCCCACTATCAGTTGACGTAATATTGTTAATAGCCAACATGTAAACTGTTTCATCTTTTGTGCTCTTCAGATGGACTGAATATTTCTCGAAATCTGATGGATTGATGAGGTTTGAGCAGTGGGCCAGTAATAAATGGTTATCACTACCAATTGGCTTCCTCCTCCAGTAAATTGTATATTTTGAACAGTCAACCCTAAAGTTGATGCGACAAGTGAATCTTGCCGTCCCACCCTCACCCACACTCTGGTACTGAGGATTCAGGCTAAAATACTCCAAATCCCTTGCCGATGACACTTGCAAGAAAACGCACACACACAATGCAAGAGCGACTACAGCCATTGTGGACATGAACTCATCCGAATGAAAAATGATTTACTTCAGGTAAACTGTTCCAGATAAGGAAGTAATCGTTGAAGAAAACAGTCAGAGTTCGCTTTCCTGAATGACTAATTTCAGTGAATGATTTAATGCTACACTGAAAATGAAAGTAGTTTGGTGAACAAAGAGATGACATATATATGTAAAAACCATTGCATTTGTTTTTGTACATTTCAAACTGTCTGTTTTTCTAGATTAGTGTAAGTGCATGCTTTTTTGTTTCTAAAGTTCACGTACTTTTTGCTTCTGAATTGCGGGTGGTCGGTCAGCAAAACTAAAAACGTGAAGAAAAAACGTGCAGTTGCATCCGTAAAGATGGCTAAACTGAATGATGCCTAGTGCGTATTGTCTCTTGTTTTGTTTATTGCAATGAGATTATCATGAGTGCATATCACTGAACAAGAAAAGCCATCTTTATACAATATGTAGTTGCCATTATATATGCACCATGCAGTTTACTGAAGTTTTGGCTGTAATGACAGCCATGAAAAACCCGGAAATGTAAACTATAGACCTCTGATGATGATGAGAGGCAACATCCTCGCATCTTCTGGCCTTGCTTTGAGTAAAATTGGAGATTACGTTCCATAGCTTTGCAATTAGCACAGCGTCTTATTGTCTGAAAAGTTTTTTAGTACAAGTGTGTGCAGAAGGAATGGCGCACTCATCTTGGAGTAGCGCAATACGCAGAGTGCGATACAACACTGTTGTTGCCATGGATCGACCAATCAGGATTTTTCATGAGCAAATTTCAAAGGGCGCACCCCACCAAAATCCGCTGGTGACGAAGAGAACTAGAATCCATAGCCCTGTGGGAGCCACTTTTCAAGAGCAAAGTCCGAAACAAAATAAGTCTTCTTTTACAGAGGTTCCTTCCAAGGCTTTTGTCTTTACATAACCTTAAAGAATTATTATAATATTTCTGATTACTGCTTTTGTATGTCAATGATGTTCCATGTCTATTTTTAAAAAGTCCAACGGACAAAACTCTTGAATATAATGAAGAAGATCATTTTGTACTTGGATATGAAAGCGAGGGAGCCAGTCCACATGTCAGATTTATAAGAACAAATTTTTGAAGACATTGCATTTAAAGCAAACTTTTCATTGAAATTGTTCCCTTATAGCTACAACTTGGATTTTGTTCAATCTACTTTTGATTAAACATATTTACAAGGAACTTGAAAATGCAGAGATAATCTACAAATTTAATACCCCGCTCATTTCAAAACTTGATGTAATATATATACATGTTTTTACTGTAACTTTGACGTGAAGCTTCACCCTATGCAGAGGGCGTTATAAGCAACTTGACCGCAAGAAACATTCTCGTTTGATTTGTTCAAAACGTTTGTTTGATTATTGAACAAAACAGCTCCTTAATCCTACCAACAACAAAAAGCGGGATATAGTACAATACTTGATGGAATATTTTCTGGGTTATATTTGCAAAGTTACGCCTTTCTAACTCTATGACTACGATAATGAGGATGAAGGTCATCAGGAAAACTTATCTTGATGAGCTTGGGTTCGAGATACATCGTATGTTCATACGGGGAAATGTTTGTTCGGTACCGTGTACAGATCCTCCCCGACCTGAAATCGCACAAGAGCGGCATCTGATTCGCTATCGTCATTGAAGAGCTCCTCAGACGATTCTACGCTGCGAGATTTCACCTTATTCGGCACAGTGTACAGATCTTCACCAACCTGTACACGTGTGAGGGAAACCTCTTCTTGTTCATGCCTCCTCTGTCTGTTACTTCTCAAACTACCAGCACCTAGAGATGAAGAATCAGACCTTGCAGCTGTCTGGTTTTGGCGTATTTCGGGCATCGTGTAGAGAACCCCGTCAACCTGCATGTGGACAGGGCGCTGGCGCTGGCCCGACAAAGGGGTGGTACTCCTTATAGTTGTTGCGGCTTGGTCAGCCTGACGCGGTCTGGGTTGAGGCTTACGATGATAGAAGCAGACACCAAGAAAGGTAGCTACGAGGAGCAGCAAGGTGAGGGTAGCACCAGTAATCACCCAGAGTGGCACGGGCTGCAATGGGTGTGGGGTTGGTGTTGCATCAGTGCTGGCTGGAGGCTGCCTCGACTTGCTCTTGCTGGTGGTTAAATTCTGGTTTGAATTGAAATTGTTCAGCTGGTGCCAAGGACTCCATTGCTCACATTCCTGGGAGTAAGAAACCTCGCATCTTATTTGACTTTGGTTGTCTGAAGCCAGGAGCGGAGAGATGATCAGTCGATTGGCTGAAGTTGCAAATCTGTCCGTGTCGTTGATGGAAATAGTCTGGTTGCCTGCTCCCTTTATGAACCATCTGAATGTAGATGAGTCTGGAAGGGGGTCAACATCACAGCCAAACTCTCCTTCATCGCCCACCACCAGTTCTTGGCTTTGGGTGACTCTGGTAGATATGTTCAGGGGTGTTTGACAGATGGGTTGATGACCAGTCACATTGAGTATAGCGATGTTGGACTGTAGAACATTTTCAGGGCTGAATATGTAGATGATATACTGCCCACTGTCAGTTGACGTAACTTCGTTTATAACCAGTGTGAAGACTGTTGTATCTGTTGTGCTATTCAGATAAACTGAATATCTCTCAAAATCAGATAGAATGACGAGGTCTGACTCTGAGCAACGTGCCAGTAATGTATACTTATCGCTGCCAATTGGCTTCCGCTTCCAGTAAATTGTATATTTTGAACAGTCAACCCTAAAGTTGATGCGACAAGTGAATGTTGCCGTCCCACCCTCACCCACACTCTGGTACTGAGGATTCAGGCTTAAATGCTCTGAACCCGATGTCGATGACACTTGCAAGAAAATGCACACACACAACGCAAGGGCGACTACAGCCATTGTCGACATGAACTCATCCGAATGAAAAATGATACCCACTGCAGATTTTTATGTCAGCTTATCCAGATAAGGAAGTAATTGTTTAAGGGAACAATGAGAGTTAGCTTTATTGAATGACTACATTCAGTGAATTATTTAATGCATAATTGAAAATGAAGGTAGAATGTTGAGCAAACACACAGAGAGATGACATTGAGAAAAGATATATGTAAAAATCCATATGCATTTGTTTGTGTACATGTTAAGAACAACCTATTTATCTAGATTACGGTAAGGGCATGCGTTTTATTTCTATATGGACATGATGTTTCACATATTTTCTTAAACTCTGAGTTACAGGTGGTCGGTCAGCAAAACTAAACAATCTGAAGAAAGAAAGTGCAGTTGCAACCATATAGATGGCTAATTAAACGATGCCAAGTGCGCATTGTCATCTTTGCAATACGTAGTTGCCATTATATGTGCACCATGCAGCTCAGTAACGTTCTGGCTGTAGTGACAGCCATGATAAAGGTATTGTAAAGGTATTGTATAGACCCCTGATATGATGAGAGGCAACACCTTCGCATCTTCTGGGATTGCAATGGTTGCTACATACGCCATGCTTTGAGTAATATAAGATATTATTATTTATATCAGGCTTCCAGTGGTAAAATTAGCACAACGTCTTATCGCCTGAAAAGTTTTTTAGTACAAGTGTGTGCAGAAGGAATGGGGCACACATGTTGGAGTAGCGCAATACGCAGAGTGCGATACGGACTGTGCGATTAGGTATAATATCACACTGCTGTTGCCATGGATCGACCAATCAGGATTTTTCATGAACAAATTTCAAAAGGCGCTCCCCACCTAAATCCGCTGGTGATGAAGAGAACTAGAATCCATAGCCCTGTGGGAGCCACTTTTTCAAGAGCAAAGTCCGAAACTAAATAAGTCTTTTTTTTTACAATGGTTTCCTTCCAAAGCTTTTGTCTTTACATTACCTTAAAGAATTATTATCATATATTCCTGATTACTGCTTTTGTTCGTTAATAATGTTCCTTATCTACTGTTAAAAAGTCCAACAAACAAACTCTTGAATATAATGAAGAAGATCATTTTGTACTTTGATATTAAAGCGTGGGAGCCAGTCCGTATATCAGATTTATAAGAGCAAATTTTTGAAGACATTGCATTTAAAGCAAACTTTTCATTTAAATTGTTTCCTTATAGCTAAAAACTTGGATTTTGTTTTTGATCAAACACATTTACAAGGAACTTGAAAATGCAGAGATACTCTACAAATTCAATACCCCTTTCATTTCAAAACTTTATGTAACACATATGCATGTTTTTACGATAATTTTGATAATTTTGAGGTGAAGCTTCACCACATACGGAGGACGTTATAAGCAAAGTGACTGCAAGCAAAATTCTTGTTGGATTTGTTCAAAATTTCTGTTTGATTGTTTACATAACAGCTTCGTAAACCCACGGAAATAGCGGATATATAGTCCAATGCGGATATAAAGGGTGGATAAAAAAAAAACGAAACCGAGATATTATTGCTAATTGGAATAAAAGTAGGGCACATGTGAATCAAAGGGAGATATCCTCTGTTAGGGTTCAATCTCCTCTTTAAAATGACACCCTGATCATGTCATTATGTTCACGGTTGACTGAGCAGTGACCAATTTTATGAAATGGTCTATTTAGAGAATTGCGCCACTTTTCCTGGTGAAATCTCTCTTTTTCCCCCGCCTGCCTTGATTGGCAACCATCACTCTATGACAAATGACACCTCAAAAACCACAACTGAAAAGTGGCGCAATTCTCTAAATAGACTCTTTCATAAAATTGCTCACTGCTCAGTCAACTGTGAATGTAAGGACATGATCAGGGTGTCATATTTAAGAGGAGATTCAACCCTAACAGAGGATATCTCCATTTGATTCACATGTGCCCTACTTCTGTTCCAATTAGCAATAATATCTCGGTTTCGTTTTTTTTTAATCGACCCTGTATAGTCCAATGCTCGATAAAATATTTATTTATGCTTGGTTACATTACCAAAGTCACGCCTTTCTAGGATGAAGGTCATCAGAAAACCTTTTCATGATGAGCTTGGGTTGAAGATACACCGTATGTTCATACAGGGAAATGTTTGTTCGGTACCGTGTACAGATCCTCCCCAACCTGAAATCGCACAAGAGCGACATCGGATTTGCTATCATCATCGGACAGGTCTGCAGAAGATTTCACGGTGCGAGATTTCACCTTACTCGGCACAGTGTACAGATCTTCTCCAACCCGTACACGTGTGAGGGAACAACCTTCTTGCTCGTTCCTCCTCTGTCTGTTACCTCTCAAACTACCAGCACCCAGAGATGAAGAATCAGACCTTGCAGCCACCTGGCCTGGACGCGTTGCGGGTATCGTAAAGAGAACCGTGTTGACACGTGTGTGGATAGGGTGCTGGACGGACGAAAGGGCAGCATTCCGTCCACTTACATCCGTGGTTCCTCGTTGGAATGTGTGACTGCTGTATATGTGGGAATCTGAAGCAACCAGACTGGGGACAAAGCGTCTCAGAGTCGGGGTGGCCTGGTTGTCCTGATGCAGTCTTGGTTTTGGCTTACGATGATAACAGCAGAAAGTAAGAAAGGTACCAACGAGGAGCAGCAAGGGCAGGGTAGCACCAATAATCGCCCAGAGTGGCACGGGCTGCTGTGTATCGGGACTAGTGGTAATCCGTAATGGGTTCGGGGTTGGAGTTGTGTCAGTGCTGGCTGGAAGCTGCGTCGACTTGCTTGAGCTGGTGGTACCCAGACCAGTGGTGATCTGCGATGGGTGTGGGGTTTGAGTTGCATCAGTGCTGGCTGGGGACTGCGTCGACTTGCTCGTGCTGGTGGTCAAATTCTGGTTGGAAGTGAAATTGTTCACGGTGAAGCTGGTCTGTGTGGACTTGGTCCTTGCATCCAGCAATAGCTGGTGCCAAGGACTCCGTTGCTCACAGTCTTGGGAATAAGAAACCTCGCATCTTATTTGACTTTGGTTGTCTGAAGCCAGGAGCGGAGAGATGATCAGTCGATTGGCTGAAGTTGCAAATCTGTCCGTGTTGTTGATTGAAATAGTCTGGTTGCCTGCTCCCTTAATGAACCATCTGAACGTAGATGAGTCTGGAAGGGGGTCAACATCACAGCCAAACTCTCCTTCATCGCCCACCACCAGTTCTTGGCTTTGGGTAACTCTGGTAGATATGTTCAGGGGTGTTTGACAGATGGGTTGATGACCAGTCACATTGAGTATTGCGATGTTGGAAGGTACAACATTTTCAGGGTTGAATATGTAGATGTTATACTGCCCACTGTCAGTTGACGTAACTTTGTTTATAACGAGTGTGAAGACTGTTGTATCTTTTGCGCTGTTCAGATAAACTGAATATCTCTCAAAATCAGATAGAATGACGAGGTCTGACTCTGAGCAACGTGCCAGTAATGTATACTTATTGCTGCCAATTGGCTTCCGCTCCCAGCGAATGTTATAGTTTGAACAGTCAACCGTAAAGTTGGTGCGACAAGTGAATCTTGCCGTCCCACCCTCACCCACACTCTGGTACTGGGGATTCAGGCTTAAAAGCCCCGAACCCGATGCCAATGAAACCTGCAGGAAAATGCACACACACAACACAACAGCGACTACAGCCATTGTGGACATGAACTCATCCAACTGAAAAATGATTTATTTCATGTTAGCTGTTCCAGATAAGGAAGTAATCGTTGAAGAGAATAATCAGAGTTAAATTTGCCTAAATGATTCATTCAGTGAGTAGTTTAATGCTACACTGAAAATGAAAGTAGTTTGGTGAGCAAAGAGATAATATATATTTATGTAAAAACCATTGCATTTGTTTGTGTACATTTCAAACTGTCTGTTTTTCTAGATTAGTGGAAGTGCACGCCTTTTTGTTTCTACGGTTCACGTACTTTTTGCTTCTGAATTGCGGATGAAGAAGAAAGTGCAGTTGCACCCGTATAGATGGCTAAATTGAATGATGCCTAGTGCGTATTGTCTCTTGTTTTGTTTATTGCAATGAGATTATAATGAATAGATATCACTGAACAAAATAATAAAATCATCTTTACAATATTAGTTGCCATTATATATGCACCATGCAGTTTACTGAAGTTTTGGCTGTATTGGCAGCCATGAAAAACCAGGATATTTTAAACTATAGACCTCTGATGATGATGAGAGGCAACATCCTTGCATCTTCTGGCTTTGCTTTGAGTGAAATTGGAGATTATGTTCCATAGCTTTGCAATTAGCACAGCGTCTTATTGCCTGAAAAGTTTTTTAATACAAGTGTGTGCAGAAGGAATGGCGCACGCATCTTGGAGTAGCGCAATACGCAGAGTGCGATACGGACCGTGCAATTAGGTATAATATCACACTGTTGTTGCCATGGATCGACCAATCAGGATTTTTCATGAACAAATTTCAAAGGGCGCTCCCCACCTAAATCCGCTGGTGATGAAGAGAACTAGAATCCATAGCCCTGTGGGAGCCACTTTTCAAGAGCAAAGTCCTCAACAAATTAGGTCTTTTTTACAGGGGTTCCTTCCAAGGCTATTGTCTTTACATAACCTTAAAGAATTATTATAATATTTCTGATTACTGCTTTTGTTCGTCAATATAAATGTTCCATATCTATTTTTAAAAAGTCCAACGGACAAAACTCTTGAATATAATGAAGAAGATCATTTTGTACTTGGATATGAAAGCGAGGGAGCCAGTCCACATATCAGATTTATAAGAGCCAATTTTTGAAGACATTGCATTCAAAGCAAACTTTTCATTGAAATTGTTCCCTTTTAGCTAAAACTTGGATTTTGTGCAATCTACTTTTGATTAAATACATTTACAAGGAACTTGAAAATGCAGAGATACTCTACAAATTTAGTACCCCGCTCATTTCAAAACTTGATGTAATATATGTACATGTTTTTACTGTAACGTTGACGGGAAGCTTCACCCAATGCAGAGGGCATTATAAGCAACTTGACCGCCAGAAACATTCTCGTTTGATTTGTTCAAAATTTTTGTTTGATTATTGAGCATTACAGCTCAGTAATCCTACAAAAAAGCGGGATATAGTACAATACTTGATGGAATATTTTCTGGGTTATATTTGCAAAGTTACGCCTTTCTAACTCTATGACTACGATAATGAGGATGAAGGTCATCAGGAAAACTTATCTTGATGAGCTTGGGTTGGAGATACATCGTATGTTCATACGGGGAAATGTTTGTTCGGTACCGTGTACAGATCCTCCCCGACCTGAAATCGCACAAGAGCGGCATCTGATTCGCTATCGTCTTTAGAGAGCTCCTCAGACGATTCTACGCTGCGAGATTTCACCTTATTCAGCACAGTGTACAGATCTTCACCAACCCGTACACGTGTGAGGGAAACTTCTTCTTGCTCATGCCTCCTCTGTCTGTTACTTCTCAAACCACCAGCACCTGAAGATGAAGAATCAGACCTTGCAGCCGTCTGGTTCGGGCGTATTTCTGGCATCGCGTAGAGAACCCCGTCAACCTGCATGTGGACAGGGCGCTGGCGCTGGCCCAACGAAGAGGCAACACTCCTTAGAGTCGGTGCGGCTTGGTCAGCCTGACGCAGTCTGAGGTTAGGCTTTCGACAATACAAGCAGACACCAAGAAAGGTAGCTACCAGGAGCAGCAAGGCGATAGCACCAATAGTCGCCCAGAGTGGTACGGTCTGCTGCACATCGAGACCAGTGGTGATCAGCAATGGGTGTCGTGTTGCATTGCTGCTGACATTGTTCAGCTGATGCCAAGGACTCCATTGCTCACATTCTTGGGAATAAGAAACCTCACATCTTATTTGATTTTGGTTGTCTGAAGCCAGGAGTGGAGAGATGATCAGTCGATTGGCTGAAGTTGCAAATCTGTCCGTGTCGTTGATGGAAATAGTCTGGTTGCCTGCTCCCTTTATGAACCATCTGAATGTAGATGAGTCTGGATGGGGGTCAACATCACAGCCAAACTCTCCTTCATCACCCACCACCAGTTCTTGGCTTTGGGTGACTCTGGTAGATATGTTCAGGGGTGTTTGACAGATGGGTTGATGACCGGTCACATTGAGTATTGCGATGCTGGAAGGTACAACAGTTTCACCGTCAAATATATCGCTGACGTACTGCCCACTGTCAGCTGATGTAACAGTGTTAATAACCAACATGCAGACTGTTGCATCTTTTGTGCTATTCTGATAAAATGAGTATTTCTCAGAATCCTTGGATATCCTTTGGTAATCACCGCCCGCTTGCTGTTTCTTCCAGTAAATTGTACTTGGTAGATATTCAACCCTAAAGTTGATGCGACAGGTGAATCTTGCCGTCCCACCTTCACCCACGCTCTGGTACTGAGGATTCAGGCTAAAACGCTCTGAACCCGATGCATATGACACTCGCAGGAAAATGCACACACACAATGCAAGAGCGACTGTAGCCATTGTGGACATGAACTCATCCGAATGAAAAATGATTTATTTCATGTAAGCTGTTCCAGATAAGGAAATAACCGTTTAAGAAAATAATCAGAGTTAAATTTGCCTAAATGATTCATTCAGTGAGTAGTTTAATGCTACACTGAAAATGAAAGTAGTTTGGTGAGCAAAGAGATGACATATATATGTAAAAACCATTGCATTTGTTTGTGTACATTTCAAACTGTCTGTTTTTCTAGATTAGTGTAAGTGCATGCCTTTTTGTTTCTACGGTTCACGTACTTTTTGCTTCTGAATTGCGGGTGGTCGGTCAGCAAAACTAAAAATCTGAAGAAAAAAGTGCAGTTGCACCCGTATAGATGGCTAAATTGAATGATGCTAAGTGCGTATTGTCTCTTGTTTTGTTTATTGCAATGTGATTATCATGAGTGGATATCACTTTACAAAAAAAGCCATCTCTACAATATGTTGTCTCCATTATATATGCACCATGCAGTTTACTGAAGTTTTGGCTGTAGTGGCAGCCGTGAAAAAAACAGTAAATGTAAACCAAAGACTCCTGATATGATGAAAGGCAATATTCTTGCATCTTCTGGCCTTGCTTTGAGTAAATTGGAGATTATTTTCCATAGATTTGCAATTAGCACAGCGTCTTATCGCCTGAATTTTTTTTAATACAAGTGTGTGCAGAAGGAATGGCGCACACATCTTGGAGTAGCGCAATACGCAGAGTGCGATCACACTGTTGTTGCCATGGATCAACCAATCAGGATTTTTCATGAAGAAATTTCAAAGGGCGCCTCCCCCCCCCCCTAAATCCGCTGGTGATGAAGAGAACTAGAATCCATAGCCCTGTGGGAGCCACTTTTCAAGAGCAAAGTCCTCAACAAATTAAGTCTTTTTTTACAGGGGTTCCTTCCAAGGCTATTGTCTTTACATAACCTTAAAGAATTATTATAATATTTCTGATTACTGCTTTTGTTCGTCAATAATGTTCCATATCTATTTTTAAAAAGTCCAACGGACAAAACTCTTGAATATAATGAAGAAGATCATTTTGTACTTGGATATGAAAGCGAGGGAGCCAGTCCACATATCAGATTTATAAGAGCCAATTTTTGAAGACATTGCATTTCAAGCAAACTTTTCATTTAAATTGTTTCCTTTTGACTAAAACTTGGATTTTGTGCAATCTACTTTTGATTAAATACATTTACAAGGAACTTGAAAATGCAGAGATACTCTACAAATTTAATACCCCGCTCATTTCAAAACTTGATGTAATATATGTACATGTTTTTACTGTAACTTTGACGTGAAGCTTCACCCCATGCAGAGGGCGTTATAAGCAACTTGACCGCAAGAAACATTCTCGTTTGATTTGTTCAAAACTTTTGTTTGATTATTGAGCATAACAGCTCCGTAATCCTACAAAAAAGCGGCATATAGTACAATACTTGATGGAATATTTTCTGGGTTATATTTGCAAAGTTACGCCTTTCTAACTCTATGATAACGATAAAGGATGAAGGTCATCAGGAAAACTTATCTTGATGAGCTTGGGTTGGAGATACACCGTATGTTCATACGGGGAAATGTTTGTTCGGTACCGTGTACAGATCCTCCCCGACCTGAAATCGCACAAGAGCGATTCTTGATTCGCTATCATCATCGGACAGCTCTTCAGAAGATTCCACACTGCGATATTTCACCTTACTCGGCACAGTGTACAGATCTTCTCCAACCTGTACACGTGTGAGGGAAACGTCTTCTTGATTGTTCCTCCTCTGTCTGTTACCCCTCAAACTACCAGCACTCAAACTACCTGGGCGCGTTGCGGGTATAGCGTAGAGAATGGTGTTGACACGTGTGTGGAAAGGGTGCTGGACGGACGGAAGGGCAGCATTCCGTCCACTTCCAACCGTGGTTCCTCGTTGGAATGTGTGACTGCTGTATATGTGGGAATCTGTACCAACCGGGGTGGGGACAAAGCGTCTCAGAGTCGGGGTGGCCTGGTTGTCCTGATGCGGACTGGGTTTAAGCTGACGACGATAGAAGCAGACACCGAGAAAGGTAGCTACGAGGAGCAGCAAGGCAAGGGTAGCACCAACAATCACCCATAGTGGCATGGCCTGCTGCGTATGGGGACCAGTGATGATCTGCAATTGGAGTGGGGTTGGAGTTGCGTCAGTGCTGGCTGGAGACTGCATTGACCTGCTCGTGCTGTTGGTCAAATTCTGGTTTGAAAGGAAATTGTTCGCCGTGAAGCTGGTCTGTATGGACTTGGTCCTTGCATCCAGCAACAGCTGGTACCAAGGACTCCATTGCTCACAGTCTTGGGAATAAGAAATCTTGCATCTTACTTGACTTTGGTTGTCTGAAGCCAGGAGTGCAGAGATGATCAGTCGATCGGCTGAAGTTGCAAATCTGTCCGTGTCGTTGATGGAAATAGTCTGGTCGCCTTCTCCCTTTATGAACCATCTGAATGTAGATGAGTCTGGAAGGGGGTCAACATCACAGCCAAACTCTCCTTCATCACCCACCACCAGTTCTTGGCTTTGGGTGACTCTGGTAGATATGTTCAGGGGTGTTTGACAGATGGGTTGATGACCAGTCACATTGAGTATTGCAATGTTGGACTTTAGAACATTTACACCGTCGAATATATAGCTGACGTACTGCCCACTGTCAGTTGATGTAGCATTGTTAATAACCAACATGTAGACTGTTGCATCTTTTGTGCTATTCAGATACACTGAATATTTCTCAAAATCAAATAGAATGAAGAGGTCTGAGCAACTTGCCAGTAATGTATAGTTATCGCTGTCAATTGGTTTCCTCATCCATTTCATGGTATATTGTTGACATTCAACCCTAAAGTTGATGCGACAAGTGAATCTTGCTGTCCCTCCCTCACGCACGCTCTGGTACTGGGGATTCAGGCTTGAATGCCCTGAACCCGATGCCAATGACACTTGCAAGAACATGCACACACACAACGCAAGAACGACTACAGCCATTGTTGCCACCAACCCGTCCGAATGACAAATGAATAAATTTATTTGTTCATGCAAGCTTATCCAGATAAGGAAGCAATCATTTATAAGAGTTCAGTCAGATGTTGCCTTTCTGAATGACAACAAAGTGAGTCAAAACGAAAATGAAATAGACAGAAAGAAGTGAAATTGTTTAGCTGGTGCCAAGGAGTCCATTGGGAATAAGAAACCTCGCATCTTATTTGACTTTGGTTGTCTGAAGCTAGGAGCGGAGAGATGATCAGTCGATTGGTTGAAGTTGTGAATCTGTCCGTGTCGTTGATTGAAATAGTCTGGCTACCTGCTTCCTTTATGAACCATCTGAACGTAGATGAGTCTGGAAGTGGGTCAACATCACAGCCAAACTCTCCTTCATCGCCCACCACCAGTTCTTGGCTTTGGGTGACTCTGGTAGATATGTTCAGGGGTGTCTGACAGACGGGTTGACAACCAGTCACATGGAGTACGGTGGCCCTGGAACGACATTTTAATATTGACCTTTTTAATATGAACCTTGTAACTTCTTAATATTGACGTTGTACCTTCGCAATATGCACGTTGCACGTAGCTTAATATCGCATTGTGGAAGTTGTTCCTTCTTAATGTAAATGTTCCAACTTGTTAATGTTCACGTTCGATCTTGTCAATGTACACCATGCATCATGCTTGATGTCAACGTTGCACCTTGCTTCTTCGCAATATGAACCATGTACCTTCGCATTGAGAACGTTTGACCTTGCATCTTGTTAATATTATTGTTGAACCGTCCTCCTTCGCAATGTGAATCACGCATTCTAAAAAGTACGAAGTCCTTGCCAAGCCCTATAGTTATACAACCAGTTATGATGGAGTTTCAATCTAACGGCTGTTTTAATCATAGTTACATGTACGAGAGATTTCCGTCGAGATCCGTGTATTTTATTAGTATAAGAGTATGATCTAAAGATGTAATTGAAAGGAACATCATTTATATGCGGTGGTACCGTTACGAAATAATATCAACGTTTTATAAAGCATGACAACAATAGTAAGGGCATACATTGATATTTATTACTTCCGGGAAATATCGGGGATTTCACCAACGGTCCCATTTCCGTAAATCATTGTAAAAGCAATAGCGCGCGGGGCACAGGTGGCTTCGGTCAATTATTTAATTGTTTATTCAGTGCATACACCCGCAACATATCACTCGAGCTTGTCTAGGGGCTAGAAGTTTTATGGTTGAATGCGCGTTTACCCGCTTCAGCGATAACCCGCCACCGCGAGAGAGCGCCGCATCACGACCGCACCGTTGCGTTGAGCGCGAATCACATGTTGCCGGGGCACCCTATACGAAGTTGTTTGCTTGGAGTTCATGCGTACATGACTGGTCGTCAGCCAATTGCGAATATTCTTCATGTTGCGGTCAGGCGCGGATATCCTGGGAGGGGGGGGTATGTAGGGTTCGACTTAACAGTAGCCCGAAAACCAAATGCTCGTCAAAACAGCGGGCTCATACTATTTGGTAAGGAGCCCTGTTGGCGAGTCAAAAATTATTGGGATATGGCAAAGATGAAAGTACAGGAAGAAAAAAATCATTACATTCAGAAATCAAACCGGTAAATATTTGTGTATAGTAAACGGTTGAAATGATTAGATCGGGTTATTTGAAACAATGACAAATTTGCTTTAGGATGCATGTTTTTACATGTATGTCCAACCTTGGGTTATGGTTAGCCTGAACATGAATTATAAAAGATGAGTGAAATAAAACAGAGTAAAAAATTTGTGTTTGATTGTTTACATAACAGCTTCATAAACTTACGGAAATAGCGGATATATAGTCCAATGCGGATATACAGGGTACCAATTTTATGAAAGGGTCGATTTCGAGAATTGCGCCACTTTTCCTGGTGAAATCTCTCTTTTTTCCCCCCACCTGCCTTGATTCGCAACCACAGCCTTTCACTCTGTGACAAATGACACCTCAAAAACCACAATTGAAAAGTGGCGCAATTCTCTAAATAGACTCTTTCATAAAATTGCTCACTGCTCAGTCAACTGTGAATGTAAGGACATGGTCAGGGTGTCATATTTAAGAGGAGATTCAACCATAACAGAGGATATCTCACTTTGATTCACATGTGCCCTACTTCTGTTCCAATTAGCAATAATATCTTGGTTTCGTGTTTTTTTTATCGACCCTGTATAGTCCAATGCTCAATGAAATATTTATTTATGCTTGGTTACATTACCAAAGTCATGCCTTTCTTACTCTACCACTATGACAATGAGGATGAGGGTCATCAGGACACCGTATCTTGATGAGCTTGGGTTGGCGATACACCGTATGTTCATACGGGGAAATGTTTGTTCGGTACCGTGTACAGATCCTCCCCGACCTGAAATCGCACAAGAGCGACATTTGATTCGCTATCGTCATCGGACAGCTCTTCAGAAGATTCCACGCTGCGAGATTTCACCTTACTCGGCACAGTGTACAGATCTTCTCCAACCTGTACACGTGTGAGGGAAACTTCTTCTTGCTCGTTCCTCCTCTGTCTGTTACTTCTCAAACTACCAGCACCCAGAGATGAAGAATCAGACCTTGCAGCCACCTGGCCTGGACGCGTTGCGGGTATCGCGTTGAGAACCGTGTCGACACGTGTGTGGATGCGGCGCTGACCGGACGAAGGGGCAGCATTCGGTCCACTTCCATCCGTGGTTCCTCGTTGGAATGTGTGACTGCTGTATATGTGGGAATCTGTACCAACTGGAGTGGGGACAAAGCGTCTCAGAGTCGGGGTGGCCTGGTCGTTCTGATGCGGTCTGGGTTTAGGCTTACGACGATAGAAGCAGACACCAAGAAAGGTAGCAACGAGGAGCAGCAAGGCAAGGATAGCACCAACAATCACCCAGAGTGGCACGGGCTGCTGCGTATCGGGACCAGTAGTGATCTGCAATTGGTGTGGGGTTGGAGTTGCGTCAGTGCTGGCTGGAGACTGCATTGACCTGCTCGTGCTGTTGGTCCAATTCTGGTTTGAAAGGAAATTGTTCGACGTGAAGCTGGTCTGTGTGGACTTGGTCCTTGCATCCAGCAATAGCTTGTGCCAAGAACTCCGTTGCTCACAGTCCTGGAAATAAGAAACCTCGCATCTTATTTGACTTTGGTTGTCTGAAGCCAGGAGCGGAGAGATGATCAGTCGATTGGCTGAAGTTGCAAATTTGTCCGTGTCGTTGATGGAAATAGTCTGATTGCCTGCTCCCTTTATGAACCATCTGAATGTAGATGAGTCTGGAAGGGGGCCAACATCACAGCAAAACTCTCCTTCATCGCCCACCACCAGTTCTTGGCTTTGGGTGACTCTGGTAGATATGTTCAGGGGTGTTGGACAGACGGGTTGATGACCGGTCACATTGAGTATTGCGATGTTGGACTCTAGAGCATTTTCAGGGTTGAATATGTAGATGATATACTGCCCACTGTCAGTTGACATAACTTTGTTTATAACCAGTGTGAAGACTGTTGTATTTTTTGTGCTATTCAGATAAACTGAATATTTCTCAAAATCAGATAGAATGGCGAGGTGTGTCTCTGAGCAATTTTCCAGTACTGTATCAGTAAACTTATTGCTGCCAATTGGCTTCCGCATCCGGTGAATTTTATATTTTGAACAGTCAACCCTAAAGTTGATGCGACAAGTGAATGTTGCTGTCCCACCCTCACCCACACTCTGGTACTGAGGATTCAGGCTGAAATATTCCGAACCCGATGCAAATGACACTTGCAAGAAAATGCACACACACAACGCAAGAGCGACTACAGCCATTGTGGACATGAACTCATCAGAATGAAAAATGATTATTTCATGTAAGCTGTTCCAGATAAGGAAGTAATCGTTGACGAGAACAGTCAGAGCTCACTTTCCCCGAATGACTACATTCAACATGTTCAATGAATGATTTAGTACTACATTGAAAATGAAAGCAAATTGAGCAAAAACATGGAGAGATGGCATACGTAAAAACCATTGCATTTGTTTGTGTATATTCCAAACTCTCTGTTTTTTAGTGCATGCCTTTTTGTTTCTACGGTTCACATATTTTGCGTCTGAATTACGGGTGGTCGGTCCGCAAATCTAAACATCTGAAGAAAAAAGTTACACTTTCACCTGTATAGATGGCTAATTGAACGATGCCTTTCCTGAATGACTACATTCAGTGAATGATTTAATGCTACATTGAAAATAAAAGTGGATTGTTGAGCAAACAAATGGAGAGGTGGCATCAAGAAAAGATAACTTTTAGTTTGGAATATGTAAAATAAATCCATACATCAATCTTTTCTTTATGTAAATGTTAAGAACAACCTATTCATCTAGATTACGGTAAGGGCATGCCTTTTTATTTTTATATAGTTTACATATTATTTTGCCTCTGAATTACAAGTGGTCGGTCAGCAAAACTAAACAATCTGAAGAAAGAAAGTGCAGTTGCTACCATATAAATGGCTAATTAAACGATGTCAAGCATGCATTGTCACCGAACGAAATAAATAAAAGGCATCATGATCTTTGCAATATATGTAGTTGTCATTATATGTGCACCATGCAGCTCATTAAGGTTTTGGCTGTAGTTGCAGCCATGACATACGAAGGTAAACTATAGCCTCCCGTTATGATGAGAGGCAACATCCTCACATCTTCTAGGATTGCATTGTTTGTCATTAAACACCGTGCATGTATAATTGGATATTATTAGCCATAGCTTTTCAATTAACACAGCATCTTATTGCGGGAATTTTTTAGTTTACGAATGAATATTACTGTAATTGATGGGTTCCAGACAGGGCTGGAGGCAAAAAAAAAGGGGGAGGGGTCTCTTGGTTGTGAGCTCAAAATCGTTTTCGAAATGGACATATTAACCACTTTTTTTACAGAAAATCTCTCCAAGGCTATTGTCTTTACATAGAAATATTATAACTTTTCCGATTACTGCTTTTGTTCGTCAATGATGTTCCATATCTATTTTTAAAAAGTCCAATGGACAAAACTCTTGAATATAATCAAGATCATTTTATACGTGATATTAAAGCAAAAGAGCCAGTCCACATATCAGATTGATAAGAGCCAATTTTTGAAGACATTGATTTCAAAGCAAACTTTTCCTTTAAATTGTTTCCTTATACATGTACATGTAGCTAAACCTTGGATTTTGTGCAATCTACTTTTGATTAAACACATTTACAAGGAACTTGAAAATGCAGGGATACTCTACAAATGTAATACCCCACTAATTTCAAAACTTGATGTAATACATGTACATGTTTTTACTGTAATTTTGACGTGAAGCTTCACCCCATACCGAGGGCGTTATAAGCAAATTGACCGCAAGAAACATTCTCGTTTGATTTGTTCAAAATTCTTGTTTGATTATGAAACATAAGAGCTTCGTAATCCTACCAAAAAAGCGGGATATAGTACAATACTTGATGGAATATTTTCTGGGTTATATTACCAAAGTTACGCCTTTCTAACTCTATGACTACGATAATGAGGATGAAGGTCATCAGAAAACCTTATCTTGATGAGCTTGGGTTGGAGATACATCGTATGTTCATACGGGGAAATGTTTGTTCGGTACCGTGTACAGATCCTCCCCGACCTGAAATCGCACAAGAGCGGCATCTGATTCGCTATCGTCTTTGGAGAGCTCCTCAGACGATTCTACGCTGCGAGATTTCACCTTATTCGGCACAGTGTACAGATCTTCACCAACCTGTACACGTGTGAGGGAACCTTCTCCTTGTTCATGCCTCCTCTGTCTGTTACCTATCAAACTACCAGCATCTGGAGATGAAGAATCAGACCTTGCAGCCGTCTGGTTCGGGCGTATTTCGGGCATCGCGTAGAGAACCCCGTCAACCTGCATGTGGACAGGGCGCTGGCGCTGGCCTGACGAAGGGGCGGTACTCCTTATAGTCGGTGTGGCTTGCTCAGCCTGATGCGGCCTGGGTTTAGGCTTACGACGATAGAAGCAGACACCAAGACAGGTAGCTACTACTACTAGGAGTAGCAAGGCGAGGGTAACATCAATAATCACCCAGAGTGGCACGGGCTGCTGCGTATCGGGACCAGTGGTGATCTGCAATGGGTGTGGGGTTGGAGTTGAATCGGTGCTGGCTGGAGGCTGCGTTGACTTCCTCGTGCTGGTGGTCAAATTCTGGTTGGAAGTGAAATTGTTCAGCTGGTGCCAAGGACTCCATTGCTCACATTCCTGGGAGTAAGAAACCTTGCATCTTATTTGACTTTGGTTGTCTGAAGCCAGGAGCGGAGAGATGATCAGTCGATTGGTTGAAGTTGCGAATCTGTCCGTGTTGTTGATTGAAATAGTCTGGTTGCCTTCTCCCTTTATGAACCATCTGAATGTAAATGAGTCTGGAAGGGGGTCAACATCACAGCCAAACTCTCCTTCATCCCCTACGACCAGTTCTTTTCTTTGGATGACTCTGGTAGATATGTTCAGGGGTGTTTGACAGATGTGTTGATGACCGGTCACATTGAGTATTGCAATGTTGGAAAGTAGAAGATTTGTACCGTCGAATATATAGCTGTTGTACTGCCCAATGTCAGTTGATGTAGCATTGTTGATAACCAACGTGTAGAATGTTGCATCGTTTGTGCTATTCAGATACACTGAATATTTCTCAAAATCAGATAGAATGACAACAGAGCAACGTGCCAGTAATGTACCGATATCGCTGCCAATTGGCTTCCTCATCCAGTGAATTGTATATTGTTGACATTCAACCCTAAAGTTGGTGCGACAAGTGAATCTTGCCGTCCCACCCTCACCCACACTCTGGTACTGGGGATTCAGGCTGAAATCCTCTGAATCCCATGCCGATGACACTTGCAGGAAAACGCAAACACACAATGCAAGAGCGACTTTAGCCATTGTGGACATGAACTCATCCAAATGAAAAATGATAAGGAAGTAATCGTTTAAGAGAACAATCAGAGGTAGCTTTCCTGAATGACTACAGTTAGTGAATGATTTAATGCTACATTGAAAATGGAAGTAGATTGAGCAAAAACATGGAGAGATGATGACATATATGTAAAAACCATTGCATTTGTTTATGTATATTTCATACTGTCTGTTTTTCCAGTTTATGTTAAAACCAAGCCTTTCTATTTCGATGGTTCTCATATTTATTTTTGCTTTGAAGTAGGGTCAGTCATCAGTTGGCAAAAAAATATAATATGAGGAAAAAAAATTTAGTTGCACCAGAAAGAAATCTGAATTGAATGATGCCAAGTATTGTGATGCTGGAAGGAACAACATTTTCACCGTCGAATCTATAGCTGATGTACTGCCCACTGTCAGCTGATGTAACATTGTTAATAACCAACGTGTAGACTGTTGCATCTGTTGTGCTATTCAGATACACTGAATATTTCTCAAAATCAGATAGAATGATGACGTCTGAGCAACGTGCCAGTACTGTATTCTTATCGCTGTCAATTAGCTTCCGCTTCCAGTAAAATGTATCTTTTGAACAGTCAACCCTAAAGTTGATGCGATAAGTGAATCTTGCCGTCCCACCCTCACCCACACTCTGGTACTGAGGATTCAGGGTGAAATCCCCCGAATCCCATGCCGATGACACTTGCAGGAAAATGTACACACACAACGCAAGAGCGACTGTAGCCATTGTGGACATGAACTCATCCGAATGAAAAGTGATTTATTTCATGTACGCTGTTCCAGATAAGGAAGTAAATTGAGCAAAAACATTGAGAGATGACATATATGTAAAAACCATTGCATTTGTTTATGTATATTTCATACTGTTTGTTTTTCCAGTTTATTTTAAGGGCATGCCTTTCTATTTTGATGGTTTCATATTTATTTTTGCTCTGCAGTTCAGTCGGTCAGTTGGCAAAAAATAAATTATAAAGAAAAAAAGTTACAGTTGCACCGGAAAGATGGCTAAACTGAATCATGCCAAGTGCGTATTGTTTGCTATATACATCGTGCTTTGAGTAAAGGATATTACTTTCCGTGATAGCATTTCAATTAACGCAGTAGCATCTTATTGCCTGAATTTCTATTTTATTAATTAATTGTTAGTTGGTTTTCCAGACAGGGTTTGATGTAACAAAATGTTATCTTTGGTTGGGAGCCCAAAGTAGAGTCAGTGTGAGAAATGAGAACCAAGAGAATGAAAAAGGACTGTCCAATTAAAGCACATTTCTCTTGGTCTTTAACCCTGTGAGGTACCATTGTTTCATTTTAGTTGTAATCCACCACAGTACTAAACTTTTCAGTGTGATGGTGCATGGGTGTTACGGTCTAACACAATCCCTTAAGTTGGCGTTTTGGTGAAAATTATGCCTGCTCATAGTGTCTAAATAGACGGATAGAGGCCTTTTTTTGCTCAAGAAAACAATTTCAAGGCAAAAAAGTGTATACATTTTCCGATTGCTCTGTATTTAGTCAGTACCTGTGCAAAAAAAATTCTCGAGTTTTATCTTCCTGGCCACCTCCCCCCCCCCCCCCCCTTAAACACAACAACCTAAAGCTATATGTCTTAAAAGGATGAGGACCACCTTTTCCACAGCTTCAAGTCTGGGCCTAAGTAACAGGATGATTGATGACCTTGTGATAACAACAGCTTTACCTGACAATACAAATCCTATTGGGAGTTGGCCTGGGTCTGATCTTTGCCTCAGAAATTCTGGGTCAAAAGTTAAACCAGGGTTAAAGGGTCACTCACGATGCTTTTTAACCATGGTTTGTTTGGGAACTTGTGGAGTATGAAAATTGTTCAACAAAAAACATGACAGGGTAATTACAAATTAATTAAACAAGTACTGACAGTGCCAGTGTCAGTACTGTTGTACACCACAGTGTTAAGACACTATTATACAATGTATGTAACATAATGTGCAAAGACATTTGTGACAAATTTCTATCCATGTTACAGACATAATCTGAATATATTACACTGTGACGTCTAAATATACAGTACATTGTCTTGGTTTTTAAAGGTAACAATGCTGTAGAGATAATGAAAATGTAAAATATTGGATAAATTGTAATTCTAACTTTCTATTGATATTAACAAACGTACTGTCCAAGTTACATACGTAACGTTCTAGGTATACATATCTTGTAAAATTGCCTGGAAGGTCGTAAATTCTTGGTGAGCACAATCCTCAACAATGGAGTGGGAATGAACAAGGGGGAAAAGAGGACAAGCAACTTTATATTATTATCCTACTTCAGTTTTTCAATTCCATGTCATACTTTTGAACCCCTTGAGTGTGGAAAGACCCATGTGTGGGCATCTGCACTTCCTGAGATGGTGTCCAAGGGTCTTAGAGTCAGGGTGGCTTGGTGAGCCTGACGCAATTTGGGTTTATGCTGACGACGATAGAAGCAGACACCAAGAAAGGTAGCTACTAGGAGCAGCAAGGCGAGGGTAGCACCAACAATCACCCAGAGTAGCACGGACTGCTTCGTATCGGGACCAGTGGTAATCGACAATGATTGTGGGGTTGAAGTTGCATCAGTGCTGGCTGGAGACTGTGTCGACTTGCTCGTGCTGGTGGTCAAATTCTGGTTGGGAGTGAAATTGTTCACGGTGAAGCTGGTCTGTGTGGACTTGGTCCTTGCATCCAGCAATAGCTGGTGCCAAGGACTCCGTTGCTCACATTCTTGGGAATAAGAAACCTCGCATCTTATTTGACTTAGGTTGTCTGAAGCCAGGAGCGGAGAGATGATCAGTCGATTGGCTGAAGTTTCAAACCTGTCCGTGTCGTTGATTGAAATAGTCTGGTTGCCTGCTTCCATCATAAGCCATCTAAACGTAGATGAGTCTGGAAGGGGGTCAACATCACAGCCAAACTCTCCTTCATCGCCCACCACCAGTTCTTGGCTTTGGGTAACTCTGGTAGATATGTTCAGGGGTGTCTGACAGACGGGTTGATGACCAGTCACATTGAGTGTAGCGATGTTGGAAAATAGAATATCTATACCATCGAATATATAGCTGACGTACTGCCCACTGTCATTTGACGTTATGTTGTTGATAACCAATGTGTAGACATTTTCAACTTTTGTGCTTTTCAGATAAACTGAATATTTCTCAAAATCAATGGTCATCCATTGGTAATCATCATCCACTGGCTTCCTCTCCCAGAAAATCAGACATTTAGGACATTCAACACTAAAATTGGTGTGACCAGTGAATCTTGCCGTCCCACCCTCACCCACACTCTGGTACTGAGGATTCAGGCTAAAATACTTCGAATCCAGTGCCGACGAAACCTGCAGGAAAATGCACACGCACAATGCAAGGGCGACTACAGCCATTATCGACATGAACTCATCCGAATGAAAATTATACCCACTGCAGGTCTTAGATTTCTCGCTTTATGGAAGCTTATCCAGATAAGGAAGTAATCATTTTATGAGAACAATCAGAGGTAGCTTTCCTGATATGACTACATTCAGTGAATGATTTAATGCAACAATGAAAATGAAAGTGGCTTGTTGAGCAAACACATTGAGAGATGAGATATATATGTTAAAAACATTGCATTTGTTTATGTTTATTTCAAACGGCCTATGTATCTACATTAGGGTAAGGGCATGCCCTTTTATTTCGATGGTTTCTGCAGTATTTTGGCTCTGAAGTAGGGTCGGTCAGTTGGCCAAAAATAAAATCTGTAGAGAAAAAAAATTGCAGTTGCACCCTCTAAATTGAGTGATGCCTAGTAATGATGTGCAAACCCGACCCGAAACTGACCGGTTCGGGTCGGGTCGGTTTGTCCATCTTTTAAGTCGGGTCGGGTCGGGTCGGTTTTGGTTTTGAATTTTCATTTTCGGGTTGGGTCGGGTCGGTTTAGCCATCTTTTGAAAAAACCTAAATAAACCGAAACAGTTGAGAAATTTAGGTGATGCAATATTATTGAACAGTCACTATGACTGCAGCCCTAGTGTGTAGTGGCCACCGAGCCCACCATCAAGTTCCCACTGTATTAATTTCCCCAGGGATGGGACTGACAGTGAAATAGATACATAGTAACAGTGTTCATGATACCGCGTGATGATACCATGCGTTTGTTCAATAAGCAGAGTTACTCTCGATCAACCCACTGAGTATGACAGAGAGAGAGACGATGTTTTTGCAAAAGAATTCATGCCAAGTGGGTAAGGGCAGGCACAAAAAAGAGATCACTTTGTCCAAGCAAGGTATTCGGGGTTTTTTTGGGGGGGGGTTCGGGTCTGTTTGCTGTTTTTCTGTTCCATAACCATTTTCGCAGAATTCTGCCAGAAATATGCCAAACAAATCCATTCTGTCAAATTTTCTGTCAAACTCGTTTAAAAAAAAAAAATCTGTCAAAGTTAGCCGAAAATCGGCTAACACAGTCACCCTGGGTGGAGCTTCCATTGGTGAGTGGATTTGTCAAAGCATAACCGTGTCCTTGTTATGTCTTGCAACGAAAGGTAAAGCAGTCTGTGATAATCTTCTTCGCCATTTGACGGTAAGCCCGAAAGAAGAGACTGTAGATGAACACGTTGAAGCCGCTGTTGCACGTCGTCAGCCAGACCATTATGAAATGAAGCCAGACCGGGATAGATACTTTGACGTAACCTGAGAGGGCACGGGACACCATGGCCGGGGTGTAGCATCCAGCGAACGTGAGGGTGACCAGAAGGAAAGTCTTCAGTGCCTTGTTGTCTTGAATTTTGTTGGCTGCGTTGACGCCATTTGGGTTGATGCGCTGCTTGTGCTGATGGCTGATTTTGATGAGAATACAGTAGATACACGTTATTGTCAGAGTCGGAATTATGTCCAAAAAGACGAGCATCAAGATGTTGATGGCATTGGAACTCTGAGCGTGGAAACAGGTGACGGCGGTCGGAAAATACTGAGCAGGGGTCTGAAAGGTTACCACGGCGATGGACAAAGTGAGCGTCGATGACACAAGCACGACTTGGATGACGCGACGCTTGGAGCACCAGATTGGGAAACGATACGGTCGGGTGACGGCAAGGAAACGCTCAATATTGAGCAAAAGCATGGACACCACCGACATCACTAAAGATACGAACTTCACAGCGGTGACGATACGACAGCCCAGTTCGCCGAACGGCCATCGGTCTAGAGCTGAAGCCACGACGTTTGAAAACGCGGACAAGCCGACGACTAGATCATACACGGCCAGCGTCATTATAAGAACCTTGGTGCTGTCGGCTAAAGTTGTCACACGGCGTGTCACGGCGATGGACAGAATGTTTCCAAATGTTACCACCATCACAAGGAGGACAATAAAAGAAGTTCGGAGGCCGATGAGATATGGCGGCATGCCCTCTGCGTCTGTTGATGAATTGTTCATTTTGTTATGCCGTGAAAAGCAGCAACTGCCCCACAAAAAGCGTCTGTATTCTGTGCACAGAAACTTTAAAACCAGAATTTGTCTTGCTTTCACACAAAGAACCGTCACTGTCTATCGCTCACTCCAAACCCAATTTTGTCACTGTCTCTACTGAAGAGACGAACAAACAGAGTCGCTTTCATCCAACCAATAAAATTGCAATCTCAATTGTTTACACTCTTAATCCAAAACACGCCTGACACTGTAGCTTTGAATTTGAAAGCAGCGTCCGCTCATCGTCCATTCGTTTTTGTGACAACATCAAACATCCAATTTTTACAATGTCATTAAAAGCTTGCCATATTATGTAGAGAACTTGATTACCGGATTTTTCCTGAATCAACAAATTCCCTCCTCGCTCAAAGCAAATGAGAGAGGGTCGCACGCCTCCTTCATATTTTTAATGAACTGTTCACTCTTTAATGCGGTGAATGCAGCGACTGTCTTCTATGGATGTTGAAAGCCTGCTCCTCACTCGAGCAAAAGTTAAGACCACAATTGCAAGTCTGCCGTGTCTTTTGATGAAAAATTCGGTTCTGATTACAGTCTTCTCAAGAACAGAAAAACAGTCAAGTGTGCTTATGATGACAGAATGAAACAGGAGGGGTGCCAAAAATTGCGCCGAATATACCCGTATATGTCGCGCTGCCTCACAATTTATCATGAACTCAACCACCAGAACACAGGAAACAAGACAATGATATTGTCTCCGAATATTATACCAGACGTGCTTGTCAGTTAACCTTGTTTCTGAAATTACAAGAAAGAGTCAACACAGAACTCCATTCATTGTCATAGTAACGTCCGACGTTTTTTTCTATTTGAGCTATTTTAATTAAGTTTAACTACTTGGTGGGCCAATGCGTAGCTACAGCAATCAAATCAACCTTGAGTTTGAAAACCCTGCTTCTGACACATTAATACATCAAAGTTAACCTACATATTCCTTTTCGGACATGGTTGCACCGTCTTCAATTGATTACATTGATTTCCTTTTACCCCCGGTCCAAAGGGTTTCATTAGTCTGGTAATGCATGGATTTTACAAGAAAATGTAATAAAAAGGATGCAATGATTGATTTCATGTTTAATCACATCAATCTTAAGGTTTGGTAATGCTTTTCTCCAGTTGTTTTACACCGAAGCTAATTCGTTATAAAGGCGACGGCAAATATCAGAATGAAAGTACAAATATATCGATGTCACAAATTTTGGGTTATGCTACTGTTGGCATGTTTAGCACGTTCACGGTTCCAGATTGGATTTTGTAGTGATCTGACAGGATGGAGTGTTCTGAAGAAAACCGCATTGATAAGTTTTGTGTTTAATCAACAAATAGAGGTCGGTCCGTACTTCAACAGAAAGTTACATTGAAGTGAAGCAAATTTGACAAAGCAACTGCAAAATGAAACTTTTAACCAAATTTGCCTGATTTTTGAACTATTCAGGCACAAGATTTTTAGACTTTTGTCTGAAATCAGACTTTTTGAATCTGAGATATAGACATTGTCAGTATTGAAAGAAGTGCATCTTTTCAGACCCTTCATCCAATTTTCATCTTTCTTTTTTTAAATTTGGGTGATTCACAATGCAGTGCGCCACCAAGAGTTTGACACGGAGAGTTAATTTTTCCCTGTGCATTGTGGGAGATGGTCGACAAATTCGCAGTGCGGGACATTTGAAATTGTTCGTTTATCCGGTCTGTTGTTTCGTAAGCGTATGATTCGAGTATCTGTTTTCCCTTTTGTTTTCTTTTTATCAATATGGTGTTTTTGGTAAGGCGGCAGAACACTATGCCCCAATCTATAACAAACTAGCTCAAGTTGTCTACTGACACTCATTCAAATGGACCTTGTTTTGTCGACCATAAACTTGAAAAATGGACTCTCCATGGCAAACTCTTGGTGGCGCACTGCATTGTGAATCGCCCGAATTGACAATATATCAACCCTGCTTTTATTAGCTACATGTACATGTATATACGCAGTGCTTTTAGTAAAATTGGGTATTATTTTCCACAGCATTTCAAATTTTTTAATGAATTAATTGTTTTGTTCGTGGGGGGTCAGCAGTAATTTAAAAAAATGTGTTCTTTTCCTTGGGTTGGGAGCCCAAAGGAAGGTCGGTCGAAAATGAGAACCAAAGAAGAAAAAAAAAGGATGCCTGATCATGGAGCAGTTGAGTGATAGTATGTCTATTGCGCATGTGGGATAGCTGAATTTTCTTCCCTGATGCATTGGAACATCAATGAAAGAGGTGTGCTTAGCTCAGAAATATGTATGAGTGTACTAAATACTACTTGTCAAAAAAACATGTCCTACTTTTGATGCTAAATAACTCTGTTGTTTACCAACGAAATTAAATCAACATTTCGGATCATGTAAACAAGGCATGACAAATTTAATGGAGCGAGTTTCATCAGCTTTGTGCAAGAGAGTGAGATTAAAACGCCATACGAAAAACGCTACTCCCTTTCAGAATGTCGATACAGCGCTGGAGACGGTGGCGGAAGGCGCGTGCTGCGGCCGAAAGCTTCTGAAGGAATGCAGGATCACCCCTGATGTCATTGCACACCTCCTCGATCGTGTGTTGCGCCAAACGATCGAGGAGGTGTGCAATGACATCAGGGGTGATCCTGCATTCATTCAGAGCTTTCGGCCACATCATGCGCCTTCCGTCATTGTTTCCAGCGCTGTATCGACATTCTGAATGTGAGTATTTTTTTCATATGGCATTTTTCGTGAAGCTGATGAAAGTTGCTCCATAATATTTGTCGTGCCTTGTTTACTGAAATTTTGGTTTAATTCCATTGGTAAACAACAGAGTTATTTAAAGGGAATGTACATGTACATCATTGGCTTTTGCTGTGATTTTCAGAAATGGACTATTTGAGGGTTTTCTCTAATAGATCAAATGTTACAATGACAAGTTTGACGTTTTGTGTTTGAAAATGCTGACTCCACTAAAGATGAAATTGATCAATTTATAGATGCTGGAAAATTGTAAAGTAAGTGTAACAGTCTAGCTGGCCTGCACCCGTTCATGAACATGTAACCAATAGCAAACAAAATTTGCACTAAAAAAAAATGGTACATTTGGAGCAGTGAAGTTAAAAAATAGTTAGGTTTTTAGGCCGACCACCCTTGGAAATTTGCACAAAATAGCACTTTTCTATAAAATGACTTCACACCAGGTGCCATAATTTGACAGGATGCTTAAGACTGTCAGTTACCAACATCCTAGTAAGGTATTTCGTAAACATTTGGTAGTTTTGTTTTTCGATGTTTGCAAATGTTGTATATTCCCTTTAAGATCAAAAGTAGGACGTGTTTTTTTTAACATGTAGTATGTATGAAGTGTACTAAATATGTATGAGGCTCATAAATATGCATGAGGTGTAATAATAGTTTTGTCGTGTGCAGGTTCACTACCAAATATGCCAGTCCCCTCCTCTCTGCGCAAGAACTCCTGGACGTGCAGACGGCCACCCAGACCTACGAGAACATGACGGTCAAGGCGCGGTCCGCCACCCGCGAGGTCGTGGCGACTTACTCCATGCAGGAGCTGACCATGGACTTGACGGTCCGCATTCCGGCCAATCACCCGCTGGGGATTATTGCCGTGGACAGCGAGAAGAAAGTCGGGGTCGGGACGACCCAATGGCGGAACTGGACGCTACAACTGACCACGTTCCTGCGAAATCAGGTACAGTATAGGATGATACACAGAGTCATATTGGCACCTTGTTTTCATATGCAAAATTCAAGTGGTGTTGTGAGATTTTGTTTTTTAATACTATTAGGCCATCAGCTTGGGGGTTTGGTCAGTATCAAATCAGGGCATCAATGATTATAGTGCGCATGCGCAAGGTATACCGCCCCTAGAGTGGTAACAAGCATTTTGATGGACATTTTGAAAAAAAAGGTGATAACGCCTAAAAAGCTGCCACTGCTGCAATGCTATGACATATTTTCCAACTCTGGAGGTGTATACCTTGCCAAAAATGGCTATGACGATTATTCCCCTCATTTGATACCGGTTGCCAAAATTTTGCACCGAGGCTGATGGCCTATAATTATAAGGTTCATATTCTATGCCAAGAGTTTATTGGTGTGATTTTGAATTTCTTTATTGCTCTAACTTGTACCAAAGACGGGCTGACACACTTTAACATGGGTTACCGTAATGCAAGTTACCAAAATACTTGTAGATATGCCCCTAGAGATCGCATGATTGATTATTTTTTTAAAAAAATTGTTATGGTAGCATATGACTTACATCCTAATGGTAAGGACGCTGAAAAACATATTTCCAACAGTACCGGGCCCAGAATAAGGACATCTCTAAATGCAAGGTATTTAAAGTTTGCCATGTTGTTGTTTTGTAATTCGAGTTACTAATAAAAAAAACTTGAAATTTAAATTTATCTTTTTGGCCTCTTTTTAGCTGCGGAACAGCAGTTCAACAAATCGTCATGTTGGTTAGTTTGTAACAAACGTCAGCAACAGCCTTGCATGGCTATAAATCAATTTGTGCCTTAGGTTTATGGCCCTCTGTTGTGTTACTTTAATGGGTCTCCACTGACCGCCTACCAATTTATGCAGTCCTGGAAAATTTGGTCACTAGGGTAAAAAAACCTGATGTTTGTACTGAAAACACTACTCCTTCCTGAAATTACATGGCACATTTCGTCTCACATGCATAAACACAACATGCCTTGGCACGCAACTTCCGAGATCATTTCGCGCTTGTTTTGTAGTTTAGTCACTCAATTTTTAGGGATCTTCTGTGAGAAAAATCCCTTGACTTCATAGAATAACAGCACAGAGTTGACAGAAGAACCCCCTTCGAACGTAACGTGAGTTACCTGTGGAATTGCCCTTCTTACATTTATTTTCTTACTTTCTAATTAGAATGGCAGCATTATGGACGGCCTGACGCTGTGGAAGCGCAACGTGGACAAGCGCTTTGAGGGCGTCGACGACTGCATGATCTGCTTCTCCGTTATCCACGGCTCCAACTGCTCCTGCCCAAGCTGCAGTGCAAGACCTGCAAGAAACGCTACCACTCGGCCTGCCTGGTGAGTTATGCCAAGAAAACGCTGAAGAATTTAATAATAATAATAATATATAGTGCTTATATAGCGCTTTATACCAAAGGTCTCAAAGCGCTTCACAATTATAACCCCTGTTCATCAGGCCATGAGACCAGTTTCTGCAGCAGCTCAAGATCAGCGCAATCTGGTCTCTACCTTCACAGGTACCCATTTATACTCCTGGGTGGAGAGAGGCAATTGTAGTAAAGTGTCTTGCCCATGAACACAAGCATTGCAAAAAGTTAGGCCTCAATCGCAGTTTACATGAACAACTTGAGACTTGAATTTGGGCGATTCACACGGCAGTGAGCCACCAAGAGTTTGCCACGGAAAGTTCGTTTTTCCTCGTGCTTTGTGGGAGATGGTCAACTAATTCGCAGCGCGGGACATTTGATGAAATTTTTTGTTTTTTCAGTCAGTAGTTTTGTAAGCATGTGATTTGAGTATGTTTGCCCTTTTCCTTGCTTTGTATCAATACTGGTTTTTTGGGGTTTGTTTTTTGGTAAGGCGGCAGAACGCTTTGCCCCAGTTTATAACAAATTAACACAAGTTGTCTACTGACACTCATTCAAATGGGCCATGTTTTGTCGACCGTAAACTTGAAAAAAATGTACTCCCCACAGCAAACCCTTGGTGGCGCACTGCATTGTGCATCGCCCGAATTGAGACTTGATGAAAGTACATGCACTCCATGTCAAAAAGCACCTGATCCTAAATAACTCTGTTGTTTACCAATAATTTAAACCTGATGAACAAGGCATGACAAATTTTATGGGGCGAGTTTCACCAGCTTTGTGCAAGAGGGTGAGATTTACTGAAACACTAAAAAAAAGACTGTTTAAATATTTTCATTGTCTCTTTCCACAGTACAAGTGGTTCAACACCAGCAATCAGTCTACTTGCCCTCTCTGTCGCAGCCCTTTCTAACTCCCATGTGCCCGAGACAGGCATCTCGCTCCTAAAAAAAACATTGGGTTTTATCTTTCGGATTCTGTTGGGTTTAGCCACGTGCCTCAAACAGTTTAGTGGCTCTTACAAAAAAAAGTATTTTCCCTATTAAAGCTATGTTTTTACTTAAAGGGAATAAACAACATTTGCTTTTGCTGTAATTTCCAGAATTGGATTTGGTGGTTGGTATTTTATAGCTAATGTTGATACACTGACCTGTTAACAGTTTTGTGTTCATAAATGCTGTTCTTGTACCGTAGTCTGGTTACCTGACCCTACGGCAGTTTTTTCCAACGATTGTCAGCCAACCATCGTTGGAAATTGATACAAAAATTCCACTTTTCTTGAAAATGACAGCACACCAGGTATCATGATTTCACAGGATGCTTGAAACGACCATTCTCCAACAGTCAAGTAAGGTATTTCATAATAATTTGGTACTTTTGTTTTTTGATGTTTGCAAATGTTGTTTATTGCCTTTGACTGCTGGGTTGTCGGGATCAATTTTAATTAAAATTTTACTTCATACATGTATATGGTTGTAAGTTAAAAGATTATTTGAAAGAAATGTTTTTTGGCATGAATTGCACCCTGAACAAGACATTAATAAAATGGAAATGTGGCCAATATATGGTTAGATAGCTCAGTTGGTAGAGCACCGGAAAGGCAATCTGCAGGTCGCAGGTTCAGACTCGCTCACGGCAATTTCTTCTGTCTAACCTGATGTAAATATAAAAAGATCGACTGATAACGGGGGTCTGAGCATAGTTGTTAAGATATATAATTTTATATCAAACTTAAATTTCGTGTAATTATAAATCCTTATTCTATTGATTAATCCATGTGCACACAGAAGTGTATAAGAACCCTCCAACTGTTTGATCAGTCACAGACAGTCAAAAACTTCTTCCACTTCACGTATCATGCATTTGTATACAGACCAGTTAAAAACAGTCAGATCACATTCATGTAAACACTGTGACTAGTCAAATTCCATCAACAGACAAAAGATGTAACTGGTAGTACAGCTGGCATATCAATCACCTCCTGTCAAAGCATGGCTAGATCAAATTAACAAGGGAATTCTTACAGTCAAAAACAGTCACTTGATTGATTTTGACTGCTGTGATGGCGTAGCTGAATTTATCAGCCAATCTATGTATAAATTATTAAATTAATTTTAATTAATTATCACAAATACATGTAACAAATATTGTTATTATATCAATTATGAAAATGCCAGTTTCTGTTAATGAAGTACAGTAGAGAACAAAAAAAATAATGTACTATCTTGAACGCACATGTCTATAATAAATTCGTGGTCATGAATGTAACTTAAAATTATGGTATGTACAGCTGTTCGTTATTAAGTTTTTCTCAAAAGAAATGTGGTTATAGATCATTAAACTGCTAAGCAAAGAAGATAAAATGATTATACTTATTATTATCAGGATTACAAAAAATATTTAAGAAGCATCAATGAAATTTATCTGTTATATTGAGATTGAAGACCATAACATAAAAATACATTCTAGTAATGAGTCATTCTATAAATTCAAGGGTTCCAAAAAATGTGACATTTTTCCTGTCCCTGTTACCTTGGAACTTTGTAATTTGCCATTCAAGCATCATTAAAAATGACTTCAAACTATTTTATATTGTTTGGAGGTTAGTTTGCTATTCATGATCACTCTTGGGGGACAACTCATTAAGGAGTGCATCAGAATTATAAAATCATAGATGTCAGATGTAACAGGGACAGGAAAAAAGTTGGACCAAAATTTATAGAATGATCCTTATCCCCCCCAAAAAGCGTAACAGCATCCAAAGTTGCCTGCAAGATGTAAAAACAAAAATGCAATGAAAGGTAAGCACTGTTTCTCTTGTAAGTTTAGTTCATAGTTTTATTCCAAGGTAACCACACATGTTTGTTTGTTCCTCAAAATGTTATGTAAGCATGTTTAACGTTATCAGTAGATATGATTGCATCCGTTTTGTGTATGGATTAAGATTAAAGAAAAAACCCTTTTAGTGAAGCAACTGAAGATTTTCATTCCGAATTTAAATTACTTGCAGTGTAGAAGTCACCACCAGTAAAATATACTTTTTATTGTTTTAAAATACTAAACCATTTTCAAAATGGGGCCTTACAGTTACTTTTCTGTATTTGCGTCGCTGTTAGGTTTGGTATGTTTTCCCATCTTCGCAGAAGCGCAACTGAAAACCGTTGTTCTGCCGCCGGTTTCGCAGGGAACCGAGTTGTGTCTCATCGTCATCCCTGGTGCGGAAATTCCGGGCGAGTTGTACCGCCCCGTCGCGGAGGCTATACAGAGGTTCACGCCAGCCGAGTTGTGGGTTGGGCTGACCGCGGGCTTCGCCGCGGACACCCCAAACCCATTGCAGCTGTCGGACGCCATTGACTTGGCGCTGGCCGATTTGAAGGCCGCAGGGATGAGCCGTTTCGGAGTGCCTACATTCATGGCAGGACACTCCCTCGGAGGTATGTTGTCAGTGTAATTTGGGAAGCCTTGATGGGGGGGGATTTTGAAATCTACAATGCTTTGTCCTGCATTCTAAGGCGATTTTGTAAATAACTTTTGGAAGTTTGGCATTCCATTAATTATTGTTAGCCCCATTTTACAAGTACATGTATAACATTACTCAGTGGCTGAAGAGGGGTGTGAACCCCCCCCCCCCCCATTCCCACCCACCCACACAAGTGTGTATTTGCCATCAATCGGGGGGCCCTATTGTCCCTTTCTTTGTACTTTAACTTTGCAGGAAGAACCCCCATATGTTTTGTACACAAATCAAAATTGGGGACCTCTCGAGAATTGGGGACCCTATTGTCCTCTATTGTTTAACGTCCCCTATTGAATGCAGAAACAAACTACGCCCCGTGAAATTATTCCGTCTGGCTTGCTGTCATTCAGAACAAATCAAGAAATGTAGGCGATTTCCAACGATCTATCAATTGACTTATTTTTGGAATACAGAGTGCAATCGACGAAATTGTGTTTCGTGATCAAATGGTTGTGCATGGTTTTTCACTGTTTTTGCAAAAAGTGTAATATCCGCTGAGGTGAAGCTTCTTTGGATTCTGAGTGGTGTTATGGAAAGAATGTGGCTTCCCAATGCCACTTTTTCATCGTATATTATATCAAAGAAGGTCAGTCATTGCAGCAATGTTGAAAAGATATCAATCTGGGACTGAGAAACATTTCCAATTTTGTTAGAAAATACTTTAAAAATGCACTTGACTCTCCATAGACTTTGTACACAACCAAAGCAGTGGCATCTAGATACTACATTCTCTCCGGTGTTATTATTGGAAATGAACAAAATGCATGAAAAGTAAACGATATTGTACGCCTTTAAATCATCAACAATTGTTTCTTCCCTTTTCATCAGGCACGTTTGTCCAGGACTACGTCGCCTCCAATGCCAACCAGGTCTCAGGCCTCCTCCTATGGGGCTCCTACCTGACGGGAACCAACCGTGTCTTAGCTGACTACCCGGTACCCGTCATGCACTTATCTGGGGACCTGGACGGGCTGACGCGCATCACCAGACTAGCTGATGTGTACAGGTATGTGTGAGAAAGCAGTATAGCAAGTCATTGTAAGTCATCACAAGTCATCATAAGTCATCACAAGTCATCACAAACCATCACAAGTCAATCTGAGTCAAACATGAAATAATCGCAAGTCAATAACAAGTAAATGACAAGTCATCACGTATCAATCACAAGTCAGTCACAAATCTGTCACAAGTCAATCTGAGGTAAATCACAGATCAGTCACAAGTCATCACAAGCCATCACAAGTAAATCTGAGTCCAACATGAGATAATCACAAGTCCATAAACAAGTAAATGACAAGTCATCACGTATCAATCATAAGTCATCACATATTAATCATAAGTCAGTCACAAATCTGTCACAAGTCAATCTGAGGTAAATCACAGGTCAGTCACAAGTCATCACAAGTCATCGCAAGTCATCAAATGTCAGTCACAAGTCTGTCACAAGTCAATACGAAGTAGATCACAACCACCAGTCGACACAAGTCATCAAATTCAATCACAAGTCATCACATGTTTATCACAAGTCGTCACAAGCCATCATAAGTCATCACATGTCAATTGCAAGTCAGTTACAAATCAATCACAAGTTGAGCTTGCTGACTGACTCAATTTAAAGAACAATTAACACAACTTGTGACACTTTGTGACCTTTCAGCGAGATGAACGCTTTAGAAGCCACCAATCCCGGCTCCCAATTCCGCTATCCCGTCGTCCTTCTGGAAGGCGTCAACCACGGCCAGTTTGCCTCCGGTGACATGCCCCCGAACGTCGTAGCCAATGACATTCCCTCGAACCTCACCTTCACCGAGGCGCACGATCTGATTGGCCAGGCCTCAGCTGACTTCATCATGCTGACCTTCGCCGCGCTGCCTGATCAGAAGGACCGGATCGAGAAGGGGTTGGAGGGAACCGGGGATTTGCTGGTACCCTTGATGAAGGCAAAAAGCATGGAGCAGGATGGCGAAATGTCACCGTGGGTGCTGTACGCACAGGTAAACAAATGTTTCCACGCTGCATCATACATCTTGGTTATTAGGTTAAAAACAGGCACCAACTGTTCAAGGCACATTGCCATTCGAGTCATGCCAAGCCAAAATGTATTCAAAGCAACTAGGAACCAACCCAGATAGAACTATTAATTTAATTGACTCTCCTAGTCTTCTGCAGTTCACAACCCTTCCAGTTTTGCAAAACCACTTTTGCTCATAGAGTTAGTGCCCACACTTCAAATGTCTTTGCTTTGAGGTAATCTTCTGTGGAGTATGGATAACACTTCAAATCCCTGCACAATTCTTTTGTGTGGTTAAGCTTAGGGCAAGCAGGCAGATTCAGTCACGCTTCACTGCTCTCCACAGTGCTGTTTTGTGTGCAGTGACTCTCTGTGTGACACAGTTACTTTAACACTTCATATCCCTTCACCTGAAACTGACCTGCAGGGTTTTAAAGGGTTTTACATACTGCTCTGAGTATTGTTTATGGTACCAGTACGCTGTTACTTTTCAGGAGATGGTCATCAACGTCCCAAAAGATCTTGCCGATCGCCTCATTGTCAAGAACAATGCTTACAGCGGTCTGCTAGGCTTTGCCGAATCCAAGCCCTCCGTGACCAAGGAAGCAACCGGCGTCGTGACCGTGAAGTCCAGGGCCAAGACCGACCTCCCGCGGAACCTGGCCGACATCTCATTGGTGGAGCAGTCGGCCAATGAGATCGCTGGGAAGATGAAGCGACAGGAGGCTGTCCGGGAAGTGCTGGGCGGCGAGCGGTATAACGACACTGTGTCATGCCAAGAAATTAACATGGTAAGAGAAAATAAGACTTTGAAAAATTATGCTAAAAACAAAGGTTAACTTCAATCTCCAAAAACAAAATTCTCCAAAATTTCTGCGGATGATTTCTGAGCATCTCACAAACCAAATTTTAGGTTTCCGTTTACAACTTAATAAGGAATTTTCTTCATTCTAACTCATTGAGAGAGAAGCTGAGAATTTTTCAAAGTTTTTACAAAAAAACAACATTCCAAAATGTTCTTGAATCATTTCTTAAATTTTCCTTAATCTAATCTAGCTGACACTTTTCATTTCGAATTTCAGAACTTTTTAAATATTTCAAAAACATCACAAAGTGTCCCAAGAGATTTCAAATTGCTTTCACCTATGACCCCCAGATGGCTCTTAAGTGGGCGCTAGGCGAGGCATCCTCCGTTGCCCGCAGTCGCTATGGTAACCAGGGCAGGCAGATGCAGTTCAATTCCGACATCCTCACTCTGACCGGCTCCAGTTGGCTGTCCGGGAAGTTGCGTCTGACGTACACGCCAACTGGCGATCTTGTGGTAAGTTTTAGCAATAAAGATTTTCCAAAATTGGAAATCACTAGTATTTCAATATAAAAATTAAATGAGACTTTAAGGGTTTGCATGGGGGACATGATCAATGAACGGGAGGTTTGCGGTAACACCAAGTGAATGATATCTCTTTGTGAGTTGTGTGGTTCTGAGAAAAACCAGTTGGTTTAACTCGACGTTTCGAACAGTATGCTCTGCTCGACTCCTGATGACGAACAATGATGCACAGAGAGTCACAAAAAAAGCAAGTGTTCTTTCAGCAAAACCATAGGGATGTATGTGAATCGTTTTCATTTTGCTGAAGGAACACATACCTTTTTTGTGATTCGTGAACAGAACTTCAAAATGGTGTTCGTGTTCAAAATTCCGTAACTTGAAAAGTACATAAGTGATTTGAATGATTCTTGTACTAAAAGAAAGCTCATCGATTAGGCTTTCATATCCTACATTTTGAAAGTGCTACAGGCAAAACTTCATTTAAAATTGGTCCTGCCATTTGCATGGGCGTCGCCAGGATTTTTTGTAATGGGGGGCAAAAAAAAATTGTGCCAAAAAATGCTTGTATTTCTCAACACATTCTCGATTTATCAGTTTTAGAGGGGGCAGGGACATTTTGCCCCCCCCCCCAACTCATTAAATTTACACCACTTTGTCTTCGCGCCTCTCTTTTGGGGTTTTTTTTTTTTTTTTTTTTTTTCCAGGGGGGGGGGGCAAGTGCCCCCCCTCCTTGCCCCCCCCCCCCTCGCGACGCCCATGGTCATTTGAGTTTCAATTTTGTTTTACTCACCCTGTACAAGTGCTAAAATGGTTTTACTGTATTGTATTCGTTTTTCCGGTTGTATTTTCAGGTCACATCTGTTGCTCTTCTCACTCCTGCAATGTTTCCCATCCAGAGCATTGCAGGCATGCAATACTGCAAACTACTGTCCCCATACAGGGCCATGGAATGGATCTATGTCGACAGCTTGCGTCCGTACCAAGGTTATTGAGGGACCCAAAAGGCCAGACTATTGTCCTCCGACTGATGGAGTCACCGACCGAATCACTGACTGACCGAGTCACTGACTGACCGAGTCACTGACCGACCTACTGACCGACTGACTCCCCGAGTGGCCCCCCCCCCCCCAACATGCCTAACTGACTGACCAGTTACACCTCTATGTTCCGACACCCCTATGTTCCGACTGCACATATTCCTATTCCTAACCCTAACCCTAACCCTAACCGGGAGTAACACAATCTAGGTTGTCGGAACATAGGGGTGTCGGAACATAGAGCAGTCACCGACTGACCGACTATAAACTGAATAATGACCGACTGACTAGCTGACTTAATGACGTCACCGTTTTGACGAAGTGACACATCTGTGCACACAGATGCAAAACCAAGTTTTGAGAAAATTGCGTTTGAAGTTAGTGGATTTTTCAATTGGCATTTTTGTGTACATTTCTCCCCCAGAATTGAAAAATATATAACTGAGACAATAGCCCAGGAGTTGAATAGCCCAAAACAATTCTCTCTGTTCATAAAATTGTGTTTAATTAGAAGATATTAATTACTAAAGATATCCGTCACTTCGTCAAAACGGAAAATCTACTTCTTAACAAAAATGAGGCATGTGTTTGTACACAGCGCGTGCGCGTATATAAAATGTATACATTTTCGAACGCAGATGCGTCGCTTTGTCATAACGCAAATCGTGGAGGCTTCATATTTCTAAATATAGCACATGTGTAAACTCAATGAGACTAAGTGACACATTCAGATTCGTCACTTCGTCAAAACGAAAAAACTTATTGTGTAGCACTTTCAACACTTTGTGCAATTAGCGTAATTAACAAACGATGGAATGTTGTGTCTTGAAATTTGGAAATTATATAGAGGACATAAAATGTTAGAATATCCAAAAATCTCAGATTTCAGAAAATCTCGGTTTTGGACGGATGTGTCACTTATTCAAAATGGTGACGATGAGTCACTGACTGACCGACTCACTGACTCCCCGACTCCCCAACTGATCGAGTGTAAAACCATTAACTGAGAATTTTGGGTTTGGCTTGTCTAGGCAACCTTAGTCTTGCTACTGTAGAAAATAAAATATGCCTCGCTGCACAATGATTTCAAACTGGGTGATTGCACTTGTCGTAACTTTGTAGAACTCTGCTCTATCCGCTCCGTTCACAAGTACCCCCTCACCAGCAAAGAGAGTACAGTTGGGGGTGACCGACCGACGCCATCTTGCCCGACTGCAATTCATTTGCCGCGAAGCGCGGCCACTGCGTGTACATAGTACAAATCCCCTGGTGTACGTGCGTCACACACAAGGAACGGTGCGCGTCAACCAGCGAAATGTCCCACCCATGGGACGTCGTTGCTAGGTAAAAGGGCGCCCTCTTTTGTCGGCGCACGGAGCTCGTGACCCTTGCATTCCCAGTCCTCTTCAACAGTTTTTGTTTCTATTAATAAATCTAAACTTGTATGTCTTATTCCACCACAAAAAACCCTCCTTTGTACCTTTTAAGGATGTCTGCAACCCTGCGAGGGTTTTTTTTTTGGGGGGGGGCACAAATATCCGTTAATCAATACTGATTCGTCCATTGGAGAAAGACACAAACAAACAGATGTTAAAAAAATCATTGAAATGTGTTACTGTCACAAGCCATGTTTTAATAATATTCTAAACTTTCTGCTTGAAACTATAAACCTAACTTTACCATACCTAGTAAAACATGATTAGAATTTAAGAGTACAAAAATTTATCACCAATCTATCGATTATAAAAAATAACTGCAGCTATGTGGGATTTTAAGCAAATATATTTCTGCTTTGTATTTGAGCACAGTGAATATGATATAAACACTAGTGATTACAAATCCAATATGGCAGTACATAATTCAGGAAAATCACAATTATTACCCTGAGATACTTTTTATTATAAACCCCCGAGATACTTCTTATTATAACCACAGTTGGTTATTACCATGGTGTTACCGCAAACCAAAACTATAAGACATCACTGTTCTGATTGGACAACAGGTGGTCACCGGTACTGACCACAAGATCAACTTGCAGATTTTTTTCCCTTCAATTTGGCAGAATTTTAACAAAATAAGACTTAAAGCATGTGTTCATGCCAGAGTGCTTCAGCATTTTGACACACTACAAATTCTACCTGTAAAAAAAGTACTTCGGAAAATATTCTTCTGTTCGAAGAACATACTGCAGCATGACTGAGATTTTTAAAATGCCAAAATGTACATATCAATACCTAATTGTACACGTACACAACAAACTATTTAAATGTGCTAGTATATGCAAAAATTTTCAATTGCAAAGATCTCTATTTTAAAAATACATATTTTTGTAAATTTTGATTAAATTTATCACTACGGCTGAACTGGCCTATCGATAACTGCATATATAAATGTCGAACCTAAATATATATCGGAATACAAAAATGCTTCTAAGACGCTACATTTATAGTCATAAGTGCATACAAAGTTTAATGAAAATCAAAGAAGTCCCTACATTACAGAAAAAGATCTACCTAAAATTTGTCACCTAAATTTTAATTAAGATTGTCTACCAACAAAGTCCTGAAACTTTTGGATACATTTATGGACTGATATCTTATCGCAGCCACGCCCATGCCACACCCGCACCACACCCTAATGCAATGATCCCTTTCCCTCGTCAAAAAAAAAATGAAGTTGAGGCCAAGCAAAATCTTTTTCAACTACGCCCATGCCACACCCAAACCACAGCTAAACTACGCCCACACAAACTAATCTCTAAACTTCGGAAGGAACAAATGAAATCAAGCCCCAGAAAAAAATTCTCGGCCAAGCAGACTACACAATGCCAAGCAGGCTGAGTGCCAGGGAGATGTTGGCCCCAAGTAGAGTGAAGAGGCCAAAGTAGCCATAAGCTCCGTTCAGTCGCTTTTCCGGATCTGAAAACACAAAACAGGAAAAGTCAAAACATTAACATGAACCCAAGACATGCAAGTGTATGTGGGCATGGCTTATAATTTGGAACTTGCCAAGAGTATTCAGTGGAGCGCAGCTATAACGAACATTGCGGGATCCACAGAAATTGTTCGTAATAAGCCTTTTCGGAGTTCCAACTGCGCATTCATAACCTGTGACAACGCGCATTGTTTGTCTCAAATGGCCTTTGACATCATCGCGCCACTGACATTACTAAAAGGCTGTTTGTGCATTGTGGGTACTGTCAAAGGGCATTTGAGACAAACAATGTGCGTTGTCACAGGTTACGAATGCGCGCAGTTGGAACTCCGAAAAGGCTTATAGTGTTCGTTCGGTATGGCCATTTGAGGCTGCTGGTGCTCTGGTACTCATTTTTCAATAAATAGCGCCCTTCAGAACTTCACCCTGCACGCCCTGGTAGTTACTGAAAGACGACTTTGAACATGTGCAAACTATTGAATTTTGTAATTACAAGTTGCTGAGGAACAGTTGAGCTTACTACCTACACAATGGTTGGCTTTCCCCTTCTATTTCTCGGGAAAATAACAGCCACTTGTTGCACTTCTGTTGACATTTTTAAGCAACAATGTTCGGTACGTTTTGTACACAAAAAGTGGGAGCCAAGGATGATGTTCGGTCTAGTGACGTTCCACTGTACATGTGTTGTTATATTTCTGGTACTGAAATCAAGGAATCCTAAAAGTGCATTGAGTCACTTCAAATTCATTTTGGATTATTGTGACTCCAGAAAACGCGAGCTTGAAACTATTGTACGATGCTATACTTACTGCCGCTGTAGTATCCAAGAGCATAGGAGATACGACCAAAGACAAACACAAGACCAGCAATGGCACAAATGCGCTGCAAGTAAAACAATACACATAATTATGAACAACACCTGATTTACAAGACTGAGCCAAGTAAAGCTGGTCCCAGGAACATTATGATCCAGCAGTTATGGTGTTCGACCCATATACCTGGGTACATGGGTTCGAATACTGACGGGGAACATGGAGCTTGTGTTCTTAGGCAAGACATTTTACTACAATTGCCCTCTCTCCGCCAAGGATTATAAATGGGTACCTGTGAAGGTAGAGACCAAATTGCGCTGATCTCGAGCTGCTGCAGAGCAATGGTCTCATGGCCTGCAGGGGCCAATTTCATAGAGCTGCTTAAGCACAAAATTTGCTTAAGCACAAAAACGTCTTGCTTAATAAAATCATGTTAACCTGCCAAAAGTCCATGCAATTGTTATGCTAAGTAAACAACAGCTAAATACCAGCCACAAGCAATGTACATCACATGCAGTTTGGGCTGGTAACCTAATTTTACTAAGCAATGTTTTTGCGTGCTTAAGCAAATTTTGTGCTTAAGCAGCTCTATGAAATTGGGCCCTGATGGTAACAGGCACTTTATACCAGTTATATTCACGTGTTCAAATGATTCAAAATGGCGCCTATGATTTAGCCCATTTATTAGCATTATGGGGTAATCCTATACGAAAGTACTGCCCGGCTCTCTACACTAGTCTACAATCAGTCTAAGTCACAAGTGACAGCTCTTATCCTGTTCCCAAAATCTTCCTAGATCCTTCAAAATCCACCAAAACATTTTGTAGGTTTTGAAGGATTTTGTAGGATTTAGGCAGGCAGAAGGCCAACTACTGTTACTTTACATGTAGCTGCTCGATGCCCCTTGCAAGTTTCAAGTCCAAAAAATGTGCCATTGGTTTCCTACACAATGGTGGATTTTGTAGGATTCAGGAAGGCAGAGCTCAACCAATGTTACTTTACATGGAGCAGCTCGTACCCCTTGCAAATTTCAAGATTTTGGAGAATTCAGGAATTTGAAAGATTTTGTAGGATTCAGGCATGTTCCTAGCAAACAAATGCCAAGAGAGTGAGGGTTTACGGAACTTACCGGGTGTTTCAACCCTCCAAGGAGCAAGAACGCCACAACGTATCCAATCACCTCCAATCTGAAGGGAAACAAATTAAGAATTTGTTTCACTAAATTAACTGGAAAAAAAATGACAATTTAAGAATAAATGTGCCAGACAATTTTGGTAACAAAGTCAATACAAATACTAAAACACTTATGCTAGAAATGTTCACATTTTAAAATAATGTGTTTTGGGAATCTTAAAATCCATTCCTTTCCCCGGCATGCAAATGGAAATTTAGAAGGAAAAAACCGGGAAACTCAAAACCACACAAGACTTTGTACAGCATTTTCAATTTGTAATGGCATTCATGAGAAAAAAAACCCACCCCACCCTCCCCATACACAAAAATTAATGAAGAAAAACTGGTCAACTTGCGTTTAGACAACAACCATACCACTACAGAATCTTGTGGCTGTTTAAATGCAAAGAACAGTTTGCAAATATGCACAAGAAAATAGTTTGCTCTAAGGATTATTCCACTAACTATTGTTCCCTTGGGGAACCACATTCCAAGTATTGTGATGTGTCAGAAAAGAGGTTCTACGGGAATCCTTGGAAAAGAGGGCGAACAGCTCAGATATGTAACAAGTGGGACGATGCTTTTCATTGTCAGTGGTCCAGTCAACAGCAATTCGCATTCGCATTTCCTTAAGTGGTTTTGGATATACACCTACAAAGAACCACCAAATAGTTGCATGTACTTTGTGGGTCCTCTGTAGGAATATGCATTTAATTCGCAGTTTGTAATTGTTAGGCAATTGGCCGGGATAGCCCACTAAAGTCTCGCGACTTATTTCAAGTGGGTCGCTTTGCAGAAGATGTGGAAGGAAATTACAGTTTTAGTGGTGGCAGGAAACCCCAGAATGATATTCTAGGGAAACCCATGGAATCAGGCAGGGACTCAAAACCCAATCCACATATTGGTCACGGTGGGATTTGAACCCGGGTCATAGCGGTGGAAGGCGAGGACAGTACCCACTGCGCCAACCTGACTCCCGGAGTTGGTATCTAACCCTATTTACAACAAAATAACAAGAACTACATGTGTATTCATACGATTGAACTTACGTCGGGGTGATGTAAGTTTTGCCCTTCATGGACGTGTTTTTATAAACACTACAGTGTTGCCCTCGAGTGATTGCGAGAAAAAAATCACTCAGGTGGGACTCGAACCCATGACCTCCTGCTAATTAGCATTTAGCAAATGTATGTGGTAAGCAAAAAATCAACGTGGAGCCAGTCACACACAATGTACATCACCTGAGATTATAACTGGTGACCCGTGTCTGCTATTAAGCAAGTTTTTTATGCTTAGCAAATTAATGTGCTAATTTATACTCACGTGTTCTGGTGGGCCCTTTGGATGCAATTGAATATTTCATGCTTGTCACTGTACAATGTAGGGTACTGTCAAAACAAATCATGACAGAAACAAAATTGTTATTCCCCATGATTCATGAACTGTTGTGTAAGATGTTCACATTGATAAATATTTGATATAATGACAAAACAACACCTGAAAATGCAGACAGCGATACTGCCAAACCTTGTTTTATTACGGCATGCCACTACATTTTTTTGTAAATTTGGTAACAAAATTGTAAGTCTAAAATGTACATTATGATATTAAATTAATTATTATAGTAAATCTAGTAACACTAACAATCTTATAAAGGCCTGTACTACAGTACTAGGTTATTTACATGTATTGAAGTTACCCCCAAAAGGGTAATTGTTTTAATAGAATTAAAAGATTATATTGCGGCCTAGTACTAGGCCCTACTAGTACTAGTAATATTACAACACTTTTGTGCCCATGTCCCCCCCCCCCCAAAAAAAACCCCACTGCCTCATCCAAGACGAAGGGATTTCGAAGTGACAGAATCCCCACCCCTCGGGCAAATTTAAGTGACAATCTCAGAACTTAAAAGAAAGACTCAAATAGTACAAGTAAGCACACAATCGTCGAAAGTTCTACACGTATGCTAAGGTCCAAGGTGGCCGTAGCAGGCCGGCCGCCACGGCACCCGACCGGCGCCAGGTCGGCCGGACCGATCACGAAGCGGTGGACCATGGGCGGGCCTGCCGCGCACTGCATGGGCGGGCGCGGGCCGGCGGAATACCAACCGTACCTTGACATCGTACTTCTTGCGAGCAGAGCCGACCTTGGCACCCATCCACTGCACCACAGCCCAGCTGAACAACACCACCAGGATCACATAACCGTACTCAGATGGTAGCAAAGCAATCAAATCAGCCATTTTGGGGCAATTTACGTCCAAGTTCTGCGAAAGTAAACACGTTGTTTTCTAAATGATTTTTTTTTCGCTGAATCACCGCGAGCGCCCTCTGTCGAGTGTCGATAAAATCCACGCAACCATCGGCGGGTCCTGTTCGCCGCGCTCGTAGGCCCCGCCCTGCAAACAGGACCAGGCGCGGTTCTAGAACCAAAATTGGGGGGGGGGGGGGGCTAGCAGGGTGAATCCAGAATTTGTTTCAGGGAGGCGTGCTGAAATGTAGACCGGTTATTTTCTCCAGACACTTAGGCCTCCGAAAATCAATAGGGGGGGGGGCCCATGCCATATTTTCAATGGGGAGCGCCAATAAAATCCTAAAATCATTCACACTATATTAACTACAAATGCACTCTTGTCACGACTATTTCTTTAGGGGGAGACCGTTCGCATGTACATCACAATCCTTCTTTTTGCTAATGCAATTTCTTTTTACGGAATTTATTTTGAGGGGGCCTAGACACAATTTTTTTTGGGGGGGGGGCTAAAGCCCCCTCTAGCCCCTCCGTAGAACCGCGCCTGAACAGCTGAACAGGACGCTGGGTATGGGATACTCTGATGAATTCACGCTCTGATTGGTTGGAAAGTTGCGTAACAAGTGACCTGCGACAGCCCCCTCCCAACTTGTCGCCCCCTCCCTCCAGTCGCCCCCCCCCCCCCAACTGAGATTTTGAGTTTCTAAAAATTATCATTGATCTGCATGACGCCCCCCCCATGAAATGTTCCAGCCCCCCCTCCCGCCCCTCCCGCCCCCAGCGCCCCCCACTGAAAAACTTCTGGCCACGCCACTGAATCGAGGGCAGATCATTGTGCATTAGTCTTATGCTTTCCTTGGCTGAAATTCCTCTTCTTTTTGTTCCTCGGCAATCGTCCTGTTGATTTTGTTCAACTTGCACTAAAAGCCCATGGCGCAATTTTTTTTTCAAACGTATAGGCCTACCCTTATTAATTATGGTATGTTACTTCATCATGCGTCATTACGGACCTTTGGTGTGATTAAAGCACATTACAATACTTCATTTCCCTTAAGTCTTTTTAATGTATTCTTAATATTAGTGCCACTTTATTTGTGTACTATAAAAATGTCAAGCATGGGTTTATCACTGCATGTTCAAAGGTAAATTTAAAGTTGGGCTTGTATTTGGCCTGTGGTATTCAAAGAACAAAAATGTGGAACTCTTTTTTTTTACAATCTTTTACGATCATGTTAATAAACCATTTAATTTGATCATGATACGGGTTTGAGTACTGGTACCACCGAGTGCCTGGGATGTTTCATGACGTGAATGGCTCTAACCAGAAATGCTGAACAAAAAACAAGCTTTTCTTTAAGTCTCAAAGGTTTTTTTTTACCTAAACCAATGCATGTTTTGCATAATAAAAACGTAGTCCAACCATAACGCAATGAAGATTTGCATTCATAATTTTACAAAAAGGCTAGACTCCATGAATCCAACGTATATTTTACATGAATAAAATTATTTTTCATCTAATTAATTAAGTAATTTTTATAGCGGTTACATTGCTTCCCGCAACTGCTTGTCGTACGGCACCCTCATATCGCTAAAATGGCCTGTTTCTTTTTATGAATTGCTTCTTGCCTTGAAGTCAATTCATTGGTGATAACGTTAATTTGCAGAATTCCCTAACAACCTGACACGGCTATATTGACATCACTAAAGATCAGGAGTTCATTATTGTCGCAATAAGCACGGCAACGAAGCAGATCAGTGGACCAGGTTTCCCAATCACGGCACTATTGTCGCCGCCTGTATACAGTTTGTATTCACCGATTTGGCTGTGAAGCTGCGGGCATTTCACGGCCAGGTCCCCCACGGCTTTGCCCACGCCGTACACGTTCTCAGTTGTCGGCGGGAAGGCCACGGAGAGATGGTTGACTTCGTCCGGTACGAGCTGACCGGATGCGTCCCGCTCAAGGAAGGTGATGAACGCTCCGCCGATCGGCAACAGCGTGTGATGACAGGACGTCCGTTCTCCTGCTTCGGAGATGTTGATCCTAGCTGGTAGGACTTCGCCTTTCAAGTTACAGGTGACGTCCATTTCAGCAACATAGGCCTGCAGAAGAAAGTTTAAAATGTGTGAAAATGATTGAATATTATAACTGTTTGAGGCACTGTGCTATGTGTGCGTTCCTTCAGGAAAACGAAAACAACTCTCACAAAATGTGATTTGTTTTCGTTTAAATTTGCAATGAAAGATAACTTCCCCTTTTTAATGATCCGTAGAGCTTAAAAGAAAGCTTAATGACTAGGCTTTCATATCCTAGATTTTGAAAGTGCTATAGGCAAAACTCATTCACAAATTGGTCTTGCAAATTGTAGTGCATGTGAATACTGTACTACCACACAAAAGCCATTCCGATTGTAGTTCACTAAGAAAAGACTTACATTTTTAATGGGAACATCAGGCATCGGGTAGTGCGCCCTGACCGTCCCGTACACGATGATCTTCGCCTCGGCTGCCTGCTCGGCAACGCTCTTGTGCCGCCAGTTGGACACTTTACATGGCCGACAAACCTCGCAGAACGCTAGAAGTAGAGAAACCACCACAAGCTGACGAAATCCAGTCATGTTTCTGTGCGTTTATTCCCCTTCCTTAGTAGGGCGATTTTGACACTACACTGTAACGAAATGAAAGCGTTTGCTCATGATAACTGGCCATTAATTAGTGACGTATTACATAATTATTTACGACAGTACTTTGTCGTGCTTCAAAGAGAGACCTTTGGTCGATTTACTGTAAAAGCTGTTTTGTTTTGTCAGAAAATATTTAGTTAACAATGGACTTTATACTTGTTTGGTGTGTTTCAACAACCATGTATTCATCTGCGCCAAGTAATTTCTGTTTAATCAACTGAGCTGCCAAAAGCGGCCCTTAAGTCGGTATAGGGTGATTATTTCGAAATTTTGGAGGGTGAATATTTCGAAATGGTTTAATGGTGGAATTTTGCTTGACACAGCATAATGGACACACTCTTCGTGATCGTGCACATGTACATGACCGTACATGTTTATAATGCTTATCACAGTGGTTGTAATGGCAAAGTGAATGCACTAGGCCTATAGCGTTTCGTCATTAATAATAGTCGAGCGCATCACAAAAGGCTGTTCACGTTGTCAACATTGTGTGCACGGTTCGGTTCTCAAATTCTCGTACAAGTACAGCTAGGCCTATAGCCCCCTTAATATTAATACTCGCCATATCACTGCATATATACTGTATGCATGCAATCACAATCGCACGTTGCACGTTGAAACCATGCAGAAACACGAGGCTAGCTAGCTCTTTTGTAGAAAACAGGAAGGCATAATGTACGTGTATTTTCTAATATGGCTATACAGTTGACATTCACCACGGATGGGTTATCAAGGTCACTTCATTGTTACGATAAATAAAGTCCATGTCGTCATTCGATGGCTGCATGGTACCGAGTGGTGCCTGTGTTTTCCTTGCTCCGTGGTGTCATAGTCTGGTTCCCAGACCAAAAAATTCCGACTATTCCTGATGAATCTTAGGTAGCCTTAGTCTGGTTCCCCGACCTGACAATTTCCCCCGACGTCTACACGTCTAAATTGTAGGTCAGGCAGCCTTCGTGGCTAAAAATAAACATGACGGCATTAATGGCCCTTTTTCAAAGCGCGGCTTCGTTTCCGAATTCGCTTTATCACTTGTAGCTTTTAATGTTCTGATCAAATTTTTAAATAAATCACTTGCTTCGTAATATCATATAATTATAATAATACAGTTTGATGTTTTCGTAAGATAACATTGAGTAATGTTGATCTGGAATCTTCAAAATTACGGAACCAAAAGCACTGTTAGCAGGCGGAGCTGAATGAAGACCGAGTTTTGGAAAATCTCGGTAACGGTCGTCAAATTCAAAATTGTACATGACGCAGCACAAAGTTCGGCCGTACGATCCGAGTATATTTGATGCACAAAATCGTCGTTGAATTTCAAGTTTTCTAAATGAAAACAATGAATATTAATTATCAACTCATTTAAAATAAAATTAATAAGCAATTAGCAGTTAATTAAACCTATATATACTCGGAAATACTCGGGCGCTATCCGATTGTCGACGAAACGACTTCGGCAAACTTCGGAAATTTTCGGAAAAAGGAGGAATTCCTCCCGTTTTAGTCACGTGACGTAAATTGTAATACATTGTATTACCGGAGGCTACCGGACCTAAGATTCATCAGGAATAGTCGGAATCTTTTGGTCTGGGAACCAGACTAAGGTAGCCTCCGGTATAGTCTGGTTCCCCGACCTGACAATTTCCCCCGACGTCTACACGTCTAAATTGTAGGTCAGGCAGCCTCCGTGGCTAAAAATAAACATGACGGCATTAATGGCCCTTTTTCAAAGCGCGGCTTCGTTTCCGAATTCGCTTTATCACTTGTAGCTTTTAATGTTCTGATCAAATTTTTAAATAAATCACTTGCTTCGTAATATCATATAATTATAATAATACAGTTTGATGTTTTCGTAAGATAACATTGAGTAATGTTGATCTGGAATCTTCAAAATTACGGAACCAAATAGCACTGTTAGCAGGCGGAGCCGAATGAAGACCGAGTTTTGGAAAATCTCGGTAACGGTCGTCAAATTCAAAATTGTACATGACGCAGCAAAAAGTTCGGCCGTACGATCCGAGTATATTTGATGCACAAAATCGTCGTTGAATTTCAAGTTTTCTAAATGAAAACAATGAATATTAATTATCAACTCATTTAAAATAAAATTAATAAGCAATTAGCAGTTAATTAACCCTATATTATATACTCGGAAATACTCGGGCGCTATCCGATTGTCGACGAAACGACTTCGGCAAACTTCGGAAATTTTCGGAAAAAGGAGGAATTCCTCCCGTTTTAGTCACGTGACGTAAATTGTAATACATTGTATTACCGGAGGCTACCGGACCTAAGATTCATCAGGAATAGTCGGAATCTTTTGGTCTGGGAACCAGACTACCTCCGGTAACAACCTCGTCCCCAGGGTGTCGAGCAGTACGCGCCCACCACTACCTGCTCTCTCACCCTGGATCATTTGCATGTGCAAGATTTTTGCAGACGTATGCAAATGAGGAACAGTCTGGTGCCTGGATATGCGTTAACATTAGCGTTTGTTTTTGTATGCGGTGTCTGGGGTAAAAACAGAGTCAATTCGTAGCAGCGCGAGCACGGCGTGAGTTACGAAAACACGATTTTTGAAATGAAACTGTCACGATCTTATCAAGACAAAATGCAGTATCATATTTCATATTAATATGAGCAAATTGGAAAGGAAATTAGTATTTTCGAGAAGGCGTGGACGAATGATCGCGAAAACACGTACTGCACGTTGTGAATATATAGCACCAAGTACACGATAAAAATCCATTACTAGCCAATTGCGGTATCCAATCAGGATACAGGAAGAAAGTTTCCTATCCAGGGTTTACTATTGGAAACACGGTTGGAAATAAAGTAAGCACTGGGGACGAGGTTGCCTCCGGTAATGCAATGTATTACAATTTACATCACGTGACTGAAACGGGAGGAATTCCTCCTTTTTCCGAAACTGTCCGAAGTTTGCCGAATTCATTTCGTCGACAATCGGATAGTGTCCGAGTATTTCCGAATATAATATAGGTTTTATTAACTGCTAATTGCTTATTAAAAACTTAAAAAAAATAGTTGATAATTAATATCCATTGCTTTTATTTAGAAAACTTGAAATTCAACGACGATTTTGCACTCGGATCGTATACGAGGGGCGAACTTTTTGCTGCGTCATGCACTAGTTTGAATTTGACGACCATTTTTAAAACGCGGCGTGGTCTCAATTCGCCTCCGCCTGCTAACAGTGCTGTTTGGGTGTCCAACTTTGAAGATTCCAGGTTAAAATTAGTCAATGTTTTTTTTTACAGAAGTATTAAACTGTATATCATAACTGTATGATATAAGTTATGAAGCAAGTGATTTATTTTTAAAAAAATTATCGGAACATTAAAAGCTTTATGTGATAAAGCGAATTCGGAAACGAAGTCGAGCTTTGAAAAAGGGCCGTCAATGTCGTCATGTTTATTTTTAGCCACGGAGGCTGCCTGACCATTGATCTCCATATACACAGTGCTAAAGAGATGTTGTAGACCCCTTTAGCATTGTGTAGATAGAGTAGACCTCTTTAGCACTGTGTAGATGCTGTAGATCTATTTAGCACTGTGTAGATAGTGTAGACCTCTTAAGCACTGTGTAGATGCTGTAGACCTCTTAAGCACTGTGTAGATGCTGTAGATCTCTTAACCACTGTGTAGATGCTGTAGACCTCTTAACCACTGTGTAGATGCTGTAGACCTCTTAACCACTGTGTAGATGCTGTAGACCTCTTAACCACTGTGTAGATGATGTAGACCTCCTTAGCACTGTGTCGATGCTGTAGACATCACAGCTCTAGCACTGTGGCGGAAACTAGTTCCAATTAATACTATATTGAGGGATGTTTCGCATGCTCTGTAGTGTGTAGCGTGTATATCTACACGACGTGCGGTCTGTGAAAAGTGTGTAGCGTGTAGTGGATCTACATGACATGCGGTCTGTGAATCTGGTCTCAAATGTTGCATCATATGAGGCGGTATGGTATGGCCACGAAATTCCCCGACAGACTCAACGATGGGCAGCAACATGAAACGGATTTCCCCCCTGAAATTTACCAGCCCGAAATGGCAAAGAGCGTGGTCATGAGTCGATTCATTTGACACTTGGAGACGCAGTTAATAGGGGTAAGATAGACGGGACACTATTTGACAGTAGGGGGCGACGTTTATGGTTGCCCTTTTGTGTGTGCGTGTCCCACGTGGCCGTGGGCGGGGCTCATAATGCAAATGTTGCATGGCGGGAACATAACAAGCAAGAATCCCCGCCCGCCGCGCCTCCGGAATTGAAAATCGCAACGGAAATGTTTGCCCGCAACCAGCCTACTTGCAAAATTCGGAGGTGATGAGCAAGTTTGTTTTTGATTGCTTTTAAAAGTGTTTCTGCTGGCAAAGAGAAATAAAATTAATGTTCTGTATTTAAAACCTATCGTGCATTTGAAATGATTGAAAGTTACCTTCATGGAGACACTGATGATTTTGCGCACTTTTTGTGGTACAACAAGAGGGAGTTTTTTTTATAACCGTTTTAATCACCGTCCATGCACGTGGTGCTAAACAGCGATTTGAAAATAAACAATCATGATGCGCGCGCAGAGGTGATCCAATCCATGGCTTTAAATGGGAGCTAGCTACAGGTCCCCATAATTTTTTTGGGGGGGGGGGGCGGGAAACAGTTTAATTCCCTACCCTGTACCCGCCCATAATGCAGTGTGACATTACATCCCGTACTTCCCCGGTTGCCGCATTAAACAACAAAGAAATATGGTGAAACAATCAATAATCATTGCCGTGCATATATTTTTCTAGAAATTGCAGTGCCCCCCCCCCCCCCCCCCCCCGAGAAAATAAGAATAGTTGTTGAACTTATTTAAAAATCAATAAACTTTTTTTGTAACAAGAGAGGGCGCTCGCATTAATATTTTTCACGAGGCCGATCCGAGCGAGCGAACTTTCGAAGCTCTGCAGACAGTTTTACTTTTCAGCAGGCGGAAGCACACATTTGGGCAAAAAAAACTTTTATTCTTCCTTCTTGGAGTTTTTATCGACAGTCTTTAACAAAATGTGGAGGTTTCTGTGTCTGTGGCTCTTCTGCCTCCTCCCATCGGTCCTGAGCGGGCCCGTCGTGCCGGTGTTGGCCGGCGACTTGCTGCCTCCTCCTCGGTACACCGTCGACCTCGACATGCCGGAAGAGACGCGGTGGCAACCGGTCCTAAAGCACTGGAACAAAACCCAGTATCGGGAGATGATTCGGACCCAAGTGCTGCTGTAAGTTGACAATTATTAAGGGCGGGAAGAGCATGTCAAACAAATTTTTGAAACGATTGATCTTTCGGTAATCCTTACTTTTAGGACACCTCTATTTTTTTTTACGAGTTCTGTTCAAAACTGACTTTTGCAGATGACTGTCCAGTACCAAAGTGACTTTTGCAGGCTAAAGCAGTCTTTTTTCTTCATATAAACTCAAGTTAGTTGTAATTTTGAAATAACTTTCAAAGAAAATGTGACTTTCCTACCTTTTTTCGCAGTCAGACGTGCATGTTGTAGTTCTCACAACATGAGTGAAAGCCCTACATATGAAAGCCCGATGCTGATTGGCTGCTACAAAAATTAAATAAGATGTTTATTTTTTATCAGCCAATCAGCATCGAGCTTTCATCGCATTGAGCTTTCACGTTTGCCATCTTGGTTTTTGAGTCTGTTTTCTGGTTGTCATCGTCGTCTTTTACCCCTTAATTTCCCTCATGAATCAAAGCCCTGCCATCTTTCCACAAAATTAAACCTGCTGATATTCAAGAAGGTGTCATTGCCAATTGTTCAGATGTGCCAAGAAATATCAGAATGTCAATTTTTGAGTGTCATTTAGTCAACTGTTTTGGTGAGTCTTTCCCTTCCTATATATTGGAACGGGGTCCTAAAAGTAAGGATTACTGATCTTTCAATCTTTGAGATTTAAAAAAAGAGGTTTGGATAATGAATGGGCCTATAGTTTGAACTTAAATTCTAGAATGGGAAGGCTTCTCTCCGTCTGACGGAGAGAAGCCTTCTAATTGAATTCTAGAAGTAGCCATTGCCCGTCTACGCCCATGCCAAAGCATTAGATTTCCACATGCAGTTGCCATGAAAATCATTCCTGGGTACGTTGGGCAGGCAATCATAACAACTACTCGATGCTTGCAAAAAATACTTTGGACCAATTGACCTCTCTGATATGTTGACAGAGTTGTACAATATTAACAAAGGCTAATCACTGTTTGTTCACAATGCTGATCAAGGAGATAACTGACCTACAACAAATTGTCATTGATAATTGGCTGTGGCAGTTTTCCAATGGCAGAGAACTTAGCAGTATTAGTTCCCCAAACGTTTAGAAACAGTGTAATAACTTTTAACTAATCTTTTTTACAAGAGCCTGAGGGGGGGGGGGGGGGGGGGGGTTATGCCCCTCCTAAACATAAAGGGAAAGATTTCCATATACGAGGTTCACTCATTTTCCTCTGTATTGACTAACAAGCCCCCAGATAGCAATTTCATGTCATCAAAGTCAATTTGAGCAGTGAGAAAATACAAGCATTTTCTTAGAAAACACTTAGAATTTTTCAGTCCAATCTCATAGAGTTTGTACACAGGGTGTTGAGTGAACTTCGTATATGGAAATCTTTCCACATAAAGTATCTTTTTTTTATACTTAAGCTGCAAAGAAAGTGGAGATGACAACGTTAAAGTAGTTGCCATGATGTATTAATATACAGAAATAAAGCAGGAAAGATCACCCGTGTAGTGTCAAATTAGGACCAGAACCCCCGCCTGTATTTTGAAAATTAAAACAAGCAAACAAATTATATAACACTGACATCTGAATGTAACAAGTTTTTTTTATCCCGTGAACTACAAGGAAAACTGACTAAGTAAAATAAAAAGTTTTTAAAGTGAAAAAAATAAAGTGGAAAAGAGTGGGACATGAACCCAGTACCGTTAAAACCCAGCACCAGTGCTCTACCAACTGAGCTTCCTTGTCTGTGGCAGTTGATAGAATGGCAGTGCAGTTTGGAGGCTGCTGGTTAGAAACCCACTCTTGACAATTTGTAAATTGTTGGATCCAGCAGTTTAGTATATTTTTTCAAAATTAATTCATTGCTTTACTTCTTCTCTTGCTGTTACATCCTGAACAGCAAAGTAATGTCTCCGGAGCTCTTGGCCCTTCTCAATGTCTTGGCGAGTCAGATTGATCACTTTCTCCCGTCACCTTATGCTGGTGAGATCCGCGGCGTCGCTGACTACTTTGAGATGGACATTGGGGAGGTCGTCTTCCTCAATGTCTTGTATTCATTCTCAGCTACAACGACGTAAGTACAACAAGGCACAGTGGTGTCTGGTCAAAGGTAAATCCCAAGTCTTTTCGCAAGTCCAGTTACTAGGTTAGGTTCAGGGGATGACAAAGAAATACCTATATTACAGTTCATTTGATATTACAGTTCATTTGATATTACAGTTCATTTTATAGCATATGTGGTTGGCTTGTGGTTGGCTTGTGCTTGACTTGTGTTGGACTTGTGATTGACTTGTGATGGACTTGTGATAGACTTGTGACTGACTTGCGATGGACTTGTGATTGACGTGTGATTGACTTGTGATTGAGTTATGATTGACTTGTGATTGACTCGGATTGAGTTGTGATGGACTTGTGATAGATTTGCGATGGACTTGTGATAGACTTGTGACTGACTTGTGACTGACTTGCGATGGACTTGTGATAGACTTGCGATTGACTTGTGATTGAGTAATGATTGACTTGTGATTGACTTGTTATTGACTTGTGATGGACTTGTGATTGACTTGTGATGGACTTGTGATGGACTTGTGATGGACTTGTGATGGACTTGTGATGGACTTGTGATTGACTTGTGATAGACTTGTGATGGATTTGTGATGGATCTGTGATGGACTTGTGATGGACTTGTGATGGACTTGTGATTGACTTGTGATTGACTTGTGATTGACTTGTGATGGACTTGTGATTGACTTGTGATGGACTTGTGATAGACTTGTGATGGACTCGTGAATGACTTGTGATTGACTTGTGATTGGCTTGTGATGGATTTGTGATGGATTTGTGATGTACTTGTGATGTACTTGTGATTGACTTGTGACGGACTTGTGATGGACTCGTGATAGACTTGTGAGGGTGACTTGTGATACGTTATAGAAGTACTTTACCTAAGACAATGCTGATTATCTCACTAGGAGTTGCACCAGCATCGTGGCACAGGACAGCGACGGCAACATCTGGCACGGACGCAACTTGGATTTCGCATTTACAGAAGTTCTAAGAAACTTGACGGCTGAGATTGACTTCCAAAGCAAGGGCAAGGTGAGGGGAACTATTCATTTACTTCTTTTAAATTTTAATTCTTAAATTCAAAAGTCAAATCATAAATTTTCCTTAGTGAGTGTAGTGGTTATCTGAACTACTTTTTCAGCCGTATTGCGCACCTTTAATTTATTTCAATCAATCTGGCAATTTGTATGCCAAAATGATGCGAAAAGTCACACCAGTTTGGGGACTTCAAATCGTAGTTTACATAAATAAGTAACACTGTCACCTGATCAACTTGTGACCAATGAAATGGCTTGTCCCAGCTATTCATGAATCATTCATGAGTACGCTTATTAAGCATCCTAATGTGATTTTTATTTTCTTCTCAGACTTTGTATACCAGTACTGTATTTGTTGGGAATGTGGGCGCAGTGACCAGCCAGCGTCCGAATGGTTTTACCGTCTCCTTGAACGAAAGACGTAAGTGCAGAAAGTTTTTCTATGAAGAGGCCACAGCAAGAACTGTATATGGACCAATAACAGCGTCTTTGAGGAAATATTAATGAGGCAATATTACAAAGTCTTTGTTCCTGTTTTAATCTGAAAAAAAAAATGCAGACCATTATTATTTTTAAAATGTTATTTCTTGACCAACATGGAGGGCCAAATTCTAATTTAACAAACCAAAAAAAGCTCTTTTAGGGTTAAGAAAGTTTAGAACTTCCTAAAAGTCCATTCATGTGTCCTTTTATCATCAGATAACGGTACTCTTGAAGAAAACCTCATCCAGATTCTGAAAGCGCTGATATCCAGAAACACCGTCTTCACTTCGTTTCAAATAAGAGATGTAAGTTTTTGAAAGTCAGCTTGAAAATATGTACTTTGCAAAATTTTCCATTTTTCTGTAGTGTGTGAAATATATTGAACATCCGTTTTGGGATGAAATGTTTGTATAAAGTGATATTTTTAAACGTTTAAAATGTTCCATGCTTTCCTGACAAATGAGGGCGCTGTTGCTGTGATGCCCTTTATTAAAGGCATCCTCTCTTCAGTGTAGGGTTTTTTCTGTTCAGATTGTGAACATAAACGTTTTCTAATTGGACACATAAAGTTTTCTCATGGACTTTAATACTGCCATGTATTTTTTTTTTTAAATTCAATCACCAAAAAGAGAAAAATTTATGACGAAAAAAAAAATCCCAAATTCTGACAACTTTTGGTGCTGCTGATGCAGCTGTACGTTTCTGCTTTAAATGGCATGACAGTTTTGCTCATGAATATGTAAATTTGCATTAGTGTAACACCAAAAAAGGCACCCAAAAAAACCTATAAAATGACAAAATGAAGACTGAAAACTGGAACGGTGTATTTTCAAGGATTGCATCAGATAAATGCTTAGTCTTGAACTTTGAAATGGCTTCGATTTGAAAACTAGGCGCTTGCGGCCGGGGACGATTTTCAAAGTGCCATGGATCGCATGACCAACAAAAAAGAGACGGCGCCCAACTATTTCATCGTTGGCGGGGTTCGGGCTGGAGAGGGCGCTGTGATCACAAGAGACCGATTGAGGGCGCTAGACGTGTGGCACCTTAATGCATCCGCTGGGAGGTAAGAAGAGAACTTTCTGATTGTTTGTAAACATTGAATGCTATTATGTATGGGCTGCCACTTAGGGTATAAATTTAAGCCATGGCCGGCGACAAATATTGCCAAAAATTGCATATTAACACCCTCATTAGTTTAAAAAGAGGCATATTTACCAAGTCTTTGGAAGCATTTGAATGTTAGTTTGTATTTTAAACAATCCCTTGATATGTTTGGAAACATTAATAACTATTCTTTATTTTTGAAAAGTTGACCACCCATAATTTTGCCTATATTGCCATGGAAACCAATGGTAATAACCCCAACATCAAGAATCGGGGGGAAAATACAACTCTGTAACGTGTTCAAGACTATATCGACTTAAGCTTGATTACAATTTTTTTTGTATAATCCAATGACTGTTATGGATTTTTTCCCACACATATGATCACTTATGAAGTTGGTCCTGCTTTAATTACTATTTTGAAAGTAAAAAAAAAGATTGTTAAATTTTATTACAACATGAAGCAACTTTTGTATCCTGTTTCAATCACATGTGATAATTGTGTACTTTACAGATGGTTTGTGTTGGAGACGAACTATGATCATTGGCTTCCACCTCCGAAGACAGACGACCGGAGGTAAGCATGAATGGTTCAATCACGTCATTAAATTTTGACAAGAGTGGAACGAGGCACAGACTGTTTTACCACTTGACCTCATATCAAGCCAGGCGAGTTGAAGCCATCACCCTCGGGCAGCACACTCATATTTCCGGCCTCGCTCGCTGTGAGCGGGTCGCTAACAGGTATTTTCGGTCAGATATTTCCAATCTTGCTCCCTGTGTGTTTAGCTGTCATCTATTCCGAATACCGCAAAACCTTTTGGGTATTCACGTCATCCAGGACAAACTGGTTAAAAAAAAAGAAGTCCTCACAGTATTTTTGAACAAAATTACTTCTGTCTGAATACTTTTCTAAAGTTTTAAATTGAAATGGCCCTTTCTGCCTCTCAATCAAAGAGTCTGCATCAACCAATTAGATGTAGTCCAGTCCATCACAAGTCCAGTCACAAGAAAAAGTGGATAAACAAAACAAAGAAATGCCTTTGTCAAAGCCCATTTGAATAGCTTGTGAGTTGAATTGGGTCTGGAGGACTTGTGATGGACCTGCAAGGACTTATGATGGACTCATCTACATCCCTGCTTGGACAGATGACACAGAATTTATCGGACCATACAATAATTTTAATTTATTTTTTTCCAACTGGAATTAGGGACGCCGGAAACAAGGCAATGGAGGCGATTGGACAGAAAAATATCAACCTGGACAACTTGCTGAAGGTGCTGTCTGTTACACCGGTTTGCCGTGGGTAGGTAGTCTGCCGAGATTTTTCGGTGGGGGAAGAAATTGGGATGGGGGGGGGGGGTCAACAGGTTAGCTTTTGAACATTTGTCTTAGGATTTTGAGCGGTGTTATGAAAAGAATGTTGCAACCTGATGCTACTTCTGTGGTTGTGTGCAAAGTACGGAGAGTCCAAAAAATTTCTAAGTATTGGAAATGTTTCTCAGTTCCAGATTCATGTCTTATCATCATTTTTGCAATGACTGACCTTCATTGAGATGATATATTTTTAAAAAAAATCAGTGTCAGGTTGTAATATTTTTTTCAGGTGTTGTTATTAGAATCGAACATGCATGAAAAGTAAATGATCCTGAATGCCTTTTAAAAATCATAGACTGTATAAATTACCCGTTATTATTCTTTTACAGGGAGACTGTTTACACGACATTGATGAGTGCTGCCCACCCTGGCCTCTACAAAACCTTTATTCGTCGATGTGGCTAGAGGAAAATTCATGAAATGATTTCCTAATTTTTGAATTGTCTGTTGCACATAATATATCTGCAAATACTGAAATAAAATCTTTTAAATTTTCCATAGGATACAAAAATGTCTTGAACAGGATTGAAACTTGCAGTTTCCGGGATTATCGGGTATTATTAATGAGAAATATATATTTGTTCGTTTTCTAATTATGGTATGAACTTCAAATACATGTATCGTGCTTTTTTAATTGAACAATTTAAAAAATAAACACGGTGCAGTGTATTTTAATTTTTCAGTTGGTGTTGATATGTTCATATGAGTCTGAAATTTTACTGTTTCAAAATTCTTAACAATTGGAGATGTCACTGAAAAAAAATATAAAACTGAATTGTAAAAAAAAAATTTTTTTATAAAATATGTTATTTAAATTAAAGGCAATGTGATACTGAATTGTAAAAAAAATTATTTAATAAAATGATATGTTATTTAAATTAAAGGCAATGTTATTTTTTTATCGATGTATTTTAAATTAAGCCTTGTTGATGGATGTTTTATGTCAGTACTGGATTCCTTGAAGATAAATATTGCCATTTAATGAATGTATTATATGAAGGAAAAATTATACTTTGCGATTTGATGTAAATTTTACAAAAAAATGTCTCTGTACCAGAGAAATCGTGCCTACAATGATGATTGTTGACAATTAAAATATAGTTTTACTATTCAATTTATATTTTTTTAAATGCAACTGAATATGTAAATATTGCAATTTGATATGCAAAAGAATATATATTGTGAGGGAGGATGTCATTAATGAATTAATTCATTCCTAATTCTTATTAAGAATGTAGAGATTATGCGTAATTATACATTAGTACTTTAAAGTTTTATGGTATATTTGGTATATTAATTAAAATAACTCAAAATAAACGAAACATACTCCCAAAAGGAAGTGATTTCGAAGTGACAAAATCCCCACCCCTCGGGCAAATAATTACAAGAAAGACTCAAAGAGTACAAGTAAGCACACAATTGTCGAAAGTTCTACCCGTATTCCAAGGTGGCCGTAGCAGGCCGGCCGCGCCGCCGCGGCACCCCCTAGCGGCGCCAGGCCGGCCGGACCGATCACGAAGCGGTGGACCATGGGCGGGCCTGCCGCGCACTGCATGGACGGGCGCGGGCCGGCGGAATACCAACCGTACCTTGACATCGTACTTCTTGCGAGCAGAGCCGACCTTGACACCCATCCACTGCACCACAGCCCAGCTGAACAACACCACCAGGATCACATAACCGTACTCAGACGGTAGCAAAGCAATCAAATCAGCCATTTTGGGGCAATTTACGTCCAAGTTCTGCGAAAGTTAACACGTTGTTTTCTATATAATTTTTTTTCGCTGAATCACCGCGATCTTATCTGTCGAGTGTCGATAAAATCCACGCAACCATCGGCGGGTCCTGTTCGCCGCACTCGTAGCCCCCGCCCTGCAAACACTTGAAACAGGAGTGTATGCTGAACAGGACGCTGGGTATGGGATACTCTGATGAATTCACGCTCTGATTGGTTGGATTTTGCGTGACAATGACCTGCGACAGCCCCCTCCCCCTTGTCGCCCCCTCCCTCCAGCAGTGGCGTCACCAGACTTTTCAGTCAAGGGGGGGGGGGGGGGGGCACCAGCATTTGATGGGGTGGGGGCACTTAGGTGGATGCGGATCGCCGCCCTGGGGGAGGGGTCTAAGGGGAGGGGTGCCCCTCCCTTTGAAAAATTTTCGCATACGGAGGATGGGCTAGATGGAAAATGGTGCCACATTTGATGCTAAATTCGATCTGAAGATATCTCCAGAAATTGCTATTTTTGAGGTAATATTTTTTACCAACCCAAATCTCAGATGGGGCACTCGGGGGCACTAGGTTTTCCAGGGGCACGTGCCCCCCTGGCCCCCTTGGCGACGCTACTGCCCTCCAGTCGCCCCCTCTAACTGAGATTTTGAGTTTCTAAAAATTATCATTGATCTACATGACACCCCCATGAAATGTTCCAGCCCCCCGCCCCCCTCCCGCCCCCCAGCGCCCCCCACTGAAAAACTTCTGGCCACGCCACTGAATCGAGGGCAGATCATTGTGCACTAGTCTTACTCTTTCCTTGGGTGAAATTCCTCTTTTTTGTGCCTGGACAATCGTCCTGTTGATTTTGTTCAACTTGCACTTAAGGCCCGTGGCGCAAAAGAGATTTTTCAAACGTAGGGTCCTTTTTAATTATGGTACATTATTTCATCATGCGTCATTTACGGACCTGTGGTGTGATTAAAGCACGTTACAATACTTCATTTCCCTTAAGTCTCTTTAAACGTATTCCTAATATAAGTGCCACTTTATTTGTGTACTATAAAAAAATGTCAAGCATGGGTTTATCACTGCATGTTCAAAGGTAAATTGAAAATTGGGCTTGTATTTGGCCTGTGGTATTCAAAGAAAAAAAATGCGGAACTCTTTCGTTTTTACAAACTTTTACGATCATGTTAATAAACCATTATATTTTATCATGATACGGGTTTGAGTAATGGTACCACCGAGTACCTGGGATGTTTCATGACGTAAATGGCGCATCTGGCTCTAAAAAACAAACTTTTCTTTGAAGTCGCAACAGTTTTTTTTTACCTAAACCAATGCATGTTTTGCATAATAAAAACGTAGTCCAACCATCACACAATGAAGATTTCCATTCATAATTTTACAAAAAGGCTAGAGTCCGTGAATCCAACGTATATTTTACATGAATAAAATTATTTTTAATCTAATTAATTAATTAATTTAAGATGGTGGTTACGTTGCTTCCCGCAAGTGTTTGTCGTACGGCGCCCTCATATCGCTAACTTCTTGTATAGTAGTAATAGTAGTAACATTTATTTCAATGATGTCATTCATTACAATTATGTACAAACATGTACTGTTAGAAAAAGTCACTAGTATAATATTTGATAGTTATGTACACACTGATTAATTAAAAAGTGTAAAATTAAATGACAACATTTAGGTATAAGGTTAAGCAGAACGCTTTTGTGCCCTTACCTGTGGACAAACATACGACCAAGGGACAAACAAAACAATACGTGAGACAGACAGGACAAGTGTGAGACAAGGCCTTAATATTATTACACAAAATAATGGAATTTCAATTTATGAATATGATTCGAGAAAATGAGTTTTAAATTTTTGACAAAGACAGATAGTGAAGGTAAACGATTTAAGAGAATCATCTTAACTATTCCAGTACAAAAAAGTGCGTCGCTGAATAACACTATTTTTGGAAATTGACGTTCTGTTAAATTGGACGAACAAAATTAATTTCCCCTAGCACTACTTCGAGTGTTATATAATGTACATGAATGTTAGATGCTAAGGTAAAACAAGAATTAAATGGCCTGTTTCCTTTTATGAATTGCCTCTTGCCTTGAAGTCAAATTCATTGGTGATAACGTTAATTTTGCAGAATTCCCTAAAAACCTGACACTGCGGTATTTACATCACTATAAAGATCAGGAGTCTAGTTCATCACTGTCGCAATAAGCACGGCAACGAAGCAGATCAGTGGACCAGGTTTCCCAATCACGGCACTATTGTCGCCGCCTGTATATTCACCGATTTGGCTGTGAAGCTGCGGGCATTTCACGGCCAGGTCCCCCACGGCTTTGCCCACGCCGTACGCGTTCTCAGTTGTCGGCGGGAAGGCCACGGAGAGATAGTTGACTTCGTCCGGTACGAGCTGACCGGATGCGTCCCGCTCAAGGAAGGTGATGAACGCTCCGCCGATCGGCAACAGCGTGTGATGACAGGACGTCAGTTCTCCTGCTTCGGAGATGTTGATCCTAGCTGGTAGGACTTCGCCTTTCAAGTTACAGGTGACGTCCATTTCAGCAACATAGGCCTGCAGAAGAAAGTTTAAAATGTGTGAAAATGATTGAATATTATAACCGTTTGAGGCACTGTGCTATGTGTGCGTTCCTTCAGGAAAACGAAAACAACTCTCACAAAATGTGATTTGTTTTCGTTTAAATTTGCAATGAAAGATAACTTCCCCTTTTTAATGATCCGTAGAGCTTAAAAGAAAGCTTAATGACTAGGCTTTCATATCCTAGATTTTGAAAGTGCAATAGGCAAAACTCATTCACAAATTGGTCTTGCAAATTGTAGTGCATGTGAATACTGTACTACCACACAAAAGCCATTCCGATTGTAGTTCACTAAGAAAAGACTTACATTTTTAATGGGAACATCAGGCATCGGGTAGTGCGCCCTGACCGTCCCGTACACGATGATCTTCGCCTCGGCTGCCTGCTCGGCAACGCTCTTGTGCCGCCAGTTGGACACGCTACATGGCCGACAAACCTCGCAGAACGCTAGAAGTAGAGAAACCACCACAAGCTGACGAAATCCAGTCATGTTTCTGTGCATTTATTCCCCTTCCTTAGTAGGGCGATTTTGAAACTACAAGGTAACGAAATGAAAGCGTTTGCTTATAACTGGCCATTAATCAGTGACGTATTACATATTATTTACGACAGCACTTTGTCGTGCTTCAAAGAGAGACCTTTGGTCGATTTATAAGAAAAGCTGTTTTGTGTTGTCAGAAAATATTGAGTTAACAATGGACTTGTTTGGTGTGTTTGTTTCAACAACCATATATTCATCTGCGCCAAGTAATTTCTGTTTAATCAACTGAGCTGCCAAAAGCGGCCCTTAAGTAGGTATAGGGTGATTATTTCGAAATTTTGGAGGGTGAATATTTCGAAATGGTTTAGTGGTGGAATTTTGCTTGACACAGCATAATGGACACACTCTTCGTGATCGTGCACATGTACATGACCGTACATGTTTATAATGCTTATCACAGTGGTTGTAATGGCAAAGTGAATGCACTAGGCCTATAGCGTTTCGTCATTAATAATAGTCGAGCGCATCACAAAAGGCTGTTCAAGTTGTCAACAAGGATGATTGTGTGCACGGTTCGGTTCTCAAATTCTCGTACAAGTACAGCTATAGCCCCCTTAATATTAATACTTGCCATATCACTGCATATATACTGTATGCATGCAATCACAATTGCACGTTGCACGTTGAAACCATGCAGAAACACGAGGCTAGCTAGCTCTTTTGTAGAAAACAAGAAGGCATAATGCACGTGTATTTTCTAATATGGCTATATATACAGTTGACAATCACCACGGATGGGTTATCAAGGTCACTTCATTGTTAGGATAAATAAAGTCCATGACGTCATTCGATGGCTGCATGGTACCGAGTGGTGCCTGTGTTTTCCTTGCTCCGTGGTGTCACGATCGTTCTGTGCTAGCTGCATGCATCATCGACCCTCCATAATCTGGGCAGGTCGTTTTCAACAAGCGCGCGGTACACACACAAATTGAAGGTGAGTGCGTAGAAATAGGACCGCGCATAGCTTATCCGTAACGAGATGGCTCTACTTACAAATCTTGTTTGGGTTGAGGCGACCGCCACGAAATTCCCCGACAGACTCGACGATGGGCAGCAACATGAAACAGATTTCCCCCCTGAAATTTACCAGCCCGAAATGGCAAAGAGCGGGGTCAGGAGTCGATTCATTTGACACTTGGAGACGCGACTGGACACTATTTGACAGTAGGGGGCGACGTATAAATACCTGTTTTTATTCTCTTACAGGGAGACTGTTTACACAACATTGATGAGTGCTGCCCACCCTGGCCTCTACAAAACCTTTATTCGTCGATGTGGCTAGAGGAAAATTCATGAAAGATTTCCTAATTTTTGAATTGTCTGTTGCACACTATTTTAAAACTTGTCAATTTTCCATGACACAAAAATGTCTAATTGAAACTTGCAGTTTCCAGTATTATTGGGTATTATTAATGACAAATATATACTTTTTTCTAATTATGGTATGAAATTAAAATACATGTATCATACTTTTTTAATTTAACAGTTAAAAAAATTAATGGTGCGGTGTATTTTAATTTTTCAGTTGGTGTTGATATGTTCAAACGAGTCTGAAATTTTACTGTTGGAAAATTCCTAACAATTGGAGATGTCATTGAAAAAAATATAAAACTGAATTTAAAAAAAAAATAATTTAATAAAATATGTTATTTAAATTAAAGGCAATGTGATACTGAATTGTAAAAAAAATTATTTAATAAAATGATATGTTATTTAAATTAAAGGCAATGTTATTTTTTTATCAATGTATTTTAAATTAAGCCTTGTTGATTGATGTTTAATGTCAGTACTGAATTTCTTGGAGATAAATATTGCCATTTAATGAATGCATTATATGAAGAAAAAATGATATTTTGCAATTTGATGTAAATTTTACAAAAAAAATGTCTCTGTACCAGAGAATCGTGCCTACAATGATGATTGTTGACAGTCTTACTATTCAATTTATATTTTTTTAAATGCAACTGAATATGTAATTATTGCAATTTGATATGCAAAAGAATATATTTTGTGAGGGAGGATGTCATTAATGAATTAATTCATTCCTAATTCTTTTTAAGAATGTAGAGATTATGCCTAATTTTACATTGGTTACATTTATGGTATTTTTTGGTATATTAAAATAACTCAAAATAAGCGAAACATACTGCATAAATTGGTTTTTAATTTGCAGTTTTGTTATTTCAAAATGCTCCAACCACTAGGCCACGTCACTCCACACTTTAATATGAAAAACACTCAATTCATTGGAAAGGAAGAGTTCATGCATTCCAGTGTGTTTACATCTAAGTAATCACGTGATATTACTCTGTCGTCACGTGATCTTGTCAGGCGCGTTTACGTAATCACGTGACAGTGACCCTGCAGTGCGCGCACCGCGGCCCGGCCGGAGAGAAGGCTGAAAATCGTGTTTTCGCACACATTGAAAATGTGGCGCCTTTCCTTCATTTTCCTCGCAATTCCCCTGGTCCTAGGCTCTCCAACTTGGAATGAGGGTCTCAAGAAAGCTCCCAGGTATTCTCTGAACCTCGATCTGCCCGAGGAAGAGCGATGGGAGTCCGTCTTGAAACACTGGAATGTCAGTGAATATCGGGAAATGGCCAGGGTAGTTTTTGAGTAAGTCGACCGTGAGTGACGACCGAGCGAGATAAATTTGTACTAAGAATGTGAATTTTATTTGGAGTAAACTCAAAGGAAAGGGGGAGAGGCAAGGGCGGGAAAGATTCCAATATCTGGCCATCACTCATTTTTCCCTTCAGTGACCTATCAGCCATCAGAAAGTGTAGTCCAAGTAACTTGGACCAAACTTGTCGTCTTTTTAACATTCGGACATGGACGGTCTGGCGATAGTAGGTCCGAATGTCAAACAGGCGATATTAAGTTGGGTCCAAGTTACTACAGAAAGTGATCATAATATGTCCTAAAACGTAAAAATAGCAGGGAAAATATTGAACTATTTACTGAGAAAACAATTAGAAATTTTCAGACCAGTCTCAAGGTTTGTGCACAGGGTGACAAGTGATGGCCAGATATGGCATGTATGGGAATCTTTCCCAACTTGGGGGGGGGGATATCTCCTCTTTTTGGAGACGGGGGGGGGGGGGCATAGGATCGTGACAAAGTTTATGACATTCAAAGATGCCAGCCCGACCACTCTGCATTTGTAATTCAACAAACGGGAATATCTAGGTTTTTTTTTAAGATGTGCAAATGTTTTAAAATGTACAAATTGGGGTTTTTCAACAATTTTAATACAGTGATTGTGTGTGATTCATTTTTAATTTGTTCCAAAAATTCTTTGCGTGTTTTGCAGCTCATTTGTAAACAAAGAGACAATGCAACTTCTTGAGATCATTGCGGGGTCACTGGACTACTATCTGCCTTCGCCATATGCTGGCGAGATCCGCGGTATCGCCAAGTATTTTCAGATGGACGTCGGAGAAATGGTGCTGTATAATCTTTTTTACGACATCACTCTTTCAGGGTACGTATTTTCTTCAATTTTAGATCTCTTTATATCAAACATTGGAACATAGACAGAGAGTGCTCCGTAGGGCAACTAATGATACTCAGATTAGTTGGGCCTCAACTCCCGTACGACATGACGCGGTTAATGTCATATCTGTCCCTACACAACCACACTAATTTCAAATAATTGTGCATGCTGTGGTGAGCTGATGAGTGCAACCACCTAAAGCCCATTACCCTTCGTGGATCAAGCCCAAAACAATTTATGCGGTGGAACCACGTGGAGAATTTTATCACCACATGTGTTTATAGGTCAATAACCCTGGAATGCCTGTACATGCACAAGACGATGTAGGTCATTCACATGGCCAGGGATTGTTTACAACCTGTCTGAGCTCTGGGCCGCGCGAGGGGTTGACACAAAGGGATCAGCGACACTTAGGGGTTGGCCACTAAGATCTCCAATTACTACACAAAGGCATTAGGCACCATCTTGGGCTGCTGTCTTTCAACACTCCTTACTCTGCAGTGGTTAGGGTCTGGCCAATGGGAGTCTACAGGCTTGTGGTGTATTGTAGGGGTGAGGATCACATGGAAGCTTGGCCTAATTGGCCCATTGAAAAAAAAAATATGCCCATATTTGGAAAATGTGGAGAATTTTATCACCGCGTGGCTGCTGCGAGGGTTGCACAGGATATAAGGGTGTATATATAGTGTCACTGACTGCATTGTTATTGTCACAATTGTAAAATGTGTTGGTTTTTGTGTAGAGGATGCACCAGTATTGTTGCTCAAGACAGCAAAGGGAACATCTGGCATGCTCGGAATTGGGACTATTATTTTCCAGCGACACTCAGAAACTGGACGGTAGTTGTCGATTTTCAGAGCCACGGGAAGGTGAGTGGGAGAGAACAGTTTGTAAAAGATTCTTAAAAAAACAAAATAAATACAACCATCTGTGTTCAGGCGGTATCGGGGGTACAGGGAGTAATACGTGAGTAGGGCAGTTTGGGAGAGTATGGGGTAAAGTGTATTGTTCTATTTGATTTCACGTGATTCGTTCCTTTTTGCAGACCCTGTACACTGCTACGTCATTTATAGGGCAAGTGGGAGTTTTCACTGGACAAAGGCCAAATGCGTTTACTGTGTCTTTGAATGAGAGAGGTGAGCCACATAAAAAAAAAATACAATAGTGTTCGCAAATCTGGAATGGGAGGTAAAATCTGGACTTTTCCATTTCACAAGGCGAAGCCGAGTGAAGTGGAAAAGTCCAGATTCTAATTGTAAGGGGTATTCTTTCTACGGACCTTAATTTATAATTAAAAATTGAATAACATGTTCAATGGAAAAGCGAAGAAATAATTCTGCCAATTTTTTGTCTTGCAAACTTTAAGAATGGTTGTCTATGCTCACATTTTTTGCAGCTGACAGTATATTTTGTTTATTCTATCTGAAACCCACATTCCCTTTGTTAGATGAAGGTACAATAATGGATGACATGATTCAGATTTTGAAGGCCCTGATCTCCGACAAGACCGCTTTCACCTCTTTCCAGATTCGAGATGTGAGTACATTTACACTTTAAGCAAACAGCCTATGGTTTTTTCAGATACAAACAAAAAGTTGTCTTAATTTAGCCATATACATTGTAACCCCTTCATTAGTTCAGGGGTGTGAAATCCCAGCTTTAAAGTTGATTTCAGCTTTTTTTGTTTTGGATTTAAGTTTTTTCCCTCGCTTGCTGTGTTCAAAAGTATAGGAGATTTCCAAATGTCAGCTTTTTACACCTTTTTCAGCTTTTTTACACCTTTTCAGCTTTTTTACACCTTTTTCAGCTATTTTTATGAGTGGTCACTCACACCTTTGTTAGTTATACGCCTAACTTTATCTAGAAGATACAAAAATGTGACATCTAAAAGTGTATTTTTGGAAAAGCAACTCGATTGAATACAATTCTTTCCTTCATCAAAAGTCTTTTTAGTTTTCCAATTGCAAGGTCATCACAAATCCAGTCCTCTTGATATCTGTCCCACTGTTCATGGACTGTCATTTGGGAGTCAGGTTGTCGTAGGGGTACTTTCCTCGCCTTCCACCACTGTTGACCCAGGTTCGATTCCTGCCTGGGCCAATATGTGGATTGGATTTTCAGTCCCTGCCTGATTCCATGGGTTTCTCCAAGAATATTCTTTTGGGGCTAATCCTCCCACATGTAATAAAACTTCTTCACATTGTCTTCTCTTTACTAAGGGCCCCATGGAAGACTATAGTGATTCCACTGAATGGGCTACTGAGTTAAAATAAGATTTAAATGAATTTATGAATTAGACTTGCTTAAAAGCCTTATATTGGCCCAAAAACGAGAACTCAAGTGACTACAAATAGACACCGCACACCAAATGGGCATGGGACTAACTCTACTCACCTTATACCTGGTCTTGTTGACTTATGTTGTTTGGTCATGTTTTCGTATGCAGGCACTTTCCCGTAATGACACAGCGACTTTTGATAGCGCGTTGCAGCGCCTCGCCTACCACCCTGAGACGGCACCCAACTATTACATCATTGGTGGGGTCAAGTCAACAGAGGGCGCTGTCATCACCAGAGCCCGTCTTACAGCTGTAGACGTCTGGCGTCTCGACCTTTCAAGCAGCAGGTAAGTATCTTGCTGGCAAATCACCAGTCTAAACTTTATAATAAGAATAATAACAGGTTTTAATATAGCTCCTTTAAAGATCAGAGCGCTTTACATTATTATTACCCCTGACCATTGGGCCAATTAAACAATCCAAATACCGTCTCAGCTCCCTGGGGAGTATACAGCTCGATGCTGCCTGTTAGGCGCAAGACAGCTAATTCAGTCACATAACCATCTCTGCCCTCACAGGTACCCATATACTCCTGGGTGGGGAGAAGCAATAAGTGACAAAGTGCCTTGCCCAAGGGCACACGCACCACACCACAACCCCAGGCTGGACTCAAACCCTCAACCTACAGAATTACCTGCATACCACAAAGTCAATGCTCCAGACCACGAGGCCACGGCAACCATCGTTGAGAAGCTGGTCCGATCCGACATCTTTATGACGAAGCTGTCTACTACTATCTCTCCAGAAGTCTAACAAGACGTATATGAGTCTCTACAGATGGATAAAATCGCTTGAGAATGAATTCTCTTCTCTTAAAAAGATCAACAATAACCTCGCGAAAAAAATAGATGAACTTGAGGAGGACAGTCGTCTTAACAGTCTGCCTTTGATTCGACGAGAAGCCCAATGAGAAGTTATCAGCACTTGATCGCCTGAATCATCTCAAGTCAGAGAGTCATCTCCAGAACTCATATATTGATCATACTCATCAAATTGGCAAGCCTTCTCCCTAGGATGGCAACTCATAATAATATAATAATAATTTGGGAGGCTAATCATCCTTACTTGCAGCTGGTATGCTGAATTGCGAAGGTCGCGGCTACAACGTGGTAGGGCCGCTGGCACGTAAAGGCGCCTATGGCTGCCGGCCACATCGACCCATATATGACCACGGAGCACAGCCTGAGATCAAAAGTGTTTGATTTTTCTGGAGGGAGGAAAACCGGAGGGCCCGGAGAAAAACCCTCGTGGCACAGGAGAGAACCAACGCACAACTCTACTACATGCGATCCGCGGTCAGGTTTCGAACCTTGGTCACCTTGGTGAGAGGCGAGCGCTTTACGCACAAGCCACCCATGCCATCATCTGCAAATCGACGATCTTGACCAATCATCATCAAGTTTGTCAGTTGTGCAAAGAGGAGCGAGTCTTCCACTCAAAGCGATTACTTGAAGGCTCGAGCTTCCGATCACCGAGAGTCTCACATCAGGCTGCATGGCTGTCTTATCAAGGCCAGTCAACAGAGTTCTAAGACCATCAACGCCTGGACCACAGATGGACGTGTGATCTGCCTCCTGCACAGCAATCGCAAGGTAACCATGTCCTCATTGTCCAACAACCTGTGATGCACGATTCGTTCATCCATATCGCATCTGCTTCCACCAACACCTGCTCGACCGTGTACCAAGTATTATCATCCTGCATGAACAGTTCATTTACTTCATTGATTTGTTTTTAGCCTTGATCTTAATTTTAAGCACATCCCTTCAGCTTCCACCAACACCTGCTCGACCATGTACCAAGTTTTATCATCCTGCATGAACGGTTCATTTACATGTACTTCATTGATTTGTGCTCAGTCTTGTACTTAATTTTAATAATATTTTTCTCTGATTTGGTGTCATGTCATTTCTTCAATTTCCAGTCATCAGTTCATTTGTTACATGTTTATTTCCACCCATTGCATGATTATTGCTGAATTTGTGTTTTTCATTTTCTTATTTTGGTTGATACGTTGCTTTTGTTTGTTTTTCTCATGTGAAAAGCATCTTTTAACGTAGCTTGTATGTGATTATGCCCCATTTGTATGCCTGTTAAATTTCCTTGTTCTTCGTCCTGTTACATCCAACCAATGTGGCATTCTTTGTAATGCATGCGATAGCTGATTTCAAACTGTTTTTGCAGCGAAACAAACACAAATCACATATGTATGTGAGTTGTTTTCGTTTTGCTGAAAGAACGCACACCTTTTTGTGATCCATGGAGAGAACTTTGAAACTTTGTGTTTAAAATACCATAACTTGAAAAGTACATGAGTGATTTGAATGATTCTTGTACTAAAAGAGAGCTTATAAATCGGGCTTTCATATTGTAGGTTTTGAAAGTGCCACTTGCAGAACTTCACTAAAACAATGGTCCCGACATTTGGGTTTGTTTTTTTACTTCCCCTATAATGTGAAATATTGCTTTGTTTTGAGTGCCATGCCCTTGTTTTTGCTGCTAGATGGTTTGTACTGGAGACCAACTATGACCACTGGAAATCACCACCCAAATGGGATTACCGTAGGTACGTGATTAAAAGTAAACTTCCAAATGTATTTAAAGATATAGTCCATCATTTGTAATTTGTGCATTTAGTTCGTTTGAAGCAACAAAAGTGTTCAAAATATAATGAAGGATACTGAACAACTAACCTGATGAAGTTTCAGCTAAGCTTCAGCTGTATATTCCGAGAAAAATAGCATTCTAGGATCTCAATTTCAAATCAAAAGTTACTGAATCATGTTTTGAATTATTTTGAATTGCAGCTATACGCGACGTCGCGCACTGATCCGACGAATTATAGCAACCGCGTGTGCGTCGTGCCAATGCTTGCGCGCACTTCGCCGAATAACAAAACAAACTACTAATTTAAATATTCCTATGGTGCATCTTAAGATGCACCGTTGGAAAGGCCTTCTTTCGTTGATTAATTCAAAATGACAGCTTCCCAGAAAGAATAATTTCACAGGGAGTTTAGTTCCCTTACTATCTTTCAATAAAGTTTGTTTTTCAACAATAATTAGGCCAGTTACTTTTCGGATGGCTGCAAATGATGGACTATAGCTTTAACCAGTAACCCCATCTAGACCCTTCCAAATGTGTTAATTTCTAGTAGTGGTGGGAAAAATCGGAGATTGCAAAATCCGGTTATTCAAACAATTTTAAACCAAATAACGGTTATCCAGAACCTCTTTGTGGGGTTTGGTTGTAATAGGGAAGGTTACTTCAAGAACGATCTTTACTCATGGCCAGTAGCAAATAATAATAGGTGTGATGTCTTGATCACAGATCTCATGGAAACAAGGCTATGCATGCGATTGGCCAAGACGCCATCGATCTTGAAGCCATGTTGAAGGTGCTCTCTCTGCCTCTCGTGTGCAACCCGTAAGTAATTTGAATAGTTTTTAATGAGTAGTTACAGATTTTTCCCACGAGGTGATTTGCCCTTTTAAAAGTGTGGGCCCTGTTTATACCAGGATTTTCGATGTTTATCTTTGACTTAGCCCATTGTAACACTAACTGGTTAATCCCTTAAGGCAATTATAGTTACGCCATAGGAGGCCAGTCCACGCTGTTTTGGTCGGTATCCATACACTTGCACTCTGCAGTTCACACAGTCTTGTTTTACTGTACTCCATAGGACAATGCTTTGTGTTTTCCTTGTCCCTGTAATATAACACTCTCCCATAGACTAAGCACACAAACCTACTACGGAGGACCGTTTTGAACAAAAGACCCAACTCCCGAGGACTGAAAGGATCTGTTGTTCTCCAATTGTGTGTCGGTCCTCGGGGGTTATGTAGAACAAGTACACACATGCGTGAAGGTAAATCGCGTGCCGTAGCACTTGCAGTCCGACAAATTCAGGATTTGTGTTTGTGCATAAATTAAACAATCAAAAAAAATTATTTGAATTACTTTCCCTATTGTCATTTATTTGAACATTTTAAACAAAAAGCCGTATTCTCTCTGAGTGATCCCCGTTTGCTTTTTCCCAGGTTTGCAGCATTGCTGATCTTGTTAGCATCCTGACTATGCACAGGATCCATGGCAACACGGCAAATAGTTTAGCGTTTATAACTCCTAGAACAAAGACATTGACTAAATGGGCTGAATAGCTCAGTTGGTAGAGCACCGGAACGGCAATCCAGAGGTCTCAGGTTCAAACCCCGCTCCAGTCAATGTCTCTGTTTAAAAAATCTTCTTCTTTTTTAAAACTTTCCTCAGAATGACTGTGTACACCACTCTTATGAGTGCCGCCCACCCATCAAGCTATGCAACCTTCTTTCGACATTGTGACTAAAACTGGAAAGCAAGTAATGATTTTAAAAGGACCATTGGAATTTAAAGACACAAACACGAACAGTTAATTTATTTTGAGAAAGTCATTGGTCAATTAATCATTGTTTTGGGATCTACAGGTATTTGATTATGATACTAATATAAGTTTGGTTGTTATCATTGGAATATTGTATAAGTTTATGTTTGTGATTGTATGGATTTTTGGAGAAGAATTGTTAAAAACATATATAATAATATAATTTTTATATAATTGAAACTCACTCATAGATTCTAACGCTGAGTTGATACTTCATTCGAATCAGGATTCAGGAAGAGAGTTTCCTATCCAGGGCTTTAATTATTGGAAACTTGGTCGGAAATAAACTAGCACTAGGGACGAAGTTGGTTGTATGGCTTTCTCATTAGACATTGTAACCCCCGGCAACGATCCCCAACCAGCCAAACCCCAACACCAGGGTTTGTTTAGCCTTTAGTCAAGTCCCACGCGCTTACCCGGACACGTGACGCACCCCGGATGCTGACACGTAAAAAGACTAGCACGAGCGGCAAAGCCGCGAGGGCCTTTACCATCTCGTGAAGAATGGTTATGTTTTTCTTTACATTTGTCTACCAATTTGGTAGACATGCATAATGCATTACCCGTTGTGAATTGACCAATGAAAATGCAGAATTAATTACTAACGTAAATCAGCCGTCGTCTGGCGCCAGACAGCACGCGCGCCATGGCGCGGGTGCTGTTGCTGGTAACCGCAAACCACCGTTAGATGATTGGTTTATATTGCTTGATTTATATTACGTGAATAAATGAATAAGTGATTAGTTCCACGAGATAGTAAAGGCCCTCGCGACTTCGTCGCTCGTGCTAGTCTTTTTACGTGCCAGTATCCGGGGTGCGTTACGTGTCCGGATGGTCCGGGTATAGGCGCGTGGAACTTGACTAAAGGCTAGGGTTTGTTGGAATCTGTTAGGATGAGTATTGCACTAGTAAACTGACTGTGGGTTACGTGGGATTAGGCATACTACAAACAGAGTCCAACGTTTATGTGCACAGTTTACCAAAATGGATTTGGGATTTGCAAGGATGGGAATGGTTCCTAGCAAATCACCCTAGGGAGTTAGAGTTGATTAATATTTCGTTGGTCACTGTAATTTTTTTAAAACTATTTGTATTCATCGAATCTCTATTATAGTGATTTTTGTATTTTCTGGTTCTTTTTGCAGGTGGTTTTCGTTTAAAATAAGGTTCCTACTTAACCTCTTTTTATTGGTTTCTTATATTTTTATAATGGAATTCAGGGCATTTTTTTTAAAGATCAGATTATTTTTATTTAATTTATTATTTTCAGTGCATTTTAGATTTTTTTTGGAAAGGCCTTATATATTTTTCCCTATACAAGTTAATAAATTATAATTATGAATATTGTTGTTTCAGTTTGTGTTTGATGTTATCGTGGATAATGGGGAAATTGTATTTTATTGGTGGGGCGGGGGGCAGGGGCATTACAAGGTCAATTTTATTTTGGGGGATTTCTGTCAATGAGGGCGCTGTTCAAAACCAACGATTACGCACACTGACACTAAGAGACAATATATGGTGCTTTTTCAGGGCGATACTGTGCAAAAATTTAAAAAGGCACCCATACAGCTGATATGGCAATAAAAAAAGGTACAACTTTTTAAGGCATATTTTGCTCAGAAAGAAAGGGCACTTGTTGACAAAAAGAAGGGCACTCTTTTTACAAATATTGGGGTGGGGTGGGGTAAGTGCTGTTTAAAAAAAGGGCATTTTCAATGGAATAGGGCAGTCTTTAAAAAATATTGAGGCCCCCCCCCCCCCAATTTCATTTAAGTGTTTACATTGAGGTAACCACATGACATTACTTTGTCACCTGACTTTGTGCACCTGATGATCTTGCATAATGTCAGACAACTCGACCGTTGAGACAACTCGACTACTATCACCAAATAAATCTTACGGGCGACCTTAACGCATGGACGGTCGAGTTGTCTCAACATTCGGGTAGTCTCGACGGTCGAGTTGCTGACCCCTTGCATGCACGCAGCATAAAAAGCGTGTTTTCGCGCACGGATGTACTTCAAAATGTGGCGTATTTTCTTCACTTTCCTCACAATTCCCCTGGTCCTAGGCTCTCAAACTTGGAACGAGGGTCTCAAGAAAGCTCCCAGGTATTCCATGAACATCGATCTGCCCGAGGAAGAGCGATGGGAGTCCGTCTTGCAACACTGGAATGCCAGTGAATTTCGAGAAATGGCCGCGGCAGTTTTTGAGTAAGTCGACCGGCGGCGCGTGAGTGATGATCCGAGCGAGATTATCGTAAATTATTATTAAAAAAGACGTGATTAAAAAGTTAATTTTGGATTATAATTAAAGGAAAGCGGGAGTTTTTTTCTTTCTATTAGTATTACCCATTTAATGTTCAGCCTTCAGGATTAAAAATATTTCAGGAAATAACCTTTTGTTCGTATGTGTTCAACAATAAAGTGTTTATTAATTTAAAGTGTTAACAATTATTTATCAGAGTTGTAATGACTCGAGTCCATGACTCGACTCGAGTCTGACTCGAGTCACAATTTTTGGTGACTCGACTTGACTCGAGTCCCTAAGGGTAAAAATGACTCGACTCGTGTCACTGCAAGCAAATGACTCGACTCGACTCGAGTCCCTCATCAGAAGACTCGACTCGATTCGAGCGAAGCCTAGGCTAATAAGACTCGAGTCCAAAAAAAAGTAACTCTTTAATAACGAGTTTGTAGATGTAGGCCTAGTTACAATAAGTTAGTATTTTTTTTAAAGATAGTTAGTTGTAAAATGTAAGTAGTTGTATCAAATTGTTTGAAAAACAATTTGCAACCTGACCTGGTGTCACTGTCAGGTTCCAACATTTTTTCCCAATAGGTTTTTGTCAGAATAATTGGAGAGATTCCCATATGGCCATCACTATTTTTTCGCTTCAGTGACCTATCACTCTACCCCTACATAAGACTCATAGGTAGGCATATCAACGTGAACATGATTAACGTCAATGCAAACACGACTGATTGGCCCGTCTGACGCTGCCCGTGATATGCATTATAAAGACAGTATCTGTGGTCGGTTCCCAGACCAAAAGACTCTAACGTCACGCCAACAGCGCTTCGCGTGTACGTTAAAACATTAAAACTCAAAACTGTTGCTTCAGTACAGAAATGGGACCGTTTTCATAATTTTTTTGCACCATCGGGATCGATTCAACCCTTAAAATTAACATACTTTTTAGCAAAATGAACATGAGTATGTCAAGAAGTACTGGGCAAAGTCTTGGGGTAAAAATATACAGCAGCCGCTCCAATTAAGTTCAACTCTACTTTTTTCGGTCGTTGATTGTATATTTTTCATAGCGTATACAGTATGTTCGCGTTGATATGCCAGCCTATGGGTCTTACACGTAAGACCCATAGTAACAGGGGTACTATCACTCTAGTATCAGCCATCAGAAAGTAATAATATGCCCAGAAGTCAAATTTAGCATGGAAAATATTGAAGTATTACTGACAAAACACTTTCAGACCAGTCTCATAGGGTTTGTGCACAGGGTGTCAAGTGATGTCCAGGTACGGAACTCTTTCCCAAAAAAATATTGCAGTGATTGTGTGATTCGTTTTGATTTTGCTTCCAAAATTCTTTTGCAGCAAAATGGTGAACAAAGAGACACTGCAACTTCTTGAGATCATTGCGGGAGCGCTGGACTATTATCTGCCTTCGCCGTATGCTGGTGAGATCCGCGGTATCGCCAAGCACTTTCAGATGGACGTAGGAGAAATCGTGCTGTATAATCTTATATATGACATCACTCTTTCAGGGTAAGTAATTTGTTATATTAAGAATTGAAGCCCAGATGTTGCAAGTTGAAAACGGGAGAATTGTCGCTTTTTGCGGCTAAATGGTTTACAGCGCAGTGTGATTTTCAAATGTAAGGCCAAGTAGAAAAATAAACCAGTTTATCGTCTCCGCCCTCATCCATTTTTGGAAGGATTTCCATATACGAAGTTCACTAATTTTCCTCTGTATTGACTAACAAGCCCCCAGATAGCAATTTCATGTCATCAAAGTCAATTTGAGCAGTGAGAAAATACAAGCATTTTCTTAGAAAACCTTACAATTTTTCAGTCCAATCTCATAGGGTTTGTACACAGAGTGTTGAGTGAACTTCGTATATGGAAATCTTTCCCCATTTTTACCTACCACCTCCTTTTCCCCCTTTTTTTAACTATACATTTGCAATATATTTTGCGTATATTATCAGTATGTTGTCTTTTGATTTGTTTTCAACAAAATTGTATCGATGTAGAAAGGCTTATGGCTCCTTCGGACACAATTTTCTGTCAGCAAAATAGTCAAGAAAATTGAAGAATCCATCTGCCATCTTGGAAAATCGGCCATCTTGAGAGAAAAAAAAACGTGCCCACCTCCTTCATTTTTTTCAAAAAGGCTGGACGAGAAACTGAATATGTTTCTTACTCGGCCTATTGAGGGCAATTTGTAGCCCACATAACTCTAAGCATAGAGCAAAATTTTCAGTGTTTTAGTGTCACAATTTTAATTTTTTTGTTGGTTTTTGTGTAGAGGATGCACCAGTATTGTTGCTCAAGACAGCAAAGGGAACATATGGCATGCTCGGAACATGGACTATGATTACACCGCGACACTACGAAACTGGACGGTAGTTGTCGACTTTCAGAGCCACGGAAAGGTCAGTAGAAGAGGGCATTTTCTGAAAAATTCTCTAAGCTAAAACAGAAATAAATTCAGGGATTAAACATAATTGCTGGTCCCAGAGGACTGGCCAAGTGTCTTACTGACCGTCACTGGTGAGTTGGGCAGTGCTATTGTATAGGATAACCATGCACTGAATGAATGGGCTAAATCTGTAATGGTGTAGACCAGATTGTGGAGTGCTGTGGCTTCGTGGTTAAGGGCACTGGATTCGTGGTCTGTGGGTAAAGCTGCGGGTTGTGGGTTCGAGTCCAGCCGGGGTCATGGTGCGTGTGCCCTTGAGCAAGGCACTTTGTCACTCATTGCTTCCCTCCACCCAGGAGTAAATGGGTACCTGTGAGGGCAGAAATGGCTATTGTGATTGAATAAGCTTGTTTGCGCCTAACAGGCTGCATCGAGCTGTATACTCCCCAGGGAGCTGAGATGGTAATTGGAATGTTTAATTGGCCCGATGATCAGGGGTAATAATAATACTGTAAGCGCTGTGATTTAGTTCACTAAAAAGAGCGTTCTTAAATGCTGATTATTATTCATGAAAAGAATTCCAGTGAACAGTCATTCTGTCTTGTATTACATTGTATTACTATATTGTGTTACATTGTATTACATTGTTTTACATTGTATTACATTGTATTACATTGCATTACATTGTGTTACATTGTATTACATTGTATTACATTGTATTACATTGTATTACATTGTGTTTATTGCCTGAAGTACAGGGAGTAATAGGTAGGTAGGGTACAGTAGTTTGGGGCAGTATGGTAAGTGTATGGTAATTCTAAATTTCATTTCACATGATTTGTTCCATTGCAGACGCTGTACACTTCTACGTCATTTGTAGGGCAAGTGGGATTTTATACTGGACAAAGGCCAAATGCTTTTACTGTGTCTTTGAATGAGAGAGGTGAGTTACTTTAACAAAAACATCCTTAGAATAGACAATTGTTCGCAAATCAGTACTTTTTATTTGCTTTAGGCAATCCATGTTTGTTTTTGAGACATCAGATGGTCTTTTAGAGTGTTTTTGAAGGCCTAATACGACCTTTGCTGTTGTTTGTCAAACTTCAAAATCAACCTTTGATTTCTTTTATGAAAAAAATTAGATATCAAAAATCAGATAATTTAAGTAATACTGTGCAATAGATGGCTCTTTAGGAGTGGCAAAATGTATTACATTGTGAAATTCTAAGAGTTTGTAAAAAAATCAAGAGTCACAATAAGATTTTGGTCGCTATATTTTGTTGGCGTCTTTCATGACATTTAATGGATAATTCAAGATAAGGCCAAAAAAAATAAGTCTCCGGTTTCTGGTATGGAACTTGCCAAAAAAGTGGTGCGGCAACGCGGCTTTTTTTTTTTTTTTTACCTATTTTTTTTGCCTCAAAATGTAGGCCGATGACTGCAAATGGTACCCGACTAAACTTAGTGCAAATTTATGGGAGTCCAGAGAGGCCACATAAAGCTTATTCTCGATCATAACCCCATCTAAAAACATGTTAAAATTGTGCAGCAGCAGGATTCCAGTCAAACCAGTGAGTTTGGCGGTTTTGAGACATCATCTTTCATTGAAAAGAAACCTTTTTCATTTTGCCGACGCGCATGGCTACGGGGGCGCGCGCGCATACCAGAAACCGGAGACTTTTTTTTGGGCCTAACGCAGTACCCGTAGTTGTGTTAATATTTCTGTTAGGAAGGTTTATAAAACCTATTTGATTGTAAAATTTCATGTTGGAAGTTACTGGTATTGAAAGTCAAGAGTTAGTTTATTTTTGTTAACCTATGTGTAAAATGAAAAGCTGAATTAACCCCTAACACGTTTTGCAAGGTTTTTATTTTACTGACCTTAATTTTAAAATTCCCCACATTTTGATCACAAAACACCACTTCATCAACACCCTTTTTCTCAAAATCAGTCAAATGCCTGATCGTTGGATGTCACATACATTTTGTGATGTCTTCTAAATGACAGCTAGCCAGACGGATTTATATCACAGGGTGTTTATTACCAGTACAGACTTTTTTTTATAATAATGGGGTACGGAAGTAGTTTTTGGATGAATACAAACTATTTTGTATGCCTTTAACAATGGTTCTCCAGACTCACATTTTTGAAAGCTGACGATTTTAATTTATCTCATACCCAAATTCCCTTTGTTAGATGAAGGTACAATGTTGGATGACATCATTCAGATTTTGAAAGCGCTAATCTCCGACAAGACCGTTTTCACGTCCTTCCAGATTCGAGATGTGAGTACATTTACGCTTTAGCAAAAAGCCTGTGGCTTTTAAAGATGCATATACCTATCTCAAAGACTGACAATTGTGAATTAGATTTAGGCTAACCAGTCTTGTTGACTTCTATTTCTTGGTTATGTTGCCCGATGCAGGCACTTTCCCGTAACGACACAGCGACTTTTGACAGCGCATTGCAGCGCCTCGCCTACCACCCTGAGACGGCACCCAACTATTACATCGTTGGCGGCGCCAAGTCAGCAGAGGGCGCTGTCATCACCAGAGACCGTCTTACAGCTGTGGATGTCTGGCGTCTTGACCTTTCAAATGGCAGGTAAGTGTCTTGCCAGCAAAGCACCAGTCTCAGATCTACTGCCTCAGATCTACTCCAAAACCCTAACTTTGTCTTCCATCTATCGCGCAGATCGCCATCTTTGATCTTGTGAACCCACCTCGTAAGCAGGATCCATTAAAACGTGGTCCGGAGCAGCGTTGGCCAAGTTCGCGCAAGGACTATAGTTGACCAATGGTTAACTAACGTTTGCCCGAACTCTGTCTAGTCGACGGTGGTTGACTACGCTAGTCGACTATTTGGAACCAGCCTACTGGGGTTGGTTGCTTCGCCGGTAACCAATAGCCGCGCGCATTCATAACGCTAGCAGAGAGCCAGGATCCAGAAGTTTTGCGATGACATTTTGACCAGCGTTTGACTAGAGACGTTCGCACGTTGCTATTAGTGCGCAGGCGTAAGGTACGTCACAAATCAACCACTAGTCAACTAATGGTCCTTGCCCGAACTTGGCCTAGATTGACGTGTCAGATCATCGCTTGCGATCCAGATCTTTAAACAAACAGCACAAATTCAGAAGTAAGGTCACAAGTCCAGTCACAAGTAACGGGCGATGAACAGTAACAAAGGAATGCCTCTGTTGAACAGTTTACTTCAGTAGCATGGGGCTTGACTCGGTAGTGGATGACTTGTGATGGGCTTACTACGACTCTATCGTGAAATACAACTTTGTTTTTAGTGCCATGTCCTTATTTTTGCTACTAGATGGTTTGTGCTCGAGACCAACTACGATCACTGGGAACCACCACCAAGAAGTGATGACCGAAGGTACGTGATTAAAAGTAAACTACAAAATGGCATCAGTTTAACCACCCCTCGACCTTTCAAAACCTGTTCATTTTTGGCTGTCTTGTCGGACACTTGCAGTCATTATGATTTTCTAGCCTTTTGTGATTTTGTGATTTTGGTTTTTTCCCCTGTTCTCATTTTTGGCCTCAATTTCTTTAATTTGTGCAATTTTGTGCCCTTTTGCTCCAGGACCTACATCTATAGTCCTTGCCAAGCTTGAATGAGAATAAACCGACAAGATGTTCCGCCAAGAGAAAATTGTGTCTTATATTGACCTGGCCACCGTTAAAAAAAATTAAGGAGCTAAGGGGGCTTTGGTTGTAATAGGGAAGATGACTTCAAGAAATTTCTTTGCTCACGGCCAGTAGAAAATAATTTAAAGTAATACTAGAAGTGTAACCTTCTCGATTACAGGGATCCTGGAAACAAGGCTATGAATGCGATTGGCCAAGACGCCATCGATCTTGATGCCATGTTAAAGGTGCTCTCTCTGCCTCTCGTGTGCAATTCGTAAGTAAAAACAGTTTTTACATTCTTTCAGTAGTTTTTTCCTTAAACGGAGAGTCTTTTAAAGTCTAGGTTTAAAGACCTTTAGAAAAAGAGCCTTCTTTTGTTTGTTGACAATGAGTGTCATGTATGCATGGGATCATTTTACCTAAATTTTAGCCGTGGTCGTTTAACCAGTTCACGCCGGGATTATTTTGACAAGAACGGAACGAGGCGCGGGATTTATTTTCACTCGACCTCAAGCCAGGCGGGTTGAAGCCATCACCCTCGGGCAGCGCACTCATGTTTCTGGCCTCGCTCGCTGCAAGCGCGGATCGCTGACAGATATTTCCGGCCTCGCTCCCTGCATGTTTATCTGTCATCCGTTCCAAATACTGCAAAACTTTTGCTTGTATACACGGCCCGGCTCCGGTGCGAACTGGTTCATAACAGAAAGCAACAGTAAAATGTTTTATTTTTTTCATGGGAAAATTCTGCTGCCAAAGTTAGTTATTGATCTAAAGTTTGACGGTTTGGTGCACTGCATAAAAAATATACTAGGCCAAAAAACAAAAAAATGGGTCTCTGGTCAGACCAAAGTTCCGGAATTGATGCGGCGACGCGGCTTTTTTTTTTTTTTTCAAGCTTGGATTGTACAGACAAGGTGGGGTACTATTTTGCTTTTTTTTGGTGTCCTCATGTACATTGGTGTCCTGCATAATTTTGCCTTAGTGCCCTCAATCATTTGCCTTGGTGCAATTTCCCATTCCTTGGTGCTCTTTGGTAAAACATTTGAGGAGTTGCTGCAATAGAGGGCGCTGTTAGAGCTACCGCGGAACATTTTGGAAAAAAAAAGATTGACGTGCATGGTTAAAATCGATGCGCGCACTGACCAGAGACCGACTTTTGGGGGGGGGGGCCTTACCACAGTTTTTTTTGGTTTTTTTTAGATCACATTTTATTTTCCTTCCAATATTTAATATTCCCTTCCAATATTTAATATTCATTCAAGTACAGAAATACAAATACAGAGATACAAAATTTTATTCAAGCTTTGTACTGTTTGAAATATGTTGCTCTTATTTGCTTAATTTTTTTTACTCATCAAAATATTTTGTCTTTTTGGTGTATTTGAAAATTTGTAATGAAAAACCATATCCTCTCTGAGTGATCCAAGTTGCTATTTCCCGGGTTTGCAGCATTGCATAATGTTGCTAGCATCGTGACTTTGGGCGTGATCCCTGGCTACCTGGCCATATATGGGTTTATGGCTTCTAACTAGCGCCCCTAGAACAAGTTTAAGACATTCAGTTGAGAGAATGGGGAACCCCCAGCATTGGGCTGGATAGCTCAGGTGGTAGAGCACTGGAACAGTAATCAGAAGGTTGCAGGTTCAAACTTGCTCCAGTCAATTTCTTTGTTTAAAGGTATAGTCCATCATTTGAAATTTGTGCATTTTGTTCGTTTGAAGCAACAAACGTGGTCAAAATCTAAAGAAGGGTATTGAACAACTAACCTGATGAAGTTTCAGCTCAGCTTCAGCTGTATATTCCGAGAAAAATAGCATTCTAGGATCTTGATTTCAAATCAAAAGTTGCTGAATCATGTTTTGAATTTGGCCTGAATTCAGCGTCCTAGACACATTCTCAATGAGCTGATTGCAGCTACGCGATGTCGTGCACTGATCCGACGAATTATAGCAACCGCGCGCGCTTGTGCCTCGTGCCAATGCTTTCATGCGCTTCGCTGCAAAACAAAAGGAACTACTAATTTAAATTTCCTACGGTGCGTCTTAAGAAGCTCCGCTGGAAAGGCCTTCTTTTGTTAACTTCTTCAAAATGACAGCTTTCCAGAAAGAATAATTTCACAGGGAGTTTAGTCCCCTTACTATCTTTCAACCAAGTATGTTTTTTCAACAAGAATTACGCCAGTTACTTTCTGGATAGCTGCAAATGATGGACTCCAGCTTTAAGTTAAACAAAATCGTGTTGTTTTTTTTACTTTGCCCAGAGGCACTGTGTACACCACTCTTATGAGTGCCGCCCACCCATCAAGCTACACAACCTTCATTCGACATTGTGGCTAGAACTAGGAAGTAAGTAATGATATTAGAAGGACCGGTGGGAAGGTGATTATCGGTCGGCCGCTATCATAAACAGTATCGATGCGCTATGCACTCACACTGTACGAAGCGCGAACATCAACCTCAGGCTAGGCTACAAGATGCAAATCGGTTGGTGCTGAACAAACGCCTTGAAACAACCGTCGCAATATGGCTTAATTTTTTGGGGCAATTTTTGTCATTTTGTTGCTGGATTTCAAGTTATATTTGGTCTGCAGACTCCAAACTTGTTGGAGAACATAACCACACTATCCAGCTCTCTATCCATGTAAAATATGAGCCTCCAGAACCAAGTACTGAATAATAATCTCATCTGTATTCACTTACGAGGTCATCACTGGAAATCTGGCGACAAAATAAGGAAAAATGTAAGCCAAGCTGCACAGTTGTTCCAAGGTGTTGGTTCAGCGCCAACTGATTTGCGCATTGTAGCCTAGCCGCGTGAGGTCGCTGTTCATGCTTTGTACAGTACGTGTGAGTGCATAGCACGCAGTTACTGTAATGTTAACGGTTAATCATCGGACATGCATCAAACGCATTGAGCAAGGCTATATTGACACCAAGTTCCTGACTACATGTATATACAACTACGATTTCAGAGAAGTTAACATTAACATTGCTGAACATTTATTTCAACGTTGTTATGTCACTAGAAATATTAAATCGTTATGTTAACATTTAAGCATACAAAATATACTACGAAGTAATTTTACACAACACCGTTATTAACATAATGAAAATATAAACATAATCCACATAACAACACGGGGATAGGGTGAAGCGATTGCTTTTGTTCCCTGACCTGTTGGACACTTACAGACTGACGAACAATTAAGTACGAACTAAGGACAATGACAGACAAACAAACAAACAAACAGGAGTATCATTAAGCTATTGTTGCATGTTTGCAAAGTATCAACAGACTACAAATAAAATGTAAGAAGTTGTGTTTTTAATTTTTTGGTAAATGTAGATAGAGTTAAAGACGTTTTAAGAGGGATACTTAGACTATTCCAGAAACTCGTGCCACATTGAACTATTCCATTTTTGAACACTGTCGTTCTATTGAAGCCAACATGAAGATTTTTCTTCGCGATACTCCTGGTTTTATAACAATGAACATTTGAAGTTAAAGTAAAACATGAGCTAAAACACAAAGGGAGATCAAATTATTCATATATTTGTACATGAATTTACCGAGATTGAGACAATAAAGATCATTAAATTGCAATAATTTAAGAAGTAACGTCAACTAGTTTGTTAGACCAGTAATTCTCCCACACTCAGCAGAATGAATACGTAAAACCTTACCCTAAAAATATAGAGTGATTTTCAAATAATGATGCCTTGTAAATTACAGCAATTAGATGGTGTGAAGTTAAGACCAAAAAATTCATTCTTTTTTAAACGGTAAATTATGTAACTTTGTACTTTTTAAATGCTATCAGTGAGAGAATATAATTTGCAGCCGACAGATGTTTGTTGTGATAAAACCAAATACAATGCAAAATATTGTAAATAAATTTTGGTAAAAGAATATAGTTGAACTGGCTTATTCCGATAAAAATTCTATATTGTATAAATGAAGCTTTACAAATAAATTGCTTGCAATTTTTGATCAGAATAAATATTGGAAGAAATATTTTTTTATATTTAAAGACAAATTTTGTAGATGAAAAATAATTGATTTAAATTATTTTTCCACGGATCTAGCAGTATTGTTTGTAACTACATATATGTACTATCTTTATAAAAGACAAAGACTTTTGTAATGAAAATAAATCTTAAAATAAAAAAAAAAACAAGAAAGCCGCTTATGTTGAAAAAGTGCATGTATTTGAAATAAAATTTCGTAGTGACTGCATTCCTTACTTTAAATGTTGGTTGTTTTGGTTGTGTTTCATATATGTTAGCATTGAGAGCTGTAGTCTTGTGGTTAAGGGCATTGGATATGTGGTCTGCACGTAAAGCTGCAGGTTGTGGGTTCGAGTCCAGCCTGGGGTCATGGTGCGTGTGCTCTTCGGCAAGGCCCTTTGTCACTCATTGCTTCTCTCCACCCAGGGGTAAATGGGTACCTGTAAGGGCAGAGATGGTTATTGTGGATGATTGAGCTGCTTTGTGCCGAAAATGGCAGCATTCAGCTGCATACTCCCCAGGGAGCTAAGATGGTATTTGGAATGATTCTTTGGCCCAATGAGCAGGGGTAATAATGATGTAGCGCCTTGAGAACCAGTCTTGGTGGATACGTGCGCTTTATAAATACCCACTGTTATTATTATTGGTAATCCTTACTTTTTAGGACACCTCTATTTTATAAGAGTTCTGTTCAAAACTGACTTTTGCAGATGTCTGTCCAGTACCAAAGTGACTTTTGCCGGCTAAAGCAGTCTTTTTTCTTCATATAAAGTCATGTTAGTTGTAATTTTGAAAGCACTTTCAAAGAAAATGTGACTTTCCTACCTTTTTTCGCAGTCGGACGTGCATGTTGTAGTTCTCACAACACAGTGAAAGCCCTACATAATGAAAGCCCGATGCTGATTGGCTGCTAAAAAAATTAAAAAGATGTTTATTTTTTATCAGCCAATCAGCAACGAGCTTTCATTGCATCGAGCTTTCACGTTTGCCATCTTGGTTTTTGAGTCTGTTTTCTGGTTGTCATCGTCGTCTTTTACCCCTGAATTTCCCTCATAAATCAAAGCCCTGCCTTCTTTCCACAAAATTAAACCTGCTGATATTCAAGAAGGTGTCATTGCCAATTGTTCAGATGTGCCAAGAAGTATCAGAATGTCAATTTTGAGTGTCATTTAGTCAACTGTTTTGATGAGTCTTTCCCTTCCTATATAGGAACGGGGTCAAAATTAAGGATCACCTTATTATTTTTATTATTATTATTATTACTATTATTATTACATTTGGGGAAAAGGACATACTTGAACATACTTATTCCTTGTCAGAACCATAAGTAATAGTTTTGTAGTAATCATGTCATCTCTTCCAGGGTGCAGACCAGTTAATAATAACTCACATAGGAAGCATGTGATAAATACATGTACATGTATGCCCTACTTCAAAACAAGTGTGAGTGCACAATAAGCTCTGGCAAAAATGCGACGCCGAGATGGCACGTATGGAACACCATACTTGTGGTTAATTTTTATTTCCTCCTTCTGGATACCGTCCAACCATTACATAAAATACCACTTGACTATTGTCTCGATTTAAAAAAAAATGTCATAAACAACTTTAGGAATTGTTACAAACAATCTTTAAGTATTTCATTTCTTTTGTTTGCTTTTTTCTTTAAATTTGGTATTGCAAGTTGGCCCCCTATACGTTAGTAGTCTATGTAATCCATGATCTATAATCTTTGAGCAGATTCGCTGATAGTAATTATACAAGACAACCGCATCTTGACCTCTAGATTTTGACCAATCAGTGGGCGCGTTCTATATCCGGTCTACGGTCATTTACCCGTTGTCTCGTCATAGACAAGGATAAAACAAAAAGGCTGTGGTCACGCGCTCTGTATTATGTTACGCGATACGCGCCCGGCTGTTGTATTACAAAACACTGCATGTGAATTGACCAATCTAAGGTTAAGTCCTGATTTAGGAATGAAATGACGTCATGATTTAGTAAAGTCGACTCCGATTGGCCGAGGCGCGAGATCGCATTAATCTGCATGCTTTGATATATCAGACGTACGCGTTAGACGCGACAGAGACGTTATACGTTTTGCTAGGAACAAAATCTGGCATTAATTTCCATAGCTTAATTTCCAAATAACAGAGGGAGAGAAATTAAAACGTTATGTACATGTATCTCCCTCCCAAGCCATCAGCTCTACACATACCTTTCGGGCCTCAGGTCGACCCGCGATTTGCTTGCGCCACGACGGAACCGTCGCGACGGCATCAAGCAGAAAAAAAATGCTCAGGTCACCAAATTAAGAAATCGCGTGATGGTCGCGGAACACGTCGGAGAAGTTCAATTTTTTTCTACTCTTGCGACTGTTGATTTTTTTGAGCGCCGACTTATGCCGATCGTTTTAAATTAATATCGTCGCAGTTACACTCGGGTCGCACACAATCGGCGACTTAATGTTCCAGACGGTCGTAGCTCAGGCACAGCTTCATCCTGAAAAGTCAGTCACCGACTGATCTGTGTCGTCGCAAGGTCGATCTGAGGCCGGCTCAAGTTTCAATATTACAATGTGGAGATAACGCACGATACTTTATACATCATCCCTTTCCCCTTTAAAGCAAAGTATATAATCGAGGCCTCTTGCCCCGCCCCAAAAATTATGTTTTGGGCCCTCCCTTTGGTGTCCATTATCTTTTTTTTCTTTGGGTTCGGAGCCCAAAATAGCCTGTCGGAAATGAGAACAAAAAGTGACGTCACGAGTTCATACCGAACCGCCGTTTTGACGACTGTTTTTGTGACGGGGGATTTTTGGGACTGTACCTAGCTATAGCGAACCACCCGGCTTTGCTCATCAATGCACCACATACACACACCCACACAGGAAACTGCCTCTATCAAAATAGGTAGTGCGTGTGGTTTAGACATCCGGGTTGCCCCGATAAAGTACACTGGTCGAAGTTGGTATCAGTCTGTTTTTGTGGCGTACTGGTGTGAGATAGTACATCGCAGTATAATGAAGGAATATTCAGTGCATTTGGTATTACAGAGGAATTTATCATCAGGCCTTAAAATGGCGCGCTTTGTGATTTGGATGGTTTTCGTGGTTGTGAGAACTGTTGCTGATAACACAGCTCCCCCGGCTTCGGGTTCTATGTCGGTATCAACTTCGGAGCCAGCGGAGTACGGACGGGTGGTCATGCAATGCCAAGTTACCGTCAGCAACGGCCAGGTCGTGGCCATCAGCAAGGACAATCAGCCCATCTCTTGGGACGGAGACCTGCTACCGAGTCAAGACCCGCAGGGGCCTGGTTCGTCCCGCTTCACCCTGTCCGAGATCCCTCAGGATCCTCCCGGCAATGTGATCTCCTTGCTAACCATCCAGCCGGTTTGCAAGCAGGACCGAGGAAACTATAGCTGTACGGTGTACCAACACAGAGCCGGCTCGGGATATGATGTCGTCCAGTCGGTTTCAATAGAGATATCGTCGGTGGTAGACTACGACAGTACCGACATGTGCAACCCCGTGGGGCCTGTAGTTGCTCTGACTGGGGACGTTGTGTCCTTCGGTTGTACTTCACGGAATGCAGTCCCCGTGTGGACGCTGGATGATGGAACCGTTGTCGTCTCAACAGATACTCATGACGCCATGCAAAATACCAACACCCGAGAGATCACATTAACTGTTTCAGAAGATCACCAGGGGTTGATGTACCATTGCACGGCGTCTCTTACCGGTTGTGGGAGCGAGGCAAGCATGAGGGAGTGCACTGTCGGTCCCATCACCGTTCTGCCAGAGCCTCAAGTGGTAGTCAGCTCCGCCCCTAACCCGATCGTGATAGGAGGCATGGCCCAGTTCCTCTGCACCGTTTTACCCAACATCACCAGCCTCACCTACACAGTAAGCTGGCACACCGTCCCCTCTCTGGGAAACAACCGAGCTTATTTCTCCTCTACCGGTCCCAGTAGGATGAGGTTGCTTACAGTGAAAGAGGAAGACCAAGGCATGGACGTCCACTGCACCGTGTACTTTGAAAACGGGAAGCAAGCCACAGGACACACGGAGTTTGTCATCTCGACGGAAAGTCCTGGACAGACTGTTGTTGATCCAACAGTTGAGACGAGTACTGGGGACACACCAGTGACATCAACCCCCAAACCGGGCCAACCGTTCCTCATCTTCGGGTCCTACCCGGCCACCATCGGCATCATCGGCGGTGGATCGATCCTAGTCGCCCTACTCCTAGCTCTCATAGTCTACTGCTGTTGCCGCAAATGCAAGAGACGACGACACGGGAAGCCCACAACCAGCAAACGACCGCTCCGTATATCCCCGAGCACTTTCGGGGGGCCCAACCCGGGACACGAAGTCCCCGGCTCTGGCACTGACGGCATGTACATGTACGCGACGATCTTCGACCCAGACGAGAAATGGGGAGCGACGCCGACCAAGCAAACCATGGTGGACTCACACGGGTACCAAGAACCCATGGTCGGTTCGACCACGCCGCCTGTATACTCTCAAGTCGGTGCGCCCAACTTTGACATGGAGACCAACGTGGACCAGCGCTCACCGCAGGTAATTCAAGTCTCTACCCCAGGCGCCATCGTGGACAACGCCCTCTACCAGTCCTCGGGGGAATACGTCAATCCAGAGACCGCCAACCAGCAGCAAATCAACCGAGAAATGGCCACCATCCGTCTTGAGAAGCACTTGACGACCGCGCCAATGGCCAGACAGGCGTCGCCTGTATCAAGTTCATCGGGATACCTAGCGATCGGCGAGGTACCAGTCCAAGTTCGCGCGGGAAACTCGAACGCCAAGAATGCAGAACCGGTCACATACATGGAAATTAGCAATTAATGTCGTTTCATAGGTAGAACAATATTTGCTTCAATCATAGAAATTATATAGCACGTTGCTTTCATGTAATATGTAACTGAATAAGTTGGTAACGTTGGACTTGTTATTGACGCACGTGTATGCCTACATTGCAGGGAAAGTAAAACGAGTACACTACAGATGAACACGAGATGAAGCACTATTTTAACATAAGGAAAGTACCCCTGTGCCAAGTCATAGCTGCCTGAAGTGAAAGCAATATTAATGATCCATCTGTCTAAAACAGGGTGGGGGATGGTAACTGAGATGCACGGTTCAACAGAAATGCACATAATTTATGAAAGCCCCAAAAGATGTGGCTTTACTTGTGCTATTTAATAAAAGGGTGGGCCAAGGGGTCTAGCGAAATTTGCAAAAAATGTGTTTGAAACTTTGAGAATTTGTTTGAAAATGTTTTGCTACATTTAGTGTTACATTGACAACACATTTCATGTTACTGTTGCATACTTTGTGAAGAACGAGACGCCTTTTCTTCACATTCTTTACATTAAGGCAGAAACTGCTGGCAGTTTTTGTCATGTTTAAGCACTTTTACAGGATTTTCCTGGTTAACTGGTTTTGCACGGCTTTAAAGCATGATGTTGCTACGCGTAAGAATGCAATGTAAAACCTAGAGCTCCGAGTAACTAAATAATGTATTTCGGAGAATTATAATTTCTATATCAGTGTATTTGAATTTATAATATAACCGCAGGCGGCTTAATATAAATTGTATCAAATTTTGTAATAACAATTGTAATTTCGATAAACGGGAAATTGTACCTTTGGGATGCATTCCCGTAGACTTGTGCACTAAAAATCCGAACTTTAAGGGCACTATTAAACCTAACCATTTTTAAAAAAAAATTTGGGACTTTGTATCACGAGGAATCGATGTAGGTTATTTGCGCCCATACAATTATGTCTAGAAATAAGACTTGAAGCATTAGGGGAAATATTTAGATGTCTTACTCACTAATCTATACTTTGTCTTCCTAAGGTACATGTACAACTTTTTAGCAAAGCTATATAAATGGGCCATTTTGCGAACATTTATTTTATCAAAAAAGTGTATACTTACACACCAGTACCAGTTATAATAATATTATTGATTAGATACATTTTGTATCTAATTAAAAGCAAGTTTAAATGCATTTATATTATTCTGTTGTGATAAACGGAAATGATTATATTAACTTTCTTTCACTTTCTGTTGTGATAAATGAAAATTATTATATTAACTTTCTTTCACGGGTTTGATTAATAATTATTAATTTGGAATAATCTAACGAATTTTGAGTGGTGTGGGCATTAGTCATTTGTTTTAAGGTGATTTCACTGCGCGATAAAAAAAGAAAAAGCGAAACTTACAAACAGAAGACTGGGACAACAAGTTTTTTTTATAGAACAAATAACAGTGAACTTGAGATTGATCCATATGAAGTATTATTGTGCTGTATACGCTCTATATCTTTCACAATTGAGTTTAAGTAAGCTAGCTTGGACGTCAGTTTTGTCATAGAGCAATTAAGGACCCCTTGCTCTATGGTTGGACGGTGCTGAAAATGGCGTGAAAAATCGTGAAAGGGAAACTTAAAAACGTTACCTTAAGAATACAGATAACAAGAACTTTAAATTAATCAATGAGTTTGCAATTCTTGTGCTACATGCCTTTCGATTGTTGAATCTAGTCAGCGTACGAGTAGGCCTTTAATAAAGCTTGGACATTAGTCATTTGGTTTAACGGTGATGAACATTGCGTGATTAGAAAGTGAAGTGAAAGTTACAAACCGAAAACTGGGAATTACGTTTAGGTCACGAATACCAATGAACTTTAGATTGATCAATAAATTTGCAGTTATTGCGCTTAGGCACGTAGCCAGAGGGTGGGGGGGGGATTTCGGGGGTGAAACGCCCTCAAGTCGTAGGTCCACCTTTTCCTCTAGATTACGTATTTCCATGCGCAATCAACAGTTAATTACATATTAAACTAAAAGTCCACTTTATGGTAAAAAGGTCCACTTCATGTCAAAAACGACTTCCCCTTCCACCATGCTGGCTACGGCCTTGGCGCTGTTTATGTACCTTTCTATTTTTTAGATCGTGCGTAAGCTTGGACATCAGTTTGTTTTGTTTTCTTTCATTGCGTGATAAGAAGTGAAAGCGGAACTTTCAAAACAGAAAACTGGGATAATCAGGTTAAAATTACAAATAGCATGACTGTGGAGAACTGAAATGTTTTCAAAATGTCATGTGAAGCAATCCAGAAATTGACATGGCCAATTATTTATTAAAATTTTTTACAAACTAAAGGACTCGCAATAAACATGTGGAGGTCTATAATTTGTGGCGCCAAAAGGTCGACGAAATTTGCTTTAGCTTAAAAATAACGTTTGAAAAGTATAGATGATGTCAAACATTATTTCACATCGAGTATAGTGCGGTCTCTGCACATTTTATACCGGCAGCCACACTTTGTTGCACTCAATAAGCCTCTGTACTGATGACGTCACACTTTGTTTACACGTGTGCTTTCTTATGGGAGCCTTTGTAGGGATGGCGGTTTCCTAGCCCCATAGAAAAGCGGACAAGTAAACAAAGTGTGACGTCATCAGCACAGCGCGTTATTATTGTGCAATCAAACATTGATTTGTTTTTCTGCATGCAAAGTTGTGGTCAAGTGTCATCACAACTCAAACAATAAGTCGCAAGAAGCAAGTAATAAGGTTACAGTTCATTTGAATTGCTTGCGACTTGACTTTAGAATTGCGAAGTCTTGTGATTGACTTGTGAAGACTAGCTGTAACTCAAAATAAGTCGTCATTTACAATTAAGTATATAAGGTCATAAGAAATGTGGAATGAACAATGACAATGGCATGTCTTTAGTTTGCCACATTATTCATTTGAATTGCTTGCTACTTGCCTTGGGAGTTACGAAGTCTTGTGATTGACTTGTGGAGACTAGCTGTTACTGAAATCGTAATTCACAATATTAAGGTCACAACTATAAGGAATGAACTTACAATGACATATGTCTGAAATTTGTCACAGTTTATTGTGATGAAAATAGCTTGCGACTTGACTTTAGAAATGTGAAGTCTTGTGATTGACTTGTGTGACTCAAATTATAAGTCGTAAGTCACAATATATAAGGTCACAATTAATATATAGTGACAATGACATGTCTTTGAAAGGCCCATGCAATGTAATTATCTAATCCTTGAAAATGCACCTTAATTGTGTCCTTACTCCCATTTAGCCTTTATATTTTCAATTTCGTTTTGCCATTTTCAAGGCCGATTTCGGTGCCTTTTTGGTTTATATGCTAATGCGAATTCCCATATTCGTGAGCAAATAATTATGTGATGTTATTTCAGGCAGAAACCTCAATGTTACAGCTGTTTCAACACAAAATTTAAGTTGCCATAATTTTGGATGTTTTGCTGTTGTGAAGTTTATTTTCTTTGGTGATTCGCTGTTGTGTCACATGGCCGGCAGTAAGCCAATGAGAAAACTGTTCTCACGTTCAGTCAGTGAACCAAATTTGTGAGTTCACGATTTGAACAGAAAACCCCTAAAAATAAACTGAACAGTGTCTTCCTGAAAAAAAGAACTGCATGTCGGTACACGTTTTACACGATGGAACTATTCATAATGACACATCAGTGTCCGACTATGAAAGAACCAGGCCATGTTGCCTTAACTTAAGATAACCTAGGCCCGTTCCGGCCACGGCTTGGTGGTGACTCTGATGGGTGTGCAGTGTGCATGCATGATGCACGGAGGAAGGAAGTGATACCACAGGGTCAGGCCCGGCACCTCATATCGGTGACTGCATGGGATCGGCTTGGGCCCAGTTTCCGTTGGGGGCAAGGCCGTACTTTTGCCTGTTTATGTGCCTCTGACAAAGTTATGACGAATTCATACCATGCCACAAAAAGAAAAGCTCGACCATGGCACGCGATTTTTTCTTTATGTCCGGTGATAATTTGGTGTTAGAGCAATATTGGATCATTTGCTTTCTATGCATTTTGTTCCTTTCCAACACCACTCAAAATCAATCAATCTAGTTTTATTTCATAACTTCATAATGAAATAAAGATAAATGAAAAGCAGAGAAGTTATAAGGAAGTTGTAAGAAGTCCAAGGACTTATGAAACACTCCCTTTTAAACCCCCCCCCCCCCCCCCGAGAGAAAATCCCAAGTGTTCCCTTTACGCCCAACTACCACACCCCAACCTAAGATGTTCCATTAACTTAATAAAGACAAGAATGTATGTATAAAACAATGTACAATGTAAACACTGTGAGAGTGTTAAAGGAGTAATAAACAAAATCAATTTCCTTGCAAGTAGTTTCTATACAATGTTTTGAAAACAGTTAAAGACTTCGCTTCAGAAATGAAAGATGGCAATCCGTTCCAGAGTTTGCAGCCTTGATAGCGAATGCTGCGTTGGAGAGCTGTGGTTTTACATTTAACTTGAGTGTATTTATGTTTCGAGGACCGAGTATTGTGTGGTTGCTAATTGAAAAGAAATTGTTAAAAAATAACAGGAAGGTTGCCTTTGTGGTAATTATCCAAAGGAGAATGTTCAAAACCTAACCTGTTGAAGTTTCAGCTTAGTGGATATTACACATTTCGAAAAAAACATGAACAGTGAAATGAAAAACCTGAATTGATCACGAAACACGATTTCGTCCATCCATGGCACTCTTTATTTCAAAAACAATCGACTGATCGTTGAAATGACAGCAAGCCAGACGGAATCATTTCACGCTTAGTTCCAGTACGATCTTTATTCCAAGTAAGCTGTTTGATAATAATTCGGTAGGTTACTTTTGGGACAAATGCAAATGATTTATATGCCTTGAAATCGAGTACACAACATGCATTCCAAAATATAAATGTCAATAAACTGCGAGTCTAAGACGAGTCCAACTTCGTCGACCTGGTCAGTGGCTTTCCTAGAGACTAGAGCACACACTGATCGCTATCGTAGAGTTTTCCACTCATAATAGCCGACATTTCTTAATTATTGATGGTAGCTTGAATGTAATACCAAAATTATACGTCTTCAAATTTTAAATTACGGTCTTTATAAGTGTGAAGCGCAGACGTTGCCTTATGGGTCAGGGTGTAGTACGTGCAGATAATTTTGCCAAATTAGGCCTATAAGAACTCGAACACCCAATGAGTGTACGTGTCTGTATAGGCGTATTCATGTATGTATTGTTTTTTAATTTGCGGAAAGTGTGGTGGATGTACGGAAGAATAATGTCATTGACAGTGCTGACATGTGAAGCTGAGTAATAAATAGTGAGTCACCCAAAAGTGTACCCCGGCCATAATTTCCGTGAATGGCAGCCTACACAGCCGCTTTCTCATGCACATTCCGGATATAGAATGCAACAAGAGAAAGGCAACCCCCACCCACCCACCATGATGGATAATCCGGTGTTTGGTTCACCGCCGTGGGGAACCGGAAGCTTGTTGGATGACGTCACTAACTTGGGTACGCTCGTACGTACCGCCCCCCCCCCCCCCCATCCCATGTTTGCAGGGCGCAGCGGGGGTACGAGCGAAGGTTTACGGTTACAACTTACACGGGGTGGGAATGATCTAGAGGGGGTAGTTCCCTCGAACACGTTTCTCAGCGCGGGAACTTAAGCCATTCATTGATTTGAAACAAGCCATCTGCGTCTGTTAAGTCCAAGTTCCTCGCAGCCAAAATCCGAGTGTGCGACCTAGCATTAACTTCCATCTTAGGGTTGGCCATATTAGTGTAAAATACCTATTTGACCTTTTATTTTTTTCACGTGAACATGTTAAATTTAAGTTTCGTGTTTGGCTTCCCTTTTTTTAAAATAGAAAACCATGCAAACAAAAATTGGATACACCAAAGTTTACAAATTGATGCAGAAGATGTAGGCCTATATTCCAGACCTTTATGGAAAAAAATATGACAAATACATTTATTTTATTTTATTTATTTGGACATCGACATCATCCAACACCGCAAGCGCCAGTATACACATGGAGGAATAAGAACACACATTCCTCCATGGTATACATAAGACTTTTTTTCCCATGCGCGGCATGCGGGATCCCTTGGTAGAAGATGTGGAAGGAAACAACACATTTAGTGGTGGGAGGAAAACCTACGGAATCAGTCAGGGAGTCAGGGGCTGACTACCCATTAATCCAGTTAATATTGGTCAGGCGGGACTCGAACCCGGGTCCGAGCGGTGGAGTCCGCATCGATCTTTCACATACAAAGTATACGACGAGCATCACAAAGAACCACGTTTCACCACACGAGGGCGCTTTTCGTGCTTACCCATACCACGGAGGCCTGTATAAACAATGCAACCGTAAGATTATCCGGCTTGATAATGTTATATCTTCACCGGGGGAGGGGGGACTCAGTCTAGATGATTTGAAAACATATTCGCACAGATATCGTGGAAAACTTTTTTTTTCTGGAAATGTTTTGCTTAAGCTATGTCGGTTTTTGTCTTAGCAATTCGACTTTTCATGGAGAAAGGAAAACAGAGCCTCCGTACAACTTTGCAGGCGGCGTGTTAAAGTTCATTCACCTGTACTCCCTTGCGTGATACTGCAGAAACTGAGCTTCATTTGTCTACCTTCTGTCGCACAAAGTAGCTGAATTCACCTCTCAAAATGTCTGTCAAGGCAGTGTGCATGCTTCATGGAGAGACAGTGAACGGCAAGCTTGCTTTTGAGCAAGTCGTAAGTGATTTTGGGTGTTTGTTTATTCGTATTTAAGGCTGGAAATTTGACGCCATGAATTTGCCCTTGAATTGAACAGTTGAACATGTTGAACTTTGGCCGGTACTCGGTATGCCTATGTCCGAAATGGGAAAGAATGCAGGGAAAGAATTCCATTCATGACCATCACAAATTTTGCCCTGCAATGACCCCTGTCAGCCATCAGAATGCGATAATCTGCCTAAAATGTCAAATTAATAGCATGGACAATATTGAAGCATTTACTGCTGCCTTTTTCAGATGTCCATTTTTCGTGAAATTTCCAGATTCATTTTTTATTTTTTACACGTTTTCGTATCAAAATTTCAACATGAAATTTCACAAAAATTAGACATCTGAAAAAGGCAGCACTTTCTGATTAGCCTATATAGAGGGTGAGAATACTTCTAAAGCAAAAAAAACCTACAAAGTAAGCCTAAATGTGAAAATCAAAATTTGGCTCCGTCGACACGTTTTTGTACATGGTGGGTGTGTGGCCTATGTTTACGGAGGCAGTCCAGTAAACTGGCCACATTTATGGGGCTAGCTTACAACATAAAATATTGCCAATTCAGTATTATAAAATTAAAATCTTTACCTCAACCATGTCAACTTCCATTCCACCCTACCTAAGATTGTGTACAATTACCTAGGAATAATACTGCATGCTGACTGCCCCTCCCCTTTTTTCTTGTTCCAGGGTGATAGCGTCAAAGTGACGGGTGAGGTGACCGGACTGGCTCCAGGCAAACATGGATTTCACGTCCATGAGTTTGGTGACTACACTGGAGGTATGTTATTCATTTATTCAATATTCCCCTTTCACCCGACCTTGTCCTCAGTGCTTACTTTATTTCCAACCTCGTTTCCAATAGTAAGCCCTGGATAGGAAACTTTCTTCCTGTATCCTGATTCGGTACCGCAATTTGCTTGTATTGTATCATATTAACTTCCAAAACTCACGGCGCGACGAATTGATGCTGTTACCCAGACACCTCATACAAAAACAAAGGTTAATGTAACGCATATGCAGGCACCAGACTATTCCTCATTTGCATAAGTGTTAAAAAATCTTGCACATGCAAATGATCCAATACCAGGGTGAGAGAGCAGGCAGTGGTGGGCGCGTACTGCTCAACACCTTGGGAATGAGGTTGCCATTCACCACTTGTTCTACTGTGGAGCAGTATTAGGCCATGTAAAAACATAAACCAGTTTCTCACTACATTGTGCCAAGATTTGCAATTTATCCTTGTCAAGATTTGTTTTTAAAGTTCTACTCCTAGATACGCTTAAAGGGAAAATACAACATTTGCAAACATCAAAAAATAAAACTACCAAATCATTTTGAAATACCTTGCTGGACTGGTAGTGAATGACAGTGTAAAGCATCCTGTAAAATCATGGTACCTGGTATACTGTCATTTTCAAGAAAAGTGGTATTTTTGTATCAATTTCCAATGCTGATCGGCCGACCAGCGTTGGAAAAAACTGGCTTTTTTTCAAATACTGGCCCCAGTTCAGTTGACCATCGCACTCGTTTGCAATCGATTACACACCTATGAACGGGTACAAGCCAGCTAGACTGGTTCCCTGACCTTACAATTCCCCAATATATGTAAACTGCTCTGTTTCTTCTTAAATGGAGTCAGGGAACCAGACTACAGGAAAAAGATTGTTTTTCTTGGTTTTTATAGCATTTTCGAACCCAAAAACTCAAAAAAGTCAGTGTAACTATATTTGCTATATATTTCCAACCCCCCAATTCCATCCATTTCTGAAAATTACAGCAAAAGCAAATGATGTATATTCCCTTTAAGTCTCTTAAGAATTGATAAATGTACCTCTTCTTCTATATAAAACCAAGTATTCAGTGACTGTATTCTTTGTTCCTGTAAAAACCAAAATGTTAGCATGGAATAATATTTGTTTGTTTAGGCTGTACCAGCACTGGCTCCCACTTCAACCCCTTCGGCAAGGTCCATGGGGCACCTGGGGATGAAGTCAGGTAAAAAATTAAAAAACTTTATTTTATAAATTTAAGTTTTGAATTCCAAGTAAGAGAATTTGAATGACGGCATCACAGGGCACGTTGGTTCAATTCGGTGTCTTTTTTTTTTAAATACTTTGTCCAGGCATGTTGGAGATTTGGGCAACGTGGAAGCCGGCGCGGACGGCAAAGTCAACGTGAACATCACTGATAAGATAATCACGCTGACTGGCCCTAACTCCATCATCGGACGCGCTATGGTGGTAAGTCATCAGATAATCCCAGCTGAAAATGGGCTTGAATTTCTTGATTTTTTTTTGTGTAAAAGAATTTTTTTTTAACAAATTGAAAATAAGTCACTGTTATTTATGAATGAATTTTGCGTTGGGGAAAAATAATTTCAAATTCGATTTTTGCCTCTTACAAATGTAATTTCATAAGCATTATAAACATTTCAAGGGCATCTAATGGCTTGCCGAAAAACAAAAATTAATATGCTTGTACAGGTTGGACTTGAACACATGGATTACATAATTTTAGGTTTAAGTCCTCAGACACCGAGGTTCGATCTAGTTCAACATTGGGTACAATGAACGACATTAAGTGGACTTTTTGAGGAGATGTAGATTGTGATAACTGCCTTTTCACCTGATGATGTTATACAAATAATGAATGTTTGTGAGTGCAATGGAAAGAATAATTTCATGAGGTGGCAGATGAAATGTTCCATTTCACGAGGCGAAGCGGAGTGGAATGGAACATTTCATCTGTCACCGAATGAAATTATTCTTTCTATTGCACGAACGTAAAACATTCATTACTTGTTTTATATAACACCTGAATAAATCCTCGTCATCTGATTGGTTGACTTTCAATAGCCAATTTATTCAGGTTAAAAAATGTTTACAAGTTTGACAAGTTCAGAGTTATCATATTATGCAAACTGTTCAACAGGTTGAGAACTATAATATTCAATTTATCTCACCTTAAAACTTTTCCATAAGTTTAGAACTCAAACAGTTCAATAAGTTCAGAACTTTTATTGCCAATTTAAACACCACAGCGCCACCATCGGCAACATGTGCAGTGACAGTGCAATGGTACTTCTAATCACAGTGCAATAGTACTACCATTGCACTGCGCGTTGCGCGCCACGCGCGCGCCGTGCATTGGTACGAATAATTCAAGACGTGATCAACGATCGACCAATCAGATGACGGGGATTTATTCAGGCGTTGTATAACAATGTATACAAAGTGGTATTCACATTCTAAAGAAAAAGTATATTCTTAACCTGTCGTAGCAGACTATTTATTATTTGTGAACCAAAAGAACTTTCATCCTCCTTGCTTTGTCTTAGGTGCACGCCGACGTTGACGATCTAGGCAAGGGGGGCCATGAGCTGAGCTTGACCACCGGTAATGCCGGGGGCCGTCTGGCTTGCGGTGTCATTGGCATCGGCAAGTAAACAGCGCCCTCGGACCATTCCACGTCCTGCGAACGTCAGTGCGAAATCCTGCCCATCTTCGTATAGTATCATCATCAGTGTGTACCCCTGGTTGTGGGATTTGTTTGAATAGAGTGATCATGCTTTTGTATGTAATCCATTTGTGGTGATTACCTTTGTATCGTTTTCTCGTAATGTTCCCACATAAAGTGTAAATGAAGAACAGTTCAGGATGCCTGAGGAATAAGATCATCTTGCAGCAATTTTGGATGTGTTCGAATTTAATCATGCTTTTGTGTACCAGATCCTCATTTGGTGATAAAATTAAAAGTTCTGTACCGTAACTCTTAGTTTTTCTTTCCATGTTTTCAACATCGAATGTAGGTGAAGGAAATTTCAGACTCTCAAGTCAAACTCTCAAGAGATTAGAATATTTTGTAGTATTCGTCCATCTTGATACAGGTAGCAGACACCCCTACAATTGCCACGAATCTGTTTGCTTCAGTTGCAGTGATTGAGGCTATTTGCATTTCTAATTATTTAGCAAAACCACAATTGTCTTTGTCAGAGTACATACAGAAGGAGTAAAAAATACTGATAGTGTTTCAGTCTTTTCACAATTACCAAAAAAAAAACACGATAAAAACTCAAATTGTTTGTTTATTTTTCAACAAGACGTCATCCTAATGTTCATGGTTTCAAATCTAACCATTTTACTATCAGGATTAATCTAAAGATGCCAGTCTTCAGCCTAAAAAAAGTAGTTCAAAACTGCCATGTTCTAAGAACGTCAGAAAATTATGTCTTATGAAGAAATCCTATATAGATGTCCATTTCATAGAAGTGATTTTTTGTTATTAAAGTGACTTAACATTGAGAAAGTCTATTGGTTTGTTTTTTTTTCACTTTAATTTCAAGCGTGCTACTGTCCTGTGGAAAGTGTGGACAATTTTGGTCAAAATCAGTGAAAAAAAATATGATTTTTTTTACTCAATGAATCGATTATTTGTGACCAAATATTCAAAATGATAGCAAAATTAGATGAAAAATATAAGGTTAACTAACCCTTTTGCAGTTATTTTTCAATTTTGGGCCAAAAATTAAATTGCGCCAAACTTCCAGGAAAGATGCCAAAAGGACCCTAGATCAGACATTCCAACTCGATTTCAGGACAGATGTGCCCTTAGACCTAAACAATGCTTCAAAAATTTGGGTCGAAATAAGTAAAAAAAAAAAAAAAAATTTCTTCAATAAATCGATTATTTGTGCCCAAATCTTCCAAATAGTGGCAGTTTGAATATTGAATGATACTCTCCTTGCATCAAAAGTCATTTCTGCGTCATTTGGAGAAAAGTCTTTTTTTGACCAAATTTGATGAAAAATGTAAGGCTAACCCCTTGCAATTTTTCATTTTTAGCCAAAAAATGAAATTCCGCCAAACCTCCAGGAAAGATGCCTAAAAGGACCCTAGAACACATTCCAACTCGATTTCTGGACAGATGTGCCCTTAGACAGGAACAATGCGTCAAACTTGAGGTCAAAATTAGTTATAAAATATGATATTTTTTTTTCTCAATAAATCGATTATTTGTGCCCAAATCTTCGAAATAATGGCAGTTTTAATATTGTATGTTACTCTCCTTGCATCAAAAGTCATTTCTGCGTCGTTTTGAGAAAAGTCATTTTTTTGGCTAAATTTGATGAAAAATGTAAGGCTAACCCCTTGCATTTTTTTCATTTTTGGCCAAAAAATGAAATTGCGCCAAACCTCCAGGAAAGATGCCTAAAGGACCCTAGAACACATTCCAACTCGATTTGTGGACAGATGTGCCCTTAGACATGAACAATGCGTCGAAAATTTGGGTCAAAATCAGTGAAAAATATGATTTTTCTCTCAATAAATCGATTATTTGTGCCCAAATCTTCGAAATAATGGCAGTTTGAGTACTGTATGTTACTCTCCTTGCATCAAAAGTCATTTCTGCGTCGTTTGGAGAAAAGTCATTTTTTGGCCAAATTTGATGAAAAATGTAAGGCTAACCCCTTGCATTTTTTTCATTTTTGGCCAAAAAATGAAATTGCGCCAAACCTCCAGGAAAGATGCCTAAAAGACCCTAAAACACATTGCAACTCGATTTGTGGACAGATGTGCCCTTAGACATGAACAATGCGTCGAAAATTTGGGTCAAAATCGGTGAAAAATATGATTTTTCTCTCAATAAATCGATTATTTGTGCCCAAATCTTCGAAATAATGGAAGTTTGAGTACTGTATGTTCCTCTCCTTGCATCAAAAGTCATTTCTGCGTCGTTTGGAGAAAAGTCATTTTTTGGCCAAATTTGATGAAAAATGTAAGGCTAACCCCTTGCATTTTTTTCATTTTTGGCCAAAAAATGTAATTGCGCCAAACCTCCAGGAAAGATGCCTAAAAGACCCCAGAACACATTTCAACTCGATTTGTGGTCAGATGTGCCCTTAAACATGAACAATGCGTCGAAAATTTGGGTCAAAATCAGTGAAAAATATGACTTTTCTCTCAATAAATCGATTATTTGTGCCCAAATATTCGAAATAATGGCAGTTTGAGAACTGTATGTTACTCTCCTTGCATCAAAAGTCATTTCTGCGTCGTTTGGAGAAAAGTCATTTTTTGGCCAAATTTGATGAAAAATGTAAGGCTAACCCCTTGCATTTTTTTCATTTTTGGCCAAAAAATGTAATTGCGCCAAACCTCCAGGAAAGATGCCTAAAAGACCCCAGAACACATTGCAACTCGATTTGTGGACAGATGTGCCCTTAGACATGAACAATGCGTCGAAAATTTGGGTCAAAATCAGTGAAAAATATGACTTTTCTCTCAATAAATCGATTATTTGTGCCCAAATCTTCGAAATAATGGCAGTTTGAGAACTGTATGTTACTCTCCTTGCATCAAAAGTCATTTCTGCGTCGTTTGGAGAAAAGTCATTTTTTGGCCAAATTTGATGAAAAATGTAAGGCTAACCCCTTGCATTTTTTTCATTTTTGGCCAAAAAATGTAATTGCGCCAAACCTTCAGGAAAGATGCCTAAAGTACCCTAGAACACATTCCAACTCCATTTGTGGACAGATGTGCCCTTAGACATGAAATGTGCGTCGAAAATTTGGGTCAAAATTAGTGAAAAAAAATGATTTTTCTCTCAATAAATCGATTATTTGTGCCCAAATCTTCGAAATAATGGCAGTTTGAGTACTTTATGTTACTCTCCTTGCATCAAAAGTCATTTCTGCGTCGTTTGGAGAAAAGTCATTTTTTGGTCAAATTTGATGAAAAATGTAAGGCTAACCCCTTGCATTTTTTTCATTTTTGGCCAAAAAATGAAATTGCGCCAAACCTGCAGGAAAGATGCCTAAAGGACCCTAGAACACATTCCAACTCGATTTGTGGACAGATGTGCCCTTAGACATGAACAATGCGTCGACAATTTGGGTCAAAATTAGTGAAAAATATGATTTTTCTCTCAATAAATCGATTATTTGTGCCCAAATCTTCGAAATAATGGCAGTTTTGAGTACTTTATGTTACTCTCCTTGCATCACAAGTCATTTCTGCGTCGTTTGGAGAAAAGTCATTTTTTGGCCAAATTTGATGAAAAATGTTAGGCTAACCCCTTGCATTTTTTTCATTTTTGGCCAAAAAATGTAATTGCGCCAAACCTCCAGGAAAGATGCCTAAAAGACCCCAGAACACATTCCAACTCGATTTGTGGTCAGATGTGCCCTTAAACATGAACAATGCGTCGAAAATTTGGGTCAAAATTAGTGAAAAATATGATTTTTCTCTCAATAAATCGATTATTTGTGCCCAAATCTTCGAAATAATGGCAGTTTGAGTACTGTATGTTACTCTCCTTGCATCAAAAGTCATTTCTGCGTCGTTTTGAGAAAAGTCATTTTTTGGCCAAATTTGATGAAAAATGTAAGGCTAACCCCTTGCATTTTTTTCATTTTTGGCCAAAAAATGTAATTGCGCCAAACGTCCAGGAAAGATGCCTAAAAGACCCCAGAACATATTTCAACTCGATTTGTGGTCAGATGTGCCCTTAAACATGAACAATTCGTCGAAAATTTGGGTCAAAATCAGTGAAAAATATGACTTTTCTCTCAATAAATCGATTATTTGTGCCCAAATATTCGAAATAATGGCAGTTTGAGAACTGTATGTTACTCTCCTTGCATCAAAAGTCATTTCTGCGTCGTTTGGAGAAAAGTCATTTTTTGGCCAAATTTGATGAAAAATGTAAGGCTAACCCTTTGCATTTTTTTTTCATTTTTGGCCAAAAAATGAAATTACGCCAATCCTCCAAGAAAAGATGCCTAAAAGACCCCAGAACACATTCCAACTCGATTTGTGGACAGATGTGCCCTTAGACATGAACAATGCGTCGACAATTTGGGTCAAAATTAGTGAAAAATATGATTTTTCTCTCAATAAATCGATTATTTGTGCCCAAATATTCGAAATAATGGCAGTTTGAGTACTTTATGTTACTCTCCTTGCATCGAAAGTCATTTCTGCGTCGTTTGGAGAAAAGTCATTTTTTGGCCAAATTTGATAAAAAATGTAAGGCTAACCCCTTGCATTTTTTTCATTTTTGGCCAAAAAATGTAATTGCGCCAAACCTCCAGGAAAGATGCCTAAAGGACCCTAGAACAAATTCCAACTCGATTTGTGGACAGATGTGCCCTTAGACATGAACAATGCGTCGAAAATTTGGGTCAAAATTAGTGAAAAATATGATTTTTCTCTCAATAAATCGATTATTTGTGCCCAAATCTTCCAAATAATGGCAGTTTTGAGTACTTTATGTTACTCTCCTTGCATCAAAAAGTCATTTCTGCGTCGTTTGGAGAAAAGTCATTTTTTGGCCAAATTTGATGAAAAATGTAAGGCTAACCCCTTGCATTTTTTTCATTTTTGGCCAAAAAATGTAATTGCGCCAAACCTCCGGGAAAGATGCCTAAAAGACCCCAGAACACATTCCAACTCGATTTGTGGTCAGATGTGCCCTTAGACATGAACAATGCGTCGACAATTTGGGTCAAAATTAGTGAAAAATATGATTTTTCTCTCAATAAATCGATTATTTGTGCCAAAATATTCGAAATAATGGCAGTTTGAGTACTTTATGTTACTCTCCTTGCATCGAAAGTCATTTCTGCGTCGTTTGGAGAAAAGTCATTTTTTGGCCAAATTTGATAAAAAATGTAAGGCTAACCCCTTGCATTTTTTTCATTTTTGGCCAAAAAATGTAATTGCGCCAAACCTCCAGGAAAGATGCCTAAAGGACCCTAGAACAAATTCCAACTCGATTTGTGGACAGATGTGCCCTTAGACATGAACAATGCGTCGAAAATTTGGGTCAAAATTAGTGAAAAATATGATTTTTCTCTCAATAAATCGATTATTTGTGCCCAAATCTTCGAAATAATGGCAGTTTTGAGTACTTTATGTTACTCTCCTTGCATCAAAAGTCATTTCTGCGTCGTTTGGAGAAAAGTCATTTTTTGGCCAAATTTGATGAAAAATGTAAGGCTAACCCCTTGCATTTTTTCATTTTTGGCCAAAAAAATGTAATTGCGCCAAACCTCCAGGAAAGATGCCTAAAAGACCCCAGAACACATTCCAACTCGATTTGTGGTCAGATGTGCCCTTAAACATGAACAATGCCTCGAAAATTTGGGTCAAAATCAGTGAAAAATATGACTTTTCTCTCAATAAATCGATTATTTGTGCCCAAATATTCGAAATAATGGCAGTTTGAGAACTGTATGTTACTCTCCTTGCATCAAAAGTCATTTCTGCGTCGTTTGGAGAAAAGTCATTTTTTGGCCAAATTTGATGAAAAATGTAAGGCTAACCCCTTGCATTTTTTTCATTTTTGGCCAAAAAATGTAATTGCGCCAAACCTCCGGGAAAGATGCCTAAAAGACCCCAGAACACATTCCAACTCGATTTGTGGACAGATGTGCCCTTAGACATGAACAATGCGTCGACAATTTGGGTCAAAATTAGTGAAAAATATGATTTTTCTCTCAATAAATCGATTATTTGTGCCCAAATATTCGAAATAATGGCAGTTTGAGTACTTTATGTTACTCTCCTTGCATCGAAAGTCATTTCTGCGTCGTTTGGAGAAAAGTCATTTTTTGGCCAAATTTGATAAAAAATGTAAGGCTAACCCCTTGCATTTTTTTCATTTTTGGCCAAAAAATGTAATTGCGCCAAACCTCCAGGAAAGATGCCTAAAGGACCCTAGAACAAATTCCAACTCGATTTGTGGACAGATGTGCCCTTAGACATGAACAATGCGTCGAAAATTTGGGTCAAAATTAGTGAAAAATATGATTTTTCTCTCAATAAATCGATTATTTGTGCCCAAATCTTCGAAATAATGGCAGTTTTGAGTACTTTATGTTACTCTCCTTGCATCAAAAGTCATTTCTGCGTCGTTTGGAGAAAAGTCATTTTTTGGCCAAATTTGATGAAAAATGTAAGGCTAACCCCTTGCATTTTTTTCATTTTTGGCCAAAAAATGTAATTGCGCCAAACCTCCAGGAAAGATGCCTAAAAGACCCCAGAACACATTCCAACTCGATTTGTGGTCAGATGTGCCCTTAAACATGAACAATGCCTCGAAAATTTGGGTCAAAATCAGTGAAAAATATGACTTTTCTCTCAATAAATCGATTATTTGTGCCCAAATATTCGAAATAATGGCAGTTTGAGAACTGTATGTTACTCTCCTTGCATCAAAAGTCATTTCTGCGTCGTTTGGAGAAAAGTCATTTTTTGGCCAAATTTGATGAAAAATGTAAGGCTAACCCCTTGCATTTTTTTCATTTTTGGCCAAAAAATGTAATTGCGCCAAACCTCCAGGAAAGATGCCTAAAAGACCCCAGAACACATTCCAACTCGATTTGTGGACAGATGTGCCCTTAGACATGAACAATGCGTCGAAAATTTGGGTCAAAATTAGTGAAAAATATGATTTTTCTCTCAATAAATCGATTATTTGTGCCCAAATATTCGAAATAATGGCAGTTTGAGTACTTTATGTTACTCTCCTTGCATCGAAAGTCATTTCTGCGTCGTTTGGAGAAAAGTCATTTTTTGGCCAAATTTGATAAAAAATGTAAGGCTAACCTCTTGCATTTTTTCATTTTTGGCCAAAAAAATGAAATTGCGCCAAACCTCCAGGAAAGATGCCTAAAGGACCCTACAACACATTCCAACTCGATTTGTGGACAGATGTGCCCTTAGACATGAACAATGCGTCGAAAATTTGGGTCAAAATTTGTGAAAAATATGATTTTTCTCTCAATAAATCGATTATTTGTGCCCAAATCTTTGAAATAATAGCAGTTTGAGTACTGTATGTTCCTCTCCTTGCATCAAAAGTCATTTCTGCGTCGTTTGGAGAGAAGTCATTTTTTGGCTAAATTTGAGGGAAAATGTAAGGCTAACCCCTTGCATTTTTTTCATATTTGGCCAAAAAATGAAATTGCGCCAAACCTCCAGGAAAGATGCCTAAAAGAGCCTAGAACACATTCCAACTCGATTTATGGTCAGATGTGCCCTTAAACATGAACAATGCGTCAAAAATTTGGGTCAAAATCAGTGAAAAATATGACTTTTCTCTCAATAAATCGATTATTTGTGCCCAAATATTCGAAATAATGGCAGTTTGAGAACTGTATGTGACTCTCCTTGCATCAAAAGTCATTTCTGCGTCGTTTGGAGAAAAGTCATTTTTTGGCCAAATTTGATGAAAAATGTAAGGCTAACCCCTTGCATTTTTTTCATTTTTGGCCAAAAAATGTAATTGCGCCAAACCTCCGGGAAAGATGCCTAAAAGACCCCAGAACACATTCCAACTCGATTTGTGGTCAGATGTGCCCTTAAACATGAACAATGCGTCGAAAACTTGGGTCAAAATCAGTGAAAAATATGATTTTTCTCTCAATAAATCGATTATTTGTGCCCAAATATTCGAAATAATGGCAGTTTGAGAACTGTATGTTACTCTCCTTGCATCAAAAGTCATTTCTGCGTCGTTTGGAGAAAAGTCATTTTTTGGCCAAATTTGATGAAAAATGTAAGGCTAACCCCTTGCATTTTTTTCATTTTTGGCCAAAAAATGTAATTGCGCCAAACCTTCAGGAAAGATGCCTAAAGTACCCTAGAACACATTCCAACTCCATTTGTGGACAGATGTGCCCTTAGACATGAACAGTGCGTCGAAAATTTGGGTCAAAATTAGTGAAAAAAAATGATTTTTCTCTCAATAAATCGATTATTTGTGCCCAAATCTTCGAAATAATGGCAGTTTGAGTACTTTATGTTACTCTCCTTGCATCGAAAGTCATTTCTGCGTCGTTTGGAGAAAAGTCATTTTTTGGCCAAATTTGATGAAAAATGTTAGGCTAACCCCTTGCATTTTTTTCATTTTTGGCCAAAAAATGTAATTGCGCCAAACCTCCAGGAAAGATGCCTAAAAGACCCCAGAACACATTCCAACTCGATTTGTGGTCAGATGTGCCCTTAAACATGAACAATGCGTCGAAAATTTGGGTCAAAATTAGTGAAAAATATGATTTTTCTCTCAATAAATCGATTATTTGTGCCCAAATCTTCGAAATAATGGCAGTTTGAGTACTGTATGTTACTCTCCTTGCATCAAAAGTCATTTCTGCGTCGTTTGGAGAAAAGTCATTTTTTGGCCAAATTTGATGAAAAATGTAAGGCTAACCCCTTGCATTTTTTAAATTTTTGGCCAAAAAATGAAATTGCGCCAAACCTCCAGGAAAGATGCCTAAAGGACCCTAGAACACATTGCAACTAGATTTGTGGACAGATGTGCCCTTAGACATGAACAATGCGTCGAAAATTTGGGTCAAAATCAGTGAAAAATAAGATTTTTCTCTCAATAAATCGATTATTTGTGCCCAAATCTTCGAAATAATGGCACTTTTGAGTACTGTATATTTCTCTCCTTGTATCAAAAGGCATTTCTGCGTCGTTCGGAGAAAAGTCATTTTTTGGCCAAATTTGATGAAAAATGTAAGGCTCACCCCTTGTATTTTTTTCATTTTTGGCCAAAAAATGAAATTGCACCAAACCTCCAGGAAAGATGTCTAAAGGACCCTAAAACACATTCCAACTCGATTTGTGGACAGATGTGCCCTTAGACATGAACAATGCGTCGAAAATTTGGGTCAAAATCAGTAAAAAATATGATTTTTCTCTCAATAAATCGATTACTTTTACCCAAATCTTCGAAAAAAATGGCAGTTTGAGTACTGTATGTTACTCTCCTTGCATCAAAAGTCATTTCTGCGTCGTTTGGAGAAAAGTCATTTTTTGGCCAAATTTTGATGAAAAATGTAAGGCTAACCCCTTGAATTTTTTTAATTTTTGGCCAAAAAATGAAATTGCGCCAAACCTCCAGGAAAGATGCTTAAAGGACCCTAGAACACATTCCAACTCGATTTGTGGACAGATGTGCCCTTAGACATGAACAATGCGTCGAAAATTTGGGTCAAAATCAGTGAAAACTATGATTTTTCTCTCAATAAATCGATTATTTGTGCCCAAATCTTCCAAATAATGGCAGTTTGAATATTGTATGTTACTCTCCTTGCATCAAAAGTCATTTCTGCGTCGTTTGGAGAAAAGTCATTTTTTGGCCAAATTTGATGAAAAATGTAAGGCTAACCCCTTGCATTTTTTTTCATTTTTGGCCAAAAAATGAAATTGCGCCAAACCTCCAGGAAAGATGCTTAAAGGACCCTAGAACACATTCCAACTAGATTTGTGGACAGATGTGCCCTTAGACATGAACAATGCGTCGAAAATTTGGGTCAAAATCAGTGAAAAATATGATTTTTCTCTCAATAAATCGATTATTTGTGCCCAAATCTTCAAAAAAAATGGCAGTTTGAGTACTGTATGTTACTCTCCTTGCATCAAAAGTCATTTCTGCGTCGTTTGGAGAAAAGTCATTTTTTGGCCAAATTTTGATGAAAAATGTAAGGCTAACCCCTTGAATTTTTTTAATTTTTGGCCAAAAAATGAAATTGCGCCAAACCTCCAGGAAAGATGCTTAAAGGACCCTAGAACACATTCCAACTAGATTTGTGGACAGATGTGCCCTTAGACATGAACAATGCGTCGAAAATTTGGGTCAAAATCAGTGAAAAATATGATTTTTCTCTCAATAAATCGATTATTTGTGCCCAAATCTTCCAAATAATGGCAGTTTGAATATTGTATGTTACTCTCCTTGCATCAAAAGTCATTTCTGCGTCGTTTGGAGAAAAGTCATTTTTTGGCCAAATTTGATGAAAAATGTAAGGCTAACACCTTGAATTTTTTTAATTTTTGGCCAAAAAATGAAATTGCGCCAAACCTCCAGGAAAGATGCTTAAAGGACCCTAGAACACATTCCAACTCGATTTGTGGACAGATGTGCCCTTAGACATGAACAATGCGTCGAAAACTTGGGTCAAAATCAGTGAAAAATAAGATTTTTCTCTCAATAAATCGATTATTTGTGCCCCAATCTTCGAAATAATGGCACTTTGAGTACTGTATATTTCTCTCCTTGTATCAAAAGTCATTTCTGCGTCGTTTGGAGAAAAGTCATTTTTTGGGCCAAATTTGATGAAAAATGTAAGGCTAACCCCTTGTATTTTTTAAATTTTTGGCCAAAAAATGAAATTGCACCAAACCTCCAGGAAAGATGTCTAAAGGACCCTAAAACACATTCCAACTCGATTTGTGGACAGATGTGCCCTTAGACATGAACAATGCGTCGAAAATTTGGGTCAAAATAAGTAAAAAATATGATTTTTCTCTCAATAAATCGATTATTTTTACCCAAATCTTCGAAAAAAATGGCAGTTTGAGTACTGTATGTTACTCTCCTTGCATCAAAAGTCATTTCTGCGTCGTTTGGAGAAAAGTCATTTTTTGGCCAAATTTGATGAAAAATGTAAGGCTAACCCCTTGTATTTTTTTCATTTTTGGCCAAAAAATGAAATTGCACCAAACCTCCAGGAAAGAAGCCTAAAGGACCCTAGAACACATTCCAACTCGATTTGTGGACAGATGTGCCCTTAGACATGAACAATGCGTCGAAAATTTGGGTCAAAATCAGTGAAAAATATGATTTTTCTCTCAATAAACCGATTATTTGTGCCCAAATCTTCGAAATAATGGCAGTTTTGAGTACTGTATATTTCTCTCCTTGTATCAAAAGTCATTTCTGCGTCGTTTGGAGAAAAGTCATTTTTTTGGCCAAATTTGATGAAAAACGTAAGGCTAACCCCTTGTATTTTTTTCATTTTTGGCCAAAAAATGAAATTGCACCAAACCTCCAGGAAAGAAGCCTAAAGGACCCTAGAACACATTCCAACTCGATTTGTGGACAGATGTGCCTTTAGACATGAACAATGCGTCGAAAATTTGGGTCAAAATCAGTGAAAAATATGATTTTTCTCTCAATAAATCGATTATTTGTGCCCAAATCTTCGAAATAATGGCAGTTTGAGTACTGTATGTTACTCTCCTTGCATCAAAAGTCATTTCTGCGTCGTTTGCAGAGAAGTAATTTTTTGGCTAAATTTGATGAAAAATGCAAGGCTAACCCCCTTGCAATTTTTTTCATTTTTGGCCAAAAAATGAAATTGCGCCAAACCTCCAGGAAAGATGCCTTAAGGACCCTAGAACACATTCCAACTTGATTTGTGGACAGATGTGCCGTTAGACATGAACAATGCGTCGAAAATTTGGGTCAAAATCAGTGAAAAATATGATTTTTCTCTCAATAAATCGATTATTTGTGCCCAAATCTTCGAAATAATGGCAGTTTGAATATTGTATGTTACTTTCCTTGCATCAAAATCATTTCTGCGTCGTTTGGAGAAAAGTCATTTTTTGGCCAAATTTTGATGAAAAATGTAAGGCTAACCCCTTGCAATTTTTTCATTTTTGGCCAAAAAATGAAATTGCGCCAAACCTCCAGGAAAGATGCCTAAAGGACCCTAGAACACATTCCAACTCGATTTCTGGACAGATGTGCCCTTAGACATGAACAATGCGTCGAAAATTTGGGTCAAAATCAGAGAAAAGCATGTTTAATTTTTTTCTCTCAATTGTATATCGATTATTTGTGCACAAATCTTCCAAATAATGGCTTAATATTGAATGTACTTGTCCTCATCATATTATTTCTGCGTCGTAGTTTACCGTCGCTTTTGCAAATTATCGCCCACCACATTCCTGCACACAAGTTAAGGCAAGAAGGAAATAAAACAAAAATAAAAGAAACTCACAATCAGAAACTAACAAATAATCTCACCGCCAAGAATTTAAATTTGTTGGTGTTTTTTTTGTGTGTGCCAATATTTAAACTTACATTTAGCTACAATATACAATCAAAAGTCAGAAAACAGTAAAGAGAAAAAGTAAATACTTGACCTTTCAATTAGATTGCATAATTAAAAGAACAAGCCATTTTGCACCCTTCTACTTTTGCCCCCGATTTAAGTTTGTTCCATTCTCAGCAATGTCATTGCATTGTCCCCCCTTATGATTTTAGTTTCTCATATATAGGCTACAGGGCCCATGACATTTTCCTTTCTACAAATGCAAGAGATAAAACCGTCATTTGAATTTCGATATGTAAATTCAATGATGAATATTCATATTGTCCAAAAATGATTGTGAATATTCATGTCGATGGGAGGATTATAAATATTCAGCGCAAATCTTTCTTGGTCGCTTGGCTCTCCAGTGGCGTAATTCGGGGTGGGGAAAGGTGGGGCAGGGCACGGGGAAACGGAATCCTTCCCCTTCCGTCGAGGCCCGTGTAACCCCCTTACAAAATGTGCCTCCTCAATAGTTGGGCTCAAAATTTCAACAGGAAAGGAGCCTTTCTATTGTTTGAAACAATCCAGAAAATGATTCCCCAAAACGCCTAATTGGACCTAGTTACGCCACTGTAGCTTTCATCTCTAAAAATAAAAACCCAAAGAATTTCCGGAATGTCCTGGTTCAAACGAGTCAGCTTACAAATTATAATGAACGAGGTATATCCGTTAAAAAGTGTCTGTAGGCTAATCGAGACTACTGTTGCGACCAAAATTAACACAAATTGTTAGCATTTCTGAAATTGTTAATTTTTTTTTCTTCAAGACTGGTGCAGGATGGCAACTAGTCACAGTGCCTCACTTGCGAAATACACATCGAATAAAAACGCATATCTTCTATCTGAAATATTAAACAGTAAAAGCAAACACCATTTTTTGTTATGCTGCAAGGACGAAATTCGCCGTAACAATTTTGTTTTTACACAAGTGCACATAAGACCATGCAACACGTTATTTACAATACGCATAGATAACTGTACCTGGTATTTTTTTCCAAGTATGGTGTAGACATATTTCTAGATTTGCTTCATTTTTGCCTGCCAGTATCATTCTACTGGTGGCGTCCGCACGGATAGCTACCCTTCCCACACCGAGTCTTTATAATTACATGTATTTACAGTTCAATAACACAGCATGCATATATTCCCATCCACTTTCAACAAGTCACAACCAAACATACTTCCCGTAATTACACTGGCGCTCGATTTGAGGCTAGTGCGAAGCTGGCAGAAAGTTCCAATGTTCTGAAGTCTCTGTCTTTCATTTGAAGTGTTCTCCATAAATTGTCCTTCCGTTTTCCGGTGCAATCTTGGCTGACGTTCGGCGAGGCTTGACGGTCGACTTGTCCATCGTCGTGACGGTCGACTTGTCCATCGTCGAGTCTCTATTTGAGACTATAGTTAATATTTACAAACCTTACCTTTTTAAACTACAGTGATTAACCACAAAAATTAGATATGCAAATATTACAATCGGCTTCAAATGAGCTCAACAAACTGATTCCAATTCAATAAACTACAATTGTTCAGCTTTAGTATTTACAGGTTTTTAGCATTTCTTGAACTTGATACAAGCGCAATTTGTTACAGCACATACTTTTCATCAACTCCTTTGAAAACAACTAACTAATACAACTTAAACATTCACAGAACTAACACCTTTTGCAATCATGAAATATTCAACTTAAACAAAGAATCAAGTTGTTTGAACTCATTTGTCCACCAATTAAACAGAAAAAGGGATTAAAATAATCAGAAATCAAAGTCAGAAACCACAACCCAAATTTTCATCTTTGCAGCTCCGTAAACTTTTCCTGCAGTTGATCATGGAACTTGACTGGTTGATAAACTCTGCATCTCAATTTGAATAATCAACACTTTCCTTGTCATCGATGTTCTAAAACAATCTGCTAGCCTTTATCAACAGGAGTTTAAAAAAAAATGTTCAAACTGCTAGGACATCACGAATATATGAGTTAACTAAATTTTTTTAAATTTTTTTTTTTTTGCTTTTTGGTGTTTTTGTTTTGTTTTTTGGTATGGACAGGGAAACACTGGATAGGCATTCGCAGAATTTTGTGAAAACACAAAAATAATAGAACATAGCATTTATATGCTGATTTGTGCAGTGATAATTTTACGCGACAATTTAAGTACATGTACACCCAAAGCCAAGACACAAGTTCTCATTTTTACGATATAAAAAAATTACCTCTGAATATTTTAATGCCTTCCAAAGACACCACAACATGAGATTTCTGGATGTTAATACAGTTCTGAAGAGAACACCATTAAACCTGAAGTAAAAGCTGCTGCTGCAACAGGGCATGCGAAAAATGATATAGGTAGTCCCCCCCCAAAAAAAGAAGTTTTGAGCAGATTATGGCCGTGAACTGGCAGAGCGATGAAGCAAAATCTTGGACTATGTGCGTTTTACTTCCGAAAACTATTTCAGCAGATTTGAAATTAGACACATTACTGGTAGGCATTTGTTTCTGAGAAATCCCCCCCCCCCCCGAAAAAAAATACAAAAATACAAAAATAACAAATAAAAGCCCACTTTTCAAGTCTTAGTACTGTGATAGCTTTGTAGACCAGAACATAAAGTATCACAAAAATTTAAGAACAACATTCTCGTAGAGCGATTTAAAATAAAATATTATTTAAAAAAAACAGCAAAACAATTTGTACACCTTTAAAACAGAGGGACATTTTGGTAATTCAATTTTGCATCCAGTGACAAAACCTTCACTTTAAAGCCTTGTATATTAAACAGGAATTGGATAAGAAACATTCACCATGCGCAAGAAAAAAAGAATCATATTATGGTCATCGTCTGGCACTTCTCGGGGACATGACTCAACTTCTAAGACTCGCCCTGGTGGGTTAACTCCCCCCCCCCCACCCCAAGAATAATGGCAGTGAATTCATTATTTCCGTAATGCAAGCCAATGTTTTAGAAAAGGCATGCAACAAAGGAGTTTTGAAGATTCAAAGAGAGTCTAGGTCCCAGACCCTGAAATCCTGAAAGCCTTCACCAAACAGATCAATCAATCGACAATCCTGGCCCAATCTGGCTGGGCCCCAACCCCCCGGCCCCCGTTCAATGTTGCACGGTGTGTGCTCCATCAGCTGGAGAGAACAACATTGACTTGGGAAGCGGGCGAGTGGGTGACCGTGGCAGGCTCAGGAAGTGTCCCAACCATTTTGGCCGGGATTGTAGGTGTCATCTGGTGCATGGTGTATGGTTATTATCTTCGCCATTGCAACACAACATTGCACATTTACAAATGCTGAAGCGACATCAAGAACTCCAACGGAAAATGTTTTGTCTCTAGCACAAGAGACATCACCCCTACCCAAACAAAGAAAACAATCTTTCATATTTGCATAACTTTTCTTTTTTGAGGAAGAACAGGAGTGATTTAGGCACATTCTGAAGTTGATTTTGTGTTTTTTTGTAAGGAAGTATGAAAACTTTCCAGAAGCTGCTACCAGTTAAATTAACAAGTTGGAATTCTTTTTGCCCACTTCAGTAAAGGCAGACACGTTCGAGACGCACAAATTGTGAAAATAATATTTCATCAACTCAGCTGTTAAGTTCATCATAAAGAAACACAAAGACGTGTCGAGACATACTTCAAGCAAACACTCTCTGCTACTCAGCTACTCATTCAGAATTGAAGGTAACAAAGTTAAGTCTCGAAGAGAGCAGCTTAACATCTGTGAACTAGCAGTTAGCATTCGCAGGTCTTGAAGTATGCCGTGAGTGAAAGGAAATCAATGAACAATTGCAAGTCCATGTGACAACTTATTGGCCAATTTGAATAAGATTAAGTAGAAGGAGACCCATTTCTTGCAGAGCACGAGTCCGGGTTTCTTTAGAACCGATTCCAGACCAAAAATCCCAAAGTTTTGTTCAGCCATCTCCTTCAGCATCAGAGCTTCACGTATTTTCAGTCTCCTCGGCACTGACTGCATTCCCTTCCCCTCCCACTGCGACTTCACTCGCACTCTCTGTGGGGGGATTTTCTTTGGCTTTGCTGTCGCTCAACGAATTGCCCAAAGGTGGGGCTGAATTCACCTGGTCATTATCTGAGTTCCTTCTCTCATTTTCAATTGGAGGGATGTTGGGTAAAGGGCCATTGTTCTCTGGCCCTGATTCAAGAGCCTGTTGAGGTGGCTGAGTTTGAGGTTGCACTGGGTCCGGGACATCTGCATAGAGTCCCTGAGGGGTTTTTGCCCTTGGAGGTTCTTCAGCTCCACTGGGCACAAAAGCTTCCGCAAGGGGATTGAGCTTGTGCGGTTCAGGTGCAGCAGCAGCAATCACAGGCTCTTTATCAGCAGCTGGTGGTAGACCTTGGATTAGAGGGGACTTGGGAGGTACAGCCTGTGAAGGATTCGGGAGTGTAGAGCTGCTGGCTTCAGGAGTTTGATCCTTAGCAACTGCTTCTGGCTTAGCCGCTTCAGAGGGTTGTTTAAGAATTCCACTTGGAGGCTGGCCAACAGGTGCAGGACTCAACAATGGCTTCTGGGATTGTTGAGGACTGGGCTCAGGGGGTACTTTTTGGTCATCAGCGGGCTGATCTCTGGTGCCTTCACGTGGCTTATCGTCATAGTGTTCCCTGCGATCTCGGTCCCGGTCGCGATCTCTCCTATCACGATCGCGGTCTCTGTCACGGCTCCGCATGACCTCTCTGTCACGATCTCTGTCTCGATCTCTGTCCCGTCCTCGCATAAAGTCCCGGTCGCGGTCCCGGAAGCCACCCCTGTCCTGTTCCCGGTTCCTTTCTGGCTCCCGACCACGGTCCACATCAGGTCGGAATGGTTCCCTATCCATGTCTCTATCTCCTGGTCGTTTCCACTCGCGGCCAAAATCTGGCCGGCGTATGTCTCTATCATCTGGTCTCACAAAGCCACGGTCATCTCGGTCTCGGTTCCAATCAGGTCCTCTTGGGCCTCCAGGTGGTAATCGCCAATCCTGGTCACGCATCCCAATCCCAACTCTCTCCCGATCATCCCGGTCATGCCAGCCCCTTTCAAGCCACTTCCTCTCTCGCATGTCAATGTCCCTCTCACTGAAATCCTTGTCTCCTTTACCCATCAAGGGTTCCGGGGCAGGTCTACCCCGGTCAGGTAGCATACGTTCTCTCTCCCCAGCAGGAGGCACAGGAGGTCCCCATCGGCTACGTCCAGCTCCACTTCGTTCTGGTGCTCCATCCTGGTTGCGCTCGCTGTCAACCCTCCCTCCTTCAATCTGAGGTGGTCCGCCTCTCATGCCTGGCTGGAATGGCTCACGGGTTTCTGCCTCCTGTTGTCCCGCCTGATTACCTCTGGCTTGTGGTCTGCTGTTTGGAGGTACTCCAGAGGGCGGTGGCATAGCTCCACGAGGAGGTATTCCCCCTTGAGGAGGTTGCATACTGCCTTGTGGGAGCATTCCTCCAGGTGGCGGCATCCCACCTGGTTGAGGCATTCCACCTGGGGGTGCCATACCTCCTGGCCTGTGCATTCCTCCAGAGCTTGCTATCCCCTGAGGAGGGATCATTCCTCTAACAGATCCACCCATCATCCCTGGATGAAGCTGTCTCATGCCCATCATCTGGAGTTGGGGTCCCCCGGGCTGCATCCCTTGATTTGGGATGTGGATCATCTGTCCCTGCATTGCAAACTGCTGTCCAGGTCCAGGAAGTCTCATCCTAAATCCTGGTGCAACGGCTCTTTGAATCAACGGCTGCCCTTGGATGCCAATGAGCGGTCTCATCAAACGAACACCAGGAGGAAATCGATTAGCATCAGTGAGAATATGCTCCTGAGACATCGGAGGACGTAGACCCATCTTGTCTTGGTCAGTGTTGCCAGTGGCTGGGCCACCTTCCAAGTGATTGGTGCCAGTCGGGGGGACCTTATCTTCCCTCATATCAATATCCTTCCTTCCGGGCATGCCAGGAGAGGGGACCCTTTGTGCCATGTGATCCTTGAATTTACCAAGAATTGAGGCTGGTGGCTTTGGCACTGCAAAGACACCCTGAGGGGGACCCACATCACCCTTTTCATTTGCTCCAGAGGTCGGTGGTCGGCCCTCATCATTCTTAGCCTGTTTGGTTACATCCGAGTTACTTCCTTCCAGTTGTGAGATGGTGACAGGCCCAGGTGGTCTCATCATGGGCGGCCGCAATCCTAACCTGAGGTCTTGGGTGAATGCTGGTGGCAGGGTTCCCGGCTGGCCTGGATGAACTCCCATCAGGCTGGTTGGAGTGCCTCCTTGTTGCTGCATGCTGCGCTGTAGGGAAGCCATAGAGAAGGGGAAGCCTGGACGTGGTACCCCCATCACTGGCACTCCTTGCAGCTGCAAATGGCTCTCCTGTGTTCTACCAGACACTGGATCTCCACCAAGTCCTGGGATTCTGAAGTCCAGCTTGTCATCACTTGTGTGTGGCTTACTTGATTCCACGGTGGTAGCTATTTTCATAGCAGTGGTTGCTGGCAGGCCTGGCTGGCTGGTAGGAGGGGGCACTCCCCTTGGGAAGAGTGAAGGCGGAGGTACGCCTGATGGAACCGTACTAACTGGAATGCTAGCTGTTGTGGGTGGAGCTTGGAAACCTGGAGCGAAGCGGAACCCTGGCGGTGGCATCTGTGGAGTGTATCCAACAAAGGGAGGGAACACGCCGGATTGGAACACAGGCATGCGGACCATCTCGTGAGTGGTGCTTGGCACTGTGGCCTGAGGTTGGCTAGTGGTGGGTGGAACAGGGCCAGGTAATCTGGGTCTGATTGACATGGGCTGAAGGGTGTTTGGCACTGTGAGGTCGACTGTGGGTATGGCCTGGGCCATGTTGGGCCTGACTAGACCCAGGCCTTGCATCATGATCCCAGGGGCCACAGGTTGGCCTCCCATGGCAGTCGCAACCATCTGAGTGGGATGAGTTATCCCAGGAGCTGGGGTTTCCTCTTCAATTTCTTCAACTGGCAACTCTGCAAGTACAAACATATTAAAAAAACATCAGTACTTGTACCACTAATGAACAAGCTTATTTACAACAAACAAGGCACAGTTCTCGCACAAAGAATAAAACACATCAGGCGACAGTCATCTTTTGGACTCACCTAGCTTCATGCCAGGAGGAAGTGTGGCCTCGTCAATGGCTGCTCCCTCTGCCAGCTCGTTAAGGTCCACCTCCGAGGGCAGGTGGTCCCAGGGAATGTAGGTCACCCCCTTCTCTACCTCCCAAAAGTCATTGTACTGCTTGTACTCCTTCACACCCCTACCTGGAGCCCAGGCAATCTGGAAGGCAAGGAAATGATGTCAGAATAATGCTGCAGCAGAATCAGAAAGGCGCGTATCTTGTAGCCCACATGCACACTTAATAGGGCATCATAGATCATTTTATTGACGCAATGTTCAACACATTCTCCATTATCATCACCAAAATGGTTAATAAAAAGCCAGTTTGGTATTTCAACTGCGCATGTGCACTATGATCTGGGTCACAGGTCATTCAGGATAATTGAACGCTCATCAAAAGTGACTGAACACACAAGGAGATGCTCACACAACGCCCCCGCATTAATTACGAGCGGAATAGGTGTTTGCTGAACATCGCGTTAGTGATCTTATTCCCAACAACCTCTGACCTGGACTAAGTCATACAGATAGCGAACTGGCTCGTTATCAATGCTATATGTACCTTGGCTGAGTTTCCAAACATCTTGCCTCTCCGCAGCCTCTCCAGTGCCTTGTAAGCATCCAGTCTGTTCTCCATGCAGACGTAGGCACATCCTCTTGGGGGTACCAACTGTTGAAATAGATAATGAAGGATTCCACATAAATTGTAAGGTATCACTAATTGCAATTCACATTAAAAGTTCAATCCAATTTTCAAATAAGGTAAGTTTGGAGCTGAACGGCTGCATTTTTTTAAGAGCGCTGAATATTATGTTTAACACATACACGTTTTTGTTGAAATGCTCAACGGAAATACACTTTAAAATGCTTACGTCAACTTTTGCAATGGGTCCAAAATCCTCGAGATAATTTTTCAGTTCACTCTCGGCTCCAAGCTTGGGCAATCGGCCAACCCAGAGTGTCTTGGTACAGACTGCAAAGAAAGGAATAACGGGGTAGAAAAATACATCTGTAAGTGCCAATTTCACATACAAAAAGTTCTACACTGCAAGTAAAAAAGATAACTACCTAAAAGTCTGAGTGTTATTCATCATCCAAGTCAGTACAAAGTGATTGAGGCCAAGTCAAAAGTCATGTTTGCTATTTCTTGTCTGAAATTCATTTTGGAATTCCAAAGTATCCCAAGTACTCAGAAATCTCCTACCACTGAGACTAAACACTCAGGAATCTTCTACCACTGAGATGTTATACTCAGGAATCTCCTATCTGTGAGACGTTAAACTTGGGAATCTCCCACCACTGAGATGTTATACTCAGGAATCTCCTATCTGTGAGACGTTAAACTTGGGAATCTCCTACCACTGAGATCAGGGGTGTGAGAGACCACCGATAAAAATAGCTGAAAACAGCTGAAAAAGGTGGTAAAAAAAAGCTGAACTTTGGAAATCTCCTATACTTTTGTACACAGCAAGTGAGGGAAAAAAGCTGAAATCCAAAACAAAAAAAGCTGAAATCAGCTTTAAAGCTGAGATTTCACACCCCTGTGAGATGTTATACTCAGGAATCGCCAAACACTGAGATTCAATACTTGGGAATCTCTTACCACCGATATTTTACACAATATCTCCTACCAGTGAGACATTAAACTTGGGAATCTCCTACCACTGACATCCAATACTCAGGAATCTCCTACCACTAAGATGTGTTACACAAATATCTCCTTCCAACCAGATGTTATACTACCAGATGTTATCCTACCACTGATATATTATACTCAGGAATATCCTACCACTGAGATGCTTCTCCTTGAGCGGTGGAAGACCCTTCTTCTCCCTCTCCCTCTCCTTCTCTCGCTTCTCTTTGTCCTTCCGGCGTTCCTCCTCGTCCCGATCCCTTCGCCTCTCGTGCTTGTCCCGGGACCTCGACCGCTTGGAGCGACGGGAGCGGCTGCGAGAGCGTGACCTCTTCTTCCGCTTGGAACGGGACCGGGAACGGGAGCCCGAGCGAGACCGGGAGTGGGACCGCGATCGCCTTCTCTTAGGGGACCGAGATCGGGATCTGTAACAAATATTGATATGAGTTTTAGGAAATAAATCTGCGAGTTTTTCAGAACAAGTCAACATTCGTAACTACAGGGTGAGTAAAAAAAAAACGAAACCCAAATGTCGGGACCATTGTTTTGGTGAAGTTCTGCATGTAGCACTTTCAAAATCTAGGATATGAAAGCCCAATTCATAAGCTTTCTTTTAGTACAAGAATTATTTAAATAACTCATGTACTTTTCAAGTTACAGAGTTTTAAACATAACCACCGTTTTAAAGTTGTGCTTTCTTTCAGCAAAATGAAAACAACTCACACACATCCTTATGTGATTCGTTTTCATTTTGCTGAAAGAACACTGAACTTTTTGTGATCCGTGGACAGAACCTTAAAACGGCGGTTATGTTTAAAACTCCATAACTTGAAAAGTACATGAGTGATTTGAATGATTCTTGTACTAAAAGAAAGCTTATGAATTGGGCTTTCATATCCTAGATTTTGAAAGTGCTGCATGCAGAACTTTAGTAGAACAATGGTTCTGACATTTGGGTTTCGTTTTTTTTTACTCACCCTGTATAATTTTCTGTCAATGGATGTTATTAAAAACACTTCTACCACCACCACTACATTACCAAGTCTCTATAAGGGCAGGCTTCAAAACTGAGCGTTCGCGAAGTCAGCGAAGTTCGCGAAGTAATTTTGATTCCAAGTTAGGAGTAAACTTCGAGCTGTGCAGGTTCATTTGCATCGCATGACAATGCGCCTTTGTTATGCTAAAACTATGCTAATATGCTACAGCTGCTGAGTTCGCGAAGTGCGCGAAACTGGCGTACGCGGAGTTCGCGTAAGCTACCGGTCAGTGCTCCGGTAATATTCAGGCTTAGTTGCGTCGGCGGTATTTGTTAAACCAGGAGCTAGCAAGGCGCTGTGTTCCCGAATATTTTTTGATAAGTGGCAAATTTCCGTCACATCGTTTGATAATGTTGACAACTTGAAATCAACTTCCTGAAATCGGAATGAAAATTCCTTGCCGCAAGTTTCTTGGCTCTTGGGTAATATTTTAACTTCACACCTGCGGTATTCATCAAGCACAAAGACTGCAAAAATGTATTTTCAGAAAGCGTTTCGCCTCAAAATACGATCTATATTATTTGTATATGAACTGCACTTTTTTATATAATTAAGCACCGATTGTCGTGATACGGAAAAGTGTACTATCCATGGCTTCCGATTTCCGCATTTTGTAGAACTTATTTACTGGAGATGTTGTCTGCATGTAGCCCTTTCTATTTTTCCTCCAAGGTAGAATTGAAGAGGAGTATATCAGGCCTAATACGTTATCAATAAAACAACTTCAAGTTGCTGCGGATCTCCCCGGCCATGCTCAGAGTTTCACCCTGAAAATAAATACTTCCGTCTTTTTTGAAATGCCATAGCAATAAATAACAAATTTTCTTTTGAAGGAGGTAATGCACCCAAACGCAAATATTTTAGCCGAACAATCAGTAATCTTTATGCTTAATGACCGTAAAAACAATTCAAAAATCAACCGTAATTTTAGAGGAATAATAAAAAGCGTCCAATTAGGATAGAATAAATCATTTCCCGTTTCTTCAAAACATACATGTATATGAACATTTCGTTACAGAATTGGAAAGAAATTATTATAGTAAGACACTGAAGAGGACGGTTTAATCAACTTTGACCATGCAGTTTAGAAACTGTGTTATGAATATTTACGAAGCCGACACACGTCACTAGATATCCTTGACAATAATGTTACTATGGAAATGCCTTGCACTAGTCAACCTATATATGGGATGTTTGGGCGAGTCTTATTGCCTATCAGTGAACTCCAGTTTGGCGGGAACGTTTTCACAGCTCGTCGCATTGGTGGTGACACGCCGTCGTCATGACGATCTACCTGTCTGTCTTGTGCTACACAAGTTCCCACGCCTTATTTGGGCAAGGAGCCAAACCAGCCAGACCAGTTTCGCGCCAGGCATCGTGTGGAGTTGCCGACGGCTGTTTAATGTGCAGGCTGTTGGGCTGAAACGTAACGCGGAGTTCGCGAACCTCATGCTCAGCTAGCTAGCTGGCTGTGCTGCCGTCGTGATCCCTGTATCAATGGATGGGCCAACATGTAAAAGGTCGCATGGGAGCTGACTTCAAGCGCGATTGTACAGTACAACGTGTACATGTACATACATGTACAGTACATGTGCATTTACATGTAGTTATGTACTGAACGTTTATGTTGTTCTATATCATGTATGATTGCATTTTTACTCCCATGGAATTCTGAAGCCTTTTTGTTTTCTTTATTGTGTTCGGGTGAACTCATAAGTCTGAAATAAAGCAATTTTGAGGGGGGGGGTGTGGATTTGGCATGCTTGTACATTATTATTATCTTTTTTTTTTAATATCTCAGAATTGTTAATTTAAATGCCAGTCTATCTAAAGAATTTGAAAATAAAACTTATACACAAATCCTATTACAACTTTCTTCTCGTCAAAGATCGCCATTAGGATCTATACATTTCTAATATGATTGCTCTTTTACACTGAAGTTCAATGAGTAAATAAATATGAAATTAGTAAGTTACTTTATTATTGCATCATCGAACTCAAAGTTCACCAAGATATTATGTTGAATATGAGCTGGGCGGCAGGGTTTTGATTTATGAACGAGAATCAAAAACTATAATTATTGTAATATACACTGATTACCTTAAATTGTATGATAATTGATACACATCGAAGTGAATTGGGCATAATAATAATGGGAATGTAGGCACTACACGTATCATGGGCGGCTGCAGAGTTGATCTGCTACTGCTACAGTACTATATAGGCAAGATGATTAGTACACCAACAACATGTAGACTCATCTGATCTACGATGTGAAGACTCAGTCGGCCAAGGAAGGCAAAATTCTGCACCTCGTTCGTGTCATTTCTCACTGGATACGGGTGCTTCATTGCATTTGGTGATGGACTCTGCAATGTTCGCGGGAGCCCTATCACACAATGTTCCCATAACCTCAGTGCATTGTTCAGCCTGGAGCTGACTATTAACGGTGCGTGCTCATGCATTGCGTGCTCATGCATTGCGTGCTCAAAATGGGAAAGTCCCGAGTTATTTACATGGCTGTTCATGTACATGAATTATTGTCATTCAGGCCGACAGCGTAAACGAAATAAACTAATAAAAAGCTGCGAATATTTTCCACAATAAATATACTGTACTGAATATGGGTAAGTTTAGTTGAACAGCTACTTTCACGAAACTATTACTGTGGTGAATTTCACGAGTGAGCTGTTTTTCTCAACGCCATCCATCATCTACGAGAAACGTGAGGGTGTTTTTTTCTCGAAATTGTCTGAGTGCGTCCGGCCGCCCACAAACATTTTGGCACATTTGTGCTTCGCAGCTAGTGTTGGTAGATAACAAGTTAGCACCATGTTCAATTCGCTGGGTAAAACGAAGTAAATCAGCAACCTCTGGAAGCAGCCCAGAAAATTCATCCATGGTGTGGTACTGCACCAAGGAGCATAGAGCATGGAATGCAAGGACGAACTTGTTCTTTTATTTACGTCTTGTGTCAAACTACATCAACTAGTATTTGTGTGCTTCTCTATGGTTACGATGCGTCGAGCCGGTTGATTTCGTTGACAGCTACGGCGCCGCGGACTTCGCGAACCTGTGCCTCATAGATCCGACGCCTCATAAGTCCGACGCCTCATAAGTCCGACAACGGAAAAACGAGGCGTTTAATTTGTCGGACTTACGAGGCGTCGGAGCTATGAGGCGTCAGACCTATGAGGCGTCGAACTTATGAGGCGTCGGACCTATAAGGCGTCGGACTTATGGGCCTTTATTTGTTTAGAGGATGCGATTTTGTCGGACTTATGAGGCGTCGGACCTATGAGGCGTCGGACTTATGAGCGGACCCCAGGTTTACATTATACTTGTATACTTTAAGCATGTTTTAAAAATCTTAATTCTGTTCCGGGAAAAAAAAAATCCAAATGGTCACAATTTATGGCCAACTGTCCGTTTTTTCCCCTTCACACTGCGCCAGACCAGCCGTCCCTTCGGAATGCCTTGATATCGGCGCCCAATATACGCAGTCAGTAGTTCCAAAGGAACGGGCATTATTAATCTGAGCACACGTTGCGCTGGAAGTCAGGTCCCATGCAACCTTTATACGTTGGTCGATGTATGTTGACACGGAGAACACGACGGCAGCACAGCTGAGGTTCGCGAACTCCGCGTAGCCTGATACAACCTGTACAGTAAACAGCCGTCGGCAGCTCCAAACGACGCCCGCATGTGGTGCAAAAGGATTCTGGTCAGTTTGGCTACTCGCCAAAATATAAGGGCGTGGGAACTTGAAATTGTCACCGGCGCTGCGCAAGACAGACAGGTTTATCGTCATGACGACATTTCACCACCAATGAGATGAGCTGGGAAACGTGCGCGCCAAACTGATTTGATTGATAGACAATAAGACCCGCCCACACATCCCATATATAGGTTGTCTTGCGCAAGGCATATCTATAGTAACAATGTTGCCAAGGATATTTTAGTGACGTGTGGGCTTCGTAAAAATTCATGAGTGACAGTTTCTGTACTTCCCGATAGAGAGTTGATCAACAGTTGTCTTCAGTTTATTCGCATTTCTTTCCAAACTCGTTTCGGTTCATTTTCAAACCGAAGGTAATAAAAATAATTACATGTACAATGTATTTCAATCATTTAATGTTTCATTTACTTGAATGAACCGTGTTAAGCATAATACCGTAATTTAGGTTCCCGGGTAGTATTGTAAAAAGTATTAAAATAATTATTACACTTAATGGAGAGAACGTTTTGAAACGATCTTTTAAAACGATCTTTCGTGTTTTTACGTTAATTTGTTTCTGGACAATTGGTGTTTCCTTCAACTTTATTTTTGACAATTGAGTGATTGCATTATATAATACCGAAACATCTAAATAATACCAAAACAGAAAGTTGTCCAAATATCCGTTCGGTTGTTTGACTAATTCCTGCAATAAAAAAATCGACATTTCACATGCTACTTCTGGACACTGATTGCGAACAATCTCTGGAAAATACATCTGCACGCATGTTCGCTGACTTCGCGTTATGATAATAAGACGGGCAAGTGCTGTGAATTATTCAGTACGACCATTAACATAACAAAGGCGCAAGTTTCGCGCTACCTCATTAACTTGACCACGGATGGATGAGTAGCTCCGCGAAGTTCGCAAACTGGCTAGCTCTTTGGATATTCGCGAAGTTCGCGAACACTTCGCGAAGTCAGTTTTGAAGGCTGCCCTAAGTACAATTCTACAAATGAGCTAAACAAGCTAAACAAAGGAAAGAAAGGAATGCAGTCAATGCCTTTAGCTACCTCATTTCAGACTCAACCAAACATCCTCTATACTTAGACACAAAAGCAGTTTGTACTGTTCTAGCCTCAAACTAAGTCTCAAAAGACAAATGGCATGCACATGTTTTGGAATAATGCACGGAAGGTCTGCCAACATACAACTGACCTACCTTTGTCTGGTAATTCCGTGTGTAATATAAGCAGCAGCAAAGAAACAATACAGAGGAAAATTGGTTAAATACATGCACAGTTTATGTTAAAGCGGAATCCGGTGTCCAGATTTAGAAGCTGTTACTGCGGTGGTACCACGCTCACGCGCATGCTGCACGCATTCTTAAAGATAAGGCACGCGCGCATTTTGATAACGCAATTGGTCGAAGGAGCCCAGAGTGCCTGCGTACTACCTGAGCGCGACTCATGCGAGCCTGGTGCCACCTCAGAAAATGGCTGTTGACAGATTAGTCGATACGGAGCCTTGTTTAATACGTGTTAAGGACCATCAAATTCAGGTATAAGTCATAAAGGGGGAGTCGGGTTGCTGTAGCGGTACTTTCCCCGCCTTCCACTGCTGTGACCTGGGTTCGAATCCTGCTTGGGCCAATATGTGGATTGGGTTTTCAGTCCCTGCCTGATTCCGTGGGTTTTCCCCAGAATATTCTTCTGGGCTTTTCCTCCCACCTCTAAAATTGTAATTTCTTCTCACTGTCTTCTCTCCACAGGTTTCTTCAGGCTTGCGAGCTACAGTGCCTAGGGCGCTTTTGAGGAATCCTTGGTTTCATTACCAGAAATGATTAATAATAATAATAATCATAATAATTTTAATCTGTGACATCTTTGTCAAAGTAAACAATGGTAGTTATACATATTAGTTATTGGTCCAAACCATGAAAATAAAACAGTTGATTAGTAATAAAGCAGAACCCGACTGCATGGTCTTGGTCTTGCATTCACCCAAGCAGCTTTCCAACAGTTTGAGGTCCTCTGAAACGATGGGCCTCTTGCCATCCAGTCCAGCTACAGAATGAAGGAGGGCATTTTCACCCTTGCTTCCCCTAACAAAGACGTGTGTGTAATCCCAAACTTCAAAGGTTCACCCGCCACTAATCTTCCAGAGCCAAGACTTTTGTTAACGCAACAGATTAAAATCTTGCATGCCAAGATCAGCACTGAATTAATCGGCCAAAGTGGATCTTCTTCCAACCCAACTTGTGAGCGGTGAAGCCTGAACTGCTTGGCACTCCATTCTGAAGTGGTTGGCAGGGCTATCTTTTTGGAACTGTCCGGTGGTTAATGAACCATCTGTATTGTGACATAGGGCCTTAAACTTTTTTCCTACCTGCTTCTGTCGCGGTGTCGGGACCGCTTGTGCGACGACACAATCTCCCCTTCCTCCTGATCCTCGTCGTGGTGCCGTCGCCCTGACCTCCGCTGCTGCTGCTGCTCCTCCTCCTCCATGGCTGCCGCTTCCTGCTGCAGCTTCTGCATCTGCAGCATCTCCTCGTCTGGGTCCTGGTCCAGATTGATGGTGGGCGCTTCGGTCGCTGGCTCTGGCGGAGCCTCGGGCTCCGGGGGCTGTGGATGAAAAACATTTGCAGTACTATAACAATCATCGCTTGTAGTGGTGGGGGAACAGTCCCATCCATGAACAGACATCATTGAGATCCATCCTCCAGTGAATATACACAATCTAATACAATGTAGTTCAGATCCTACTTGGTTAAGTCCCGCTCACCACGAGTTTGAGGACTCCGCAGGACTGAGTAGCAGAGATGCCAACTTTACAGACTACAAAATAGTAATGATTCTTCCTGCAAAGAGTAATGCTAATGTAAATACATAAGACAACAGTCAAGTTTAAGAGTAACCACAATACTTTTCAGAGTAGCCACAATGTTGGCCTATAGGACAGCTGGAATTTTCAAGAGTAGTAGCATGCCTCAAAATCCTAATAATTACTCCAAAAGAGTAATGGTTGGCATCTCTGGAGTAGGGTGCAGCCCAGCCCCGCTTACTTTGAATGAGATCTGATGCCCTTTGAAAGTTATACAAGGACAGTGCCACCAAACTCCTTCACGGTGTATAAATAGCAATAGAAAGGAGTCATGTCTTTACACTTGAAATCAACAGCAACTTGCGTTGTAAGAAGCCACCTTTCAAGGCAATAGCCACAGTTGCCCGTCGTGTCTACTGAAGCATGAGCAGCCTGGCTCCTTAGTTCCCTTTGTTAGCTCAAAGCGATAGCTTTGGTATTATCAAAGAGGACTGGAACTGTCAATCAAGTGATTGCGAACAATGAGCAAGGACAGGCTTATAACGGACAACCTATTAGTCAAGGGTAGGGATTAAAGAAGCCAAAAAGCCCAAGTACTGCCTGGCTTTTGAACGGCGGGGCCCAACCCGTCAGAATTTCTCGCCCTAAGATTACAGAGGACTCAGACAGCTTCCTTGCCAAAATGCTTGGAGAGTTAGGCTTTTTGTGTTTTGGTTTTATATACATATTGTTATCATCCCGGCCTAATCTTCACCTGCATCATCTTGGCATAGCCCGGAGGCATAGGCGGCATCGCCGGTTGTTGATGTCTCAGCTGCAGACGTAGGAACTCCTGCTGGCTCTGGGCGTTCTTGAGCTCCTCCGTCAATCGCTGGACGGCCTGTACGTTGGACTCCAGGCCCGAGGCCTTGGGCTGGGGGATGGACGCTGGGTGGGGCTCCTTGGTGTCATCTTCCTCCTCGTCTCCGTAGTCAAAGTCCAGCAATGCCTGTGGATAAGAAAAATATTGGGATCGTAAAAGTTTAAGGGCTTGAGGCCAACTGAACTATCCAGACCTACATTCGCGGTTCCCCATTATGCATGTTATGTCAATGTCTTTGGACAACTCGCATAGACAAACCCTGATCCAGTAAATTTCTTTGTTTCACTTTTTAAATATTGAAATAAGTTCACTTGGACTTACTTTATTGAAGCCAAGCGCCTTGGCTTCAGCCCCAGGCGCAGGGACCGGCGTTGGCACCGCTGGCTTGCTGCTCTCCATCGACTTGCTGTTGCTGCTGCTGCTGCCTGTGTTGTTGGTGCTGCTGTTGCCGGTGGCATTCACCTTCCCAGTCAGGGTTGACAGGTAAGCTGTCAACGTTTGGATCTGATCCACGAGGCTGCTGTCCAGGACGAGGCCGGTGTTGCCGCTGCTCGCTGTCATGTCTGTCACTTGCTTCTGCCGCTCCAGCTGCTGCTGTAGCTGCTGCAACTGTTGCAGTTGCTGCTGTTGCTGTTGTGGGGAAACGTGAACCATGTTTATTGTTACATATATAAGAAAAATTGACCTGAACTTCCGGGCAATGGATCATGCAATGTGGGAGTTCTGCGCCTACACTAGTCAGTGTCTGGTATCAAGACATGCTCATAAAAAAAGCGGGTGCGAACTTATGATACTATATTCAAAACGCAAATTCAATATAAGTGTCTCCACCCTTTGCCTTTGGACTGATCCTGATTTGCATATAAGCCCCTCCCATCTTTGAGTTGCATACATCTTACACAGTGCTTGCGACGGACTTCGATCCAGAAACCATGGTCACTTGACTGAAACTAATGATCTCAAACAGACACGGTTTGATGGCCGGTCAGGAAGGATCCACAATTTAAAGTTGCATTCTCCGTGCTCTTGGGCAAATTTTATTTTGTTTTCTGTTAATAAATTTTCAATTTGTATGTTTTATTCCAACCCAAAAACTCATTCAAACTTTTTTGGAAGTCTGAAATCCTCTGAACAAAGATTCCTGTTTTATAAACAAACAGATCAACTAGCAAGAAGACTGGTTCCCGGTCCGTACATGTACATTAACGATACTGATTGTGGGGTGCGAGCCAGCCTATCCCACATCCCATAATTCGATATTGTACAGTAATAAATAATTCAGTTACAATACGCGGCCAATTTTTTTCAGTCCATGTCTCACTCAAAAGTGAATAACTTTTGTATTGCTAGGAAATTAGCAATTTAGAAAAGGGATGTATTTTTTGGGATGAAGCTCGAAAAGAGCATTGGGAAATTTCATAAAAAAGAGCAACTTCACTTTCATAGACCCAGTTTACTTACAATCTGCTGTTGCTGGGTTTGTTGCAGGATCTGCTGGACCGTGCTCAGGGCGTCGTCTTTAGCCGGGGCGTCGTTCTTTCCCGCCTTGGGCTCGGTGGTTTGGGACAGCCACGCCTTGACATCTGGCTTGTCTGATTTGGGGACGGGCGGGGCTGTCACTGCGGCCTCAGCAGCTGCTGTGGGATGTAACCAAAAAATTAAAAATTAGAATGGTTTCACCCTCAATCCTAAACTACCTTAACGTTAAATTTGGATACTACCCTTAATCCTCCGAAATCGTTGGTTATTACTGTAATTTTCTGTGGAGGGGTGACCGCTGCCTCAATCCTTCAAAATCCTCCAACTCACTTTAAAGACGTTGGAGCAGTGCGGATGATATACAGAAGCAGTATGGATGATATCCAGCATAATGTAAGCCTCCATTATGCAAGGCTGTACATAAACAATGCAGGGTACAGCTTAAGACCTTGACGCATTGCATCCTCCAAAATCAAGCCGCATCTAACAGGCGTACAGCCTCAATCCTCCAAAATCTTCTAAAGCGCCCGGTTGATTTCAGAGGAAGGTTGGGATTAGAAGTAAACTTTCCTCTAACCCTAACCCTGAGAGCACTTTTACAAGAAAGTATACTGAATCTGCCAAAATCCACCAATTTTGTCATGAAAAAAATGTTGGTGTCCTGATTCCATCAGAATCCACCAGTGAGTCCATCAGAATCCACCAGCGTCGTACATATACCGCGTACACACTAAACATATCCAAGGAGTTCAAATGCTGAGATCCTGAATACATCAAAGTCTCCCAACTGCTAAATATGGAGGTATCCTGAATCCATCAAAATTCTGCAGTACCGCTAGGCTTACTGTCCTGAATCCATCAAATTCCCCAAACTCTTTCAACATGGAGGTATCCTGAATACGCCGAAATCCTCCAAACAGGGGTCTGGATTTTGATGGATTCAGGCACATTAAGGTTAAATTTCTAAGCTATTTGGCATTAAGAGCTTAACTTTACCAGCTTTCTCCGGATTCGCCATGTCCAGCAGAGGCTGGATGAGATCCGCAGTGAAGACGGAGTTCTTCTGCCAGAGGTTCAGGACCCGGACAATCTTGGCCCGCCCCTCAGGGGGACACTTGAAGAGGAACTGGAAGGTGTTGACGATGTTCTTGGCAAAGCGAGGCGCGAAGACATCCTTCTCAGCTCCAAACTAATTGATGGAGAAGAAAAAAAAAACGGGATGAAAAATCAATTCCGAACAAGGGTTAGATTTTCAAATGTAAAAATGTTCATCATGTCATGACATCTAATTTCAATTTAGAGAAAGTACAATTTGTTTCCAATCAATATTAAGTGTTCCTCCTGACAAATTAATCTGATCAGCATGTTTGGATTTGGGAAATGCCACATAATTATGAACAATGCCAACGTTTCAAAATGGTCCATGTGCCTCAAAAGAAACATGTATATAATTTTGAAGCAAAACATGTGGATGACCAATTTTTTTTTTTTTTTTTTTCTCATCTGTAATAAGTTTTTATCAGAATTTGAAATCCACTTTATGATTATAACTGTAATTATGTACACCGTTGCACTGTCCAAAAATGTCTGTCAGACACTATGGGGCTGCCCAATTACAAATACACAATATTCCAACTTAACAATTATTTGTTATCATTAGCTCAATACCAACAGGACAACATTCCGATAAAAATATGGGATTCCAGAATAAACTTTGCATTTTGTGATTTTTGGACTTACCTGATGGCGTGACTGCCTGACGATAGAATCAATGACATAAAGGCCTGGCACCTTGTACTCTGGCCGACACTACCAACAAAAAAAAGAAGCAAAAATCAAGTTAATTTTTATGTTATGTTTACACAAACAGGGCTAAAATTACAATGAACTAATAAACACAAAGCTAAATCCAACAAGAAAATGAAAAAGTTCGCTACTTTCAAATTTTTTCACCACCATTTTTGTTTCCTACAGATCAGTTTAACATCAAACAAAACAGCTGTTGAAAATGGTTTTAGCCTTCAAACATTATTGCTTTTCAATTAAAATTTGTGATTTTATCTATTTTGGCAACAGTAGGCTATTATGAAAAGTGTGGGAGAATATAGTGATTAGGGTTTGTGACTCATGAGCAGAGGGTCAGGGGTTCGAATCCAGCTGCTGGCCATATGATGCGTCCTTGGGCAGGACAAGGAGTATAACTGGGTACCAGCATTAGCTTAGGACCAACCTGCGATGGACCGGAATCCTATCAAGGGGGGGGGGGGGCAGAAATATTCTCCGTCATTTCATACCAATGAAGGCAGAGATAAATACATGTACTGATGGGCCACATTGGCTTGTTGGCTTATGACAGACTTTATTATCATGCAAAGTCCTTAAGATTTTGTAAATTTTGCAGCTAGTTCAAGATTTTCAGCTGAAGGTCAAGTCCTGTTATCACTGGTGTGTCTTCTGCTTTGCTGACTTTTCTGACTCACCTTTTGTATGAATTTCTCCACACTCTGCACCACATGCTTGTAGAACTTGATGGCTTTGATGGCCAGCTTGGTGACCTGGGTCATCTTAGCCCGGGAGATGGGCGGTTTGCTCTCGTACAAGCTCGACAGCTGGAAAAAAACAATACACATGAGTACATCATTTAGGCCTTGCTGAGCTGCACCTTTTAAAGCCCTTTCAATTCAAATTGCTATTTAAACAGTCACAGACAGTCAAAATTGTCCACCACTTCCCCTGCTATACTTTTAACACATTCTAGTCACCAGCAGTCAGATCATAATGTCAAGCAAGCACTGTGGCTAGTTAAAGTCGGTCAACAGACCATGAACAGACAAAGCAGGCAAGTTGTGGGCACAGCTGGCTTATCAATTACCTACAGTCAAAGCAAAGCTGTAGTGAGTTACATAAAAACAATCACAGCCAGTCAATCTTGTTTTATGTAGGCTGGGAATTCTTAACTTTTGAAAACAGTCACTTGATTGATTTTGACTGAGGACTAATTGCACAGAATGTAAGTTTGCATAGGAGGGTTAATGCAATCCCTGAATCTGCACTGTCCCATTTAACCTTATTTTCAATTTGTGGTTTGCCACTTTAAAGGATATTTTGGTGTCCTTTTGGTTTTATGCTAATGCAAATTTCCATATCCATGAGCAAAACTGTGTCATTCTGGGCAGAAACCTGAAATGTTACAGCTATTTCAGCACAAAAAATTGCTAGAATTGGATATTTGGCTGTCGTAAATTTTCTTGTCTTTGGTGATTCGTTGTTTTGCAAGAACATGGCAGTAAGTCAATGAGCAACCCCTTTCTCACACATGTTTTTAAAGTGCACATTTTTGATTCAAAATTTGAACAGAAAACCACTAAATTGAACAGTGTGTTCCTGAAGTGACATCACAGCAACAGCGCCCTCAGTTGTCTGGGAAAGCATGGAATATTTCAAATGTTAAAAGAAGTGCACTTTCCAATAAAATTAACCAAAAAGGAATGTTAAATCAGTTTCATACATTTAAGAGGAGCAGAAAGTTGCACAAAATATGTTCCTAAGAAAGCTTCATCGCAGGAACCCTTTAATTCTTTGGAACTACAAGCACCACAACCTCAAATGTGGTATCAAATTAAAGAAGACAACAAGACCTTTCACTTGAGTGGAGTGCAAGTCAGATGAAATGTAGTCAGGGATGTGATTGGTCTGTAACAAAAAAACCTGAAAATTTTATGCATGAAGTGCAAACCCCGGCGAGCGCGAAGCGCGAAGCCATTACGGCGTGGGGTCCGGGGCCCGCTTAAGGGCCCCGGAAAATTTTTGATTTTAGATGCTCCGTGGTGCAATCTGAGGCAATTACTGGGCACTTTCCTCTGAAATTCTGAAGCAGAATTTGTTTTAATTTTATGAAGAATTTTCCCTTATTTGTTAAAATGTACTCTTGTTCTAATAAAGTTTTTTCTGTACTCAAAGTTGAGAACCATGCTGTTTTCCCCAGGATTTTTTCAAACCTGTGGGGGAATTTTTGTTGTGATACAACAACCCGCGAAGCCACGGCGTGGGTTCGGGGCCCGCTTAAGGGCCCCGAAAATTTTTGAACTTTAGAAGCTTTCTGGTGCATTGTAGAGCATTTCAGAGGAGATCTTGTATTTTTTTTGTAAAAAAAAAATCAAAATTGTAAACTTAAATCACTTCTGCTTCCGATAACATGCCTTTCAAAATAGCGTCGGTAGTATTGTTGGAAAAAATTATTTCACCATTTCTATATTTGTAGTAAAGCAAGGAATCGTTTATATTTCATGTATTTTTTGCCTGGATTATTCTCATTTGCGCCACAAAAATTATCAAGACTAGCCATCAAAAGTGATTAAAACTTGCCTCACCTACTTAAAAATATATTTGAGGTGGGTCATGCCACAATTATGCTTAACGTACATCATGGCCGCTAGCGCCGCAAACATTCAGTCTGGCCGGCCGTACTAGCGCCGTACACCCGGCCGGCCCGGCGCGGTATCAATGTGGATTGCTGCACTGTGAACGGCCCATCCCGTGTGGCCGAAAATTCTGCCGGACTGCAGAAACACGCTACGATGTTTCTCCACAGGTTCGAGTTTTGCAATCTCGTCATTTCAATGGAAAATACATACACAGAAAATGAAGATCACGTTCTGTGAAGTAATTTTTAGAATTCCTCTTTTTCCATCGATGGTTGTTTTACTATTTTTACGATCCAACTTCGGCCGATTGATTCCGCACGCGCAGAACACAAACCTGTGAGTACTTGCAGTAGTCACTGGTTCCGATCCTTCATCATAGTATTGATTCTGTTAGCACGCGAAGGGTACCAGTGTACCATGCTGCACTCGTCTGCACACCTGACCAGCGCAACAGGTGCATCTCAAGTACCGACACAGGAACCAGACCTACATAACCACAACCTCGGCCCCGAGCGAAAAATCACATAATCGCACGAATGGCAACCGCATGGTCTTCAACTTCGTTCTCACATTGGGTGTTCAATATGTGCGTGCGGCATACATATCGATCAACGAAGTTTATGTCCGTAAGTAAGTTTCGGATATTTCGGCAAGCAAAACTCATTATGAATAATTAATTAGCACATTCTACCCCCCTATTTTCTCAACGGATTCACACGATTCACGTTGGTGGACTTTTGAGGCCCAAAAAACCGGATTTCCGGATAAAACCGGAGAAATCACATCCCTGTGTAGTAAAGTATGTGTTTCTTTTGCCACAAAAAAACCTGGTTTGGGGCCAACATGGATTTCAGTAGTCATATTGACACCTTGTTTTAACATGCAAAACGGGAGTGTTATTGTGAGCCTTTGTTTTTAAGGCAAAGAGAAAGGTTCATATCCTATACCAAAAGAACTTTTTCTGTTAAGTAGTTCTGCATGGCATTTTAACTTGTGCCACAGATTGGCGGAAAAACTGTAGCATAACTTAAACTGTAACAATAACTAACCAAGATTTGTTGCCAATGCTTTACTCTGATGAGGGAAATTGAGAAATGTTATATGTCAAAACATTTGCCGTTATAAGTAAGAAATAACAGAAATAATATAATTTGTTTCAGCTACATTCCAATTTGAGGAAACAATCTTTGCATAGACAAAACTAACCAAGATTAGATGTCGAATTGCAACTCACATTAGTAGTCTAAGTGATTTTGCTTATGGTTGTGTTACAATTCCTGTTAACATTTATGGAAAAACACCAAAATGGACAATTGATACCCACACATGTTGAGATTGGAGCCGAAAGAGTGGCGTTCCATTCCTTACAATCATGTAAGGAAACTAACCATGGAATTGATGTCAAAACAAAAGACATCAAATTTTGACAAAATTGATGTCAAAACCTCCACTGGACACCTACAAACACAGATATGTTTATATTACATACCTAGTGTGGACATTCCTTTGTTTCGTGTAGTTAAGAAAAATCTTTGAATAAACTCATTTTACTCACACTGTGCAAACTCTTCCAAACTAATTTTTCCAAACTAATTTTTTTTCTATGATTCCCTTGAGTATTTCCCTTCATTTTGCGACAAATAAACCTAACTCCAAAATGTCCCTAAAACTGTTTTCCAGAAAGGGGGAAACCTTGTGTGGACGTGGGCAAGTCCACACGACGTATCTGAAAACTGGTTTATCTGGACAGCTTATGTTCGGAAGTCCACACAGTGAACGTAATGCTTGTACAGAATGAAAGTTGGTCACAAAACAGAAAATTGCAGATCCAAAATATTGCAGATTTTGCAATCAACCGCACATGTCTAATATTTCCCCCGCTTGGTTGGAGAATTTTGTAGGATTGAGGTTACATCCTAGCAAAAATGCCTAGGGAGCTCGGGTTAACAGAAAGAATAATTAGGGGCCTACCAAAAAAAGTACTGTACATTAGAAAAAAGTGTTGTTTGTTGAAAAAAATTGTTGATCGGGAACTAGGCTTTTACTGATCTTTAAATGTTGACAAATCTTTCGTGACTCTGTAAATCCTCATATGACACTGTGTCCCTTTCAACTTTATAAAGTAACAAATTTGGTGATGATGAATGACCATCATTAGTTTGTATATCTGCCATCCATTTTCCCATCAAAAATAAAATTTAGTGTAATGAGATGGATTTAAAGTTACAAAATGCTGCATCGTACACAGAAGAATTGAAAGTGAAATGGGAAATTTTGCCATGAAAATAAATATTAAATTGCCTACAAAACTATGCAATTTATTTTCAATTCTACAATTGATTTCATATGATGTTCACCATCGGATTTTAGAAACATTTAGGCCAAGTCAAATATTGAAAAATTAACACACCATGTTTCCGAAACTGTGGAGCTTATTTTTTATAGGCCTATACAATAAAGTTTGGGCACAATTGCAGAATACCCTGCCACTCAATCTATCCACCTCGTAGCCGGCTACGGAGTCACGGTTGATTGCCCTCAATAAACCTTCTCAGCGCTACTTGCGTCATGCTCCACTCATCCACTGCACTCCCACTCCGTATCCGCGTAGCCGCCAACAGGGTGGTTGGTTTGAATACAGGTCAACTCGTGCGCGAGCCAACTCGTACGCAACCAACTCATACGCAGGACAACTCGTACGCGAGGCAACTCGTACGCGGGATAACTCGTACGCGGGCCAACTCGTACGCGAGCCAACTCGTACGCGTGAGCAGCCGTAGCACAAGAGATTTTACTGAACATGCTGAAACCGTAGGTTCAGGCGTATTCAAGGGGGACTCCCACTCCGTATCCGCGTAGCCGCCAACAGGGTGGTTGGTTTTGGACTTCGAATTTTTTTCAGCAACTCCCTTTCCTTTTGTGCTGCTTCGTTCTCAGATAATGGAACCCTCCCCACTCAGTATCCGCGTAGCTGGCATGGACTTGAATTGTTTCTTTTCCAGTGATTCCAACCGCGTAGCCAGAGATTTTAGGGGTTTATTTCCGAGTGGCGGGGTATTCTGCAATTACTCCGATTATTTTGTTTTACTGACATGACTGAGGCGTCCCAATTAGTTCATTTTTAAATCAGCTTGTTTTGCTCATAACCGTAAAGTTATGATTTGTTTTCCCAGACCACTCGCACACTGTCCGATCCTTGCTCACGCCGTACGCTATACGACAAGATAATGCCACGTAGTGAGAATTTAAATCGTACAATGTCCGCTGCATTTGTAGACTTCCAACAATACACTGCTATAGTGGCCCCGCGCTATGATATGTGTAAATAAAATCGTTGTATGTCTTGACAAATTCTCCACAAATAGCTGCGTGGTTGGAAGTTCATGCCGCAGCATTGCACTACACATTGGTCGCAAAATGGATCATGTTTTTTTTTTAATTTATCTTTGAAACTTTTGAACGTGCCCATCCTTGTTATGGAATTTAAATTGTTGAAAATACATATGGCTACAATCACAGTCATTCAGTCATACAATCGGACAGTGATAAATCGTTAACTTTGGCGTCTGTTTTGGGGTTAACTTTTGGCGATCGTAAACATCGTTCAATTTCTTTACATAAAGCTCCGCGTGCGCGTATGAGTTGGCTGGCGTACGAGTTGGTTCGCATACGAGTTGGCATGCGTACGAGTTGTCCTGCGTACGAGTTGGCTGGCGCACGAGTTGTCTCGCGTACGAGTTGACCAATCCGCGTACGAGTTGTCTCGTGTACGAGTTGGTCCGCGTACGAGTTCTCCTGTTTCCGACATTTGGACTTTTCCGACATTTGGAATTTTTTCAGCAACTCCCATTCCTTTTGTGTTGCTTCGTTCTCAAATAATGGACCCCCACTCAGTATCCGCGTAGCTGGCAATGGACTTAAACTAGCTGGAGTTACCCAGCCCTAGATGACAACCCAATGATAAAACTCAACCGATAGGCATTGCGGTTCCAGTACCGCAGCTGTGATGCGAATGGTAAACTTAATATGAGTGCATGAAACAGTCATCGGGTGTTACGCTTCCGCGCGACGTCATGCGCCAACAGCCAATCGCCAGCCGGCAAAAACGACTAGTTGACAGCCTGGTACCGGTAACCGACCGCCATTCATTGTACACAATTTTTTTGTGTGCACAAACCAATTGCGATCCTGGGCATGCCCGAAAGGTTGTCAGGTTAGCGGTTATTCCTCCTGTTTTCACTGCAATTGTAGGCTGAATCTTCATCGTGGATCGTTTTTTACTTCAAGGACCTGTGTAATGGTTATTCCAGGCAAGTTTGGGGTGAGTTGCAGTTGCAATTAGTGTGTAACGGGGACAAAATTCAACATTTTCCAAATTTTTTTTGCCTATACTATCGTTTTCGAGAAAAATGAGCTCCAGCCCTAGATGACAACCCAATGATAAAACTCAGGGCTGGGTAACTCCAGCTAGACTTGAACTGTTTCTTTTCCAGTGATTCCAATTTTAGGGGTGTATTTCCGAGTGGCGGGGTATTCTGCAATTACTCCAAAGTTTGTAGGAAAGAAGGCCTATGGCCTTTTTAGCAATAGGCATGTAAGATGATGGGGGTGGGGGGGGGGGGGGAACGTAGGCCTATTTCTATTTAATTTCAGAAATAGATCTAGAATTTAGAAAACCACGAAAACACAAAGATAAAAAAAGACTTGAAATTGCTGAAATACCGTTAAGCATGTTAAGTAAGTTTCCCTGCGAATAACTTATTTGTGCAAATCTTAACATCTCCTTTAAATTGTGCTCATCACAGTTAATAAAATAAAACAAATCCAGATGCCACTTTATTTCAATGTTCAACCAACAGAGGGCGCCGTCACTTTTTATGCCTTTTCACGAGTTTTTTCCCCACATCATTCTCGCCCCACTACCCCAGTGTTCTTTCAAACCACACTTTTCTAATAAAGGGTCATATATTTAACAAACCTTTTTTAACATTATGGGGCAGAATTCGTTCATAAAATTGCCATGCCCGGGCGAATAAAACGCCCAGACCGGCAGTCGATGACATGATCATCGATTGTGCGAAAACTGCGCCAAAATTGCAACCGGGTTGGTCATATCCAAAAATCATTACTTAAAAAATTGCAAAATTTCAAAATCTTACCTCATTGTTGAATACCCGCACGGCATCCATGATTATCAAAGAGTAATTCCAAGTTCCTAATGAGAAGATATTTCCTTCATTTCGGGTAAAATTCCACGTCCAAAAACAACGTTAAGTTGATCCGCCGCGCGACTTTCCCCACGCGATAGCGCAGAAATTCATGGCGTGCACGTGATATCCCATAATTTTTCCGAGCACTCCCACAACGCATTCGTTGATTGGCTAACATTTTCCAGGTACTCATTTCTCAGCCAATCATATCCGCTTTGCCTTGAAAATAACTTCGTCACTGGTGTATCTGGTATCCAAATGCTTGGAGGTTATTCAACGTATGTACGGGCTTCGGGTACCAACCTTTATTTCAGGGGAGGATTGAAGGCGGGGTTTAGGAGCTGCATCAGGGGAGGGGGTAATTTTTTTTTTCTTTTGCACAATACTGAGCTTGTATAGTTTTTGACGGATAGGGAGAGTTGAAATAAACAAACACGTAATCAAAAAAAAATAAACGTTAAAATAAAAGAGCTTGTTAATGATAAAATACAGTATATCTTTAATCAAAACAAATTTTTGAAAATATTGCTCAAAAGAATACATCAGGGTTAGAATTGGGAAGATTTTTATTTTTCTATTTTTTCAGGGTCACTTCATCAAATAACAGACATCTTATAAGAAAAATATTTTGCCAAAATCTTTAAGACGTGAACAGTTTCTAACTTTTAACTTTCCATTCCTCATTTTAAAATGTCTTCCATAATCGTCCTACTTCAGCACGAAAGTTAATAATTCTCTGATCCACCTTAAGTTTGAACCATTTAAAATAAGTATTTCCTTTCCCTCACATTATTATCTCTTTAATTAACAAGAACACTACTAACAGTTATAGTTTAATTATAATTTAAGGTTCAACCCACTTGAGGTTTCTTACTAAAATAATTAACACCATTCCCTTTTAAAAACACCTTAATTTCGATGAATTTTCCAGCAATATCATAAAACACCATTTCCACACTTAATACCTAAAGTTCAACAAACAAAATATCGTCTCAAAGACACCAAGTGACTTAAATTCAAACTTTTAAAAGAGGTTAGATTTCTTTGTTTATCGCTTTGAGCAATCTACAAAACTATGAACTATAAACCTACTGGTCACTGTACAAGTATACATGTAGTATCTACTATGACTTAAAACAAAACACTTGGAGTGAATTTCAGATTTTTACTGTTTTATTGTCTCATAACCAACAAAGGCTTGGCCTATTATTTCATCCCCATAAATGTCAATGAATCTATTATTAATGAGAATGCAAAAAAATTTTGGGGGGGGCATCCATTGAGTAACAAAGGAATCTGATCTGACAAATATAGATCTGGCAAAGACAGCTTTAAACTGCTACTGTTAAATTTTAACGGCATGCAAATTCATGAATAATAAATGGAAATTTTTGCATATACACTTGTATTCAGACTAATTGGGTATTGATGATGTGCTATGGGCAAGTAACAATTACTGTACCTAATTGCAACTGTTAAATTGTCATGACATGCGAATACATGAATAATAAATAGCAAGTTTTGCATATACACCTGTATGAAAACTATTGGGTATTGATGCTATGCCATGGGCAAGATAACAATTACTGTACATTGCAACTGTTAACTTTTAACGACATGCGAATACATGAATAATAAAAAGCAAGTTTTGCATATACACCTGTATGGAGACTATTGGGTATAGATGCCATGTTACAAGCAAAGGCAAGATTACAATAATTTCACATTATGCCTATTAGCTCATGGAAATGATAAGCACAAATGATTGCTCATCAAATTATTGTGCTAAGCATAAATCAGCGGAGAGCCAGTTGCAAGCAATATACATCGCATGGCATTTTGGCTGGTTATCTGTATCTGCTAAGCAAAATATATTCTGTGCTTAGCGCATTTCTGAGTTTCGCAGATCCACAAGGTAGTCCCAAGATCAAGGACAGCTATACACAACTACCAGGTCTTTGTTTAAGTGAAAGAAATTATCTACTGAAAATCAATGCTCTGAAAGTACGCTCAGAAGACATTGAAGAACGGAAACTCTGCCTTTTCCGGTTCCAGCAAGTCAGCCAGGAAGCACGCGGTGCCGGCCAGCCCCTCGTACAAGCTGTACGGTGCGTCTGGCACCCGCGCTTCTCTCCGGAACTCGTCCTCCTCCATGAATGTGGCAAACTGAAGAGCGCGGTGCAGGTGCTTTTTGTCGCCGGTCAAGCGGTGGAGGAGCAAGAAGACGTACCCGCTGCCGGCGATGCCGTGGCAGAGTCCGGGACCTTTCTTGAGGAGCCCTTTCTCCCAGGTCACGTCGCCGCACCTCAGGCAGGCTTGGAGGTAGGCTTCGTCCTTCCATGTCAGGTAGGCCTTGGCGAATAGGTAGACGACTCCTGATGGAATAAACATAAAGAAAAAGAAAAAAAGTGAATATTTACCATTTTACAGACATGAAGTACCCAGATCAGCTTTTCGTTAGTTCTCACAAAATACTGCAAGTAAAAATTGCGCCATCCCCCTGGCATCCTGGCAGTTTGTATACATGTAAAGGCAATTTTTAATTTACAATTTTCAGCGACGGCCTTAATTGTCCACCCGGCAGGTACCAGCTCTCAGTTGAATGGGAAGTTTGGGGTTGAATGGAGAGTTTGGGTGGGACACCGGACTAACGTATGTTAGAGTCACTAGTAATACTGAGCTGAGCTCTCCAGAGACCTCGTAAATGTCCATATTGGAAAGGATTTTTTTTTTTCCACTCCACAGACCACCTTTCAGGTTTGGTTGAAGTTGATGACTGAACTTACAGTGAACTGGAACACACACGGACACAGAGAAGGAATATGGGATCGCAATAGCCCCATGTCTGGCTTGAAACCAGGGGGATAAAAAGGTAGGAAAAACAAATTCTAAAAAACACCTAAAAATCTCTCATGTTGCGTTTAGAGAAGCAACGAATTATAGAGTGTGAGTTTATGCAAAGTAAAGGAATTTTGGAGGATTCCTTGCAGGAAAAAGACTAATGCAAACATCTGTTCATCCTCCTTCAGTCTGAACTGTCCCAGTTACTCAATAATCCACTTAAGCAAAGGCTAGTCACCAGCAAGCAAATTCCAAAACAGACAAACGCAGGTAACTATGAAATACAGCTGGCTTGTCAATCACCTACAGTCAAAGCAAAGATGAATCAAGTTCTGTAATCAGTCACAGCCAGTTGCTTTATCTAGGCAAAGAATTCCCAACACTTACAAACGGTCACTTGATTTATTTTGACTTCTGGGACAAATTTGTTCAATTTCTCAGGAAGAGGAGGGTCAACAACGAAAAGGATTTATAAACAGATTTTAGTGAGCAAACCTTTTCCTCTGACATAATATAAACCGTAGGGGAGTCAGGTTGGCGTAGCGGTACTTTCCTTGCCTTCCACCGCTGTGACCCGGGCTCGATTCCGCCTGGGCCAACATGTGGATTGGGTTTTCAGTCCCTACCTGATTCCGTGGGTTTCCCCATAATATTCTTCTGGGGTTTTCCTCCCACCTCTAAAACTGTAATTTCTTCTCATTGACTCCTCTCGACAGATTTCTTTGGGCTTGCGAGATACAGTGCCTTTTTTGAGGATTCCTTGGTAATACAAAGAAAAAGTAATAATAATTTTCAGGAACGAATCGCAACTCTATGGAAGCGAACATATCTTCTTATTGAAACAGTCTGTGAACTCACCTGGTGCCCCATGACACCAATGCACCAACTCATGCTCATCGGGTCTAGTCTGGCGCCCGCATTCGTCCAGGGCTGGTGGGATGTTCCCGCTGTGTTCCGTCTGGCATTTCACCAGGAAGTCAACGGAATCTCGGATGTCCTTTTCAATGGAAGGATCGGACTTGATGAAATCAGGAAAGCCCAGCAGGACTTGTAAGATTCCCGACAGACCATGCGCTGCTCCTGTCGGTACAAACAGATTAAAATACATTTTTCCCCCAAATCTTATGAGAAAAGTAAGTATCTGTCTACGGCACTGACTTTAGCTGACCCAGGATGGTTTAACCCTAACCCACTAGGCCCTCTGGCTAGGATGCAACCTCAAAACTGCAAAATCCTCCAATTGTCACCAAGAAAAAAAATAGATTCAACCTCAATCCTCCAAAATCATCCCTTATTTCTTGAATTTAATCTGTGGAGGGTGACCACTGCCTCAATCCTCCAAAATCTTCTGCCAATTACTGCTATGGTTCGTGTGGATGAAATACGAGAAAAACACAGGGCTGTATTAGCATGGCTAGGCTGAACATAACCGATGCAAGATATGGCCTACTGGCTGGACGTTATACATCCTCCACAAAGCGATACATCTTTGCCATTCATCCTCAATCCTCTAAAATCATTCAAAACTGGCAGGAAGATTGAGGAGGATCGAGGAGGGTTAGGGTTAATGAAAAGGTGAGGATATAGTTTCTTTAACTGGCAGCTGAGTCTATCAAACAACAGTTCACAAGGCAAAACACACGTCAATCACAAGTCTAATCACAACTCAATAAAAAGTAAAATCACTAGATAATACAAGTCACAAGTCAATTCAGTCACAAGTCAATTACCAGATAAATTTAAAGTCAATAGCTTCTGATTTGACTTGACAGAAAAGACTTGTGATTTGAATTGTGATTGACTTGTGATTCGAATTGTGATTTGACTTGTGATTGACTTGCGATTGACTTATGATTGACCTCAGATTGACTTGTGATTGACTTGTGATTGACTTGTGATTGACTTGTGATTGACTTGTGATTGACTTGTGATTGACTTGTAAGCGACTTGTGATTGACTTGTGATTGACTTGAGATTGACTTGTGATTGACTTGCAATTTGTAAAGAGGGACAATGCTGCAAACCTAGATATTCTGTGTCGTAGTATGAGTACATCAGCGGTGATTGAGAATGGTGACGTTTGGAGTAGTTGCGACCGGATTCGACGACCACCTTGCACAGGGTATGGAGAGCCTCTTGGCTCAAAACCTAAAAGGAAAAAAAACCAATTGTGACCACTCTGAACAAAATGGACAAAAACTCCAAGAAGAGTGCACACGGCTTCTGAATACAGCTGAGTCAAAGTAATAAATATGTGAATATTCAAGGTAGGGCCGAGACAATTTGAATAATTTAATATTCAAATATTCAAATTTCAAGTTTATCAGAAAATGTACACATATTGTAATCAGAGGACTGGGCAACGATTCAATCATGCTCCAAGGCTCATGGAAGAGGGGTAATTCCTTAATTAATCTTGTTTTGTTCACCTGTTTGCCAAGTTTCTGAGCCAGCAGCTGAACTCCACACAAGTATCCAGCCCTGCCGACTAGCAACTCGTCCGATCCACTCGGCCCCAGAAATTTGACTGGGGTACAGACCTTGGCAAAACCTGCATAACTGGGGAAATGTACCCGAAAAAATTACTTACTGAATTCATTTGGGAAGAAAAAGAGTGATTTTCCTGGAAAATGATTAGAAATTTGACCTTGTTTTCCAAAATTAACACTATCCAACTTGCTCGATTATAAAAACCGTTTCAAGGGTGATTTTGTGTAAATCGCTGATGGAAGGAGATAAAAGGTGTATTTTAAGTGTGCCATTTTTTTTAGGAATGCAAATTGGAAGTAGCCAAAAAGAGAAAACTCCAATTTTTACAAAACTACTCGAACAGTGTTTTTCAATTTTTAATAGCATAAGTATGAAGTGAAAAACGAGGAAATCAGTTGATCCCAATGGAAAAAAATGCAAAAAAAAAAAAAAATGTCCTAGTTTTCCCACAATGCTTAAAGGTATATAGTCCATCATTTGTAATTTCTGCATTTTGTTCGTTTGAAGCAACAAAAGTGCTCAAGATCTAAAGAAGGGTGCTGAACAACTAACCTGATGAAGTTTCATCTCTGTACATATTTCGAGAAAAACAACATTCTATGATCTCGATTTCAAATCAAAAGTTGCTGAATCATGTTTTGAATTGGGCCTGAATTCAGCTTCCGAGACACGTTCTCCCTGAGCCGATTGCAACTACGCGATGTCGCGCACTGATCCAACGAATTATAACAACTGCGCGCGTGTGTGCGTCGTGCCAATGCTTGCACCCGCTTCGCCGAATAACAAAACGAACTCCTTATTTGAATTTCCTACGGTGCTTATTAAGAAACACCGTTGGAAAGGCCTTCTTTTGTTGATTTCTTCCAAATGACAGCTTGCCAGAAAGAATAATTCCACTACCACAGGGAGTTTAGTCCCCTTACTATCTTTCAACCAAGTATGTTTTTGAACAATATTATGCCAGTTACTTTTTGGATAGCTGCAAATGATGGACTCTGGCTTTAAATGTATAACCGTAGCTCTTTGAGTCTTGTTGTGTCTTGTGCTAAAGCGCAATTTTGTTCTATTTGCAAACCTTTCAAGATATTGTGCGGCTGCATGATTGCTGGCCTCAGACTTCGACGACGAGGAGTGCGAGTACAGCGCCCCCACAGCATGCACTCCACACGCGCCACACAGAAAAGAAGCTCCGGCCTCCTTCTTGCTTCGACTCTCGTACTCCACGCACCCTACCAGGTACTGCTTGCACAGGCCCAGGTATCGAAGGGACTCCTTGGGAAACTGCCCGGTCCGAGTGATGTGAAGCAGAGAGTAGGCCACCCCGGCCGAGCCCAAGTACAGCCCCCCTTCGCAGTTCTGCAGGTGACGGGGCTGCACGTGCTGGGCCACGGCGTCCACAATCGAGGTTACCCGCTCACGGAAGTGTTCGTGCGGGATTTCCACGGGAGTGCCTGCCTTGTAATCTGGAAGTCGATTTGTGAAATACCTCATTGTGATTTGCGCTAAATATCTTCGAAATTGACGAGCAATTTTAAAGTTAAAAGGACGTCAAAAAGTGAGCAGTTGAACTTCTCCTTCCTTCAACTTTACACTGATCAGGCAAGAAGAATAATATTAGAGGGCGCCCTCTCTGTTGTTGCAGTTGCAGACTCTGCATCTTAAAGCACGCCCTCTTGCGCAAAATGTTGCAAAATAACAAAAAAACTATCGACAGAGGGCGCTCAGCCAAATTTATGTTATCGCGCCGGCGCACCGGTTGTTGATCAAAAAGGCCACCAAAAAGGCCACCCACACTGACCTGCAGACAGCGAGGTTTTGCAATTCATCTCACGATTTCATCAGTATACTGACTCTTATTAACGAAGATCAGAAACAGACAAGAAGCTAGAACAACAGGTGCAAACAGCATGCTATTTTTTTTTCTGTGACCACACTTTCAAACATCATTTCATTTGGTGAGTTTATCATCATCAACACTGATCAAGCGGTCAGACTAGCTCTACTGAGTGGAGCGTTGAATTACGGGTACCCTCCATACAAACGCTCCACCGATTTGCCATACTTTGGTAGCACTTACACGGTCGTCATGACGGTATGCATTTTGTGCATGCCCTCGCGAGGACAAGGCCCAAAAAAACTGATAAAGAAAATACAGTAGTAGGGGAGGTGGGGGTATGGGACCAAAATGGAAAATCTGCGGCGTGTCTGGACACGCCGCTCTCGATTCTTAAAAATAGTTGGAGGAAAAATATAGGGGAATCTCCCGCGGCAAATGTTTTAGAAATCTGACGTCAGGTTTGGGAGCAAAAAAGAAAAATGTGTGTCAAGTCAGGGCCTGTCGCTCTGGAGTTAAAAAAATAAATCTGTCGTCGCTAAAATGAGGTGATGTCACCACCACGTGACTTTGAAAAATGTGTGAGTCACCACCACGTGACCTTGAAACGTGTTGAGGCATGATAGGAATGTGGCGTAAACAACGTGACCTTGAAAAATGTGTGAGTCACCACCACGTGACCTTGGGCAAAAAAAATTAGCTTCTCTATCTGTGAAAAGGTAGAGAAGCTTTTTTTTTTAAAATGGAGAGTAATATGTTCAGACCGACGAGTACTTGAAAAATTATTAAAAAATAATATCGGTTTTTATTAGATATATCCATGACTTTTTTTCAGAGTGAAAACCTCGAGCTATCTGATAAAACAGATCAGTGCGATCACCATATAATCATCGAGAATGGTTTTTTAGTTTGTGAAACGTGCGGTGAAATAGTTTCACGTTACTTTGATTTTTCGGCAGAAAATGCGCAAGAAGATCGTATCAATTGGTCAACTTTAAAAAGAAACAAAAGAAAAACTGTGGAGAAACTTATATTTTCTGTTTGTCCAGAGCAAGACTCAGAAGATGTCCAAGAAACAATCAATAAATATAACGAGCTCGTTAATTACAAAACATTGAGGGGAAACGGATGCGTAAAACGGTCGTTAATAGCGGCGTGTTATCATCACGTCGTTGGATGGAACAAAGAACGAGTTAAAGATTTATTTAAAGTGACTCAAAATCAATTTAATAAAGCACTAAAAAGATACGATGACCACTACAATAAAGGCGGGGCCGAGGGTGTTGCCCTAAGAGGTGAAATAGAGGTATAACTCGGCGGATCGCTTTCATAATGTTTATTTACCGAGAATTTGAACTTGTAAGTTTTTCGATAAGAGATTTTTTTTCTTTTGCCAGCCGTTCGTCTACCCGTTTTTTAACTTCTTTTTCAAAGTCTGTATCGTTTTTAATTTTTTGAAGCTTTGTGCTGGTCTTTGTTCTAATTTTTTGCTTAAGCTCGTTAAATTTTGCGAGTTCTCTCGTAATCAGTAAGAACTCTTCGTGCGATATATCACCGTCGTTGATGGCTTGAGACACGTATTCTTCAATCGTGTTAAGTTTGGAGTCTGCTAATATTTTAATCTGGTCGTGCTTTTTCAGCTTGGTGGATAATCGCTTAGACGCGATTCTAAGCAGAATATCTACACCAAAAGCGCCCATAAACGTTCCTTCTAACACCAATCCAACGGGGGCTGATATAACACCCAAGAGAGCGGGAATACCAACAGCCCCTGCTATAAACCCCAATCCTTCGACTCCTCGCTCTATGTAGTTAATAGTGTCGATCATTCTCTTTATTTTTTTATAAGTGCGCTCTCGGTGGTCTCTCTCTTTCAAGATTAAAGATCGAATCTCTTCAATCTTTTTAAGTCTGTACACTTTTGTTTCTTCGTTAGTATTTAATTGGAGTACATCTCCAGAAATATCGGGGTATAACGCCTTACCATCTACACTCATGTTTTTAATATAAAAACATTTTAAAATTAAAAGATCTCCAACTCTATCATTATACTCACACCCTTGTTGTTGATGATCTTTCCCCTTTCACCTGTGATAGAAAATGTCAGTTTGTCGATTATACCGTTTTTAAGTTTTTTGAAATCTTTGACTCTATCAGGCTCGGGTTTGCGCGTAGCCACGGGTACGATTTTTAAGATGTCAGAAGGACGACCATCTAAAAAGTTTTCACTCGTACTTAATTGCGGGCAGCGAATAAACAAAAATTTAAACGGATTAACGTCGTAAGACCCCGTATACACCACTTTGGGTATCAGTCTTCCTTTGGGTAAATTGAGTAATCGAGAGACTTCTCTGTTTAAGCGCAATTTGAGATTTACGTCGGTTACCACCAACGACACCTTTTTAGATTCTCTAAATATTCTAAAACTTACCCCGGGTATAGAATTTAAAATGAAATCGAACCAATCGACGTCGTACCACCCCGGTGGGATGGTGACCGAACCGGTGACTCCAGCTGGTAACGGCGCTAAAAGACTCGGAGAAATAAAATCTAAATTATCACCAGACACGATAAGACTTCCCCGTATTGTTATCCCAGCTTGTCTAATTAGTCTAACCCTAGGTTTGCTTATTATACCTTCGATATATTCTAGCGCTATCTTTTTACCTTCATTGATGAAGCCTTTTCTTTCGAATAAAGTTGTTATTAAAAATATAATTGTATTGCGTTGTACGTCGGTTAGTGTTCTTTCTTGACTTTTATTGTGTAAATTTCTTTGTCTTTCAATTATTTGTTCTATTTCTTTTTTGATCGATTCTAAAGCAGAGTCTAGTCTATCTTCTTCGTACGCTTCTATAAGATCGTTTATAACTCTATTAAAAGTATTTTCGTCGTTAATTAAAAACTCGTAGGGGTACTCGGGTATCAACGATTCAATAAAATCTCTATCTGTTCTTACTGCTATATCTGAGTCAACCCGTTCGTATCTTCTATCATCATCAGGTCTTTCAGCTGGTCTCCCGTCTATATTCGTATACCAATCAATCTCCGTGGCGCTGGAAATATTAAAATATCCGGCGTTAAACAACACCCTTTTTACGCGTATAGATTTTTGACCGTTTAAATTATCTACGACGTCTTCTAATTTAAACGTCTGCTCATTTTGAAACAAGTGAAACGAATGCATTTATTTTAAAGTCTTTTTATATTAAAACTGAAACTAAAATAATGAGTGATTTTAAGTCGTTAAAAAAGCAGATACAATCGATAGCCGATCAGGTAACGAGACAAGTAAATCAAAATGTAGCCAAGGCAAACGAGCTAAAACATCAAGCTGCACCCCAAGCAAAGTTTTTAAACAGCACTAAACCCAGTGAACTGGAGGTCATAGTTAATAATACCAACGGTTTTTTAACCATGTTTCCCGACTTAACCTCGGACTATAAATTGCCTCACGTTGAGACGGACGAGGATGTAGATCGTTGGAAATCACACCCCATGTCGTTTTATCAAAATCAGTTAAATTTTGCGATCTACTGCGCTACTACGGGCTGCGGTGTTGGATTTGATCTTTTCAATGCGAGCAACCGTTACGTTTGGGCCATCTTTAACTTTCATTTATATTTTACGGTTAGAAAGATCCTGTACGACATTGCCGCTCCTTTACCGGGAGATGACGCATTTAACGCTCTAGACAACAGTTATAATCACAGAGCATTTACCGATACCTGCTTGTTGTTTGGCATAGATCAAAACAAGTCTTTTAAACAGACGAGAGACACAAAATCTAACGGTTTAGGTACCTCATATATCTTTAATAAAGGCAAGTTTGTGGCGGTTGGTGAATATGATAAAGCACTACCCAACAAACCCAACGTTCTTTACGGCGGCTACCACGGTCTAGACAGTCCCAAAAAGAGTGGAAGCAGTTACGTTCCTTGGACGGTTATTTACATCGAACAAAATGAATCGGTACAAAAGGCTTGGTTAGATTTTATACCCAACACGAGTTCGTTTACCTCCGCGGGAATCATAAAGATCAACGAATCAATTAGATCTTACGTGTACGCTTTACTCGGTGCGCAGGCTCAAACAAAAACGAGCGTATTATCACCGGGAACCGGATTAGACGCTCAGAGACAATTTAACGTCATCGTTGAAGATATCATCAATGCAGCAGACGACATGGAAACGAGTATCGATCAATTTCAAGACTCTTTGCAGTATGCCAGAACGCCTTTAAATTTTGTCGTGAAACCGGGGTTGTATTTAATTCCATCGGATATGAACTTGAGGGTTGGAACGCACGACGGCTATAACAACAATCTTCAAATCGCTACCCAGAGTATGAACACTGGTTTGGTGTTAGATTTAAACGCACAACCTCAACCGGACGACTCTTTTGATGACACCGATGACGTCGCGCCACCAACACCCCCAGAGCCTATGAAGAACGATGTTGTATCACCAACACCTGCACCTACACCAGCACCCTCACCAACACCAGCACCTACAGTTTTAACAAAGGAGCCCACGAAACTACAAACTCACCAAGACGAAAAATTATCGTTGACGGTAGGAACGTTGGCTATCGTTGGTATGGGTATTTTAGCTTACGAGGCAATGCGATAAGTCACACTCTAATCTCACAAGACAAAAAAATAAGCCTTACCAACTTTGCGCTGGTAAGGCTTATTTTTTTTGTTTAAACTTGATTACAACTATAACTACCATCGTTTTTGAAGGTACGCAAACACCAAGGCTCCCACACCCAAAAACAAAGCCCACACGTGTTCGGCCAACCACGATACGGACTTACTCAGCGCGTTAAATATCCAACTGAGTACGCTGCCTATGATACCCGGCAGAGCACCCAACGCGCTCACTCCCAGTTTTTGAAGAGCAGATGCAAAATTAGCGAGTTGTTTTGAAATCCACTCTTTGATACCACCTTTTGGTGTTGGTGTTGGTGCAGGTGTTGGTGATGGCGCGGGTGGGGCACCCGCACCTCTCACGCTAGCGACGATGCTACTCACTATCGTGCTGATGGCTAAACTAAAAGCGGCTAATATACTCACTACGGTCACACCTTGTTCTCTAAACAGAGTTCTGATCTTTTCCGCCAGAGTCGTGTCGTCGCCTAATATTTTATTAATCGTTTCTTTGATTCTAGCGATCTGACTTTTGAGCCCTCGTTCGTTGGCTTTTGCGGCTTCTAATCTGGCAGATCTTTCAACGTTCAAGTCGCTCAATTTATCGTTTAACTCTCGTCGACCCTCTTCGCTGTGAGATTCGTCGAGTTCTTGTCTCGTGGCTGCAATCTCTCGGTCCAGTTCTGTGAGACGCGCTAAATTAAGTTCTAGGTTACCTCTCAACGTCTGAAGAGTTTTGTCTAAACCCTGGAGTTCTCTGTAATTCAATCCTTCTGTTTGAGCGCCGGTGTCTTGTTCTAAATCGTCTATAATCTCGATTACCTCATCGGTGACTCTGGGTAGTTCTGTCATGGGGATACTCTCAGTTTGTACTTGTTCGAGCGGGTTAATTTTATAATCTTTAAAACCCAATCCGTTTCTAATGAAATCTCTACCTGGAAGATCTAACCTCTTGGCATTATTCTCTATACTCGGTAGACTCAAGAATTTTTTAGGGTTTCTTTTATCCGTTAACCTTACTAAGGCTTTATCAGTTGCTTGGAAAAATAACCCGTCTTTATTGCCGACAAAATGTTCGTATCGCGGAGCTAATGGTCCGTCACCTCTGTTAAAATTTTTGTAAAAATCATCGACGCGATCACTTGTGACCATGCTCCTTCCTCGATATAAAACCTCATCTATGTCGGTAGTTGGGATGGGTGTATCAGGAGTATCAAAAGTATCGTCCCAATCCAGATTGGTCTCTTCTACATCATCATCATTGTTATCATCTGTTCTTTCATAGTCTGGATCGTAAAATCCTTCTCCATCCATTTATTTAATAAACCTATTTAAATTATGTCGTTTTCATTATACTGCCCGGTAGTATACCCTGGGTCACCAACCAATTTTGCGTGGCCAGAGCTCCACTTATAATGCCCATCAATTTAGCCGCATCTTCTACGCTTAGTTTGTTTAAATCCGGCGCTTTCATTTTGAGTAGTTTAGCTCCTATCATGGCGTATCCCATCGAAAGACCCGATATGACGGCTCCGTGATAAATCGTATTTGCTATTCCGTTGGTGTCAAAGTTACTCATCGTTTTTAATATAACAATTTTTAAATTGATGTTTATTCCATGTCTAGCGTTTTGGGGGCGCTGGGTGTAGTGGGTTGCGTGACTACCGGCACTGGCTGTACTACCGGCGCAGTTGCCTTACTTTTTAGTACCAGCAGCCCCACCCCTATTATAGACGCTACAGCCCCCCACATCGCCCAAGAGTTGTAGTCTGGTGAGCTCGTAGCTTCGTCCGATGTTACGTTCATTTTTGCTAATTTTAATTTCATCTGTCTATTGTGCTCGGCTAAAGCTTTACCCTGCTGTATTCGTTTAGGATTTTTAGTCTTGGTCACTCTCGTTACCGTCGGTGATGTCGTTGTTTTTATCGGTGGGGGTGTCTCTGTCTCTGCTGGTTGAGCTGCAGGCGTTGCTGTCGCTGCTTTCTGATCTTCCATTTATTATATTAGGTTTATTAAATTTCAAATGTTTTGTTGTGATAATCGTAGCAACTAGGGGTGATATTAAAGTTCCGTACTTGTAACAAACGTCGCTCAACATACCAGCCATACTCGCGCTTATAATAGGATCAGAACTCAAGTCGTTGGTGAGTTCTTCTTCAGAATCTATAGTGACGTTATACCCTAAAACTTGTACGGGTGTAACAACAGCTAACACTCTCGAAAATAGACTTAAAGTGTATTTACCAACGGTTTGAACAATTTCATTTCCAAATTTAGTTTCGTATAGATGATACAGCTTTTCGAGTTCTTTACTGTCAAGAGCTTCGATATGTTTAACGGTGTATTCCTTTCCCAAGTACTTTCTAGAGTTTCCGGCTGCTACGACACCGCACAAACGATCTTTATGTTCTGCGTTGTGATCTTGTTCGTTCGTTAAAGTCAGTTTTAGGTCCTCCATTTAATTAGAAACGAATTTAATTTTGTTGTAGCTGTTGCAACTTTGTTACAAAAGCAAAGGTATTCGTAGGTGTAAAACGATAAATTAAGCGATATGATGATAATAGCCAAAAACTGCATATACTCAAATATTGCTATCATTTACTTACAACAAAATGTATTTTGTTGACGTTTGTTGATTAACAAATTGTAATACATGTGAAGCTTGTTAAATAGTTTGCTATTCAACTAGCTATTAATTGTTACTCACCTAGTTATTAATTGTTACTCAACTAGCTATTAATTGTTACTCAACTAGCTATTAATTGTTACTCACCTAGCTACTCAAGTAGCTCGTAACTAACTGGAGGTTCGGTGTATACGACCAATTTACTATATTTCACATCTCTCAAACGTCGTTTTATATAATCTCGTTCTTCAATCGGTACGACGTCATTTTCGTCTAACGCTTGATCAAACGATGTTTTATCTTTGCAGTAAAATAATGCCAACCAAGCCGTGTTTTCTCTATAATCTTTTAAAACGCTGTTGTACTTTTGGGTCAGTAACCAACAGCTGTGATTTACGTGTCTTCCGCTAAATGCCATCTTGCTTAGCGCGCACGTCTTTTTACGATATTTAATCTCTTGATCCGAAGAGCAATCGTCCACGATAAACAACGTGGCAACACCTTCAAATATTTTACTGTAAAAATCGATCGCTTCGTTGAGCGTCATCTTGTACAATTCCGGATCGCAGAGGTATACCTCGGGATCTGCTTGAATCCACTTTCTTTCGATGTACGTTTTGTTTTTAAATATGGTAGGGCAAATGATGACTATCGCCTCAAATGTGTTTTTATAATCTGACTCTAACAGATCCAAAATCCATTTGGTTTTGCCCGAATTTGTTTTGCCGACGATTAAAGCGCAATGCGGTTGTGTCATTTTAACTTAACAGAGATTTAAAATTCCCGTCTTCCAAGTTCAATTGAGCATCCATGACTAAAAATACATACATCGTGAGGTCACCTTGACCTTCAGCTTCTCTGTTAAATTGAATGTTGATGCCTCCTCCGTCTCCGAGTTTCCTACCGGATCCGTGAGCGGAATTGTCGTCGTTACTTCTAAAATCGAGCCACAGACCGTACTTGTCTTTTAGGTAGTCTCCAAGGTCAAAACCCGTCAAATTTAAGTCTTTAGCTACTCCGCGCCCGCTTTCGGTATCGCTGTCTCCAAAGAACTTGTTGATTTCATTCCAGTGTTGATACTGAAACATGCCTTGACTGTAGAGTTGATTGGGTTTACCTTCTACGGTCACCGATGTTTTGGTTATTTTTGGATTGTAAAATCGCTGCGGATTCTTGACCGCGGGATCTTTAAACAAAAACAAAATACCCTTGAGACTCCTGATGGGTTGATTAACGCTGACGTTCCAAAGCGTGTCCGATTTGTTGACGGATCTAACTTCTAGCGAGTGGATTTTATCAAACAGATATTGCATTAACCCCTTGTGTTTATTCCTGATGGTGATAGCTAGGTCTCTGTTGGTCACCACTTCGTATTCGAGAGACAAGTCTGAGATAGAATACATCGCCGCCGTATCTGAACTGTTGACTACTTTTTCGTGATCGTTAAACTTTATCTCGTACGTCAGAGGTTGTTTTAAACCGCTTGGGTAAAAAGGGTGATGCGAAGTCAGTATGTCCATGCCTAGGGTAATACAATATCTGTTACCATAGGCATCCGCGATAGCTTGATCCTTACCGTTGTTGGCGCCCGCGTTAGCATCTTCAGCCCCAGTTCTTAGTTTAGACACGTTTTCTTTTTCTATGCCCGAGTACGCCATGTTTCGAGTCGTCGAGCTGTTGATCCAATTGTCTTTAAAGTTGTGATACACGTCGGCGTGACGATAACTCACAATTTCGTGACCTTGAAGCCTGACGCTGATTTCGCTGACTAAATTTCTGGCTAAATTACCAAAAATGGTTCTATTGTTGTCGCTTCCACCTTCGAGTTCTAAATTAAAAGCTAGTTTACAAGTGCCGGGTACGATCACGTCGTCTACACCCAATTGAGGAAACTTGACCCTCAGCGTTTGCCCCGCCGATATACTACTGGGATTGTGGGTAATGACCACATCTTTTCTCTCACCCTTGATAGATCTGGGTATTTTTAATAGTCTGCTGGGATTGAGCTTTTTTCCATACGCATTCATTTTATTTATACGAGTTTTAAATTTAAAGGTATCTGTAAGCCAAGAAGCCCACCAATAGCGTTCCTCCTGCGATAAACGCCAGTTCTTTTTCTATTTGTTGGTCGCTAGGCTCGTAAAAATCTTCGAGTTTGGGTTCATGTTGCAGTCCTACGGGTAGTTCGGTAGATTGTCCACTCACCTCGTTGTAGTAACGCAACGCTCGGTCTACGTTAGAAAATGTTTCTTTAGAAGCATTTTGTTTTTTGATACGTTCGTTTAGAAAATCTAGATATTTCGTTCGTTCTCGTTGCCACTTATCTTTGGCGGCTGAGAGTTGTTCTATCGCTAAATCGTGTCTCTTACGCTCCTCGTCACTCTGTTTCAGATTTGAAAATAAAAAGTTTGAACCCGTAAAAGCTAAGGCGTTGACGATCGCGCCTCCTAACATCATAGCAACACTAGCCATATTATTATTATAAACGTCTTTTATATTAAATAATATGCAAACATTATCTAAACTGTATTATAGCCCGAGCGGTTATTGGAGAGGTGAAAGTGCCGTCGACCATTTACACGATAAAACAAAAATCGATAAAAAGGTAATCAGAGATTGGCTTAAAAAACAAGCGATATGGCAAATTTATCTACCGGGTCCTGCGTATGTACCCAGGCCTACGAGTACATCGCGAGAGTTTGAAACACCAAACGACCTTCACCAAATGGATGTGCTATACCTACCCTGGGATAAAGTAAAACGCAAGACTTATAAATACGCTTTGACGGTTGTCGATGTTGCGAGTCGATACCACGAAGCAGAGCCTTTGGTTTCTAAAACGGCAGATTCCACGCGAGATGCTATCGTCAAGATTTACGCGAGGTCGCCTTTGAGTTACCCTAAAACGTTGAGAGTAGACGCCGGTACCGAATTTAAAGGAGCATTTAAAAAATGGATGGCCTCAAAAAACGTCGAGATTATCGTAGGCGAACCCGGAAACCACCGATCGCAGGGTATCGTAGAAAGATTTAATCGAACGCTAGCCGAGAGACTGTTTGGTCATCAGTACGCTCAAGAAATGTTAAATCCCGAGAGTAGAAACACGCAATGGGTCGAGCGATTACCCAGCGTGATCAAAGCTATAAACGATGAAACGACAAGATTAATAGCTAAAGCGCCGTCAGAGGCGGTTAAACTAAAACAGGTCCGGCAATCGCCGGCTAACCCCGTTAAAACAAAAGAGCAACAATTACCGCAAGACGCCATGGTTAGATATTTATATTACCCGGGCGAGCAAGAGGGTGGTACTGCTAGAAGAGCCACGGATCCCATTTGGAGCGTAGACATCTTCAACGTGGAAAAAAGAACGAGTCAATTTAAAATGATTGAAGGTAAAAAAGTCACGACGGGTCCTACTCTTTATTACCTGCAAGACGGTCCAAAAAGGAGTTTTGTGAGACAAGAGCTTCAAGTCGTTCCCGAGGACACGCAATTACCGCCTAATTAATATCTAGATTACGGTGACCATAAGCGAGCGTGTGTATTCCATCCGGTAAAATGTACCTCTTTGTGTCCAACGGACTCAACGATAGTTTATTTTGAGATATGGTGTAAAGGATGTGTTTTTCCGATCGAATTTGAGTCATCGTTTCTGTTTTAGATTTATTTTTAAAGATGCAGTCGTAGTAGTGTCGGTGTTTTAATTTTTTGTCAGTGACCGATTTTGTGACTCCCTTGGCTTTTTTAAGAGTGATGTTGTTGTCATCTGCTAAAATCGAGTACATCTTGGGTCTTACGCAAACGGCTTCTTGAATGACCTTACCTCCAAACTCGTCTTTAAATTTGCCGATCACTTTCTTATTGGTTGGGTCGTATAACTCGTGATCCAGATTGTAATTCGAAAAGTCATAGTATTGCCCGTGAGATCGCATGTCTTTGTATATGTCATCCGTATAAACGACAATCAACAGACTGTCCGTATCCGTATACATCAACCTGATTTTATCTCCATATTTGTCTTTCAATCGGTTGTAATAAAAATCGTACATCAGCGTCTTTGAGAGATCCAAGATACTCACTCCGCAGTAAATGGGCTTGTTTAACACGGTTGTCGTTTTATATGTTTCGACAAACGACAGGTCACATTCTGGAAACGGCGTTGTTGTTTTATAGCTCGGTTTTTGAATTAATTTTTGGTATTTTTTTTGATCGCTCTCGTTATTGTCTCTCAGTAGGTAACCGTCTATTCGATTTCTAACGTTTTCCATCGTCTTACCAAACACGCTGTTATTCATCAGTTTAAAAAAGTCTTTCTCAAAATCAGAGGTTGCTTTTGTTCGGAGTTGTGTGTTTTTATCGATGTAAGATTTCATCCAAGGCGATTGTTTAAATTTTAACACGCGATGTACCTTTTTTAGTTTCAAACCGAGATCGAGGTATGACTGCAACGTAACGTAGTGCAACACGTATTTTTGTTTTGGATTAAGCGTACACGTTAATTTTTGTACGTCGCTATTAGGTTCGGTATCCAATAAGTCGTTTTGATAATCAGACATCCACGCTTGGGGTACGACGATATTTTCGGGTGCTAGGGGATAATCGTTATGCTTGGTGTGTAGATCGTACGGATAGTCTAAATCTACTTCAAAAAAGTAGCCGGTGTTGGACGTTTTCTTAAGCGTTAATATTCTTTCTTCGGTAAACGGTTTCGAGGGTGTCCATTTAAAATCACTGTAGGGTAGATATTGACTCATAGCCCAACCGTACAGATTGTTGGCATCCAGATAAGCGATATAACTCGAGGGCTTGTTTGAATCGTAGTCATCAAGATATTGATTATTGGCTTTGTGATGTCTCATTCCACCCACGCTAGATATGCCTCCTCGTTTTGCTTTTTCAAAAAATAAGTGTTTGTCGACGTCTTGCAACAGCTCGAGTTTAGCTTCCGAGTGTTTCAATAGAGCATCCCAGGACAATCCGGGTGCGGTAAAATAATTGGCTGGATCTAGCCCGTAGTTTGTAATACACGTTTGTCTAAAGTTTTCAAATACGCCTGCAAGTAATAACGTATCGGTAGTCACGTACAAGTCGTGATATTCTCCTAGACTTTGTATATTAAACTCGTTCCACACGCGTTGAGCTCTGTCATAGTCTTGTTGCGATATATGTTCGTCTTTTAGTCTGCTGTAAAACTTGTCGATAAGTGGTATGCTGGTCTCTTGAAACTTATCAAACGAGTTCATATATTCGTAGGGATAAATTCCTTTTTGTAATAGCAAGTCAGTCGCCTCTGGTGTACCTAGTTTAAAATGCTTTTTGAGTAAATGAAACGACTCTTTTGGACAACCTTTCACTAATTTATCCAACGATGATGCCATAAAACTAAACGAGTCTAAAAATCGTAGATTTCCTATCGAAAACGAAATATACTTTTCTGAATTTTTAGCGATCACTTGTATTTCTGTTTGGCTATCGTATTCTGTCATTCCCTGCATGATTAAATGCGCGTCGTAATTTTGTAAATTGTGAAAAAAGACCGGTATCGGTGTACAACCGGGTTTAATTTGTAGTTTGAGGTTACAATAAGCGTGTGCGGCACCCCTATATTTACCAGTGACGTGGCAGTGATCTCTGACCTTTCTAAATTTATTAATGGTCTTTTTGCAGTCTAGACATTTAGACTCGATAAATCCCTTACTATTTTTGTACTGATGTTCTTTCTTTTGTTTTATCGTCTTGGGTTCTCTGGGTTTCTGGCACTGACAGTTGCTCGAGTAATTGGGATAAATTGGTTTCTCGCAAATCCAACACGCGTTTGTTGTATCGTGATGGTCTTTAGCTCGCTCGTTAAATGCCATGGGTTGGGGTTTTTCAAATATGCAATTAATATCGCTTTGTAATTGTAACAGCGTTGTTATAAATCTAGTTGAAGCGTCTTTGCCTCTATAGGTCTCTTGATACACATTTTTACCGTCGCATCGCACGACAACTAGCGAATAACCGCTAGCTTTGTGAACGTTAATCTTTTTTGTGTTTGTCTCCTTGTCTGAGTGAGTAGGTTTAGATGTTAGTGTCTGTGTGGGTGTTGTTGTTGTTTGTAGTATGGATTCAAAGTCAGCATAAATGACAAATGGTGCTTTTTGTTTGTGCCTATAGTTTTTAAATTCTAATATCGGTACGTCTCTTTCGCCTGGTTGCCCATCTATGTATTTTGGTTTACCCGTCGGAAATACAATCTTTGATGGATGTGCATCTATACCCTTACAATCGGCGATATGTCTGTCTAATTTATTTTGATTGGTAAAATGACATAGACATCTTCGACAAAAATATTTCCTACATTTATGTTTGGTAACGTCGTACATCAACCTCGTAAAATATTTTATCCAACAATAGTGATGCTTGTCACCTTTAGAAATCAAAAGCAGATCGATCTCTTTTGCCCCGTAGTTTTTAGACACGTATAATGGATATATCTCACCCTCATAACCGTATACGTTTATCGATAAATTATTTTGTCTTTCTATCTTGGGTATCTGATCGACCGGTGTCGGAAAGTCAACGCCTTTAAAACTGAGTCCGTCGTCTTTGGTGTATACAACAGGTTCTTCTTTATGAATTTTATATTTAGGATTATTTCTTATTTGATTTTTTACTTTATCTGTATACAACTCAAGAGCAGCTCTCAAACACCATCTCAAACACTCGTCGTCTTTGTTTTTGATGTTTATCATCGCCTGTTTAATTTTAAGATGTTCGGGTAGGTTTATGTAAGAACTACCTCTCGCTGGATTATATCTGTTGATGTTGATGTATAACGCCATTATCTTTTTTAAAACCCAACCCGATCCTTGATTCGTATACCTTTCATCCTTTTTAAATAGCTCTTCGATCTCTTCTTTTAAAACCTGTTTTATTTGACTTTGATTTAAAACGGCTTTCGGCTTGCTATAATGAATAGCTTCGATCGTTTCGATCGTACCATCCGATTTGGTTTTTTCGTATTTTATTTTGATTGTGAGCTCCAGTTTTAAACCTCTCAGCTCTCTCAATTCTGACTTGATTTTATTGACTATTTGTTCCTTGTGCGAATCAAAAAACTTGATTAAATCGTGGTTATAAAGTCTGGGGTTTAATTCCCAGTTTCTGTAGTAATTTCTAAACCTTCTCGTTTCTCTAAAAGCTGACTCTGTAAAGTCTTCGGGTTGTCTGTATATTTTAATCGCCGAGATTAAATCTTTTTTCAAAAACCGTCCTTTATAACCCGTCGGTACGTATTTTAGATTTTGTTCGTCTACAATCTGTTTGAGCTCATGTAGTGTCTTTTTCCTCAAGTTTTTAAATTGACTTTCATAATTTTTTATCCCCTCGATGTAGACTTTACGAGTAAGAGAAACATTTTCATTGTGCGGTATATTATATCGCTGCACGTAATCACGCAGCGTGGCTTTGTTCCATTTAGAATATCCTTTGACGGTCGGTCTGAACATATTACTCTCCATTTTATTATAGAAAATATAATATTTTTTTCTCATTTTTTTGGAAGGCAGACTTTGAATTTATAAGCAATCAGACTCACCGGCTGGTAAGGGATCTTCAAGACGAGAGATAATGGGCCCCGAGTTTCAAGGTCACGTGGTGGTGACTCACACATTTTTCAAGGTCGCGTTGTTTACGCCACATTCCTATCATGCCTCAACACGTTTCAAGGTCACGCGGTGGTGACTCACACATTTTCAAGGTCACGTGGTGGTGACATCACCTCATTTTAGCGACGACAGATTAATTTTTTTAACTCCAGAGCGACAGGCCCTGACTTGACACACATTTTTCTTTTTTGCTCCCAAACCTGACGTCAGATTTCTAAAACATTTGCCGCGGGAGATTCCCCTATATTTTTCCTCCAACTATTTTTAAGAATCGAGAGCGGCGTGTCCAGACACGCCGCAGATTTTCCATTTTGGTCCCATACCCCCACCTCCCCTACTACTAATACAAATGAGGAAGACAGTAACCCTGGATAGATCCACACATTCATGACATTCCATAAGACCCCTCAAATTGTTTCAAACAACCGGTAATTTTGAAAAAAGAACAAAATAGTCTGAACTTACCGCTCACAATTAAATGTGTCTGCCGAGTTGCACAGTCTATTTCACTGACATGACTGATGCATAATTCATTGCGCGCGTGTGTGACGTCACTATTGAAGAAAAACAAGTTGCGCTTACTCAATAGCTGTTTCATGTAGTCATATGTGCCCCGCGCCGTCTGACTGTGGGTTTTTGGTGCAGGGCACATATCAGTACATGAAACAGTCGTTGATTAAGCGCGACTTGTTTTTCTTCAATAGTGACGTCACACACGCGCGCAATGAATTATGCATCAGTCATGTCAGTGAAATAGACTGTGCAACTCGGCAGACACATTTAATTGTGAGCGGTAAGTTCAGACTATTTTGTTCTTTTTTTTTCAAAATTACCGGTTGTTTGAAACAATTTGAGGGATCTTATGGAATGTCATGAATGTGTGGATCTATCCAGGGTTACTGTCTTCCTCATTTGTATTTTCTTTATCAGTTTTTTTGGGCCTTGTCCTCGCGAGGGCATGCACAAAATGCATACCGTCATGACGACCGTGTAAGTGCTACCAAAGTATGGCAAATCGGTGGAGCGTTTGTATGGAGGGGTACCCGTAATTCAACGCTCCACTCAGTAGAGCTAGGCCTATCGCTTTTTTAACTATTGCCCGACCATGTTCCAATGTTAGAAAATGCGGGAAAAAAATAGTCTTTTCGTTTTTCTTTTTTACTTAGATAGAACTGAGAAAAGTTTTCCAGCCAAATTTGGTCAGAATGGAGGTGAAGATATTGTTCCAGTCGCTTCTCAACAGCTTAGTGACCTTCGTCTTTGGCTTCATGTCTTTTATCATCAATGGCGACCGTCCCCTGGCAAAGATCCCACCAGTCCGCAACCCACTTCTCCTGGAGAGTGCTTCCAGTTTGGCCAAGAAGATCAGATCACGGAAGGTATATTAATCCTAACATCTGAAATTCAACCACTGTGCAGTTTCTCCACGAGGGTTTTTTAGGGGGGTCAGCTGTCCTGCTTAAACTTATACTATCCTGCTACTTTTCGACATCATTCTAAAGCAAGACTTTTGCACTTCATCTTGGATTCCTGATTTCTAAACATGTGGAAAAACAAGAAAGCAAAGGTGCATGTTTGTGAAAGTAACCATGATCATGAAGTTATCTTGTTGCCACAATCCAAAAGCTTTACTTTCACAATCGCAATCATTAATCTTCAGGAATATCGTGATCAAATTAGGTTTTGCCCTTCACCGACGTATACTCAGTGTGTATACAGACACCGAGTATACAGTGTTTATATGTCGGTGAAGGGCAAAACCTAATTTGATTTACATCACCCCGACGCAAAAATTCCATCTTATTAATAGTTAATGCGGTACCCGCTGCTATGTACATTAGATTCGAACCAGCCAACCGATCCTGTTAGCTTGGTGGTCGAGTGGTAAGACGTCTGCACTAGAAAGCAGGAGGTCGTGGGTTCGAGTCACACCCGAGTGATTTTTCCAACATTCACTAGGGAGGTAACACACTGAGTATACAGTGTTTATACGTCGGTGAAGGGCAAAACCTAATTTGATTTACATCACCCCAACGCAAAAATTCCGTCTTATTAATATCGTGATCTTCGGCAAATTTTTTTTCAGCTCAAAAGCCAGACAATCGTCGAAGCCTACATCGATCGCATCAAGGAAGTCAATGGCCTCTTAAATGCCATGGTGTCAAATCGTTTCAGCGAGGCGCGGGACGAAGCCCAACAGATCGACGAAATGTTGGACTCCGGCCAGGTCCCCGAACGCTACTCGGAGAAGAACGCTCCGTTTCTTGGGGTGCCGTTGACGGTCAAGGAAGCTTTTTCCGTCATAGGTAAGCGAAAAAAATAAAAGCCTCCTTCAACATACATTCATATTTTATTGACAAATTTGACCATTTAGAGGCTTCGCAAATCATTCTCCACAGATCAACCGAACACCAGTGGGCTCATCAACCGCAAGGACATCGTGTGCGACCGCGACGCGCCGGTGGTAGACAACTTGCGCCGCTCCGGCTGCATCATACTGGGCGTGACTAACGTCAGTGAGCTCTGCATGTGGTACGAGTCGGCCAACTTTGTCTACGGCCGGTCCAACAACCCTTACGACATCCGCAGGATCGTCGGCGGAAGTTCAGGTATGTTGTATTTCATTTAGTGCTTACAAGTTGGGCTAGTATGTAGTGATTTTGTGGACAAAATCAGTACAAAACAAGATCGGGGAAACCTAGTAAAATTGGTTCCAGAAATTCTATTCCATTGATTCAGACTTGCTATTCACTGGAAGTCTTTATGCATCTGGTCTACAATGGGCCAGATTTAGACCATGCATTGGCATCACAGGGTTATCCTATATGATAGCACTGCCCGGCTCACCAAGTGACAACCGTTGAGGACACTAGGCTGGCTCTCTGGGACCAGCAAATATATAATAATAATAATAATAAACAGCACTTAAATAGCGCGCAGTATCTGACAAAATGCCATTCAATGGCGCTGGTCTTTGCAAGGGAAAGTCAGTCCAGTAGTCAAAATGCCCGGTTGAAGAGATTAGTCTTGAGCTGTCGTTTGAAGGATGATGGATTATGCTGTGTTCTGAGGTCAAGCGGTAGTGAATTCCATAGACGGGGTGCAATATGAGAGAAGGCTGTGTCTCCGTAGTTGGCAAGGCGGGATATGGGTACATGGAGTGTGAGAGCGGAGGACCGCAGACCAGGCCTCACATTGGGAAGGTGTATCAGGTCCTGGATGTAGATTGGAGCCAGTTGATGAAGTGCCTTGAAAGTGAGAAAGATGATCTTGAACTGAATTCTGAATTGAACGGGCAGCCAGTGAAGTTGATAAAGTATTTGGTGTGATGTGGTGGTATATATAACATTTCTTTTTTTCTGCTTTAATTTTTTTGTGTTCAGGGGGAGAAGGTTGCATTTTGGGAGCAGCGGGGTCGGTGATTGGCATTGGGTCAGACATAGGGGGCAGTATTCGCATGCCGGCTTTCTTCAACGGCATATTTGGCCACAAGCCAAGTCCAGGTGAGCTAGTAGAACTTGAAGTGTAAAGTATAACTTACTAACTTATTTTGGCTAGAAACTCTGCCCAACGCAACCATACGCAACACTTGTCAATGTGACAAGCCTGCCCGATGTAGTGAGACACAGCAGTTCCAAAAGTCTCAAGGCCAAACTGCCTCAGAGTCCGTGGTCACCATCTGCAGCAGGATACAACTGTGGCAGTGTTCAGTGGGAAAAGCTACCATTGTCTCAGAATTGGCTGGTTATGCACTGGTGTTGATGGCCCAGTGCAGCAAGGTACAACAGACTTTGCACTTGTTTACCATGTAGCATCTGGCAGGGCCATATGTCATGCAGCGTCCCAAACAGTCCTGTTACTCCCTGTAACCCCCCGAAATTGCCATCTGTAACTCCTTGCAGCATCCCAAACCGCCCTGCCTGTTACTCCCTGTACTGCCCCAAACAGCCCTACCTGTAACTCCCCGTACTGCCCAAAACCGCCCTGCCCGTTACTTCCTGTACCACCCCCAAACAACCCTACCTGTGACTCACTGTACCGCCCCAAACCGCCCTGCCTGTTACTCCCTTTGCTTCCCCAAACAGCCGTACCTGTAACTCCCCGTACTGCCCCAAACCGCGCTGCCCGTTACTTCCTGTACCACCCCCAAACAGCCCTACCTGTAACTCCTTGTACCGCCCAAAACCGCCCTGCCTGTTACTTTCCGTACCATCCCCAAACAGTCCTGCCTGATACTCCCAGTACCGCCCAAAACCGCCCTGCCTGTTACTCCCTGTACTGCCCCAAACAGCCCTACCTGTAACTCCCCGTACTGCCCAAAACCGCCCTGCCCGTTACTTCCTGTACCACCCCCAAACAGCCCTACCGGTAACTCCCTGTACCGCCTCAAACTGTCCTACTCTATGGAATCATCAGGGAATAAATACAATGTAATGCAGTGTAATACAATGTAGTACAATGTAATACAATGTAATGCAATGTAATACAATGTAATGCAATGTAATGCAATGTAGTACAATGTAATACAATGTAATGCAATGTAATGCAATGTAATACAATGTATTACAATGTATTACAATGTAATGCAATGTAATACAATGTAATGCATTGTAATACAATGTAATACAATGTAATGCAATGTAATACAATGTAATGCAATGTAATACAATGTATTGCAATGTATTACAATGTAATGCAATGTAATACAATGTAATGCAATGTAATACAATGTCATACAAGTATTGATGCGGTTTTTTCTCCAACAGGTGTGGTGCTGAACTCTGGTCAGTTTCCCCCGGCAAGCAAGGAGCGTAGCTGCATGCTGGGCACGGGTCCAATGTGCCGCTTTGCCGTCGACCTCGACCCGATGCTCCGCGTCATGGCCGGCAGTTACGGGCTCTCCAAACTCAGACTGGACGCTCCCGTGGACCTGAGGAACCTGCGGTTCTTCAGCATGGGCGACGACGTCCGATTGAATATGGCGTCGGCCTTGGATCCCGAACTTGTGGAGGCTCAGGCCCAGGTAGTTCAATTCAGATTTAGACCTCGAGTGCAGAAAAACATTCAAATACACATCACGGCAGCTAATTTCATGACAATTCTTGGTTATTGTTATGATGCCCTTTGTCAGTCTTACACAAACTCAGTGCAATAACAAGACCAGGCATGCCTAGTTCAAAGTCTCAGTTTATACTCGGTCAAAGTCAGTGACTCAGTCAGTTGTTACGTCAGTCAGCCAATCGGTGACTCAGTCAGTTAGGCTGGCCCATCAGGTCCAGGAAAATATTCCAAAAATTTCATAAAGCAAAACTAAAGTACTGAGTATATCCCCAACCAAGTTGGAGGTCTCTGATCATACAAGTAGAGTCTTTTTTTTTTTTTGCACCGGAGAATGAAAAGAGAAAAAAGTCCACACATAAAAAGATGACTGCATTTTAATCTTGGTCAATTGTAGAGCATGCAAGTTTTAAAAGTTTAAATGAGTTACTAAACTTGGTTCTATTTCACCAAGGTGAGGACGTACCTGCAGACAAAATTGGGCGTGACGGTCCAGCGACTACAGCTGTACCGCCTGAAGTACACGGTGGACATGTGGTTCAGCATGATGTCCACCATCGACACCGAGTCCTTCACCCACATGTTGGGCAACAACGGGCCGAGGGTCTACCCCCTGTGGGAGTTGCTGAAACGCATGGTGGGCTTGTCCAGCCACACCCTGCCGGCCATCATGCTGGGTCTGATCGAGGGGCTGGACAAGCTTATACCGGAGCGCACCCAGCGCCTCTTGGCCAAGCTCGGCAAACTCCGGGAGGAGTTGGAGAACATCCTCGGCGACGACGGCGTGCTGATCTACCCGTCCCACCCCAAATTGGCGCCGTTCCACAACGCGCCGCTCCTGTACCCGTGCAACTTTGCCCCGACGGCCACCTTCAACATGCTCAGCCTGCCCGCGACGCAAGTCCCGCTCGGGCTTAGCGCGCAGGGTCTACCGTTGGGGATTCAGGTCGTTGCGAATCGTTACAATGATCACTTGACGTTAGCTGTAGCCCGGGAGCTGGAGAAGGGGTTTGGCGGGTGGGCGGCCCCTATAGGAATGGGTATGTATCACGAAGCTATCGAACACGACACCACTTAGAAATAAACATAAAATTTGACGAAAGTGTATTCCATTGCAGCTTAAGCTTCAAAACCCTCCTCAGGTTTTATTTTATGAACAGCCAGCACAATGTTTGTATAAGAGATGCATATTCATATTTAGAAAAGTAGCTCTAATTCTTGAATGAAATAATGCCAAACTGTGTCAGGTGATGGTCTGTGATTGGACATTCTCTGCATGATGTCATCCTATTAATATGCGTTTATGCGTGTACAGTACTACAAGCGTCTGCAAAGGTGCGATTTGCTAAGACCCTGTCAAAGTAGAATGTAGTTTGTTTTTCTGTTTCTAATAAAAATTAAAATAGAAAATTGAAATTGTGCTTGATTTGAATGAAAAGCTGTAAAAAGTCAGCTGTAAAAAAAATAATAAATCAATGTTTGCTTCAAGATCTTAGACAGATAAAGAAAGCTGCATTTTACTAAATCTGTATTTAAATTGCCAAAAAAGAAGAAAAATAATGAAGAACAAATGAATGTGATTGCTGTATATTTTACTTGAACAGCGCCCTCTATTGACAGCTTGTGCCTTTTGATATTTCTGTCTGTATAAAACGAGTGCTCAAATCTACGTTAATACACAAGTATTAAAAATTTACTTGTTTCAACTGCACAAAGTATTTATGTGATGGAATTTAGATGTAATTAGCTGTGATTCTAAGTTGAAACCTTTTTTTTATTGTACATGTAGAAACGTGTCCGAATAGGTTGCAGTACGCGTAATTTTTATTCCTAGGAGGGTTAGGGGCAATGTCATGAATAATTCATGTTTATCCATGAGAACGGACAATGACATCAACAGCATTGTTGTTAGTTACTCAACTAGTTACAATACATTAAAGCATTTTAAAGAACGGTTGTCGTCGAGCTACCACACAGTAGCCTAGTGGATAGCGAGATGAGCTATGGGTACAAAGATCCCTGATTCGAATCCACGTCGTCGCTGCTCATTTTCATCAGCTATTTTTCTTCTCCAAATTTATCACTGAGATAATTTTAAATTAAGGGGAAAATAGAACGAGAACCTAAGTCTTGCAATGATTCAAAGGAAAAACTGAATTATTCATGACATTGCCCCTAACCCTCCTAGGAAAAAAAATTTCGCTTGCAGTACAGATGGTTTTTTTTTTTTTTTTTTCAATTCAATAATAGTTTTCCATCAAAAATAGGGTAAAAGAACTGTGAGAACAATAAGTTGCTATGTAAGATATGTATGGATGGTTTGCAGGCTATTTTGTTTTGCAAAATATTTTTGTGAAATTGTGCCTTGGGCATTAGTGTTAGTACAAAAAATTCAGTGAAAAGTTTTCATCTAGTTAAATATTAGTACGTTTTATCTTTTTTTTATAATCAATTTCACAATGTGTAATATTTTCTATAATTTCATTTGAATTCTTTTACAAATGTTGCCTGTTTATAAAAATGAAAAGGTACTTTTAAATTTTCTTTTACATCTGTGAAAAGAAGTGTTTAATATTCAAGACTACATGTATATGTATTTTCATAAATTCTAATTTAAATTGTGCAATAATTTGGAGTCACTGGTTTTAATAAGTCAGAATCTTTTGGTCTGGTAACCAGACTACTGAGTGAAGGTACACTCAGAAACATAACGCACATTGTAGCTTGATTAGTGTTATTTATATTGCAGTTTGTGGCATGAGAAAAAAGGCGGTTGATTTTCAATTTTAATTATTGGCAGCGCCAAACAAGTAACTATTGTGTTTTGAGGAAAATTCATCACGCCTCCTAAGAGAGAAATTTCAAATGAATAAAAAATAACAAAATAAATAAAATAAAATATATTGAAGCACATGAAACTGGAGAACTTTACTTTTTTCTGGAGTATTTATTTGTCCAAGAATTGTCCTCAGAAAATAAAACAGTAAAATTATATACAAGTTTGGCTAACTTTTGTTAACAAACAGAGCTCTCTAAAAATTCACTGATCTAGTAAATCATTCTATCCTGTTCAGAAAATATATATACAATCATTATTAATTTGTGCATATTTTGAATGTTAACTTTGTTCATATCTCTTCTGTTTTTTCCGTTCCAAACCTTAAATTGATACCTTGCCAAACTATTAATACTGAATTTGAGTTAACTTTACACTTCTTCTTATAAGAAGGCCAACGTGAAAAAAATGAAGCAAAGACACTGGAAAAGACAACCTTACTCTAAAACTTGACAGAACGCGAAGTTTTCAACCCATAATATTGTCTAGATCATTCATGTCGATGTCGTCTCCATCCGCACAGCTTGATTTTCTGCAGTGCTTTCTGACATGAACCAATCAATTACAGAACGAGTGAGTTACTGAGAACATACAACTCGACTTTAAATTTTTCTTGAGAAACTTGATTGTGTAAAGGTCTGGTTTATCCATGTCAATCACTCAAACGTACGCCATCAGACAAGATCATGATTTTTCACTGCGTATGGAACCGTTAGCGATTGATTCTTCATGTCCAGATTTTAGATAAGCAAGCGTGAAAGATGAGAGCTTTTAGCAAAACGACATTGCTCCATCAGCAACCCACGTCGATCCCCCCCCCCTTAGATTGTGCCTCCCCCGCAAATGGAATAAAAGATTATTCAGTGTCACAAATAGCTTCCGATGGAACTCTCGACCTGCACAAATCACCAAATAGGGGCGCCTAATGATCTCAAAGCACGCTGGATTGCAAAAGTTGGCGACAAAAATCAAAAACGCGGCAAGCGTGGCGTGACGGTGCATGCTTGTCACTGCGGCTTTATTTCTCCGTCACTGTCCAAATAGTCGGCAAAATATTTTTTCATTGCAGGTGGAAATGAAAACTGAAAACAACTTCACATTTGACAAAGCAACAATTTGCTACATTTGGTCGCTCTGATGAAGTAGCGAGTACGACAAATGTAAACATTGATAACATTTTATAGAAAGGTTAATTAGTGCTTAGCAGTGTTGACTCTGTTAAGTGGTTAAAAGCAGTGCTTATGGCGGCAAGTTCTGTTCAACTAGAGGATGATTATGAAGAGTGGGCAGTTTAAATATGGTTGATGAACGTTATCGAGAAATCACGCATGCCTGCTGGGGCGGGGGAGGGGTGAGAGAATTCTGAAAGTTGATAGCTGAAGGATAGGTTCCTTTGGGGGCAGGACATTACCATAAACTTGTCACATGACCAGTTGCCAGCTAATCTGGTCTCTCGAATATTAACCTATAGGGGTTGATTTTTTAAATGTCCATTTTTTTTCCCCCCCGAAAATGTGGGTGGGTGAGTCAAGGAAAGTAACTGAAAATCAAAATTCAATTTTCAATTACAAAGAAATGAACTGTTTGAATTGACAGTCATTTCTTTAAAATTGAAAATTGTTGGGGGTTATAAACATTTTTTCAAAAATTATTAAATTGGAAACAAATCAAAACCATTGATAATTTCGAATACCCCCAACTCACTATGAATTATTGATGAAATAATAAGATTTCCCTATCGAGAAATGGAAGATGAACGAAGAAAACTTGATGCAACCACAATATAAGTGTCTTTATAGAATGCTGAAATGTTTTAAACTGGAAATGTTCAGGATTTTTTTTGTAAAACATTTTCTTTTCAGAAATATTAGGTCTTCTTTGTCCAAAACCACTGCCAGAAAGCGCAATTGTGTCGAGGGATTTTGGGGCATTCATATTTTCTTCTTATATGTGAGGGTGATACAATTTTTTGCAAAAAAAGGTCCACCCTGATTTTATTTTTGAAATGAATTTGCATTCAGCTTACAAGCACTGTTTCATTCCATGGTTGCTACAAATGGCAAGATTATGAGAGTGAATAAACAGCAAAAAACCTGTGACATTAAACACAGTTAACTATGATAAATTGGCTTAAAAACAATTCCCAGATAGATATTTCATGTATATTGCTAAAGATACAATAGAAATGACAAGACATTTATTGATGTTTTTCAAACATTAATGCTTTGTGTACAGAGTAATCACTGCAGCAAAGGCCCTTGAATAAATAAAAAGCAAATGCTACTGAAGAACATCTGTTTCTTACTAACGAAGTTGAATAATATCAATTCCCTGACACCGATATTGCATTAGATGCGCCAGTTTTGACTGTTTGATCCGTGCAAGCTTTTTGCGCAAACAGCCCTAACAGTGACTGTTTGAAGATCTATCGTTTGGCTAGGAGGAACAGACAGAAATCACTCAACGCAGTGTCTATAAACTGAGTAATTGCAGATGCAGGCACCTGCAAGTGAGCCAATTTGCACTGCGACCGCAGCCTACTGTGTTCACAGTCTATGTAATAGACTGCACAATGTATGGACACTGTTTGATGAGATATATCAATGCTATTACTAAGTGTTGATGAAATCTACAGTATACCTAAAATGTGACTGTCTTAAAGGGGGCATGTTATAGATTTTTTTTTTCTAAATGCAATCCTTGAATTGTACCTGTTTGAGTTCCATTTTTAACTTTATTTGTAATTTTATATGTGAGGCATTCTGGCAAAAATGAGACTGAACATGGGCAGAGGTCAAAACGAGGGTTTGCGGGTATTAGGAAAGAGAATAAAGCTCTCCTTACATTAAGTTACAATAATTCTCCTTAAAATTAGACTCTGTTCCAAGTATTATCAGGGCTGTTTAAAGTTTGCATTTATCGACATGTCAAAAAGGTAAAATACTGAGAAAAATGCCATTAAAGTTTCCAGGTTTTTTATGTGAGAATGGAAGATGCAAATTGTTTTGCCTTAAAAACATTTTTATTTCGCATATTTCTGACATGTTATTAATATGGGGCTTCAGCAGTAGTCAACAGAAGATCACAAATGAAATACGTTGTCAGATGTATGTAGTCTTGAAGTTGGGGCCCTGCAAACCGAACGTCTGCAAAACTGGAAGTCGGCAAAATCATCACCGAATAAAGAAACTGAATTGAATTGAAAAGACTAAAAATGCCAAATTTTGTCAAACAATGAAAATCAAGATTGATGTGAGCTTTTCCCAATGATACCACAAAGTAGCAATTCAAAAATGTCTTCCAGGTTGAAATAAGATCTAGTTAAAGATATCATCTGAAATGAAATGGATATAAGATTGCATCAGTTCCCCCCGACGGTTGCTAGTAGCAACCGGTCGTTACATCACGGTGGGAGTTTTCGAAGCGACCAACTGATAACTAATCCCTCGGATTTCCGAAACTTGGGAGAAAAACACACGCACTGCAGGCGAAGACTGCGTCACGCCTTCTTGAACAGACTTAAGGATGTCGCAGCCGGTGTTAGGCCTGGCATGTACAGGTTCAGGGATGGCTGCGCTTGCTCATGGAGAGATAATCTATGTCGTCTCACGCTCTCGGGCTCGCAGCTGGCTACTCTCCGGGGAGTTTGAATTAGGATCAAGAGGGCTGGCGCGGAGGATCTAGATACATCTCCCGACTCAAAATCTCTCACGTCTTTCTCTCCTGTGTCGTTCAGCCCCATAATCATCACTACCGCTATCACCTCTTCGTCACATCTGGTTCAATCAAATCATCGTCTCCCAACCTCATAACAATAAAGACCTTTGGTGGCTTTTTTTGTTTTTTTGGCTTTTCAATTTAATCTCTCCGAAATTATTTTCCTAAATTAGAATGACAACTGTCAACTTGTAGCGACTCTGGCCTTCATCCGGATGACAACTGTCTTTTCTCCGACGTTCGTCCCCAAATCAGCATGACTACCACCTCTTCGACTCATCTGACGCAATTCAATCATCGTCAGACCTCAAAAACAAGAACGGCCTTGAATTGTGTTTTTGTTTTTCAGTTTAATCTCTCGTGTTTTTTAATCAATTACAGCCGCTGACATCAGCATCATGCGTGAGGCAAAATTTTCATTCTGTCTTCAAGAGCCACTCGTCAACAAATGCTGACCGATGACGCTACTTTGTCCGAGTTCAATTTTGAGGGGTTTTTTTTGTTCGTCTATTGGCTTATGTCATACCTTTGTTTTCATCATAACATCCTGTTTTTCATGTCCGAATCGTGACATTTTTTTTTTACAAGCGACAAATTGCAAACCTCTGGCGGCACACCTTTTATCTTTTTGTGAAACAGTGACATGCATGCAGCTACACTAGTGAGAATATCTAATGAAGTAAAATTTTGATCCAAGCTTCGAGCTTCAGTCACACAAAAACTGCAACATGTACATATAGAAGGAAAGTGTTTTCCGGAAGTTACATAAATTCCAAAAACTGTTGATCACATACCTCGCTGCTGGTGATAGAGTGCAAATGCAAATTTTTGACATTAAAAACTAATCCTTCATAACAAAAGCATTCATCAATAGTGTTCATTTATTGATGTTTATAATATAGTTTTGTTTAAACCTAAAAACAGTTTTTACAGCAATCCAAGTGCTTTTTGGAAAAAGGATTAAATAGTTTATATTTGAGGGTTTTTTTACAAGTGGTAAAATTTCCTGGTTATCATGTTTATAACACTTTCTATAATTTCTTAGTTTTACAAATTATGTACATATCAAGAATTTTTAAGCTATAATACATGAGGTGTGTTCGGCGGAACTGACTTTTATTAATTCAAACCTGGGTGATTGACTCATTTGTTTTTCTAAACCAGTTGTTTTGACTCCATCTGCGTTGGGAGAGCTCTGGTCTTCTTTGTTTTCTTTTTGGAGTTTGGCACTCCAACTTGAGTGCAGTTGTTGTTGGAGTTTGGCGAGGTCCTTCCCTGTTTCAAGGCGTGACTGTTAGCTCCAAGTTTCTTCAGGTTTCCGTTTGTCGAATCTTCCTTCTTCTGTTTTGTGATCCGGGGACTTCTCGGGGGGCTGACCCTTGTCTGGATGCTGCCGTTTCCCGCCAGGTGCTTGTTGGTGGGGATCTTGGAGTGTCCAGGAGAGCTGGCCCCCTGGTTGCTGGTAGAGCCCCGCCGGCCCTTAGCGCCGGGGTTCAGGCCCATCTCAGCGGCAGAGCTTCTGGTGGAGAGGGCTGTGGACTTCTGGTAGAGGCTGGGCTCTGAGCGGCAGGACTTCAAGGCTGGCAGGTGGCTGGGCCGTTTCATCTTGCTCTTGCAGGGGGAGTTGGAGGTGTGGCTGTTGGCGCCGGCCCGGTTGGCCGTGGGACGACTTCGGTTGGATGACGAATCAGTTGGGGTATCTGATGGCTTCGCCTAAAGACAAGAAGAAATCTAAATTGTGTTTCATCTTCAGAACAATTCCAGGCAAACACAATGAAGTGGAGATGCCAGGCATTCATGCAATCCATCAATGCAAGAACATGCATCATTTAAAAACAAAAAAAGGAATATGTAACTTTAGACACCAATTTCGTTTTATGTGAGATGTTACAGCAGGGTGGTTACAGAAATGGGTGGAGAGAGGCAATTGTAGTAAAGGGTCTTGCCCAAGAACACAAGCACCATGTTCCCGTCAGGGTTCAAACCCACATACCACGGCACGCGAGTCGAACACCCTATAACCACTGGACCACAGCGCTCTACACAACATGATTGGTAAGGGACAGGGGCTCATTCTTCATGAATAACGGGGATGTCCTGGTAAATCGACTCTGATATTTTTTTGCCAGAAATCTGAAGCATAACGGAAAAGTATGCATGTCATGGTGCCAATAGGTTATTGACAATTTGAAAAGAAAAGGAAACCAGGCAATTGTCGCTTTGAAGAAGGACTTCCCCGGATTAAGCATTCCAGTAAAAAAAAACCTTTTAATTTCTTGAAAAAAAACGGAAGTGACAAACACCAGATGCTCAATGCCAGTTCGTTGACAACCCTGGATTTTACCAATGTAGATGACCTTCAGTTTTTAGCGCCTTTGTCAGCAGCTCAAATTAAATAAATTTCTTTTTGATTAGAATGACACAGCTCGAGGACATGCCTCAGATCAAATCGATATTGCTGTCGCTTGCTTTAAAGGCTTAAGTAACAAAAAAATAAAGAACAAAAGCCCTGATTTTACATCTGAAACCCACAATAATTGATTATAACACATAAATTTAAACTGAATCAATTATATTTTTGTCACCGACAGATGACCTTTTTCTTTTAACAGTTCATTAACCCTAACCTTCCCAAATCCTCCAATTTCATCTTTGAAATATGGACAATTTTTGAAGGATTGAGGCTACATGGCAAAATTGTGTGGCTGATTTTGGAGGATGCACTGTGTCAAGGTCTTGGGCCGGACCTTGTGTTGTTTATGCTCAGCTGTGCAGAAATTTAGGCCTAGATTAGACTTGAAATCCTCCACACTGCTCCAGGATGTCACTGGCTCTGCCTCAACATAATGACAGTGATTGCTGGAGGATTTTGCATGATTGAGGCAGTGGTCACCCCTCCAAGGACCACATTCAAGAAATAACGGATGATTTTGTAGGATTGAGGTTGATCCTAGCAATGTCGGTACTTGGGGAGTTAATCTAACAATTTCTGTTATTTTTTTTTTACAGTGATGAAAATAATTGTGATGGCATTGTGTTGCCTGTGTCTGGGCATAATTTGTTCCAAATGCCTAATATCATGCACAACACGTCCCAAAATACCCATAACTTTTTTTTGCGAGTCTGTAGCGTTGGCGCGAAAACACATACCGTCATTATTTTTATACCATTTTAAAGCTTGGAATCTGAATAAAACTGTTAACAGACTAGAGAAACTGATCAGAAAATGCACACAACTTCTACTTGACAACAATACTCACATTCACAGAAACAAACGGACATCAATAACCATGGCCACACGGACAATAACAATTACGTAACTCGACGCACGGCATTTTAGCAGGTTGACCAAATCAATGCCTTAATTGTTAGTGGCTGGAAAAGAAACTACCGGGAAAATGTGCGTACACGATTGGCAAAAAACTTTTGGCGTGATCTACTTTAAAATACAGGGGTGGCACGATAGCCGTAGCGTGCGTAATAAATACAATTACGTAAGAGAAACGAAGCGAATTAAAGACGATTGTGACAACATGGATTGAGAATTTAATGCTGTTACTTTAGTATAATTATTTTTTGTACAATTGTGGAAACTGTAACATCAATGCGGTACATCAAATAAGAAAATGATTCAGATGTTTCAATTCTGTCAAGATCTTGCTGTCAAATTTGCTTACTAATAATGAATCAGCTTTCATAAATCATGATTCATCAATGAAACTGCCCCCGACGGACAGCTTATCGCACTTTTCACACGTGATTTAACCCTGACCTTCAATTGAAAGGGAAACCGCCCCCCCCCCCTCCCCCAAATTGTCAAAACCAGAAAGCACAAGCCGTGATGTTTCCTTTTGCCATCAGCATCACGAACTCAACCGGTGTTTTTTTGTAGTGTGTACACATGCTAATGCGCTGGTCGAATGTGTATTACATGTACATACATACACAATGCATTGATTGAAGTTAAACACGCGCTGACATAGAACGAATCTCATAAAGTGAAAACCGATTACCGGCTGGTGTTTTGGTTTTTTTTGGTCCCGGGAAACTGGAGTGAGTACCGATGCGTCGTTCGCAGCGGGCTTGGGTACCAACATCTGGCCCTTGTAACGGAACTAGTCGATAACTGTTTGAATGTCAAGTGTTGCGGTCGATGGATATAAAGAATAAAGGAAAAACCAGCTGTTCTGCTTCGATTTGGAGTAAGTTGTTCTAATAAAGGGTGAGTATGACAGATGAATTGTCACAAGCTTAATTTGATTAGGTTTTTATTTCTTTCTTTCTTTCCTTTTCTTTGTTTTAGGGTTAACTTTCTGTTTGTCTTCAAGAGAATTTTTAGAACAATTAAAAACCAGTTCACGACTTTCATTTGATGATAATAGTGATAAAAAAGACATTTTTTAGCCATTTACAAAAAATCTATGTATTTATTTGTTTATTTATTTATTCCATATCGTTACCCAGGGTATGCCCTAACAGTTAAAAACTGGTTTCCACAAAAACACTTTTGGGGAAAAAAAACCACGGGGAAATTCCCGATCCTGCTCCAAAATGAATACCATGGCAACCAAGTGTACTCCGTAGAGAAAAGCGCATTTTGAACTAAATGCGCAAGACACTTTGATTATCACTAGTACTAATAATCAAACAACATTGGGCAAGATTAATTAATCACAAAATTGATACCAATTTTAACGAACTGATACATCATTTCACTTTGATTACCGTTAAATTTTACGTGTACATTGTAATTTAAAATGAAGTAAAATGTACTTTGTTAAAAACATTGGTCTCTGCACTGCCCCCGAAAACCACCCTGCCTATTAGGCCAAGTAAAAAAATAAACCTGTTTCCCGTCCCCACCCTGTCCCTATTTACCCAGCCACCTCTCTCTTTTGAATTTTATTTTGAAATTCATTTATTTGCAATATATTTTGCACACATGCATTGTCAATATATTATCTTTTTATCTGTTTACCAGCAAAATCGTAGATACATGTAGGTGGAAAAGATTACATTGGACACAATTTTGTATCAGCAAAATAATTGAGAAAATTGAAATATCCGTCCATCCCCCAAGCTTGGAAAATCCACCATCTCTCCCGCCTCCTTTCTTTTTCCAAAAAGGCGGGATGAGAACCTCTCAATTTGTTTTTACTCAGACTTACTCCCTGTAGCATCTTATATCGCCTGGGCACTCAATGGGAAAATGCATTTGGGTGATATATATTGTAGGAAAATTTGATGTGTTTTTAATGAATGAAAGCTTTTAATGGACAAACGCCACGGCGCCTCTTCTCAACAAATGGAGTAAAATATAAAAAAGAGATTTAGGAATTAAATCCACAAGGCACACAAATAATTTCTTTACTTGTGAAAAGTGACAGAAGGAAGTGCTCTCTGGCTTAATTTCAAGACAAAACTGCTCATTTTATCGAGCTACAAAACAAGAGCAAGCCCGCGGCTGTGTGAGATTACCGTGCCGCACTTGTCAACAAAATAACGGCCGTCTTCGTAATTGACAAACTGACACGCCTACTCCCACGCCTCATCAGCACGATCAAAAACAAGATGACGATATTGTCATGAATAGGCCGGAATTGTTCAATACTGCAAATCCCGTATATTTGCCGATGAGGAGATCCGTTAAGAGTCTTGGAGGCTGGACAAACAAATCTGTCACGGGCGGTGTATCGGAGCAGCGGCGCACTCGAGTATTTTGGACAATCCCGGCTTTCGGGTTGAAGAGCCCCGCGTTAAGCCCGCACGGCGTCCTGAGATCAATTTGCAATTCGCCGGGGATGGGACAGAAACCGATAGTGTTTGACGCACTGCCTGTCGGTCCATTCATCAGTGATCAATGGGGTCGTGAGAAGTGGTGGGCGGAGAGGGGGGGAGACGTGGGATCAGAAAAAGCCGGGACAGAATTAGGGAACCTGAAGTTAATTACTGATTGCAAATCTCCCATTAGCCGTTGCGGCTCAAGGAGTCAACGTCATCTATGCCACCATTGCGACAATAAAAAGCTGCTCGAGCAGGATATAATGAATAAATTGATCAAACCCAAATTACTTGCACAATTTGCCAATAAGGGAGCAGAGTATAGATTGACCAAGATATAAATGCAGCTGGTTTGGAGAAAAGCTTGTTAGGCAATTTGTGCTGGTATTGAGAGTTCGGAGAATTGGTGAAACGTCCGGTGGAGTCGTTTAATTTTGCATTTTACTGCAGACATTACGGTCTTTCCGTATTAGTAACACAATATGTACCAATCAAAGGTTTAATAAAAAATAGGAAAAAAAGCTACAAACAAAAATAAAAGGGTTGTTTTTGTCAATGGAGTACGAAGAATGATTATTTTTTTTAGCATCAATTCTAGGTAAAAGACTGAAACACAAAAATACTCCGAATTTATTGGGTTTGTTACTTCTAATTTTTTAAACCTTCAACTTGTGTGACTCTCTGAAAATTGGATTCAGCCTCAATCCTCCAAAAAAATCATCCGTTATTTCTTGAATTTGTTCAGTGGAGGGGTTACCACTGCCTCAATCCTTCAAAATCCTTCAACATTATCACTGTTATTGTGTTAATGGGTTGAGGCAGTGCCGATGACATTCAGAAGCAGTGAAGATGATATCGAGCATACGTAATGCAGGGCTCAATTATGTATGGCTGAACATAAACAACGTTGGGCACAGCGATACAAACTTGACATGCATCCTCCAAAATCAACCGACACTTTTGGCCATTACGCCTCAATCCTCCAAAACCACCTGGAGGATTTTTAAGGATTGGGAAGGGTAAGGGTTAAGGAGCATCATAACCTCATCCATACACAAAACCATAACTTAGTATCAAGGGAACGATCTCGATCAAAAGAAAATGAGATACGTGTACTGTGCCTCAATGCGATGGGATTGTGACTACTTCTTAACGTCTTGTATGTTTGACAATATTTGACGATTACAAGCATTTACTACCGCTCAGTTCGATTTTTCATAAAAGATTCACGAGAACTTCGTCAACGTTGCTCTCGATCACTGGAGCCAAAGTTATGGGAACTTAAACAGCTGTGGTCAATAATTAACCTGCTTGCTAAATTTCATAAGCAGCAGGCGTACATACCTTTTCCAATATTTCCTTCTCTCGTCATGTTTGGAGAATTATTACAGACTTGTACTAATTTGTTATTCTTGAATATTAACCCTAACTCCCTAGGCGTTTTTGGTGGGATGCAACATCAATCCTGCAAAACCCTCCATCTACCTCCAGTAAAAATTGCATCATCCGTTATTTTATTGAATATGGTCCTTGGAGGGGTGACCAATGCCTCAATCCTGCAAAATCCTCCAGCAGTCACTGTCAATATGTTGAGGCAGAGCCAGTGACATCCTGGAGCAGTGCAGAAAATTTCAAGTATAATCTACATGTAGGCCTTAATTTATGCATGGCTGAGCAAAAACAACTCAAGGTCTGACCCAAGACCTTGACACAGTGCATCCTCCAAAATCAGCACACCTTTTTGCCATGTGGGCTCCGTGCACCAACAAAAGAGGGTGCCCTTTTACCTAGCAACAACGTCCCATGGGAAGGACATTTAGCTGGTTGACGCGCACCGTTCCTTTCGTGTGACGCACATGTATACCGGTACACCAGGGGATTTGTACTATGTACACGCAGTGGTACGGCCGCGAGTTGCGGCAAAATTGCAGTCAGGCAAAATGGCGTCGGTCTGTCACCCCCAACTCTACTTTCTTTGCCGGTAAGGGGGTACTTGTGAACAGAGCGAATAGCCTCAATCTGGTAAAATCCCCCATTTTGCAAAGAAGATTTTGGAGGATTTGAGAAGGGTAGGGTTAATTAATGATACTTGAATGGCAAATTACAAAGTTGCAAGGTAACAAGGACATGAAAATATCACACATTGGACACTGAAGTTGTAAAATGACCCACAAGTCAGTCGGAGCAGGAGTCTAACCCGATCACAACCATGGAAGGCGAGGAAGAACCCTCTCGCCTCATTTTATTTTAATACAAAATCTGCATCAGTATGTTGTAGAGCCTAAGATTGAGTGCAGTTTTCGTTCCCCATCATGTTTTCAGTAACCCTGGATGGTTTTACTGTACCCATCGCCAAAACATCCCGCTTCGACTCCCGAAAGGGGCGAAAAAACAAAGGTCACTCCGATCTAAAAATAATTCCTGTCATCCTGTTCAGAAACATGAATATAGGACAGTTCAACTGCAAGTTTCCCTTTTAAAATATCCAGCTTTTCAATTCAACGAGCTCTGACTTGTGCTCCCCAAACTCTAACGAGTGTTTGAGTTGATAAACGCTCTCAACTGGAGACTAGTTGTGGGCGTGTGTCAACGGAAGTTGTAACGGTCACGGAAGTTGAGCTAAGATTACGGTGAAATTGCATCTTGTGGGGGCTTGAGAGTGGGTAGACACATGTTGGAATGATTACCAAATCAAACATTTAGGTTCAAAAACTACTCTTCTTACAAACATTTCCTTAAACAAGTAATCCGTAAGTTGATGATGGGAAACACCACTTTTCTTACAAAGACAAGGATACTTTGTCAACATTCCCACAAATACCCTTTGTAGGGGAAACTGTGTTTGATTTCCCAAGCAATTGGTTATAAATTATTAGCAATTATACTTTCCTTAAACAAGAAACAAGTTGATGGTGAAAAACTGTTCTTCTTATACAAAGGCTCATGTTTTGTTCATGGGGTGAGGCATCAGTCATTTTTTAGTATTAAAGGCATACAGGATCATTTGCATTTATCCCAAAAGTAACCTACCAAATTATTATCAAAAATCTTACTTGGATTGAAGATTGTACTGGTACTAAACACCCTGTGAAATGATTCCGTCTGGCTTGCTGTCATTTAGAAGCAATCAAGGAATGTAGGTGATTTCCAATGATCAGTCAATTGACAGATTCTTGGAAATAAAGAGTGCTGCTAACAAAATTGTGTTTTGTGATCAAAAGGTTGAGCATGTTTTTTTACTCTGTATTCTCGAAAAGTGCTGAGCTGAAACTTCAACAGTTTAGGTTTTGAACATTCTTCTTTGGATTTTGCGTGGTGTTATTATTGGAAACGAGCAAAATGCATGAAAAGCAAATGATGCTGATACGGGCAATTCCACGATTTGAAGGACATGGCTAAGAAAAAAAAGTTTTATTTTTTAACCGAGTTTCACATATGCCTTTAAATAAGGCTTTCTATAAGTTATAAGTTGATGATAAAAATTCTATGGCTCTTTGGTCCTACTTTTCCCTCTCATGTTAATAACTAAAATATCTTTTGTTTCAAAAACTGAGAGTTACCATTCTTATAGTGTTATCATTAAGGAGTGAACCAGAATTATGAGATCTCAGATGTCGGATGTAACAGGGACAGGAAAACGGGGACCAAAATTTTACAGAATGACCACTGTGGATTTAGTTTTCAGCCCCTACCTGATTCAGTGGGTTCCCCTGAATATTTTTCCTACGACTAAAAATCTGAAAGAAAGTGTATTGTCACTACATGTATTTCAGTTTCTTCAGAGTTCTGAAAGACACTGACTTGTGCGCATACCGGTACTTGGCTATTTTTTATTATTAGAAATAGTCAAATTTTTGCCAATTGTGAAATATTCTCAAAATTTTGCTAGAAAAGGTATTGAAATAATTGGAGATCTAAGGGTGAATGAACATTCGATTGAAGATAGTGAAACTAAAGATTGTGGTAATTTTGGCAGTTTGAAAATCTAGCTTGCTAAGTTTTGCTAGAAATCCTTTTTTTTTTAAAGGCTGCTTTTGCCCTGTGAAATCTACTGGAATCATATTAATGTTTTTATCTACATAAAGGCTTATCTGATCTTCCACCCTGCCTGCCACGTTAATTTTACGGTCAGAACGATCCTCCATTTACCATGACGGCGGAAAGTCTAAGACCGACACAATGACTGATATGCAAACAGCTCAATGGCAGCATTACGACACAATTGCAAAGAAATTGCCATCAAAAATCATAGTCCCTCCTCCCTGGGGCCGTGTTTATATTAATCCAATTGATCGGGGGAGTGTGGAGGGGGAGGCCATACGTGATCGTAGCTCAGTGGACAAAAGCTTTGCGCTGGTTAGATATGCGCATTTAAAGCGATACAGCCGGTGGGAGTTTTCAAGGGCAGAAGGATTGATGGTGTGAAATGTTTGCTTTTCCTTTGGCTGTTTGGTGATTGCGTCAAACACTTTTGTTTCCGATGCCCGGCCCGGCCGGATGGTTTGAGTTCATCGATGCGACGTCATCAGAGCCGTTTATTTCAAGGCGGCCTCAAAAGCATGCGTGATCAAAACTAGCTGCTGCCTGCAGTGGCCGCCGGCTGGGACCTCATTTGCATAAATCAATGAATAATTCACGATCAGCTGACTTCTCCCAACCATAAGCCGGTGATGAAATGTATTACATCTGGTGCGGGATAATCCAATTACAAGTGTACACAACCGGAGGTTTACAGTAAAAAAAAAAAAATGGAAGAAAAGAAAGGTCAATGTTTTGGCAATCAAAAAATCAATATTCCCCAGAGAACTGTGTCAGAGAAACGGGGGGGAAAAAATCCTTGTGTCTCCCACCCGGTTCTTGCGTCCCACTCGATTAAATACACCGAGCCTAATCCGTCTCTCAGCGAGGGGTAATTAGAGGCAAAATACCCCCTCAATGATGCAATGGAAGACTCCGGATCACTCAGGCAGAGCTGGGAAAACAGAGAGAGAGAGAGTGGCAGAGTCTGGTTTAGGAATTGAGAAGCCACAGAGGAGTAGTGGTGGTGTTTTTTCGGAAGACACGAGGTGGAAACTATAATGTCAAAATGGCATGTGTATATTAGGTTGCCGCTCTTGCGTAAGCTGGACAAAGTCCCTCGCGATATTGTTTTAGATCGAGTACGGGGTGCTAAAGTTAGACGCGGGATCATCGGGGACACTGACATCTTGTACTCTGTCCAGTGGAAGTGTTTCTCTTTCAGGTAATTTTTGTTGACGTCAAAGTTGAACAGCGCAGACAGTTGCTACCAATGGATTAACCCAGCGCCTACTTTTTGAGGTAAGACACCACAAGGGTGAAGAGAATATGGGATTTGTGACCTTTGTGAGGTACCTTTGTAGGTGTACCCATGGAGTACCATAGATTGGGTTTTTGATGAGAGGCAACTTTGCCCGGGTATGGATGTGAACTACGGATGTGACGTTAACACATTTAAAGAAAGAAAATTCTATAGCTGTTTACAAATTTTCAAAAACCGGAATTATAAGAAAGGGACAGGCTTCATTCACGCGATCTTCCTTTGAGTTTATAATTTACATAGCACAAACATTTATTGATGTTTTCAAACCTATTCCATTTACAAGACCTGAGAAGCACTGCAGTGCTCAATGATATATTCAGGGTCCACGTAGTTAACTTTTACGTTTTCAACGACTGCCCGCTATTTATTATGTCAATCAATGTTGGTTTATCATGTCAATCACGCTGGTCTACAATATTACAGACACGATGGGCAAGTGTCAGTCTTTGTGAAATTGCTAAATGTTGAAACTGTTCTTAAAATAGTTGCTAAAGGTTTACACAATTAAACGCAAAGTCATTAGGTATAAATGGGTACCGGCATTAGCTGGGGAGCAACCTGCAGTGGACTAGCATCCTTTCCAGGGGGAGTAGAAATATTCCCAGTCGTTTCATGCTACTGAAACCGGAGATAAACGCCGGCCTGATGGGCCACAGACTTTACTAATATTATTACTCACATCATTAATGTAAACCCCGGACCAACTTTAATATTGGAACGAAGCATCTCTGCTTCTAACACATCTAAAAACCTTGAGCAGTTAATTCTGAACCCCACTGTGATATTTTAAAAATTGAGTTCACAATATTTGGGAAGAATTTAGCTCTTCATCCTAATATTGGAGCAATACTGCCCCTGCGTTCGTGTCTTGTATTACGCTCGAGGACAGACACACAAAGGGAGAACAAAAGATCCTTTCAGTCCTCGAACGACAGTGCTTTTGTTCGAAACTGTCCTCGATCGTACGTTTACGTGCTTAGTCTATGGGAAAGTGTTAAAGTACAGGGACAAGGGGAAACACAATAGGTTGTCCTCAGGCGTATAGTAAAACACAACTGTGCGTTCTTGAGTGTGGTATCGCCAAAAGAACTGAAATTCCAACTTTCAAGTTGAATTTCTGTCTCTTATACTGGATTTTGAAAGATAGAGATGTTGGCATTTCATCCCGAAAACAAAACATTCCTTTTCTAACTTGCTATTTTTCTAACATTACAAAAGTTATTCACTTTTGAATGAGACAATGGTTCATTACTGAATTTTTACTTTAAAAATGTGGAATTGTTGGCCGCCAGACAATAATTCCGTTTTCATGGGGTAGGCTGGATCCTGCCCCACAATCAGTATCGATAATGCACAGACCCAGAGCCAGTCTGCTTGCAAAGCGGATCTGCTTGTGCACAGAACAAAACAACATTTTTTAGAGGGTGAGGCCTACAGACGTCCCCCCAAAAAAGGGGAAATGGAGATTATTGGTTGGAATATTAAACATACAAGTTGAAAATTTATTAACAGTCAAAAACAAAACAAATGTGTTGGAGAGCACAGGAACGCACCTTTAATGTGCCTGCTTTGAAACACTAATTGCTGTGGTTACTAAAGAGTAGAAGTCAACAGAGACAGCGGAGCTACGCTGTCCTGATGCTAAGCATAGCAGAGCCATCTCTATATCCACATTCCGCACAGTCGTTGGTATTATTATCCAGGCCAGTTATGATAAACACCCCACCGTGGGGTAAACCAGGAGCCTGGCTGGACCCCAACCAATTGAATTAGGGGCCTACCAACTTGATCCCGGTCCCAAAACCGTTTCGGACGAGCATGGTCATGCCGACGACATATCTATCTAGCTTTTGAACAGATGACGACTTTATATAACAAGTTCGTGTGCCTGACTTGCGGGGAGAATAACACGGAGGTAGAAATGCGTGTACCGGTATGCGTGACCCTCGAGCATGAAATTAAGTCCGAAAAACGATTGAAAGCAGGTTGGAGATCGCCGGCATTTCCGTGGGTGAAAACTTTGTTTCGAGATTTCTAGAAACACGAGCCAGGTTTGACACAAACATATGTTAACAGTATTTGTCCGGATTTATTAATAATAGACTATAATAAAAGAATGTAAAAATTGAAATGTTTGAAAACTTAAACTTGCATTCAAATTGTTCATAGACCAACATTTAGGCCTACGGGGTTTTTGAAGCATTTTTACAGGAAAAGTACATTAGAAGCCAGCGAAAAATATTTTATATAACTTCACTGTTTGTGTTGGAAGCAACAACATTGCTCAAAATCTTAAGGGTGCATAAAACTTGTTATAAGTTTTAACTCAATGGATAGATTTTGAGAAAAAAAACCCTGAGAAAACATAATTTTTAAGGTCTCGTTACTGGATTCTGTTGCTAACGTACAAAAAAAAAATAGTACAGGTCTGTAGTTTCTTAAACCTAATTCAATGGTTGTTTTTTTCCGAATAATACAATTTCAGGTGGAATAAATCCACAGGGTGTTTGTTACAACTCCGGTCTTCAATTTGAACAAGGATTTTCTCGTTTTAATCAAACCTGCAATATTCAGTGCTTCTAATTTAGATACCAGGGTACTTTCAGAAAGATCTAGTAGTGGCATCTCATGTCTGGTTTCGCCGTGAAACCAAGTGTTAGATTTTAACACCAACGTAATTTCGTAAGAAGAAACGGAACACAGTGCTTTTATCAAGAACTTGCAAGAAAAAAATGTTTTTGATTTTTTTTTTCATCTCAGCCCAGCACTGAGTTTCTTATAAATTCAATTATGTCAGTGAAGGTCAGTACCCAAGACACCTTTCCCGAGTATCTTTCAGAAGCCTCTAAAATCTCTAATTTTGCAAGAAACCAAGCGCGCAGCCTGTACTTAAACTTTAAAAGCATATCAAGCCTATACGGAAAGTAATACGGGCTGCTTCTTCACTTTACTAATAGAGTAGGGTTCTCGAACGCTCTGTAAAAATTTAGTTGTGCAGTGATTTTCGCAGCAATATCGCCGGAGTGCATGAAGTATTCAGTGCTGAGGTTCTGGTCTTCCAAATATTCATATCTAGCTCGGTATATTATATGCGAGATGCCTGGCCCAGCATGCTTCCCGCAATTATCATTCCAGGAAAGATCGCTCGCATTACATGCATCGGCCCAACTCAGCGGCCATGCTTTACCGTAGTCGGCAATAGTTTATACATACCGGTACATGTACACACACCACTCGCTCTGCTAAATATACTCTTTTAAAGGGACCGTACATAATTGTGATCTGCAAAGGTTTAAGTTGCGTTCTCCGTGCCAATTTCGAGTTTCATCCCAAAACAATTTCCTTTTCTAAATTGCTTTTTTGTCAAGCAATACAAAAATTATACAAAATCTGCAAAGGTTTAAGTTGCGTTCTCCAAGCCAATTTCGAGTTTCATCCCAAAACAATTTCCTTTTCTAAATTGCTTTTTTGTCAAGCAATACAAAAATTATTCACTTTTGGATGAGACATCGACCGAAAAAATAAACCAATGTTTAGTCATTAAAATATAACTTTACAAGTTTGAGTTATTGGCTGCTAGTCCATCGCAGGTTACTCAGCCCCAGCTAATGCCGGTACTGGGTGGAGAGAGGCAAGTGGGGGTGAAGTGGCTTGCCCAAGGACACACTATATGACCAGCAGCTGTATACGAATCCCTGACCATCTGATCATGTGTCACGAACCCTAACCACTAGGCCACACTCCCCCCCCCCCCAAGTCAAAGCGTACCATGAATTTATGTGAATTTGAGTGAATGTGTATATTAAGCTCTCAAGTTGTTTGAAGGTATAGTCCATCATTTGTAAGCAACAAAAGTGCTCAAAATCTAAAGAAGGGTGCTGAACAACTAACCTGATGAAGTTTCAGATCAGCTTCAGCTGTATATTTCGAGAAAAACAACATTCTAGGATCTCGATTTCAAATCAAAAGTTGCTGAATCATGTTTTGAATTGGGCCTGAATTCAGCATCCGAGACACGTTCTCACTGAGCCAATTGTAGCTACGCGATGTCGCGCACCGATCCGACGAATTATAGCAACTGCGTGCGCATGTGCATCGTGTCAACACTTGTGCGCGCTTCACCGAATAAAAAACGAACTACTACTGGAAATTTCCAACAGTGCTTCTTAAGACGCACCATTGGAAAGCCCTTCTTTCGTTGATTTCTTCAAAATGACAGCTTGCCAGAAAGAATAATTTCACAGGGAGTTTAGTCCCTTTACTATCTTTCAACCAAGTATGTTTTTGAACAATAATTACGCCAGTTACTTTTGGGATAGCTGCAAATGATGGACTCTGGCTTTAACTTTAGAAACCTTTAAACACATGAATGTTCAACATTTGGGCCTTGGGCGTTATGAGTAATCCCCAAATGTTCATAAGTGAACGAAGGCTCGATTCCTTTTTTCTGAAAACTGAACATTTTACACGACTTATCACCACAAAATGGTGCATTTATAACAAAAAGGTTTCCAAATGTGGTTTATTGTTTGGTCAATTAGACCAATGATTTTTGCAGAAATCGCCCCTTGCCTCCCTCGCAAATTGTGAAGGAAGTTTCACTAAAGTGATTTTCCAGGGGAATCATCCATTTTTCAAATATTCACACAACTTTGAACCTTACATATTTGTCCAGCGTTTCATTTGAAAAGTGGTCGAACAATATCTGCCTTCAAAGTGTGCTTACATGTACATTACAATTTGTTGTAGTAGCAAACTTTTATTCTTGTTAGTGACTAACACGGCTACCCACCGCCCACCACTTATATTACAATTGAGCACATGTGTTTTAAGTTTATCCCCCTAAACCTGTTTTTCTCATTTTTAATTTTTTTTTTTGGATTTCAAGCTTTAATCCTCTCCCTTGAGATAAGACCTGGGGATAAACAAAACAACATATCGTCATCCGAGACCCGAATGGATAGAAACTGTGATAAAACCCTGGTTTCACTTTATCCCCGACTTTGTCCTGAAGTTTCGTGGGAACATGTCACTGTTTTCCCCCATGAGTTGCGCCTGTAGGCCTGCTAGACTATCATACTTCGTGGGAAGCGAAGGACCTAATGTAACCTTTTATCCTTTATAACTTAACAACAAAAAATTTGACCACTTCTTTGTCTTTCAAGTGACTCTAATCACAGTAGTGTGAGGGTGCTTTCTCCGTAACTGAAATTTTCATAATACATCTTGAGTCAAGTAAATCAAATTCGAATCAAGTACGAATTCGGCCTTTACACAAGAAATTTGCCTGATCACTGGAAATGTGTAGTTTAATAACCTTGTTAAGAAACTACCCTAGACAAATGCGATTAGCCAGGATATATATATCTTCTAGGCATTCTATATAATCAGTAACTGTTTCTGTTAATAGAAGCTGGTTACTTTTGTAACTGGTTTAATTTGGTAACTGGTTTAAGTCACTAACTGGTTTAACATTAAGTTAGAAACAGGATTAAAGTCTGCACTAAATAGGTAACTATCAATATACCAGTAAATGCTCTGAATTTGTTCTCCAGTTAAAGCGTTTGTTATTTGGCATCTGTTTTTATGCAATATCTATTTATATTTGGCACATTATTTGGTAACTGGTTAATTCAGTAACTGGTTTAGGTCACTAACTGGTTTAAATAAGAAACAGGATTAAATTCTTAACTGGTTAATGCCATAGAGTAAACTACTCTGAATTTGTTCTTCAGTAATTGTTTGTTACTTGGCATCTGTTTTTATGCAATGTCTGTTTATATATTTTTGGCACATTATGCAGTAACTGGTTAATTCATTAACTGGTTCAAGTCACCAACTGGTTCAAGAAAGAAACAGGATTAATTTCTTAAAACTGGAGTACTACCATAACTATGGGTAACTACTCTGCTTGTTCTACAAATATAAATTGTTTGCTTTTTGGCAGCTGTGTTTATGACATGTCTATTTATAGCCAAGACAACTTATTTGATAACTGGTTTAATTTTCTAAACTGGTTTAAGTCAGAAACAGGATCTAATTCTCAACTGGTTTACTGCCTTATGGTAAACTATTCTGAATTTGTTCTTCAATGATTGTTTTATATTTGACATCTGTTTTTATGCAATGTCTATTTTTATTTGGTAACTGTTTTATTTGATGCATTTTGAAAATGTCAGCGGACGACAACTTATCCAGATGGTCCTGAAATCAAGTTATCCGGTTTCTTTTGATGATAGAGCAGAGATATAGACTATTTGATATGTACAGAGTGAGTCGGAAAGAAAGTGAACTACATTAGTAGCAGCTTTTTTCTTTTGAAATGAAATTGATGATTTTTTGTCTGTTTTCCTTTGCAAAGTTTCGGTCGTTGTATGTTAGGCCAAAAAAAAAAGTCTCCGGTTTCTGGTATGGAGCTTGCCCAAAAAGTGGTGCAGCGACGCGGCTTTTTTTTCTATTTTTACCTGATTTTTTTGCCTCAAATGTCGGCTGATGACTGCAAATGGTGCCCGACTAAACTTAGTGCAAATATATGGGAGTCCAGAGAGGCCACATAAAGTTTATGCTCGACCATAACCCAATCTAAAAACACGTTAAAATTGTGCAGCAGCAGGATTCCAGTCAAACCAGTGAGTTCGGCGGTTTTGAGACATCATCTTTCATTGAAAAAAAAACTTTTTCATTTTGCTGACTCGCATGGCTACGACGACGTGCGCGCATACCAGAAACCGGAGACTTTTTTTTTTTGGCCTAAAGTGTATTCATCAATGTGTATTGGTTAAATTTTGTGGTATTTCTATTAAAATTGAAATTACTTGTCAATAGAGTCTGCAAATTACGTGAAATTGACACAATTACTAAATCAATAACACATACCGGTACTTTATTCCTCTATTCTTTTTATTAAATGGAGCGAGCCTAATATGTTTGTAATATTTTTTTAATCACTTGGTCACGTACTTTTTGTGTCACCCTGTAACTGTACATGTAACACTGCATAAATCATGGACATAAATCGAACGGTTTTTCTATTTTGTTCCGCGCCCGACCGAAACGACCGAAGCATGTATGTCGACCGGTACAGTGTACGTGATGGGATTTTAGCGTGTTGGGTGAAGCGAAGCGCTTCGGATTAGTGTTGTGGGCTGCTTTTGGTGCAGCAAAGTCATCAGGGCGTTGCCTAATGATGAGATCGCATTAGAGTGCTCATGAGCAGAAAGACAGACATGATAGTCGTTAAGTCCGAGCGTGGGTGGGGGGTTAAGCTCTGAAGAAATGAATTATCCTGGTCACAACCTTTCCTGCAAAGACGATTTGTTAGTTGTGGGTTGATGTTTTAGTGATTTCTTTGGCATCTTGTGCAGTGCTATGGTCTGATTATTCTTCTTAGTTGCGCTGTCAAACCCAATCACCCCAAAGATTCTAAAATAAGTACATGTAAAGTTCCACGCATGAAGCAATTAGCAGGGACAAAAACAGAATATTGAAAGTTGCAGTCATTCGGAACGCCTCCAGAGCTCAGTCAATGGAAATTTAACACAAAGTTTAGCTGTCTGAAAACAAAGTCTTTCTTGCTTGCATTTTGTTCGTTTTTCAAAATAGCACCACTCAAAATCCAAACAAGAATGTTCCAAACCCGTTGGAGTTTAAGCACAGTGGATATTGCACTTTTTTGAGAAAACAGTGCAAAACCATGTGCACAACCTTTTGATTTAATACAAGATATGATTTCATCAATATACATGTAGTACTCTTTATTCCCCAAATCAGTTGGAAATCACCCAGGTTACTTGATTTCTTCTCATTGGCAGCAAGCCAGACGGAATAATTTCATGGGGTGTTTAGTACCAGTACGATCTTTAATCCAAGTAAGCTTTTTGGCAATAATTCGGTAGGTTACTGGGAAAAAATGCAAATGATGTAAATACCGACATGCCTTTAAATTTGTTTCAATAATTGAAACTACCGTATTTTGGAGGGAGGGGTGGGGGTAGGGGGTGGGAGGTGGGGGTAGACAGAAGAAACAAGTCAGAGAACAAGTCAGAGAACGCACACTGAGGGAAGTAACCTTTTTGGTAATAATTTGGTAGGCTACGTTTGGGTAAAATGCAAATGATGTGCCTTTAAATTTGTTTCCATAATTGAAAATACTCCGGGGGGTGGGGGGGGGGCAGGAAGGAGAAACAAGTCAGAGAGCGCACATTGAGGGAAATAAGCCAAGAAAGCCCAGACTCACCAGGGGTTGGACACCATCCATGGGGGGAAATCCCCATACAATGTAGGAAAACAGCTTGAGGAAAGTCAAGTCAACACAGCAAACAAGAAAAGGGCAAGGCAGGGAAATGGTTTCTTCAACAATTTCATTTCAAAACTCCTCGGTTCCCAAAAGGTGTGACATTTGATTGGATGTTCATGTGATCGGTCTTGGCTGTGTAAAGCTTGTTTTTGTGTAGTCCTGATGTCGTTAAGACTCCACTTGCAGATCGCAAATTCATTTTTCTGCTGATTGCTAGTGGAACAAATCCTCAGTGTGCCAGGATCAACAAGAAATTCAAGCCACAATGGACGGGGCTTACGCCTTCTGCCCCTGATAAGGTTGGTGGAAATTCCCGGCGCGAGAGGGAAGTGGGGAAACGGGAGAGACGGGACGGAAAAAATGAAGGGAAAAAATAAATATGAGGAGGCTTAAGGCTCAGGTGGCGAAGATTATCGTTGAGTACCTCTTGAAATGATTGGATGTGTTCCTTCGCTGTGTATATACAAAAAAAAAATTGCAAAGATACGAATACGGGATATTTCTTTTCCAAATGTCCGTAAAATAGGCTTCATTTCTATCGACAGAAGCTGAATACAAAGTCTTCAAAATGAGTGTCGGAAGTTTTCAAAGCACTGCCAAAAATATTTGAAAAGTTTTTTCCAAAATGCGACATGTCCACTTGAAAACAGTGGAAATTTGCACAATTATGACTAAAAACAGTATAAAAGCTGTTTCTAAACCTCAATTTTTGCTCATTGGATTCTTAAGTTCTGTCCTAATTGCTTTTGGGCAGCCGGGAGAGAGCAGGATTCTAAAGGGAACAAAATGGCGTATAACACGTTTTGGAAAAAAAAACTTCATTTCCCAATTGAGGCAAATTTGAAAAAGATAAGAAAGTCCTGACTTTTCAGTCCTAGCAAAAAAACATACATTCATTATCAGAAACACTTAATTTATTAAATTTAATTAAAAGTTCCTCAATTTAATTTCAATTTTACTGCAGAAAAAGAAATGTATTCTAGCTTTTTAACTATATTACATTTTGTATCATGAGAACACACAGCATGGAAGTTGTGTAGTTAGCAGTAATACCCATCTGTTGGCTACAATATTTTTTTGTTTTTAAAAATAAAAATATCCTTGACCGAACATACATCATATTTGTTGTTAAAATACTGAAAATAGCCACAAATTAATTATTTGTTGTTGATAAAATTCGCAATTCAACGCTTACATGTGTAAGCCCTCCTATTTAAAGACCTTGCGTCGATATTCGCCATTCATAAAAGTGTGGAAGAACCTTGGGGTTGACCCCAGCGCTTTGTTCGGTCGGACAAAAGGAAATCAATCAAATCAATCAGAGGTAATAAGCGAGAACAATAGGTTTTTATATTTAGGTTCTGGTTAGAAGGAAGGTGTTGCAAAGCTGAGGGGTGATTTGTTGGGGGGGGGGGGGTAGGGGACGGGGAGTGTTTATGATAGGATTGTGATTACCTTATGTGGTGATTACAAGATAATGGGGGGGTACATGTTTGGTACGTAGAAGGGCTACGGTTATATCATTACAAGATAGCTGGGCAGTAAATTGGTGCGAGGGTGCTGGGGGTAGGGGTTTGGGTGTGGATGGGTGTGTGGATAGGGGTGTGGATGGGGTTGCAGGTTGGGGAGTGGGTGGGGTGAGGATGGGGGTGTGGAGGAAGCTGAAATTTCGCTGACATATTCCTTGTGTCCAGAATTGTGCATGCGCTGGGTTTAAAAAAGGCAAATACCGGTATGTCCGTGGGCGGTGTGTTTATTGAAAATAAACCTCAACTTCTACACTTTCGTTGAAAACATTTTCAGTACAAACTCCCCGCATGAAGACGTACACGCGCATTCATGACGTTTGCTGCCGCAATTGCATTGTTGCTTGCTGCCGTGGCGGCAGCATGCTAGGTGTGCATGCACGCGTGCGCGTAATCTTCACACGGGCAGTTCGTACTGAAAATGTTTTCAACGAAAGTGTGGGATTGCAGTTTATTTTCGGTAAATACGCCGCGCGCGGACATACATGATCTTTGAAACTGTCCAGAAACTGTACATATATTTTGTGTTGCTTATTTCTTTTGCTGCATTTTTATCTGTGCTAAAGAGTGTTTCCCCAGTATGAATATACAATGTACATGTACATGTACATGTAGCGTTCCAATGTGAATGTATTTGCCTTTTCTAAACCCAGCGCATGCACAATTCTGAACACAAGAAATATGTAAGCAAAATTTCAGCTTCCTCTGTCAGGTAAAACTTTGCAAAAAATGTGTTGTAATTTTTTTTTCGCTATGGCAGGAGAGATTCATACCCTGGACTCAGTTGCGTGTACACAACTGAGTCCAACCTGGGCTAACTGTTACCTAGGCTAAACGAAACAGGGCTTTAAGTATACGTGGGTGTTCAACACCTCAAGCGAAATGACGTAATATATGGATAAGAAGGCATCCTTAATTAAGAATTTAGAGTGGTTTTTAATCATCCCAGTTTGTACCTATAGTTACACCCACAGAACAAACACCCCTTTACATTACAAAACCAAGATGTTTTATTTAATCTGGTGAGAAAGACATTTATAACAGTGGTGGCTGATACTAGAACCAATTTTGTGGGGGCGGGGAAAAATTCTTTCACCAATTTTTTTTGTTTTTTTTTTGTTGCTGGCAATTAATGCCTCTGGGGTTGACAGTCGGTGCATTGACACACTGGATGATTGTAATCATTTGAGTGGAATATAGAATTTGATTCGTGTGTGTGGGAGGGTGATGGTGTATTGATGAGATTAAAGTGGTGGGCAGAAGTGTTAGTTGGGGAGATGATCATGAAAGTAAGATTGTTTTTTTTTTTTTAGCACTTTCACCACTATTCAAAGCATGAACTTTGTCAAACAAGATGAAACAGTGGTTGGCAAGAGAGCTGGAAAGTTGTTGCCTTAACCCTAACAGAACTCAACCCATCAAACCCCAATGGCATGTTTTGTTGGAATCTGTCAGGATGGGTACAGTACACCTAAACTGACAGTCTTTTTATATTGGGTTAGCACACCTCCAGAATCCTAGTAAATCATGCTAGGGACTGGGAGTACTGTTACGTTAGTTAATCCCTAACCCCCTTGGCCCTTTTGGCTAGGAACCATCCTCATTCCTGCAAAATCCTCCAATTGCCACCATGTAAAAAATGGATTCAGCCTCATTCCGGACAAAACCATCCGTTACTTCTTAAATTTGTTCAGTGGAGGGGTGACCATTGTCTCAATCCTTCAAAATCCTCCAACAACCAAAATGGGTTGAGGCAGTGCCGATGACATTCAGAAGCAGTGCGGATGATGTTGAGCATAATGCAGGGCTCAGTTGCATGGCTGAACATAAACAATGCAGGGTACAGCCTACAAACTCGACACAATGCATCCTCTAAAATCAACCGACCCTTTTTTTGCCGTTCAGCCTCAATCCTCCAGAATCCTCCGAAACCGCCTGTAGGATTGAGGAAGATTGCTACATATTCTGTTTCAACTAAATCAAGTTAAAAAACTCACTCAGGAACATGCAGAATTTTTTAATGGTGGTGATGGAGGCCAGAGGACAGGGAGGGGGTGTGGGAGAGGGGAGGGGGTGTGGGAGAGGGGAGGGGGTGTGGGGAGAGGGGGAGGGGGGAAGGGGGTTGGCCGGACTAATCGGAAGTACCTTTCACCCTTCCCCCAAAAAAGTATTTTTCATACAGTGGTCGATAGTACAATGTATGGTTTTGTTTTATAACAAATAAGGCAATTATAGATGTTCGTCATAGCCAAAAAGTGTCATAATGCTGTTTGCTTTAACAGCATTCAAAGACCAAAAGAAGAACTGAGAGCCAGAAATCAAATTGGATTTGGCAGAATGTCTATCTCGATTCTAAAGATAAGTTACACGTACAATTTCACCAGTTCATTATTGATACATCAAGAAGCTATTACAAAGCATGTAATAGTAGACTTCCTATAATTTGCATTGTTAGAAACATGTAGTGTACATTACTAAGGCCAACAAAAACAATAGTTCTGCTTCCCGTTACCCTACCTACCCTATTTTGACAGCCCTACATTAATTTTTTTTGGGGGGGGGGGGGGGAAATTAGAAAAAAAAAAACCTGAAAACCATCAATTACTACCTTTTACCCTTTACCGTTCACTACACGCAGACACCTCCATATGATCATACGCAAAAAAAAATGGCCCCCCCCCCCAAAAAAAATTCCCTACCTACCTACCGTACCTTATTTTCAAATGCCATGTACTTGGACGCAGTTGTATTTATTTTTTGGCCTAACACCTGTTTTTAATTGCATTGATCAATCATAACATTGTATACTGTACAATGTGGGGGGGGGGAGGATAACCAATAATGTGTGCATCTTATTTGTGATTGAGAAGGTCATTTTAGGTGTTTGTTAGGGGTAGATTTTTTTATGTACATGTACATATTTGAAAATATTAAGAAACAATACTACCAAATTATTATGAAATAAGTGGATAATAGTCTCAAGCATGCTGTTAAATCATGGCATCTGGTACCGGTAGGCCCTATGCTGTCATTTTCAAGAAAAGTGGAAGCTTTTTGTCAATTTCTAACGATGGTCGACTGACCATCGTTGGGAAAAACTGACTTTACAAAAAGATATTGATACAGTCCTGAATTTAACGACTTTAGTTAGTCCACATTTGATTTTGCAATCGGTTACACATCCAGGAACGGGTGCAAGCAGCTAGTCTGGTTCCCTGACCTGACAAAGTTCAGCATGACGTTTATAAATTGCACAATTTCATCTGAAGTAGTGTCAGGGAACCACACTACAAGAAATTCTAAAAATAGAAGTTTTGTTTTGTTTTTCCAGCATCTTTTAACACAAAACTTTTAACAGGTCGGTGTAACAATATCTGCTATATCATACTCGACCCCTGAATCCGTCCATTTCTGAAAATTACGGCAAAAGCAAATATTGTACACAAATATTACCTTTATTAACTCGACAGTGTTATTAACAATGGTTACAAGGAATTCACCTATTTTCCTAAAAGTTTGTAATTCAGTGCCTTTGTCTTTAATGATAAAGAAATAGTCACATTATAAGTTTTTGATAGAGACAAGACAAACACTGTAAAACGACGTCTACCGGTACTTTGATTTCAAGCTTCTTACGTATTTGAATGCCACTGTAATTTAAACAACACTGTGACGCACATTTGATCAAATGTATCTCATGAGAAACACTGCCTTGAGCTCACTAATTAATCTGATACAGTACACATCTGATACAGTACACATAAGGATAATTAAAGTACCTCCCCAAGCCTAGCAACAGTTAATGAGAACTGGACAAACAAAGCAACCCTTTCAACGATGCAAGGCCTTTTCTTCTCCCTAACAAACAGGAACTGGACAAACAACGCACGTAAATGAAGCCTAATCTTTGTTTGTTACTTTTATTTTTAGGGCCCTGTCATTTTCATTGAACTGCCCACCATATGTTCCTTCAAAGGAATTATTAACAAAGATCGAAGATTGCATCTTGTTATCACAGAAGTTGACCAATTTCATTTCATTCATCAAACATCTGTTGCACTTTCATTTCATTGAGTATGCAAAGAGTCAAATTGATGACAAAATTCCAAGAACAATTTTTTGTTGTTGCTTAGAACTCAGATGAGATCTCACGACTACATGTAGGGTCGAGATGAGATGAAGGTCCGACTCAATCTCAATCAAAGTAGAAAAAAAAAAGGAGTAAAGTCTGTCCTGAGCCAATATTGCCGTTCAGACAACTTGTGGGTTTTAAATTTAGGGGTTGGGTTTCTTTTACAGCAGGTGCAGATCCGGGGGGGGGGGGGGGCCTTTTTGGGGGCCGAAAAAAAAAAAACAGCTTGGACTCAAATTTTGTCTTTTGCATAGAAATATATTTTAAAATATGTGAAACTTCCCCCACCCCCCCCAGCTATGACACCCCAAAACAATTATGGCATGTGTACAATTAATGATGTCTGCCTGTACATAACATTCGGACTGAGCAAGCTGGGATACGTGTTATTTTGAACACTTTTCTGTAATACATGTATAGTGTTCACGATCGTCAGATTTGAACAGCGCTCCCATTGAAAGTATGGTACGAGCCCAGCCACCCCCCCCCCCAGCCCAGTGTCCAGAGATAAAAACCTGTCTACATTTCAGCAATTAATTTGCTGATGAAACCCCCCCCCTGCAAAAATTCCTGGATCCGCCCCTGTACGGGTACCCATGTTTTACTTCAATAGGGCACCCGGTTCCCGTGCCACCCGTAAATGCACGCCACTATTTGATTGATGAAAATCGTTTCAGCGTTTAACTGTTTAAAAGTCTCTCTCCTCTAAATTCATCAATAACTCACAGTGATAAACCCACTTTATATTCATAGCTTTCTGTCCACTCTTCAGTGACTTCAACTTGGATAAGGAGAAGGAATCGATGTAAATGGCAGCGAAACAATGAGGGATTCATCGTGGGGGCGAGACATTGATGAATCGGAAATTTTACCGGACTGTCGGGCACTTGATCTCGGGAACTCATTAGCCTAGAATTAAAGTTCATATCCCCAGCTTGAAATGATTTGAACAACCAGGCATGTTGGTGGTGTGCATAAATTTACGGGTAGTGTGGGAACCATGGTATCTATCGAAGTAAAACACGAGTACCCAATACCCGTAGAAGAAACCCACCCTAAAATTCAAATTCTGAAAGTTGTCTGAAGGGCTTTAACAGTCTAAGGCCCCCTCAAAAAAGTCTTCGGTTTCTGGTATGGAGCTTGCCTCAAAAGTGGTGCGGCGATGCTCTTCAAATGTCGGCTGATGACTGCAAACGGTGCCCGACTAAATTTAGTGCAAAAAATGTATGGGAACCCAGAGAGGCCACACAAAGCTTATACTCGATCGTAACCCCATCTAAAAACACGTTAAAGTTGTGCAGCAGCAGGATTCCAGTCAAACCAGCGAGTTTGGCGATTTTGAGACATCATCTTACATTGACAAAAAAAATGTTTAATTTTGCCGACGTGCATGGCTATGGCGACACACACGCAGACCAGAAAACGGAGCCTTTTTTTTTTAGCCTAAACTGGAACATTTGCAAGCATCATCGGTCTCATGTCAAACCTCATGCAAAACCTTTCTTTGTCACTGTCTTTGGTAATTTGTTAAGTTGGGTACGAGTACCCAAACCCTTAATATGGAACTAGTAATCCTGACATCAGCGGTCGGGAAAACCAGTGCGCGTATAATTATTTTCAATCGATTCAGAGTCAGTGGCTATTCACTGGAAGTCTTCTCATTAGGCATGCAACTGGGAATGTAGCAAATACAAGGAAACCCCAAAACAAACTAGAGTTTGTACAGTGTTTTTCAATTTGTAACGGCATTCATGAGAAATGAAAAAAACGAGGAAATCAGCGGATCCGAGGAAAAGTTGCATGCCTGTCTCATACAGCCTTAAAGCCAGTTCAGACTTCATGCGAATGCAATTTATGCAATGGGATTTGACTTCATTAAGCATTCCCTGTGAAATTCGCTGGAGTTGAAATTCGCATTAAACTTTTGCGAAATCGCAAGGGCGAAAAGCTGCCCTGACGTCACAAGTTCGCATTCACATTCGCTTTCTCACCGAGTATGAACCGACCTTTATGCCAGATTTAGCCGGTTCATTGACGTAACTATTTCAAACTTTTGGGCCACTGCGAGACTTGTGCAAGTCTAATTCACAAGTGGTAGTCGGTGAGTGAGGAAAAGTCAGCTGCGAAGGAGACTACAGGCTTGCCCATAGAGACCAGCAAAAAAATGTCTTCATGGTCATGTTATAGAATTACGCAGTTTGGATCCGGACTGAAACTTGATTTCAGAAATTTTTTATGAATAGCACGGTACAAGCCAAGACCTCTGTAACTTGCGTCAATGGCCATATTTGTTTTGTACAACTGTGTAATTGGCATTAACAAGCGACCCTTTTGGGACGCACAGTGAATTTTGAGAGGATTTTTATTGAGTTTTGCGTTATGATTGTCAAAACTGAAGGGATGATATATTTGATTTCGGATCAATAGGTTGTGTCAAAAACAGTTTTGGATATCTTATTTATTTATTGCCCCCAAATCTCTAGGTAATGGACTACGTAAGAACTCTGTTTTTGTTTGGTTTTTTTCTTCTTCAAATTCTCGAGAAAAACCTGTTGGATACATCCATCCACAGTGACACATTTGGACAATATCTAGAGTACACTGACAAAAAGCAGGGTTTTTCCTTCCCAATAAGAAATGTGATCATTTCCCCTGGGGCCTTGACAAAAAAAATAAAGTGGCAAATTTAATTTACAGAGTATCACTCATCGTAACACATATTGTTGCGATGTCATGTTACACAAACACCACCCACGCATAGCCAGGGTCTGGAAAGATTGCCGTTTCGGACCACAGTTCAAATTGTGTTTCATAACAACAACAAAAATATTTATTTTAAAGATTTTTTCTGGATATTTTTTTCTGGTTTGATTTTTTTTTTCATTTGCTAAGAAAAGTTACTCAACTGTTTCTCCCTTCTCCCTCCCTGGCTGGCAATTTCATCAAGGCCGGCCCAGCAGTCCAAATAAATCAAGTGACTGTTTTTAACAGTTGAGTGCTCCCTGCCTTCATAAAGCAGGATTGACTGGCTGTGATTGTTATGAAGCCAGATACAGCTGTGCTTTGACTGTAGGAGATTGATAAGCCAGCTGTGCCTACCAGTCACCTGCTTTTGTCTGTTGATGGAATTTGACTGTCACAGTGCCTATAAGAAATATGATCTGACTGTTGGTGACTAGCCAGTGTAAAGGCATGGCAGGGGAACAGGATCAAATTTTTGGAGGGTTCAAAGATATCATCTGTGTCTCAGCAAAAAACAGTCATAGTAAAGACAATTTTGTGGAATTGAGGTTTTTCGTGTGTTTTATTTGCTATTAAAAGTATTAGAATAGCAATTTGACATTTGCTTTGAATCAGTGCACACAAGATAAGAATTAGCTAAAACAAATTTGGGGTCTAAATAGCTTGTCCTGATATACAATGTTGTGTTAAGACGTCAAGATGCGAAATAGGAGAAATGTGTACTTTCATTATCCGATTAACTGGTTATAGTCTGGGAGACGGACTAAAAGGGCATTTGGGTCATAACTTTGTTCCCATTGAATAGCTGAACAATATACCCCAGGCCTGCAATATTGCCCTTTGTGGGGTAAATAACAGTCACTTAATTTTTTGTTGTTGGAGCTTCCCGGTCTAAAATGCCATTTTAACACTCCTGGAAAGAAAGGTCACCGATAAATGCTCCCAAATGCGTAGTTAGCGATTCTTTTGACGTGAAACTTGAGACTGCCAATTTGGCAATTTTTCAATTTTTTTTTTTCTCTCTTAAAAAAAAATATCCGGCTATCCTAAAAAGCTTTTCAATTTTTTTCATCTTGCAGAATTGTAAATGTTATATTCAAAAAGATCTTCGAGCAGACGAATCAATTTGTTTTCTTCTTCTTTTTTTTATGCTGATAAAAGGCTAAAGAAATATTTTTGTGGCCTTTGTGTCTCTGACTTCCTCTCAAAGTGTGATTAAATAACAATCAGCGAGGAAAAGAAAAGGTTCTTTTTGTCATGCCGTTTTTAATTAAAGTGAAACCATACGCGTGGGGGCTGGAGATCTGAAATAGTCGGCCGTTTTCGGTGACGTACCGTGAAACGCCCTGCCCACTGGATCAATTTTGGAGATGTTATTAATAGTGCACGGAGTGTGAGAATGGAATTACCATCACCTAAAAGGTGACAATCACTTGCAATTTAATTTTTTTGGGTGACGTTGGCACTCATTCCAAAATAACGACAGTTTAACTTCCTCCAACCCACATAAATCAATGTGGGAGTTCTATTTCAGTCCGAGTTCTGCTTCCATTGATCCTAGGATGATTTGGTCGATTTGTTTTTTCCCTCTCCGTTAGGAAAGTTTATATAACCCCATGTTTCCACTTCTGTGAACCACTTGCATTCTGCCTGTCAACAGAGAAGCATCTTTTTTTCGGCAGACTGTTCTACAAATGTCAATTTCAACTAGATCTATTTCAGCTTTATCAACGCTAAGCGGATGTGACTGTAACGCAATGTGAGTGCGTCAGTAGTGAGTTGATACATTAATTAACCCTAACCCCCTAGTAGTTCCTAAGGACTACCCTGCTAAATCCAACAGATTCCAACCGGAGTTTCCTGCTAAATCTAGTGTGCCTTATTTTAAGTTGTCGGCTGAGTCCCGTTGAGGGATGGAATAGCCTGCTGAAACACAGAACCATTCCCAACCCACTTCTGCAACGATCAGATTACTTCATGCTAAGTGGTGTAACCATAAACCTTTGCAGTTTCATTTCTTCATTGTCTGTCTCTCCACAGATTTCTTCAGGCTTGCCAGCCACAGCACCTTTTGAGGAATCCTTGGCTGCATAACCAGAAAGAGTAATCTCTTTATTTTTCTGTTTTTGATAAACTTTTCTAGATAATCCAGAGACGACTCTGCCGCAACCCAAGATGCCCCATCTCCACGCCCGGCTCCTCCTAATCCTCCTCCTGTTCCTCCTCCAGCCACTCCCGAGCCGGACGGCCGCGACACCAAAGCCCCGCAGTGAAACCTTCTGGCGCAAGTTCTGCGGCTTCTTCTGTCCTTACCAGCTGAGCTGCGACTCGGACGTCTACCTGAGCAGCCAGCAGCAGCTAGAGCTGCTCAACAGCCAAGAGTTCCTAGACATCTTAGAGCTCTTCCCGCAGATCCTCTTGGAGAACGAGAAGCTCCAGCACACCACTCTCGTCCGGCTTGAGGACCACCAGCGTGACTTGATCCTCTTACGTTATAAAGATTTCTTCCACCCTCGAGAAACTTTACCCCTGGCCAGGCAGAGAGTTGTCAGTCAGTTGGCCAAGGATCAGCAAGGCTTTCAGGGAGACCCTGTCGCTGAGCCTCTGCCAAACGAGATCCGTCTCACGGTGGATCAGGTGCAACAGCTCCTCGAGAAAAACGCCCATCTCAAAGACAACCAGGTACATGATGAAGTTCCTCCAGAGGACGAGGTAGTCGGTACGCCCAACTGGGATGAAGCTGAGAGCTTTATACGCAATTACGTCAACAAGCAACGGATTCAGCAATCTGAGAAAAAGGAGACGCATTTGCCGGACGTGACGTCACAAATTCCAAGCAACAGAGTGAGTGGAAAGAAGGCTGCTCACAAAACGCCAAGCAAAAAGGATAAACCAATCGCCTTGAATATTAATCAGCTCCAAGACCACGCTGAACATCTGAACGTCGAGCAGATTCTCAAGGAGCTTGAAAAGATGGGGCACTCTTTTGATCTCAACAACCTTGACCAGGACCAAGACTCCTCAGAAGCTCAGTACTCACAACCTGAGCCCCACAGAACTACAGATTCAGACCCAACAGTACTACAGCAAGTCCCGACCAAAACCGGGGACAGCAACCACAACAGTAGTCACAAGAAATCCGCCCACAGGAAAGGACCCCATGCGAAACACGTAAACCGCATAACCGATAAAAAGTCCAAAAACAGCAAGGAGCCTTACTCGGACTCTCACGACGCCAGGACACTGGAGGAGCATTTCTACCGCCACCAACAAACAAATCTGCCTTCTAAACAGCAAATCGCGCAAGCGTTAGAGTTCTTAAACAGTCCGCCATCCTCAGCTCAGTACAGCAGTGTACAGAGTAGGACAGGCAATAAAAGGACGTCATCGAGCGAGTCAAATTCTGGTCATAGGCGGCGAGTTGGCCAGAAACGACCCTCGGGCTTTGTGTATGAGCCCGGTGGGTCGGGTGAGGAAGGGGGTGCGGATGAGGGGGACAGAGAGTCCCAAGAGGGGAGCAAGAGACACTCCCGGAGGAAGAGGGAGGTGTTAAGTATGCAGGTGTGTCCCGTGGTGGAGACGTGGTCTAATATAGTGCTAGCTGAAACTGTGAACGGGACTCTTGTACAAATAGCGCAGGTGAGTGTAAACAAAAGTCAGCAATCATTCTTGGGGGGGGGGGGGTCTCACAGAGTATGTTCGGGCGAGGATCATCAGTTGACTAGTGGTGGATTTGTGACGTACATGTAACATATCGTCGGTGTGCTCACGAAGTGACAAAAAGCTCAAAATTTGACAACAGTTCATCCCGAGATAATCACATTTGAAGTTATTCAGTTTTTCGAAAGACACTTTCGACCACTTCGCAGTAACAGAATTCGGAAATGTTTGCATTGTCCGATAGCTTATGATTTGCTCTTCACTAATTCATAGTTGTTTGTTAAAAATAGTTCTTAATTAAACAGTAATTCATTAATAAATCTTTTTTGCACTTCGTGAGAACATCGGTACTTTAGGTCCCATTTCCCCCCATTACTTTGTACACAGTTTTTGGCACTTCGTGGGAACATGAAACCGCGGAGGCTTTACTTGTTAATTATACGCGTCATACGACAGTTGAGCGCGCGCGCATCTGTTCTTTTTCAACATCGTTCACGCGCGCGTGTATGCTCCCATCCTGACGCGTGTAGACCAATGTATAATTCCTCCGGCCCTGCTCACGAGGTGACTTTTTGCCACTCCGTGAGAACAATTTACACTTTTTTACACTTCGTAAAAACAAAAAACACGGATTTCAGGCTTTTTGTCAAATGTTTGTTTACTATAATTAAGAAAGTAAACAATATTTCGCTTCGAAACTTGGTCAAATTGTTCCTTGAAGCAACTATAATAAAAAGGCTAGTAAAACCCAAAATTGAACAATTATTGATTTTCGAGGTTTTTGGCACTTCGTGTCCGTAAGCACAGCGACGATATGCCTGTGCACTTAAATAGCAATGCGCAAACACCTCCAGTCAAACGATATACAAAACGTCATCTCAAAACCTCTGGCTCCCCACTGTGCTTTCTAATGCGCGCCGCTGTTGGCAACCAGTGATGGAACCATGCCCCAACAAGCTCTGGTTCCAAATGGTGAATTTTGGAATAAAGAGTGTTACTGACGAAAAACATGTTTCCTGATTATAAGGTTGTCCACACTTTTTCGCTATTTTCTCGAAAAGTATCAAATCCACTGTGCCGAAACTTCAACTGGTTAGGTTTTGAACACTCTTCTTGATTTTGAGTGGTTTTATAATTGGAAATAAACAAAATGCATGAAAAGCAAATGATTCTACGGTATATGCCTTTTACATGAACGTCGGTAAAAACGTCGACAGTTTCTGTTGATTTTCATTTTGCATTTTTTCTTTTTACGTGCCTGTGACACAAAAGTTGTGTTTGCAACTTCCGATTCATTTTATCCGATTGGCGTCAAATTATTCTACAAAAAAATAACACCCGATGGAGAAAATGTACCAAAGAGGACACAAATTTCAGGGGAAAAAAAAACAGTGACAAAGCCATCTCGAGATTCGCTGCGACGCTCCAATTTAATAGAGGTTTATCAGAGAGTGCATAAATGTCTCTTGGGAGGCGGATCTCTGAGTGGAAGGATTGTTAAAGGGATCACTGGGGACTTATCGTCAATTGTCCACCATCCATCTTCAGATAAAAATCGAGCCAAACATCACCGCAGGAATTTGAACAAGGACGCTTATTGTGTTGAACCTTCTCATTACGATATTTGGCCTGTCTTGGTTGATGGAGTGGTCTGTTTTGGCAAAATCCGATTCCCTGGTGGACATAAGCTCGGTGCCTGATTGAAATTTTATGGAGCCCTGAAAGCGGGATGTGTACTCTCCGTCTTTCTGAAGTGTGTCCTTCAATCTGTGGCTATCTTGTTTAAACAAAATGCAACAAGGCTTGTATAATAGAAGACACTTAAACATGTAACAATTCACAACGCAAGAGGTTTCCAGTTTGATTATCATGAATGTGTGACTAAGTGGACATGTACTTGTACTTTGTTTGATTTCTCGTTTTATATTTGTGTCAAATGATTGAAGCTTGTGATGCGTGACAGAAATTTGCTAAACTCAGAATAAATATGCTCAGCAAAAAAACAGGTTACATTTGAACCACCCAAATTGTAATGAGATTTATATTCATTGTAATTGGTTCTAACACCAGGCATGCAACTGGGAAGTCACACAAAAAAGAGGAAATTCAAATCTTTCCAAGACTTTGTACAGTGTTTTTCTATTTTCAATGGCACACATTGGAAGTCAAAAAAGAGGAAATCAGCTGATCCGAGGAAAAGAGTGCTGAACTCCCGCCAAGGGGCAGATTTTATTCCCTTTCTATCTTGGCAGAAATGTTGGGCTTACATGTATCAAAACAAATTCTACAGATACATGTAGCCCTGAATGAAAACAGTACTCTTGAAGAAATATTAAATTTTAACAAGTAAAACAAGAAAGAAAAGGAAAACCCTTTGTGCAGTGGCGTAAATAGGATATAAAGCACCATAGATATGAGAATTTTCATACTTGATATATCGGAAATCCAACATCGAGAATATTCGATATCGATTATCCCATGTTCAAGTTCAAGACAATAAAAATGACACTTAGAGTACCAATTGTCCGTGGCTTTCTCTGGCCATATTGCTCAAACTTCTCAGCACTGAGTGTCTGTCCAAGACAGGCGTTTTAAAAATAATTTTTGTAATAATAAATTGGGGAAGACCGCGAATTTTAGCAAATGCAGAGCACAAAGCGATGCCGCTTGGCATTTTGCGATGTTTTCATTTTGAAGTCACAAGCACAAGTTGCTGTCGAATATTATTCCATTATAAAGCAAACGATGAACACAAAGTATAATCACAATTGGGAGATTTCTTTTGAGGATAATCTTATGTGTTTTCGATATTTTCGATATGATTCTTCATTATTGAAAATTTCGACATTTCCACATGATTAACAACTTGCTATCAGCGACATCGATATCATAATCAAATAATTGAGTAATATCGAATGGAAACTTGCTACATGGTGTAACCGTTACACTAATTGGTCTGTTCACCACGCAAACCTTTCAATCTTGGTGCCACAGCAGAAAATGGATGTCGCCGAATACTTAAGTCTCCGCAATGTTAGGTCGAAACTCAATACTGAAGGTTTCTGTTCATATTTCCCTTGTTCTCCGACTCTAGTTTCCCGAGGTCAACCTAGAGCAGTGGTTTCTGGAGGAGCGTTGCCTCTACGAGGAGTCACAGATCATCACCGGAGTGACCTGCGAGATCAGAGAGCGGCTAGTAGACGCCGTGGTCATCCCCGTGGTCAACCCTTCCCAGCCGATCCAGCGAGCCCAGATCAAAGTGGACTGCTGTATGAGTATGTTGAACGTAGACTTGGGCTATTAACGACGCTTCTTTTTCTTAGGTGTGTGCTTGTGAAATCGTGTGTGTTTGTAAGCAATTGGATGACGGTCCACAGTTGGAATTCATGTTCGATACCCATGTGGGACATAGCACTTGGGTGAAGTGACCTTGAACAATAGGGTCCTCAGTTCGGTGAAGGTCCACAATTGGAAATCATGTATAAAGCCAATAGTGGACTTTTTCCCATTCCTGAACAATAGAGGACATTGGGTGAAGGTCCACAGTTGGAAATCATACAAAGTTGTACAAAACCAATAGTGGACTTTTTCCAAATCTTGAACAATAGAGATAAAGGGTCCCCTATTAGGTGAAGGTCCACAGTTAGATGTACAAAACCAATGAAGGTTTTTCCCAAGTGACCTTGAACAATAGGGTCCTCGACTGGGTGAAAGTCCTCAGTTGCAGATCATGTACAAAACCAATAGGAATTTTCCCATTCTTGAACAAAACCAAAGGGGGTCTTTAGGGTCCACAAATGGTTAAGATCCTCTATTGGAAATCATGTAAAAAGCCAATGTTGGACAGTATCAAATCATGAAAAGGACATATAGTCCAGGCAAAATACTTCATTTTTTGAGTGAACCTCAAACAAATTGCAACAGAATTTTTTTCACCACAGTGCATTTCTATAAGGTCCCTAAAATGACATACTAAAAGTCCAAAAAAATCCAAGTGGTGGAAATATGCCTAATTTGCATAAATCCAAAATGGCCGAAAATTTTAGGACTTTCACATTGATTTGGTCATATTTCTTATACTCGATAGCTTTTTTCAGGTACTTGAAACGACAATTGTAGTCCGTTTACATTGATTTCATAATTATTCTAGTCCTACGTAACTTTCAAGATCCCCATGTTTTCCAAATTTGCCATATGCCCTATAATAATTTGCATATATGCAATATATTAATTTGCATAAATTAAAGTTAAAATTATGGCTGTCATGTGTGGACATGTCACAATTGAATTTTCCTGATAATCCAAGTTCAGTTATTTATACATAAATATCACACCACAGTGCATTTCTATAAGGCTCCTAAAAAGGTCCCAAAATCCAAGCGGTGGAAATATGCCTAATTTGCATAAATTTAAAATGGCCACTTAAACCATGATTTTCATATTGATTTTGCCATAACTCTCGTCCTACATTGCTTTTTAGGGTACTTTAAACAACAATTTGTCCTTTTACATTGATTTCATTATTATGCTAGTCCTGGGTACCTTTCTAGGTCCCTATGTTTCCCAAATTTGCCAAATGCCGTATAATAATCTTCCCATACAAACGGACAAACTGCCAGCACCACCATCACTTCTTGAGGTCATCAGGTGTGGGTGTAAGAAGCGTTTTCGAGGGTGGGCATGGGGGAATTTACCCACCACTTTTTGATGATAAAAGTAGTAATTTAACAGTAAAGTCTGTCAGGAACAAGTTTGGCCTATTGGGCGATCGGCAGCGCCGGCATTTATCTACGGTTTCAGAGAATATTTATATTCCCCTGCATGGGATGCTAGTCCATCGCAGGTTACTCCACAGCTAATGCCGGCACCCATTTATACTCCTGGTTGGAGAGAGGCAAGTGGGGATGAAGTCTGCCCTAGGACACAACATAATGGCCAGCACCTGAATTCGAACTCCTGACCCTCTGATCATGAGTCACAAACCCTAACCACACTACGGCACAAAAAAAGGAGTTTGATCACTGCTTGCTCAATTGGAAGTTGGTTGCTGTCTCAGCAAATAACATGGAAGACATAATCTAACTTTTGAAGCGCTTTTCTGGTGCTGCACATGGCTACCCGAAAATAAAAACCGTCAAACTTCAATTTGGAAATTGACGGAGCCTCTAAAGTCCTTGGAGTTAATGTAACACATGCCTGTCATCTAAAAATACACGTTTTATGGCTGTTTTGTCTTTGCACAGACGTAATAAAATTACATTCTGAATTATCGAAAGAACGGTTCGTGGCTAGACTGTACGAATCATAATTTTCTGCATAAGCAATAAAATATGCTTATTTTCTATTTAAAAAAAGTATTTTGTGGCTTTTTGGTTTTTGCAGGGCATAATAAAAGTTTGCTCTGTTATTTTTTGGTCCCATTTTAATAGTTTATACAATTAGGCAGCTGCTGAACGGCAGAGGGAATTGCAACCGCCACCTCTAAATCTGATACTGTAAAAGGAGGCTTGTTGGAAATGAGATAGGCTGCAATTATTGTCCATTTGTCTTTTGTTCTTCCTCGTTTCTACTCATGAATATTAATTTGTGAAGACAATTTTTTTTAAAGCCAGCCATCAAGTCAAAGTAATAGAAGCAGAAAAAAAGCTGCCTAATATGGGAGACGTGATCCACTTTTTTTTTGTTCACATTATGACTTCTCAAAAACATAAGCAGTGTCGGTAGACTTCAATTTGGAATTTGACAGAGCCTCTGAGTCCCTGGAGTTTATGTAACATATGTTTATCATCTAAAAATACATGTTTTTTATTATGGCTTTCTTGTTTTTGCAGGGCGTAATAAAAAGTTTGCTCTGAGCCAACGAAAGAATGGTTCGTGGCTACATTGTACATTCTGTTGAAACTAAACTGGTGAGGTACCATTGCAATCAGTTATGGCGAAAAAAAGAGAAGTGTATGAAATAAAATAGTTCTTGTTATTTCGCCCTGGGGTTGTGGTGCGTGTGATGGATTTGGGAGGTTAGTTTGTCATAGAAAATATTGTTACACTGTCTTGTTTGAAGTATTGTGTTCACAGATGCTGGAAAAACAAAAAAACAACCAATCATGTTCCTGTAGTCTGGTTCCTTGACACCACTCAAGATGAAATAAAGCAATTTATATGTTGGTGAATTGTAAGGTCAGGGAAGCTGGCTTGTACATGTTCATAGGTGTGTAATGGATTGCAAACAAGATGTTGACTAACTAAATAAGGGAAATTGTGGACAGTACTTGAACAAAAGCCAGTTTTTCCAATGCTGGTCAACCGACCAGCATTGAAAATTATACAAAATGTCACCTTTTTTTTTTTTAAATGACAGCACACCAGGTGCCATGATTTTACAGGATGCTTTAGGCACCGTCATTCACTACCAGTCCTGTAAGGTATTTCATAATAATTTGGTAGTTGTTTTTTTATGTTTGCAAATGTATATTCCTTTTAATTTTTTTTATTTTTTATAAAAATGCAAGAAGTGAACTTTCTTGCTTAAAATACCTGGCACAATAGCCCAGGAAACCAACAATTATCAAAATGCTAAGGGCATCCACTAAAGAAGTCAAGTGGCTGCGTAAACCTTGAATTGTTCACATTCAAGCGTTCACCTGTCACGTACCCCTAAGTTTTGACATGCTTCCACCTAATGACCCTTCAACTGTTACTGGCCATGAAAATATGCAGCAGGAAAATCCAGAAAAATGTGAAAGGACTACAGTTCAAATACATCTAAACCCCCCCCCCCCCAAATAAAACCCCATTCGCTCTTTTCACACTTCCGCCATGGGCATGCACAGCCTCGATCTGGCAACTTTACACAATGAATATAGCCGGTTCGGTGATTCCCGTGTCAGGGTTCAGATCACTGAACCGGCAATTTTTTTTTTGTAAAGTTGTCAGATCGAGACTCTGCATGCCCAATGGCGTAGCGTGACAAGAGTGTAATCTTGCAGCAGTGTTCTGCCATCAGTAGAGCTCCGAGTTGACTTCCCATTCTGCAAGCCGGAAATGAGGGACCAGTAGGGAGATACACAATGTTCACTAGAAAAACCACACCTGACAGTAATTTCTAGTAGTATTGACCACGTATTGTTCCCTTTACATGTATTGGGACCCAGGATTCACACCATTTCCAAGCAATTTGTTGCATCTCTCTTCACCCATTGCTCTGTCCAATGGATTGGGATTAGTTACACATCAGCAGGGAAATAGAGGTTGTCAACCAGAAATGCAAATGGCTAGTAGGTTTGACAAGGAAGTTTACAATGAAGACAAAACCTTCATACTGAAGTCAGGGGAGTCAGGTTGGCGTAGCGGTACTTTTCCCCGCCTTTCACCGCTGTGACCCGGGTTCAAATCCGGGCCAATATGTGGATTGGGTTTTCAGTCCTTACCAGATTTCGTGGGTTTTCCTCAGAATATTCTTCTGGGCTTTTCCTCCCACCTCTAAAACTGTAACTTCTTCTCATTGTCTTCCCTCCACAGGTTTCTTCAGGCTTGCGAGCTACAGTGCTTAGGGCACTTTTGAGGAATCCTTGGTTTTATTACCAGAAATGATTAATAATAATAATAATAATAATAATAATAATAATAATAATAATAATAATAATAATAATAATAAATAGCTATAACAAGGAGGTGAAAGGGAGGGAAAACAAAAAAATAATAATCATAGTGCTTATGCAGCGTTTTCCATCGTTATCAACAATCTCAAAGCACTTTACAATTATTACCCAGATGATCATGACAGTAGTCCCAATCGACACTAGCGGTGCTTATTCTCCCCCCCCCCCCTAATGTTTTTTCTTGTCTTCCTTCTTCTTCTTTTTAAATATTTGCTGAATCTTTAGAGGGAAAGGGGAGGAGTAGACTACAGCATCAATTAGAAAAAGTCATCACTATTGTAAATTAAGAAATTATAAAAAAAAAATTTGAATCGACCATTTTTTTCCAGCTAATCAACCGTTTGTCTATATCAATAGACTAAAAAGGTCCTAAAAAGGTCCCAAAATCCAAGCGGTGGAAATATGCCTAATTTGCATAAATTTAAAATGGCCACTTAAACCATGATTTTCATATTGATTTTGCCATAACTCTCGTCCTACATTGCTTTTTAGGGTACTTTAAACAACAATTTGTCCTTTTACATTGATTTCATTATTATGCTAGTCCTGGGTACCTTTCTAGGTCCCTATGTTTCCCAAATTTGCCAAATGCCGTATAATAATCTTCCCATACAAACGGACAAACCGCCAGCACCACCATCACTTCTTGAGGTCATCAGGTGTGGGTGTAAGAAGCGTTTTCGAGGGTGGGCATGGGGCATTTACCCACCACTTTTTGATAATAAAAGTAGTAATTAAATAGTAAAGTCTGTCAGGAGCAAGTGTGGCCCATTGGGCCATGGGCAGCGCCGGCATTTATCTACGGTTTCAGAGAATATTTATATTCCCCTGGATGGGATGCTAGTCCATCGCAGGTTACTCCACAGCTAATGCCGGCACCCATTTATACTCCTGGTTGGAGAGAGGCAAGTGGGGATGAAGTCTGCCCTAGGACACAACATAATGGCCAGCACCTGAATTCGAACTCCTGACCCTCTGATCATGAGTCACAAACCCTAACCACACTACGGCACAAAAAGGAGTTTGATCACTGCTTGCTCAATTGGAAGTTGGTTGCTGTCTCAGCAAATAACATGGAAGACATAATCTAACTTTTGAAGCGCTTTTCTGGTGCTGCACATGGCTACCCGAAAATAAAAACCGTCAAACTTCAATTTGGAAATTGACGGAGCCTCTAAAGTCCTTGGAGTTAATGTAACACATGCCTGTCATCTAAAAATACACGTTTTATGGCTGTTTTGTCTTTGCACAGACGTAATAAAATTACATTCTGAATTATCGAAAGAACGGTTCGTGGCTAGACTGTACGAATCATAATTTTCTGCATAAGCAATAAAATATGCTTATTTTCTATTTAAAAAAAGTATTTTGTGGCTTTTTGGTTTTTGCAGGGCATAATAAAAGTTTGCTCTGTTATTTTTTTGGTCCCATTTTAATAGTTTATACAATTAGGCAGCTGCTGAACGGCAGAGGGAATTGCAACCGCCACCTCTAAATCTGATACTGTAAAAGGAGGCTTGTTGGAAATGAGATAGGCTGCAATTATTGTCCATTTGTCTTTTGTTCTTCCTCGTTTCTACTCATGAATATTAATTTGTGAAGACAATTTTTTTTAAAGCCAGCCATCAAGTCAAAGTAATAGAAGCAGAAAAAAAGCTGCCTAATATGGGAGACGTGATCCACTTTTTTTTGTTCACATTATGACTTCTCAAAAACATAAGCAGTGTCGGTAGACTTCAATTTGGAATTTGACAGAGCCTCTGAGTCCCTGGAGTTTATGTAACATATGTTTATCATCTAAAAATACATGTTTTTTATTATGGCTTTCTTGTTTTTGCAGGGCGTAATAAAAAGTTTGCTCTGAGCCAACGAAAGAATGGTTCGTGGCTACATTGTACATTCTGTTGAAACTAAACTGGTGAGGTACCATTGCAATCAGTTATGGCGAAAAAAAGAGAAGTGTATGAAATAAAATAGTTCTTGTTATTTCGCCCTGGGGTTGTGGTGCGTGTGCCCTTGGCCAAAGCCCTTAATTTGCCACTCATTTGGCCCACCCAGGATTTTTTTTTTGTAGCGGGGCAAATTAATTGTCCCCCAAAATCCTTGTATTCTCTCTAGCATATTCTCAATTGATCATTTTGTTTTGGGGTTGGCGGGGGACATTTGCCCACCCCACCCCCAGTGACACCCCTGCAGACGCCCATTTTGTTAAATGTGTATTAAATTAATAGCAAATATGACTTAAACTAGGCAGGAGGCACATGTCGTGCAATGTTTAGAATTCTGAAAGAAAAGAATTGAGAAAAAAAAACCCTCTTCCATGCAGGCACAGATGAAGTCGCACAGAAAAATGAAGGATTAGGCTATGGGGTATATTGCAAAAGTGACATTTTAGTGTTTGAATCCACATGTACATGTACATAGTATAATATAAACACATGCACTGGGTTCAAAACTACATGTACATGTAGTGATGAAAGTTTGCCAATTTATTCTCGCAATAAACAAATGAACCCTGTAATCCATCATGTTTTTGTACGAGTTCATCTGCGCCCTAAGACAGTCCCTGCATGAAAGAGATTTCTTCCTGTTCCTTTTCTTTAAGAAATTTAAACATCTCGTGGCAAATAAATGTAGGGCCTATGGCCTTGTACCCCTTTTGAAACTCCCGCACTAATCCCATTCAAAGTGAGCAACTGCATGGGCTGGCTTTCAATTTCCATTGTTGTTGCATTCAATTTCAATTTGCATTGTTGTTGCATTGTTGTTGCATTCTAAAGTCTTTATTACGAATGACAAAGGTTACCGTACAGAGGAGCCAGTTGATTGACAAAAATTATTTTATTGATCACGCCCCTTCGTTTCAGTGAGGAATGTGATTGGACAAGACGACCGTCTTGACGAGCTGTCATGACGAACCGTCATGACTAACCGTTCAAAACGAAAGAACACTAGAAAGACTTGTGCGAATAGAAACTGCACGTGCCGAAAGTATGGTCTCTCTTGTTCAACTGCTTGCACTGAAAACCGTGGCACTAGTTGTGCCAACTCGCCACCACCAGACATTGATCCTAAGGCTGCTGAAGATTATAGTCTGCCACATAAGTGTTCATTCTAAGATACAATGATGTACGTGTAGATAATAACAACCAGACTAACATTGCATGCAAGCCAATATGGATGATAGGCCGCCAATATGAATCTTTGTGATATTTCTGTATTCATAACTGAACTTGGATTATCAGGAAAAGTACAATTGTTTTCTCCCTTCACAGTAATCATATATGATAAGTTAAGCTATGCTTTCATTTCATTTACTATTCCGTATTTTGTATTTTGAGTTGCATATTCGAAACTGATATTGTTAAGTGATTTAGCGAGGACCACTTAAATAATTGCGACTTTAACTATGATTTTGTTTTTATTTAATTGACTTGCTACTTGTTCCTTTTAGGTGTTAAGAATTAGTATTCAACTTTGTCATTCTGTTCTTGGATGAAGATTACTCAATATGTATCTTGCGCTCTTAAATCATACTCAATAAAAGTGCAAAACCTGATGAATAGTTACCCCGCCACCCATTTTCCATGACCTAAAGTCCCAACATGGGTCCTAATTGTGCTGTGACTCCATTTTTACTTTACTTTATTTGAATTTATGCAAATTAATATAAGGCATTTATGCAAATTATTATACGGCATTTGGCAAAGTTGGGAAACATAGGGATCTCGAAAGGTACCCAGGACTAGAATAATGATGAAATCAACGTAAAACAAATTGTTGTTTAAAGTACCTAAAAGTAATGTAGTACGAGAGTTATGGCCAAATCAGTATGAAAATCATGTAATTAGTGGCCATTTTGAATTTATGCAAATTAGGCATATTTCCACCACTTGGATTTTTTTTTTACTTTTTTTTTCGGGACCATAATAAAGATGCTCTGTGGTGTGATACATAACTAAACTAGAAGTTATTAGGGAAAATTCAATTGTGGCATGTCCACACATGACAGCCATAATTTTAATTTTAATTTTAATTTATATGCAAATTAATATACGGCATTTATGCAAATTATTATACGGCATTTGGCAAAGTTGGGAAACATAGGGATCTAGTAGGGTACCCAGGACTAGAAAAATGACGAAATCAAGGTAAAAGGACAAATTGTTGTTTAAAGTACCCCAAAAAGCAATGTAGGACGAGAGTTATGGCCAAATCAATATGAAAATCATATAATTAGTGGCTATTTTGAATTTATGCAAATTAAGCATATTTCCACCACTTGGATTTTTTTGTACTTTTTTTTTGGGGACCATATAGAGATGCTCTGTGGTGTGATATTTATGTATACATACATGTAACTGAACTAGAAGTTATTAGGGAAAATTCAATTGAAAATTCAAAAACACATGACAGCCATAATTTTAACTTTAATTTATGCAAATTAATATACGGCATTTATGCAAAATTATTATACCGCATTTGGCAAATTTGGGAAACATAGGGATCTTGAAATTTACCTAGGACTAGAATAATGATGAAATGAATGTAAAAGGACTAAAAGTGTTGTTTAAAGTTCCTCAAGAAGCTAATAGTATGAGAAATATGACCAAATCACTGTGAAAGTCCTAAAATATGCGGCAATTTTGGATTTATGCAAATTAGGCATATTTCCACCACTTGGATTTTTTTGGACTTTTAGTATGTCATTTTAGGGACCTTAAAGAAATGCACTATGGTGAAAAAAATTCTGTTGCAATTTGTTTGAGGTCAAACCTTATATTGCCTGGACTAATAGGGTCTTTGATTAGGTGAAAGTCCTCAGCTAAAAATCATGTACAAAACCAATGGGGAACTTCCCAAAAAGTCACTAACAATACAAGGACAACAGGAGGTCCTCAACTGAAGGTGTTCATACACTTGTGTGTGATGTACATTGCACATGCACAGGTTTTCCAATGATGACTGAGGACTTGGAACAAAGGCTTTTTAACCTAACAGGACCTCTGAGGACCTGAACCAAAGTCCTCGGTACATATTGTGTACAAACCTTATGGGACATGTCAAGAAATGTTTTTAAAGTCCTAACAATAGGAACATAAGATGATACAGATCCTTGGTAGTGTACATGTAGTAATCATAGATTGTGTGTAGAACATTGTCCAGATCATAACAGGATCCTAACTTATTTTGGCATTTTTGATTTTGATGGAAATTTTTTTGAAGTGACTGGGATTGTATTGTTTCTTATAGAAATGCATTTATGTGACTGGCATTGTATTCATGGGATTTATGAATTTACAATTAAGATAAATGATCAAACATGTTTTCCAAAAATGAGGCACATTTGTAACTTAGATCGATCTTAACCTTCAGTATTAAGAAAACTCTCAATTCAGACAACTTCACAAAGTGACAACAAAAATCGTCACTTCTCTCTATTACAATTCCAAATCCCTAAACAAAGCTCTATTTATGGCCACATGATGTAATTGTATTTTATTGATTTCAGTTCAAATGGTCAGTATTGTAATGTATTCCATTGTGTAAATAATAATAAAAATAGTTATGATGTACATGAAGAAATCACGCATTTGACAAACGTAAACCAGTCATACCTCAGTATAATTCACAGAAAATTTCAAATGGTAAAGTGGGACCTCACTGAATGTAGATTTAAGAGGAATTTTTATGTCAAACTGTTCAAACTTGCTCGACAGATTGAAAAGCTACAGGTGTCTAAAAAGGTAGGCCCCCTAACTTGTTATTTTAATATTTTCTTTTAAAACTTGTTCTCCCTATGCTATTCCAAAGAATATCTGATTTTTTTTCTGACAGGTTTTTTATTTTGCAAGTTTTATTTTGAGAATAAATCCTTTTTTAACTATTTTTTGGGAAATCCTCTGAAAAAAAAAAAATAATTTTGGTTGCTTTTAAGCATTTAACACATTTTTTTTCAAAAGTGAACAACTTTTGTACTGATGGGGGAAATGCAATAAAAAAGGTTATTTTTTCGGGATGAAACTGGGAAAGAGCACAGAAAGAGCAACTATAGGCATTATTTGCTTTTCATGCATTTTGTTCGTTTCCAATAATGACACCACTCAAAATCCAAAGAAGAATGTTCAAAACCTAACCTGTTGCAGTATCAGCTCAGTCGGGATTATACTTTTCGAGAAATCACTGGGAAAAAACACCCCATGTGCAACCTTTTGATCACTCTATGAAGTTACTATTTCCGAAAAAATAGGTCAACTAAACTGACCGATCGTTGGAAATTACCTTCATTTCTTGATTGCTTCTGAATGACAGCAAGTCAAAGGGAACAGTTTAATGGGTGTTTATTACTAGTATGATCTTTAATCCAAGTAAGCTTTTGAGATAATAATTTGCTAGTTCATGTTGTAGGCCTACTATTGGAATAACTGCAATTTGCAAATGATCCTATATGCCTTTAAGCGACTGATAAATTCCGATGTATAAATTCAAAAAAATGGAGCTGGCTTATGACTAAAAGACACCCAGACACCCCTCTGGCAAAAATCCATGCAGTAAAAGATTTTCTAGAGAAAGCATCCTGCTATGAGGAGACCTGTGTACTAAACAACGCCGGTAGCACGAAAGCAAACGATGGGGAAAGCAAAATCGGAATCAACAATCACCATGAGGACGATCAAACATGGTCCTCCAGCAATCATGCCACTTACACCGGCCAAATTACTGGGGGTGATCAGCATGCGGCTGCACGTATGTGTCGCGTCAAACTGCGGGACGTGTAAATTAGCATGAATTTTTTTCTGGGGGGATAGCCATGGAAAGAAGAGGAGCAGGGGGAATTAAGAAGCAGCTTAGGTAAAGCCTTCCCCGTGTGCGAGCCGTCGCCCGTTGCAATCAACTTCGGCCGGCTGGTGTCATTTTCAAATAGAAAGGGGAAAAAAAGAAATAAAAGAGAAATTCAGGGATGAAAACAGCAAATGTCAACAGGGTCGGCTGGTAGCAATCAGACAGATCCTGTTCTAAGGTTTTCTGAAGCGAGGGGAAGAAATGAAGAAAGCTTCAGGTTAAATGTCGGTGACGTCTTTGGGAAGACGTTCGCAATAACAAATTTGGCAGCGGCAAGAAAACAGACACAGTCAGAGGCTATTAAGATTGGGGTTTTAAGACGCATTTGTGGGTGTGAAAGGTGTTACAGATGTATAAAATTGATCTTGATGTTTCAGTTTATTTATTTATTTATTTATGGAGAGCCTCGAACAGAGCCAATATGTGGTGCAGGTGTGGCAATCAATAGACAAAGTACATGGCACAGGGTAATAAGTGATTAACCACAGACGATATTGCGGGTTTTTCTCCCCAGGCGCACAACTTTAATTGTCAGGAAATACATCCTAGCAATCAGAAGAATGTTTAGACAAGTAAATCCCATGGACAATTTGTACACTTACTTTTAGACGATATTTTGAAATTTGCAAGTCGCTGTCCATAAGATATGAGTGTTTTACCAAGCCCAAAACTTCTGTACTCCCACACCCCCCCACCCCCCTCTGTTTTTCATGATATATCGATTACCAGGATACAGAACTCGGGGTTCCTAAGCTAAAGGATCTTGCCAGTAACCCCTAACCCTGCTGAATCCAACAGGATCCAACTACCGGTATGTCACATACCCAATGGAGCCTGTTGGATTGAGCAGTTAACCCCTTGTGAACATTCCTCATGCAAAATGTTGGATTCAGCACCGCATTATAACACCATGTTGGACTCCGTTGGATTCAGCAGACAACTGAAAATGAGGCACAGTGGATTGAACAGGAAAGTCCGGTTGGACTCTGTTGGATTTAGCAGGGTAGTCCTGAGGAAGTACTAGGGGGTTATAGACTATGTTTTTTGATAAGATTTTTTTCTGGTTTGGGTGTGGCAAAGCTAAAAAAATATGTATATTTAGCACAAATGAATATTCATTGTATAAACCATAATATCAGAAACTATGAACTTAAATATTACGATACACTGTAGTAAAGTAACGGTATGTATCGTATTTACAATAACTTAAAACACGAAATAAAAATTATGTAAAAATTCCCTAAATCAATAAATTAAAAAAACAAGGATGATCATAAAATCTATTTTGGATGTACAATAATTTTGAAATTTAATGAAGTCAAGTATTTATCAGTGTATGTTTCTGTCAGTAGCCAGTAATTAGTAGTTCCGTATGGTACGTGGTGTATGTAGTTTTTGGCTGCTTTTAGGTTGTACATTTAAAAAATGAAAAGTAGTTAAGAGTGAGAAAATGTATGTTACGTGTAATGTCTTTTAAGGTGATGTACATAATTATTATTAATGGTGAAGGCATGGACATGCGTCAATAAACACAGGCAATGGTGACAGGAAGAAATTAAAGTACATGCAAATGGTGTCATTCCATTTATCTTGTTTCGTATTATCCTTAGGGGGAGAACATGATGCACAGAATTTGAGAAACCACTCCCCTTTCTTTCGACCCTACATGTGTTTATTGTTGATGTACCCTAACATGGCGCGGCCCTCAACGTGGCGCACTTTGATTTTTTGCCTGTAGCGCCTACCTAGAGCAAAAGGTTTTAACTGAAATTTCACAGAAAGTGACATTTCATCAAGTTCTAAACACTCCGGTTCATAAATCGCGAGTTTATTTACCCGTAACAAAGTTAGAAGTAAAATTTATTTTGGCGTGATTTTCCGATTTTATTTTCAAGTGTAAAGTGAACCCTTTGAAAATGCCCCCCAAAAAATAAGAAAATAGTTTTCTGACAAACATCTGGCTGGGTATTTAAGTAGAGATAATAATTATTTATCAGAATCTATCAAGTTTACAGAAATTCTCAAATGTTAATTTAGAATTTTCCGAGATTTATTCAAGTGCGCCACATTAGGGAACACTCTGCCAATTTGTGCCCAATTTCCGGACGCCACCGTTTTTAAATTTCGGATTTAATTTTATGAAACCGAAATTGTTCACAGAGGTTAAATAGCAAGCATTAATGAGGTAAAAGTACTAGTATTTTACTGCATGAATTTGAGGTTTGTCAACAAAAACGAAAAATGCAAAGACAAAATGGAAGGAAGCGCGATGGAGACAAAGTGGCGACAAGGATCATGCGTTGATGCAATTCTTGGACAAAGGATTAACTACGAATATGACTTGAATAGTTAGAATAGCAATTAAATCTCCATTGACGTGCAACAAAAACCATTTCAGGACAAAATTTTCCCTTTCAAAGTCAACACTATAAGGCAATACACTAGAGGTTGTTTTGTTGCAGGTTGTGTGTGTGTATTCGCACTCCCACGAGTCACTGAATTGCAATATTTTTATTGCTTTTCAGAACAAAACAAAAATTAGAATACAAAATGTGCAGGCATACAACTGGGAAGTGAAATAGAAAGAGGAACTTTCTAGCTTTGCAAGACTCTATACAGTGGTTTTTCAATTTTTAATGGCATAAGTGTGTAGAAAAAAACAAGGAAATCGGCTAATCCAAGGAAAAGTTACGGGGACGTGTGGCCATTCACTATAAAATACCTCAGCAACAATAATGTTTTGTTGGCCTTCACTGCTCAGGATTACAAAGAGATCCTCAAAACCATTTCAAATTTAGCACAATTACAAAATGCGAAAGCAGAGATGGCTGTCTTACCTTGTCTGGTTTGGTCTTCCCGTTGCCAAAGAAATGAGACGTCTTCTTCTTCGGAGATACTGTCTTGGTTGACGGGGAAGCCGACCTTGCCCTGGGCTCGGGGATCCCGCAGAACATCCTTGGTAGTCTGCTTTTCCCTGGCGACCCCAGGCTCGTCGGGCTTCTCTGATTTGCCCTGGCAGACTCCAAGTTCAGCTCGGGTTGGAGGGTTTCTTTGATCTGTTTGGCAGCGCCCGAGGCGTTGTGCTTCTTGTAGAGTGAGCTGTGTTTGACGAACCTCCTGCCAGGGGCAACCTCACTGTCCGGGTCGCTTGAGGTGGCTTGGGGAGAGGGCTCCAAGATGGAGGCATCCGAGTGGCTTTTCTCCAGGGAGGCCGGCAGACCTGAATCTGAGCCGCTGTCCAGGGTTCCTTCCGGCGATGCCAAACGTACTAAGCCTGGAGGAGTGTCATAACCATTCAAGGTACAGGCATTACTCCCATCTGCTTCTAACCTACTCATAATCCTGGATACCTCGTTGAGACCCTCGGAGGCATCATTAGTAAGATAATCCTGCCGACTCATATCCTTCTCATAAATGTCCTTGCTTAGTTTCAATGAAGACAGCTCCAAGTTTAAGGCTTCGAGATCAGTGCTGGTAGGACGTTCAATATCATACTGTCCTGTGGAGAAAGCTTCTGGTTTCGCTTGTGAGAAATTGATGGCCAGTTTGCTGGTCTTGGGCTTAAACTCCCGGAGCTCGGGCGATTTCTGGTGCTCTGGGGCCGTGTGTGACATCGACCGCTGCTTGCAGGGTCTCTTGGGAGATGGGCTCCGGCTGCCATTGTCCCGCATTAACAAGTTCCTCATGACCTCCCTGGCACCTCTGAAAGGGTTCTCCAATGACCTGTGGGTCCAAGTCTTGGAGCTGCTAGAAGACTGTCCTGACTGACTCTTGAAGGGATCTGTGGCACGCCTTTTGCTGGATAGGACACTGCAGGCAGTGGAGAAGGCTGAATTCTCGGCCGAGCCGAGCTGATTTGGCCCCTCGATGCTGAAGACTGGTAAGTAGAGGTCATTCTTGGAGGTTGAGCCTTTTCGAACATTGCCAGATTTGTCTCCCAGGTTGCTCGGCGAGGTTCGGAGCCCCGTCTTCTGATCCTTCACTGGGAAGGAGAAGACATCATCATCCCCTTCCTCGTCTCTCTGGTCACTCTGTTGAGATGTTGCAAAGACCTCTGAGAAAGCTTCCCTAAGCCCAACTTTTCCATCGGGAGTCTCTGGGCTTTCCTTGGATCGAGATTGGTGGTCATCATGTGCCACACCCTGCTGCACTGATGTAACGTTGGTGTTTGGGTTGCTACCATCTTGGGATAACTCTGTGCTAGGACTCTTGGAAGCCTTGTCGCTGACTCCTCCTCCTCCTCCACTTCCTCCTGAGGTCCCACCTCCGGATGAACTATCCCCGTTAGGGTCATCTCTCGTTGGGGGGACACCAAAACAACCATCTCCGGACGAACCAACCCCATTTAGAGCTGCCTCCATGGCCTGCTCAACAATCGCAAGACTCATTTCACGAGCCACTGTGTAAGCGGCTATATTCTCAAGCATGGCATCGTCAATGACGGCTTGGACGAGGGGTGGTTCCGGAGAAGGAGGCAGGCTATTGAGGTGTGCATCCTCAAAGGCTTCTTGGCTATCAGCATCATCAGAATCGACGTTACCATCTACGCGTTTGCTGGCGTCCTCTGTGACACCATCTACGCGTTGCTGGGCCTCTGCAGGAGCATCTTCTGTCTTGCCCTGTTCAGCGTACTTGCTTATTGGAGGAATGTCAACACAAACGGCATCCGAATCTTCCGACGTCTGATTGGCTGCTGTGAAGGCTTGCACCGTGAATCTGCAAAAAGGCCAAAGGTCAAAAATTGGCAGTTGGAGGACACTCCCATTGATGTTAAAAAGATTTATGAATGGGGCCACTGAATATGCATAAAACGATGATGAATAGGGATAATTTCCATATTTGTGGATGTACCCCTTGATCGTACTTTAGTTCTCCATCTCTTACTTTGTTTCATTAAAAACTAATTCAACAAAAATTCTCCAAGAAGTGCAAATTCTTCTTTGAATTTCACATACTCAGACCAATTTTTTTTTTAAACTGCTTCCAAACTTAAAAGTGAGTTGAAATTTTAACACAAAAAAATTTGTTGACGATGGGCAAACCCAGTACTACATAAAATTCCATCATAAATGATTTTGCAAATTCTTGTTTATTGGAGGCTGTACAAGAGGGCGTTAACAAATGCAAAATTAATTTACAATCTCTGTGGGTATACGGAGGGCAGGGTAAATTTTAAAATTTTCAAAATTCATTTCCAGCAATTGTTTGCGGACAAACCTGTAAGTCCCCGGCAACAGTCCCCCCAAGATTGCCTGGCAGGACGGCACCTCAATAGCCTCTTGAGGGCGCCCATCCTTGTTGACTAGCAACCGATAGCCGCAGACGGAGAGACCCGAAGTGGATGGCGATGGCTCCTCGCCGACTGTAGAGGGCTCCCAGCTCAGGGAGAGGCTCGTGTCGGAGCGCAGGGTTGCGCGCAGGTTCTGCGGCCTGCTCGGCTTCGGCAAGGAGATTCCTGACGAATCTCGTGGTGATGACAAAGTCTCAAGAAGAAAAAGAAGGCGGGGGAATAAGAATTAGAGGTTCTCACTTTGGCACTGAGATGAAGGCATTCCCTAGTCACTGCTCATCCTCTGTTATGTTTTTCCTTGTGGTCGACTCGGTTACGAATCAAGATGCAGGAGGAGTAAAAAAAGGAGACCCAAATGTCAGGACCGTTTTTTTAATGAAGTTTTGCATGTAGCACTTTCAAAATCTAGGATATGAAAGCCCAATTCATAAGCTTTCTTTTAGTACAAGACTCATTCAAATCACTCATGTACTTTTCAACAGAAACACAAACACCGTTTCAAATTTCCTCTGATCACGAAAAGGTAAGTGTTCTGTCAGCAAAAGGAAACAATTCACGTGCATCCCTATGGGAATTGTTTTCGTTTTGCTGACAGAACACTTTTTCGTGATCCGTGGACAGAACTTTAAAACGATGTTTGTATTCAAAATTCTGCAACTTGAAAAGTACAGGGGTGATTTGAACGATTCTTGTACTAAAAGAAAGCTCATTGATTGGGCTTTCCCATCCTAGATTTTGAAAGCACTACAGGCAAAACCACATTAAAAAAATTGTCATGCCATTTGTGTTTTTTGCAACCTTACCTGTGGTCTCTTGATTTTGCGGAGCGGGGAGGGCGACTGTGGCGGCTGGTTTGAAGACTGTGCCTCATTCAATCCACCAGCGGCTATCAGGCTGACAATGGCATCCATGGACTCCTGTAGCCTCTTTACCTGCCGTTAAACAAAAATGTTCAAAGCATTCAAATCAATAGACTAATCTATTAAGACCTGCTCACTGTATAAGTGCGAAACACATCAACGTTCCAACCACTCGTATCGTACACAAGTGCATGCATGTCGGACAAGCATGTCGCACTTTGGAGATTAAGGAATAAACTATCGCAATATCCCCCTGTCTGGCTGGAGATATGGATCACAGTATATAATTTTTTTTTTTTTTTTTTTTAATTTTTTTTATTATTTCTTCTCTCGCAACTCGGAAAATCGGGACGTTCCGATTTTCGGGCACTTTTTATCTCCAAAATCGGAACAGTTCCGCCTAAATCGGAACAGTTGGCAGGTATGGACTCATGTGCTATTGGAGGCCTTCTTGACCAGCGTCAGCCTAGCTGGCAGCCTTGGGCTCTGGGGAGACAAACTCTTGCTCTTCCTCGCCTCTCCTGGTGATCAACAGGGAGGTGGCAGAGCACCTTGGACCAAGACTAGATTGGACTCACCTGCTGTTGGAGGCCTTAATTTTGTCCAGCATCGGCCTGGCTGGCAGCCTTGGGCTCTAGGAAGACACACTCTTGCCCTCCCTCACCATTCCTGGAGAACAGCAGGGAGGTGGCAGAGCACCATGGACCAAGACAAGACTGGACTCACCTGCTGTTGGAGGCCTTCTCTACCAGCATCCGCCTGGCTGGCAGCCTAGGGCTCTGGGAAGACAAATTCTTGACCTCCCTCACTGTTCCTGGTGAACAGCAGAGAGGTGGCAGAGCACCATGGACCAATACTAGATTGGACTCACCTGCTGTTGGAGGCCTTCTTGTCCAGCATCGGCCTGTACGACCCCCTTGGGCTCTGGGAAGACAAACTCTTGTCCTCCCTCCCCATTCCTGGTGAACAGTGGTGAGGTGGCTACGCTCTTGGTCTGTCTACGGCCTGGCGAGGCTTCAGCCTTCACCTCCATGTCGTGCTTCCAGTCGTGCAACGTCTTCACCTGAAAATGAAAAGGAAAGGGCAGAGATTGGAGCATCTTTAGACATCACCTCAATTATACTAACGGAAAATTGTGGGGAAAATTTTCCCCTGTAAGCTGATTGAATCTTAGTCAGCAATATCTAGCTACGGTTACTTACCTGTGACCAGAGCAGTTTCAAAGCTTCCATCTGAAGAGTGCGTAGCTGCCTTTCCTGCTCGTACAATTGCCTCGTCCTTGTGAAAACAAATAAATAAGTAAACCAATATACAATTTAATCTTGTACGGAAGGGAAGTCAAACGTGAAATCGTCACATCACGTCAATATTCAGGTATATTCGGGGGTCAGGTTGGAGTAGCGGTACTTTCCTCGCCTTCCACCGCTGTGACCCGGGTTCGAATCCCGCCTGGGCCAATATGTGGATTGGGTTTTCAGTCCCTGCCTGATTCCGTGGGTTTTCCCCAGAATATTCTTCTGGGCTTTTCCTCCCACCTCTAAAACTGTAACTTCTTCTCATTGTCTTCTCTCCACAGGTTTCTTCAGGCTTGCGAGCTACTGTGCCTATGGCGCTTTTGAGGAATCCTTGGTATCATTACCAGAAATGATTAATAATAATAATAATAATAATAATAATAATAATAATATTCATGCTGCGCTTTCACAAAAGCTGAATGCACCTCCAGTGAGTACCTCACTCATACACACACGGAATGCTTTAATGTGAAATATCGATGCATTTAGGCAACCCCAGGAATATTGAAATTTGTATCCTTGTGGAGACATTTCTTTCTTCCCGTGTACTTCCCATGTAGTTTGAAAGTACAGTTTCAAAATGCTCTTATAAACCAAAATTAATTTCCTTGGCTGAAATTTGGACTTACATGTAATATCCCTTTTCTAAAACTCTACCATTTGCGACAAATCAACATACCTTGGAAATTCCTAGTTTTTGAGTAAATCCATATATCTATTTCGTGAAAACCTTGTGGAGACATATTCATCTATAGAAATTGCCCTGTGGAGACGTATACAATCTTTTGTTCCCTATTGTGTGCATGTCTCCAGAGGGCACGGTGTATCAGATCATTGGTGCAAGTACTATTGAGTGTACACACACATAAATGGTTCCTTGTAGGGGACCAAGCACAAAGAGTAACAATTGGGCACTAGATTCCACCAGTCAGTCTTCAGAAATCATGTGCCCCATATGTACTACTTTTCCATGACAGACCCGGCACTAGACACGTCCTGTGACATATGGGTTTCGTGCACAACAGATACTGCGAGCTGCTCTTTGACCGTTGAAAATGATTAGGGGTTGGTTTTTTTTTCCATATTTTTCCAGCACCAATGGACACAAAACATTGAACAGCTCAGTGGAACGATCTCTGCTAGGTCCATTTCACGCAACTACGACAATAACAAGGTCCCATACCTATCTAGCTCACTGTTGAGGAACTTGATGTGGTCGTCCACGCGTTGGACTCTGATGGCATTCCGGGTATCGACGACCACGGGGTCACGTCGTCTGGCACGATGGCCTCGCCAGTAAGCTTGGATCTTGATGGCTGCTTTCTCCTCTTTCTCCATGCTAGTGAATGGGTCATGATGGAAAGATGATCACTTTTCAAGTTTGTCTTTTTTTTTTTTTTAAGTTGAACAAAGAAATTGACTGGAGCAGAGCCGGGGTATGAACCTGCAACCTCCGGATTGCCGTTCCGGTGCTCTACCAACTGAGCTATCCAGCCCCATGTTGGCATTTTGTCAATGTCCTTGTTCAATGGGGCATAGACCCATCTATGCCATGTAGCCAGGAATCACGCCCAAAGTCACCATATTGGCAAACATTTAGCAATGATGCAAACCTGGCAAATAGCAAACGGGAATCACCCAAAGAGGATTTTGCCTTTCTGTAAATTATTACATTTTTTATAAGACAGGCTAGGCTCCCAGAATGGGTACAATTCCAATATTGGATTTTGTCCTACATTTATTTAATATTCCATAAAATCTAATAAATCTTTGAAAATTTCTCGAGGGCCCAAATGCACTCCAAGGATCAAGATACATAAATGTAATGGATATATATTATAACTCTTCAATGCCATTTCCCCAGTGTTGTAGTCTGGGCAGCATTTTGGCGCTGTGACCATAAACATTTTTGGTTCGGGACCGTTTTGGCGCTTCAGTTACGCTGCCATTTTCAAAGACAGAGTCAACTAAAAAAAAAAGCTACATTCCAAAAAAATCTCACCGTTTACTTCTGGTTTCACCCTTTGCTTGATTATCCCTGCTGACGTCCTGGTTAGGCGAAGCCCTGCCCAACACCTGCGGCTGATGACCTTGACCTTCGACCTGATGACCTCTGGGGTCGAGCCTTTCCACGGTGACCCCCCGCCGGTCCCTCTTCTTGCTCTGCTTGGTCGGAGACGGCGAGGACAGTGAAGATGGCGCGGAGGGCGATTTGCTAATCTTCCGGCTGTTGGCGATTTCCTTGATTCGTTTCAGCTCCGCGCTACTGTAGGTGTCATCCCTCCTGGATGCCTCAGGGTTGGGGGAGCGGTTCCTTGTTGGCGTTCCGGGGGTAGGGGTGCCGGGCGTAGGGGTGCTGGGATTGGAATGCCTGGTCTGGGATCTGGGCTTGCGGGTTGCCTTAGAGCTTGGCGTGGCGTGGACGGCGAGTTTGGCAGTCGTGAGCTTCTTCTTAGTTAGCGGTTTCATAGGCCTGCTGTCGTAGGCCTCGTATTTTGTGACCCCGTGCGTGGGGGTGTAAGAGTCGTGACCAGGGTCAAGATGCCCCGACACGTGACCCAGATCGGAGTTAAAGGTGAATGCCGTCGCGGGTCGTTGTGACTTGGTGTCGCCTAGCACGTCAATGTCGCAGGAGGGGATGGTGTGGGGCGGGGCGGTGACGGGTCGTTCGTCGTGGGTTGTGGGCGAGGACTCGGTGACGGGTAAGTAGTAGGACTCAGAGACCAGCTGACTGGTGTTACTCATCGTTTCCTCATCTGTTACAACAAAAATGTATTCACAATGAAAGTGGCTCAAATGGCTGTGCCGTCTTGGCTCCTTGTATTGAAGCTTTGTAAACTGGAGTGCCTCGGCCTACTGGTTTTGAGCCTTGATCTTAAGATTTTGGGTCTGAATTTTTCACCCTATGTTGATTTTGGCGCAAGTGTCCATAGGCAAGACACTTTATCATAATACTTGTTTCTCCCCTCCTAGGAGATGTATAGGATGTTTGGCAACATGTGAGCAGTGAAAGAAAGAACAGCAACTTTTTAGGACTGTCGGCTTTGTCCCATCATTTCCTTCAGCGTCCTGTTGTAATAGCCCAATACCAATACGGGCGATTCCCAATACAGTTGGCCACCGTAGAGGTTGCCACAGAGACTTCATTTTTTCAAGTTTACGGTCGACAAAAAAATGGCCGACTTGCTGCAATTTGAATGAATGTCAGTGGACAACTTGAGGACATTTTTGATAGATCAGGGCATAGCATTCTACCGCCTCACAAAAAAAAATTGACAAAAAGAAAAGAAAAAGAAAAAAAGACACTTGAAACTCTTACGCTTATGAAACTACTGACCGGACAAACTATTTCAAGTGTCTCGCGCCGTGGCAAATTTGTCGACCGCCTCCCACAATGCACTGCAAAAAAAGTGGACTCTCTGTGGTGCCCTCTTGGTGGCGCACTGTATAGGTCTCTCTCAAAGACGGCCATCTCTGTAGGAGAACTGCAACTGCAAAAGCATGCATTGCGCAGTGCTGAAAATGTTCCAAACACGCGCTCTTGTTGCTCGAAATGTGTTCGAAACCAACGCAGCCGATGCGTGTATGCAAGTTGACGCTCAAAATGCCAAGGCACGTGGCTGGTCTGTAGGAAATGACATCATTTGAGAGAGATCTATTGGGAATCGCCCATATTACCAATAGTGTCACCACTATAAGCATTTATTCACAGATATATGAAAATCTCATTGCTTATTTACTTTTTTTTTTAATTTAACTCCCTGTGTACTAGGGATAGTACCTTCCAGATCCTGCAGCACCATATCAAGTAAATTCTCTCGCTCCGTGGATGCTGGTTTGAAGTTCAAATGCACCTGCTCCAAGTCCCACGCAGCCTTCCCTACTAGCTGTCGCCCATCGGCCACACCCAGGGGAGATGGGGAAGCAACAGGGGCGGGTGAGACCACGGCCACGCCCACGGCCGAGCCCAGGGGCTTAGGGGAGGAGCTTTTGGGAAGGTTCTTGGTGTTTCTCGCAGGGGAATGCCGGGTCGGCGAAGACGCGCCGGCCCTTGTCGTTGGGGAGTGCTTGAGGTGTGCAGGCGTGGGCGTGAGGGGGGCCTGCTGGGGCGAGCGGTGCGGGTGTGACTCGGGTTGGGCCGGGTGGGGTTGGGCCGGGTGGGGCTGGGCGGGGCCCCGCTGTAGCTGCTTCTGGTGCAGCCGCTGCTGCTTCAGCACCTTGACGAGTTTCTCGTCTTCTTTGAACTGCAGCTGTCGATATCAGATTATTTTTTGTAATGGAAAAAAAAAACTAAGTTAAAAATTAAAGTATTTCACAAAATTGAAGCTCAAAATTGTTATTATAATGCACATTTATTATAAGGAAAAGGATGAACAGTAAACATTGTCGCACGTTTTGTTCCTTAGTTCCTTCTCAGTTATACCAATTTATAAAATCATCATCAAAACATTTTAACAAAGTTGAACAAAATGGTTATACTCAAATCTAAATATCAAGTTTTTTTCCCTTTTTAGTCTTTAGGAGGTCAAAATCTCAGTTTTATACAGGATTACGCTTAGAATATGTCTTCGCATCAATAAATAATTTGACCACACACTGGCTTTTTTTGAACAACCTGCACCTGCTAAAAACACAAGCTTCTAAAAATGGGGAAAACTCAGGCAAGGTGCCCCGAAGCCGTGATGCTTAATTTGGTATGTGTGTGTACCACCCGGTGTATTTATAGGTATCCTGATGAAATATCCTGACAGATGGTCAAGGGATACCCTCGGGTTTTTAACGGTTCACGGTGAAACAATGCCTAATAGTACTAGACAGAATTTCCGAGGCTGTCCCTGTAAATTAAAAGTTGTTTAGAAGTCACATCTCAAGGCCTATTTACACATACGCGACAAAGTCACGCGTTTCAATAAATCTGCACAAATAGTGCGTTTAAAAATTATTCATAAGATCGAATTTGCCTCGGGGGGGATGTAAATTCAATATAAGGTTTTGCCCTTGACCGACGTATAAACTCAATGTGTCGTCCCCCCCCCCCCCCCCCCACGAGTGAAAGTGAGAAAAAAATCACTAGGGTGGGACTCGAACCCACGACCTCCTGCTTTCTAGTGCAGACGTCTTAACCACTTGACCACCGAGCTTGCCGGGATCGGCTGGTTGATTCGAATCTGATGTAGCAGTGGGTTCCGCAATGAGACTATTCAAGATGGAATTTACGTCGGGGCGATGTAAATTCAATATTAGGTTTTGCCTTTCACTGACGTATAAACACTTTACACTATGTATTTACATTGACATGACGACAAAGTCGTGCGACTTATCGCACGGTTTTTCTAAATCAAATACGAAGTGATTCTTATCGCACAACACAAAACGTCGCACGCATTTTTCACCTGGAACTTGTGCCTGAATTGGTTGGTTGTCAAAGATGGACGAAAACATCGCAACATACTGCATATATTTGTGACAGATGTACATCCTTGGCAGATTGTTTATCACAGAATGCATACCGTCGAATCTTCACATGCGTGCAAGCAGTTGGAAGACCAAGCTGGCTAAGTATATCAATACCCTACATGACTTGCTAGACACATTAATATTCAGCCAGTATAATCTAGGGCCATACTTTCTAGTAAATTATTTGACATTAGGAAGACACTGGGCATCAGGGAGATATTTAAATGTTTCTTTAATGTTGTAAATACCATGTCTGGAAGGATCTTTTTCAATTGAAAGTTGCCTAAAACCATTCCCAGACTTTGTACAGTGTTTTTTCTATTTTCAATGGCACACATGGGAAGTAAAAAAAGAGGAAATCAGCTGATCCGAGGAAAAGTTGCATGCCTGATTCTCACATTTGGCCAAAAAAATAATACAATTTGTGAATAAGTACTAAAATACAGCCGTAATGAACATAATTGCGTGACTGAATTTGGACATGAAACTCAGCCCCCGTTTGGTGTCGCGCAGACCCTGCCAAGTCAGATTAGAGGCGAGGGCATCCGCGACAGGAAACGAGGCCCCAAGGCCCGCGCCACGTGGTCTTAATGAGTGCTGACTGATAGATCCTGAAGAGCGGATGCCGTGATGGCATCAACGAGGGAGGGGAAGACAGGGAGGGGGAGGGGTAATCATAGCTGCACGGGGATGATAACGATGCCCTACAGGTTGACCTCTTGGGGGTAATGGGGGGAGGGAGGTAGGGGGCTCAAATCACAACACTGCCAAGCACAGATAATTGTGACCTACTGAGGCTAAATGAGAAATGTCTCCCGAAACCTTGTTTGGAGTATAAATCAGCACCTGAAGTCGCCTAATCTTGAAAAATCATGTCAAAATCAATTTTTTTTTTTTTTTGGGGTGGGGGGTCTATTTTTGGATGCCAAGGTATCTTAGGCTGCATCCGAATCAGCTGTCTAGAGCTAGGTCTAGGTCTGTGCCCGTTGAAAATACGCGGGGAACGCGCTGACAATAGACGTAGCCCACCTTCTGGACGCCCGTTTCGGACACGGCTTAAGATTCACGCTGTACATTTTGGTTGCGAAGAAAAATACCCCCAAAAGTGAAAAATAAATACAATTTCTGAAAGGTGTTTGTGTGAAGTTTTTCAAAAAGCGTCAATAATTTTCTTCTGAACAACTAAAAATGACCCAAGTTCACAGTGAAATTTCATGAGAATCGATTTGTACCTGTATCTTTGTGTGGCACCATAAGTACATGTATGTGCGTTGCGTACACATCGCACATAAAGCTTGCACAGTGCAACACGCAACGCAGAGCCGTCTTTCTCGACGAAATGCACTCGGCAAACGTCGGACATTTTCGGAAACGGGAGGCAAGCCTCCTGTTTTGGTCATGTGCCATGTACTAGCGGTTACCAGACCTAAGATTCATCAGAAATGAGGTAGTGGGGGTTTGCCGATGCACAACCGACTTACTTGCGGCATATCTTTGGAATTAATTGAGCTACAGAAGTAAATTTGGTGTCATTAGAAAGCTAAAGAATTGCTCTTTTACATGGTGTATAAAACTTGAAAAGTCGACCATGGTACAATGTTTTTTTCACCATTTTCTGGAAAAGTGTAATATCCGCTGAGCTGAAACTTGAGCAAGTAATAGGTTTTGAACATTCGTCTTCGGATTTTGAGTGGTGTTATCATTGGAAACAAACTAAATGCATGAAAAGCAAATTATCCTATATGCCTTTAACCCCAACTCCCTAGCATAATTTACTAGGAACCATAACCATTCTGGCAAATTGCAGCACCCACATGGGAAATTGTACACACACACTGTTGGACTTAATTTCTGGAGGTATGCCAAACCCAATGCATCAGAATAGGGGTACTGTACCTATCCCAACAGATTTCAACAAAACCTGCTGTCGAGCTTTGATGGGTTGAGTTCGGTTAGGGTTAAGCATGTAAAATTTCCAAAGCAGAGATTTGTGCTTAATGCCTTGCAAAATTTTGGCCCAGACAAAAGGTTAACAAGTTACCAGAGGATTAGGGTCAGACCTGACACCCTGGGGGGCAGATCAGATTAGTGTGGCTTATGGGGATTACCGGGATTAAGCTGGTATTATATCTCATTCAACTTGATCCCGAGGATAATTTTATTCCTCTGTAAAGAAGCTGATAATTTTTCATGGCAGACTCACAAAATGTTATCAAATTACAGCGATGGCTTCTTCAGATTTCGCTTATTAATGGTATGTCTGCTGACCTAACAACTCATGAGGGTGTGGGGACGAGCAATGCAGCGCTAAGATTCCTCAACCTAGGAGCAGGCTTTCGTTTGGAGTACTGTATCTTGAAACTTTCCTTATACAACAATATGAAAATTGCTTTTTAAAGTGTAAACCTTTCTCAACAACAATTTTCTAAGTTAAAGTGTCCAATGAATTTTTCTCAGCAACACATTTTGTGCAACTTTCTACTCCTCTTAAGTGAATGAAAACTCTTTGACATCCCGGTCTGGCTAATTTTATTTAAAAGTGCACTTATTTAAACATTTTCCATGCTTTTCCGGACTTAACTGAGGCCGCTGTTGCTGTTGCTGTGATGTGAGTACGACACTGTTCAGTTTAGGGGGTTTTCTGTTCAAACGTGAACCCAAAAATCTGCCCATTGAAAACATCTGTGAGAAAAGTTTGCTCATAATTGGCTAACTGCCATGTACTGACACAACAAACCACCAAAGAAAAGAAATTTTACGACAGCAAAATATCCAAAAATCTAGTAACATTTTGTGTACAAATACATGTAGTTAATACATGCCTGAAATGACATCACTCTTTTGCTCATGAATATGGAAATTTGCATTAGCATAAAAACCCAAAAGGCACCAAAATACCCTTGAAAATGGCAAACGAAAATAAGGTTAAATGGGACACACAGGGGCATTTTCAAGGATTGCATTAATTCCATGTCATGGGCCCTATAAGCATAGAAATTAATGCACCAAACTTTAAATGTCATTTGATACACATGCAAAGTGAAGAAAAAGCTGGGCAAAAGTGATGAAGGCATTTGAAAAAGATTCGCTTTCTTCTCACTTTCGGGATAATTTCTTTATAAGGACAGTGGTGTCTCCGCCCAAGGATTGCTCCTGTTTTAATGGGATTAAGATCGTGCTTAAGCAAAAGAATGCTGCTGCAATGCTTCTTTTAGCTTATTCATCACTTTCAGCTAAAAAGCTTGCTGTGGTCCAATGGTTACGGTGTTCGACTCGTGGCCGTGGTACATGGGTTCGAATCCTGACCGTGGGAACATGGTGCTTGTGCTCTTGAGCAAGGCACTTTACTATATTGCTTCGTCCTTCGGATGGGACGTAAAGCCGTAGGTCCCGTGTGTTGTGTAATGCACGTTAAAGAACCCAGTAACACTTATTGCTAAGAGAAGGGGTTTGCCCCGGTGTTTCTGGCAGTGGCTGCAATATGTGCCGCAGCATCTTGTAAACCATTATAAGGTGCTACATAATGGGTCTCATATTTCTCATAAACTTTATTTACCTTTCTTTAATAATAGACATATCTGCAGCGCCTCGAGTACCTAATAATTGGCAGATACGTGCGCTATATAAGACTCCGATATTATTATTATTATAATGGTTACAATAAAATGAAGATCAGTTAGGTGTATCCATTAAAGCACAAAATGGGTTCTTAAAGAGGTATGCCAATTTTGGGCCCTGAGCAGGTTAGGGTTAAAGTGCCACACAAGAGATTTTGAGACAAGGCTTCCTGCGGATGGACTTGCCTAAAATACTCACCTCAGTTTCATTAGTCAGTGGGCAGGTATGGCTCAGGTACTCGATGAGCTGAGCATGTTGACCTGGATGAAACCACCGACCTTTACCCTGGCTGTACAACCACTCGCCCTTCAAACTAAAACACACACACAGAAAGGTTCTGTAATTAGAAGACAGCTATAGACTATCTGCCCAAGTACCCCCTCAATGGTTACAAGGGGAGAGTTGGGGGAGACCACTCGGAGGGACATTTTAACGCATTGCTCTCAACGCCTTAACCTTAACCATCCCAAATCCTCCAAAATCCTTTTTGCAAATTGGAGGAATTTGCAGGATTGAGGTTACATGGCAAAAGTGTGTTGCTGATTTCGGATTTTATACTTGACATCCTCCGCACTGCTCCGGGATGTCACTGCCTCTGCCTCAGCCTATTGACAGTCCTAGCCGGAGGATTTTGCAGGATTCAGGCAGTGGTCACCTCTCCATGGACCATATTCAAGAAATAATGGAGGAATTTGCAGGCTTGAGACTATATGCTATTTTTCCATGAGGCCAATTGGAGGATTTTGCATGACTGAGGCTACAAAAAGGCAAAAAGGCCTAGGGAGTTAAGGTCATGCAAAGACACAGTGGGTTCTGGATATCATTTAACTGCCTCAACATAAAACAGTGATTGTTGGGGGATTTTGCAGGATTGAGGCAGTGGTTAAACCCCTCTGATGCCCAAATTCAAGAAATAACAGATGATTTTGCAGGATTGAGACTGTATCCAAATGTTTGCATGGAGGCAGCTGATGATTTTGAACGATGGAGGATGCGGTGTTTTTTATTTGCAGCACACATCGTCAATGGATCATGATTATTCAGCTAGTTCGATGTTTATTCATAAGAAATAACAATGACGTCACACCACATTGCTATCACTCAGTCATGGATGTACATTAAAGCATTTCAAAGGACGGCTTTGGTCGAGCTGCCACAGTGGCCTAGTGAATAGTGGAACTATGGATCGCCAGATCTGTGGTTCGAACCCATGTCCATTTTCATCAAACATTTTTGTTGGTTGAGATAAGTTTAATTGAAGGGGAAACATACGAGAACCTAAGTGTCTTCCATCCACACAGCGTGATACATATTCATATTAGGGTGCGTGATGTGATTGGTTAAAATATGAAGTATGCGGCAAAAACAAAATATGCATGGAGGATGCATCCTAGCTATTAAGAGAAAGTTTTAGGTCTGGATCCAAGACTCCCAGGTCACAAGGCCTATAGGCGGCAACCTTCCTGCACTTCCTCCCAGGTCAATCCAGATCATCCCCGGACTAATTTCCTCTTATTTACTCTCCAAACTGCGCTTCTGGTTCTGTGTAAGCGTGCCGGCGAGCGCTCCTTGAGCGTGGAAGGCCAGAGGGTAGCAACGTTACGGTTGCCTCCTGTCTAGGGCTTCCGGGATAAGCTGACTACCCCGTCTTTTCATTAAAGGCCATGCAAGGTTTAAAGGGGCTAACTGTTTGAAATCTTTTCCTTGATTTGCAAAAAGTCTATTCATAGAAACCTCTCCAAATGAATGGAATATGTTGACAAATGAGGTAAACGTACTTCAATATTAGTTTCAATTAATTGCAAGTGACAGTGTTCGTGCAGCTTAAAAGAAAAAGGCCCAAGGATATCAAACCTAATTCCTGGAAATTATTCCATGGTGTGTTGTTGTTGTCATTTTGTAGTCACGACAGCGGCAACCACATGCACGGTCGCTTGTATCATCACCAGACACAAGATTTTTTATTGCACTCGTAAAAATTTGCGGTTTCCTGTTTCAAAACATCTATGGAATTTAAAGGTGCATGTAGTTTATAAATACGCTTGGAGCTTCTTTTGATCAAGTGTTCATTTCTAGATTTAGCCACTTGTGATTAAAGAATGATTGGCTTATGATTGACTTGTGATTTGATATGTGATTCGTTTTTGGTTCAACTGGTGACTAACTCTATTATTTCACCTTGTGATTGGCTTGTGACTGGCTTGCGATTGATTTGTGATTGTCTTGTGATTTAACTTCACACTGTGTTGTGATTCGGTTTCAGACTGACTTGTGATTTACCTTGTGATTGACATTTGATTCAACTGGTTATTCAACTGAGTTATCCCCCTAAAATTGCTAGTGATTGCGTTTTGATAGTCTTGTGACTTGACTTGTGATTATCTGTGATTTACTTTTGCTTTGACTTGTGTTTTCCATGTTATTTCCTTGTGATTTGCTTGTGATTGACTGCGAAAATTGTCCATTGTGACTGGATTGTGATTCACTAGTGATTATCTGTGATTGGCTTGTGATTGGCTTGTGATTATCTGTGATTGACTTATTTTACTTCTCATTTCCTTGTGACTAGAAAGTTGTTCGCCTTCTGATTGGCTTGTGATTGTCTGTGACTGACTTGCGATTTGACTTGTAATTTCCTTGTGATTGGCTTGAAAGTTTTTGCCTTGTGAATGGCTTGTGTTTAGCTTGTGTTCATCTGTGATTGACTTGCAATTTCACTTGTGATTATCTGCGACAGACTTGTGAATTGACTTGAGATAGACTCATGATCGACTGATAACACACTTATAATAAAACAATTAAAACTGAGATTGACTTCAGATTTTACTCATGATCAACTTGTAACGACTCGACAATGATTCTGAAATTGTCCTCCTTTTAAAATTTAAAAATAAAAAAAGTTTATCCCAACCTTTCTTTCTGGGTGATTGCATAGCCGTCCAGTATATGCAGGCTCAGGCACCAGTTGACGATGTAGGGCCTGTAGTCAAAACAGCTGGTGTGAATCAAAATGTCAAGGAAACTCATTCATTAGATCAGTTTCCGGAGTTCCGACCCCCGAAAAAAAAAGGCATTTCTGATCAGGGAAAGTTTTAAAGACGTAAACACGTACGTTTGGAATGGTTTTTGGAACGTTTGGTTCGAGGTTTAACCTGATCAGATAATGTTAATTATTGCTGTAATGAAACCAAGGATTCCTCAAAAGTGTTCATGGCACTGTGGCACGCAAGCCTGAAGAAACCTGCGGAGGAATGCAGTTTGAAAGGTGGGAGGAAAACCCAAGATATATTACGTCAGGATTTCTGGGCCGGTATTTGATACGAAGGATACAAGTCTGAAGACGACGTGGCCATCATGACGCAAGGGTTGTTCATGATGGAGAGCTGCTGTAGCCTGGACAAACAGGACAGATAGGATACCTGTGGAGTGAAAAGTAAAATGAAGATTTTAAAAAATTGATGTCTGACTGGTCATGCTTATTTTGTAGGAAGACCTGTGAGGACTTGTGAGGACTTGTGAGGACTGGTGAGGACTTGTGATGACTTTTGAGGACTTGTGGTGAATTGTGAGGACTTGTGAGGACTGGTGAGGACTTGTGATGACTTTTGAGGACTTGTGGTGAATTGTGAGGACTTGTGAGGACTGGTGAGGACTTGTGATGACTTTTGAGGACTTGTGGTGAATTGAGAGGACTTGTGGTGATTTGAGAGGACTGGCGAGGACTTGTGAGGACTTGTGACAACTGGTGAGGACTTTTGAGGACTTGTGGTGACTTGTGAGGACTTGTGAGGTCTTGTGAGGTCTTGTGATTACTTGTAAGGATTTTTGGGGACTTGTGAGGACTTGTGAGGATTTTTGAGGACTTGTGAGGATTTGTGATGAGTTGTGATGACTTGTGATGACTTGTGATGACTTGTGATGACTTGTGATGACTTGCGATGACTTGTGTGAACTCATGATGACTTATGATTAACCAGATTACAACTCTTGTATAAAAAAAAAGTCAACAGCCAGACTCAAAGTAACTTCTTAACGGCAACCCGGCCCCTTTAAGCAAACTTTGAGCTATCTGACCATGAAACGCTTCAGACTGGATACTCTACAGGAAATGGCTTCATCCAGCGCCAAATCCCCCCTCCATGAGACGGTGTAATGAGTTAAGCTCTAGGCTGAGCTTAACTCTGACCACCTCCCATAAACATAGTGCTGGAGAGGTCACAGGGTCAGTCAGTAATACAACAACTCTATAGGTAATGTAGGTAACAAAATATTTTACCCGCTCTGCAATAATTGGTCTTACTGTCACAAATTTGGAAGTTCTGTTATAGCTGTTTAGACAAGACGGTTCTCGAACCATGCGTCTCGCCTGCTCTCGCGATCTTTAACCCTAACTCCCTAGCGTTTTTTACTAGGAACTGGACCAAGTCCATTAAAATCAATGCGTCTAATACAAAACTGTACATGACATAATGGAATCCACCACTGACGCACTGGTTGACATTCATGGACTTGCTACACATGGCTTTTATCACAATAGCAGTACAGGAAGCTAGGCAAAATCAATCAGATACCCCTAGCACTGCTTCAGGCCATTAGGCCCAAGTCCATCACACACCATCAATATTTAGTCACGCCAGGCCTTCTGGACCAAGTCCCCCAAAATCCACCAAAATATGGGGATGGATTTTGATGTAGTTGGGGTGGTTAGGGTTAAAGAGTGACTAATCAGTATGAAGGTTGCCGGTATGACCCAAGTTTGGTTCCCATTGGACTTCAACTTTGCAAACGAGACCAATTTTACATGTTCAGCCTGTTTTACAACTTGACCTCAGATGACCTTTGACCTTTGGTGTGAGACCTTTGACTTCATCATCATATGAAGGTTGCCATGTTGCATGTATGATTCAAGTTTGGTTCCAATTGGACATGAGCTTTTGAAATGAGAAGAATTTTACGAAACTTTAACCAAAATACCACAAACACACATATATACTACCAGTACATTATACAGACAGACATAGTGATTGGAAAGTCTCTTTCCTGAACAAAATTCAGTCGAGACAAAAAGGATAAGGTGCAAACTTCATTAAACTAGATTTGGATTTCATAGTTTGTTTTTAAATCGGTTTTTTAAAGTCTTAGTTTAGAAGTCACAAAAGCTTATTTAATCTAAAGAAGTATGAAAGATGAGATTTTTCTGGACCACTGTTGGTTATATTGCAGAGTAATGCTTCTTTTTCAAAGCCAATTTTCTCACATTAGACATTTCAAGCTAGGTTGAAAAGTATATATAATGAAACATGTCAACGAAAGATTCTTAAAACCCAATTTTCAAGTTCACACAAAAGGAAATTTTCTTCCAAAACAGACACATATTTGAAGAGCAGGTCATGCATTGAATAAAACTAGAAGAAAAAAGTTAAAAATGGCAACAGCAAGATAAGAGAAAAACTTAACCCTAACCGCCCTGAATCCTCCAAAATCCTTTTTGCAAATTGGAGGAATTTGCAGGATTGAGGTTACATGGCAAAAGTGCGTTGCTGATTTCGGAGTACGCACGGTGTTAAGGTCTTGGGCCGGACCTTGTGTTGTTTATGCTCAGCCGTGCATAAATTTAGTCCTTGATTATACTTGACATCCTCCGCGCTGCTCCAGGATGTCACTGCCTCTGCCTCAGCCTATTGACAGACATAGCCGGATGATTTTGCAGGATTCAGGCTGTGGTCATCCCTCCATGGACCATATTCAAGAAATAACGGAGGAATTTGCAGGATTGAGGCTATATGCTATTTTTCCATGAGGCCAATTGGAGGATTTTGCAGGATTGAGGCTACATCCTAGCAAAAAGGCCTAGGGAGTTAGGGTTAATTTACTTTGAACAAAAAAAAATTGTAAAAAAATGGAGACACTGCATATTTTAAATTTACCTCTGCCAGGTCGGAGATTTCATTTTCCGCCAGGGACAGGATTTCAATGCACGTTGGGAAGTAGGCCGGCACGCTCCTGAGGGATGTTAGGATGTTGCCGTGAAGTAACAGCGTCTGTGTCAAGAAATTGGCCAAAATTACATGGAGAGTCAAATAAATGTGCACTATCTTTGCCTACTAGTGGGAACGGTAGAAGATTACAGGCTTCCTAGCAGACCCAGGTGAAAAAGTAGGAGAACGGTAGGATCAAACAAAAAAAGTTAGGATTTTGAAGGACAAAATCAGGATAAAAGTAGGAATTTTGTGAGTTTTCAGGAGTAGTTTTCATTGACACTCACCCATGTCCACAGCATCATAAGCCTCATTTGGACATGTTTTTGCATGTTCTGTACTCACATGTTGCAGTACTCCTGCGCCCAAGCCCTTCATTGTGTGATTTACATTTGACAGTGTGTAACAATGTTACAGGAAAATATTCAATGAGATTTCATTTTTCGAAGTAGTGGGACAAAAATAGAAATTTCAAGAAAAAAGTAGGAAAAGTAGGACCAAGGTTACAAAAATAATAGTAGAGCTAAGAGGGGGGTCTCAGAGGTGGAGGACAAGTGCCCCCCTTAACCCCCCCCCCCCACCTTGGAACGCTCATGGGCACTATCTCAAAATATACAGCTGAGAAAAATCAGGAAACCGACACCTCAAAACAGCTACAAAAATAATCAAGTGTCAGGGAACCAACAGCCAGGCTGGTTAGCACCGCCACACAGCTGCCGACTGCCTCGTGGGAACCCACGGAGCGCCAGCCCCCGGACGCAACATTTCCCCCAATCGCAGCTCCAATTTCTTCCGCTTTTCGACTTCAATCTGTCATGTTTGTTCATTTCTGAAGTCTAGTTCCTGGACCCGTCACTCACCAGTGCCCAGGTGTCCTATTTTTTTCAATTCTACAGTTTCCTTTTTGTAATAACCTTAGGACTCGGTACACTAGCACGCAACTCGTTGAAAACAAAATAGGCGAAGGGTAAGTTTTTTTTGTGAAGGAGAAATTAACACTACTGATGTGCACTGGAATTCATGATTTGTATGGAATTGCTCATTCGAAATTTGTAATTCGAATTGTAATTCTAAATATAAGATCATTTGCTTTTCATGCATTTTGTTCCTTTCCAATAACACCACCACTCAAACTCCAAAGAAGAATGTTCAAAACCTAAACCGTTGAAGTTTCAGCTCAGTGGATATTACACTTTTCAAGAAAACAATGTAAAACCATGCACAACCTTTTGATCACGAAATACGATTTTGTTGATAGCACTCTTTCTTTTCAAAAATCAGTCAATTGACTGATCGTTGGAAATCGCCTAAATGAGACGGAACTGGGCAGAAGCAGAAGTGGAGAAGGTACCCCCCCCCCCAAAAAAACAAAATATATGGGGTGATATGTCTTTGATTTGGGTGATTTATTGATTTTTGTAATCTTTGATATGTCAATTGCACATATTTCATGTCTACTGCACATAAACGAAATAGTCAGGCATGCAACTGGGAATTTAGAAAAAAACGAGGAATCGCCAAACCACACAAGACTTTGTACAGTGTTTTTCAATTTGTAATGGCATTCATGAGAAGTCAAAAACGAGGAAATCAGCAGATCCGAGGAAAAGTGGCTTGCCTAAATAGTATAAAAATCATGGAATAAAAGTTGGGTTTTTTTGGAATTTTTCATATTCACGAATACAAAACAGTCGAAACTTTATTAACGACCTTTTTCTCAGCATTTTGCTTTTTTGACATGTTGATAAATGTGAAGGCTTTAAACGAACATAACTTGTCAATGGAATGTCCGATTGAAGTGCAACCAACAATCTTTTAAGGAGACTTTTATTCTCTTTCCTAATACCCGCAAACCTTATTTCGACCACTGCCCAGTTCTGTCTCAATTTGCCAGAAGCCTTGAAAAATTATCTTCGACAAATGAACCATAAAATGTCTTTCAAGGGTTAATGGTTACAGATTTTGATGTGCTTCCAGATGGCCCATTACTGCATTAAAATCAAAGGCTTTAACCTTCATGATGCATAGCACTGTGCGAACAGTGTTGCTAAACTTAGCTGTATTATGGCTATATCCTGAACGTGATTCCTTATCAAGGACCGGCCAATTTTTTTTTAGTTTTTTTTTTCCAAAGGCTTGTTAGCTAGGAGCTATCTGTGGTTTGTTCTGGGCGGGGCACCATATTCCACAGAGCGTTTTATTGGGCGCATTTCCCTCTACGCTGTGATAACACTAGAGGTCAGTACGCGTTCACGGGCGTTGCCAGAGCAGGTTTACGAAACAGTGGTTCATAAATCAGATTTGCCTCCATTCTTGGCTTTAATCATTCAGAATTCTTTAACGTCGAAAACAACATTGGAATACCGTGAGCTTTTAATAGGCCTCATATTATATCTGTTTTAATGCTCTAGAACATGTAGAAACACAGAAATGGAACTCTAATCACGAAGGTATACGAAGGTCCGGTACATGTCTGTGCATTTACACACTCAGTCGTGTAGTGCGTAGTTTGTAAGGTGGCTCTGCACTCGTGAACGTCTGAACCTCAGATTAGACATTTTTGATGGGTATTATCCAATTTAGGGGAGTGTGGCCTAGTGGTTAGGGTTTGCGACTCATGATCAGAGGGTCAGGGGTTCGAATCCAGCTGCTGGCCGTATGTTGTGTCATTGGGCAAGCCACTTCACCCCCACTTGCCTCTCTCCACCCAGGAGTATAAACGGGTACCGGTATTAGCTGGGAAGTAACCTGCGATGGACTAGCATCCCATCCATGGGAGTAGAAATATTCTCAGTCGTTTCGTGCTACTGAAACCGGAGATAAACGTCGGCCTGATGGGCCACACTGGCCCGTGACAGACTTTACTTTTATCGGATAAAAGCAACTGGTGTTGAGTTGTCATGCTTCCCACTCGCAATTGAAACCTGATTTATGTTTTTCCGTCCTCGGCTTAATATATCCATGATGCCTTGCAACAGGTATCATCAATTTCCTGTTGATTCTCAATTTGGTACAATTTCGGAATGAAAAAGGACAAGGTCGACCACTTAACCCACTTTGCAATTCAAACCTGTGTTACTACCGTCCACTGCGACGGAAAGCTGCCTGATAGGCTGTTCTGGTTACCAGACTAACTGTCTGGCACCAGACTCTCTAGGCTCTCACCTTGAGATTGGTGAGCATGGAGATGTCCGTTATCGACGATATGCTGTTGTCGGATAGGTCAAGATGCTTCAGTTTCATGTTGCAGTTGAGATGATCAATAGCCTATAATCAATAAGATGAAATATTTCAATTATTGACAATATCTGAGGTATTGATTAGTCCTCCAGTCCCAAGTCAAATCACGAGCTACTCAAATGAACTGTGACAAAGGCATTCCTTTAAACCCCTGTTACTTGTGACTGGACCGGTGTTTTACATGTAACTCTGACTTGACTTGTGATGGACTTGTGATGACTTTTGACAAGACTTGTGAGGACTTGTGATTGAATTGTATAAGGACTTGTGAATGGACTTGTGATTAACTTGTGACCAGACTTTGCAAATGGCCTTGTGAGGACTTTTGATCAGACTTGTGAGGACTTTTGACCAGACTTGTGAGTACTTTTGACCAGACTTGTGGGGACGTTTGACCAGACTTGTGATTAAATTGTATAGGGACTTGTGAATGGACTTGTGATTAACTTGTGACCAGACTTTGTGAATGGCCTTCTGAGGACTTTTGACCAGACTTGACCAGACTTGTGATTGAATTGTATAAGGACTTGTGATTAATTTGTGACCAGATGTTGTGACCAGCCTGGTAACTGTCTTGTGATCAGATTTTTTTAACCAGCCTTGTGTTTGACTTGTGACCCGACTTGTCACAAGCCTTGCGACTGGACTTGTGACTGGACTGGTGATTTACTTGTGACTGGAATTGCAATTGACTCGACTTCAACAATGGCTGAAAGTAAGGAATTGATTCCGAATGGAATTTCAGTATTTTTCTTGCTTTACCTTGATGCTGTTCCCGGATAGATTAAGCCACTCTAGGTTGATGAGGTCCCTCAGACCCTCAATGGCCTGAATGCTGTTGTTGGGAAGGTTGAGCACGCGCAACGTGGCTATCCTCGACACGCCGCTCATGCGAACCAAACGGTTACTGGCGATGGACAACTGTAGAGGGAGAAGGAAAAAAGTGAGGGCAGGTTGGAGAAGTGTGCAGCATGCCTGGTGTTATGCGTCCCTAGGCAAGACACTTTTCTCTAACGCAGGATTCTATTGGCTTGAGGAGGACAAGAGCAAGATAGAGCAGATATTTCCAGCGCAAGATATTTAGCAAAGTTCAATAACTCCAGCTGCAAAACAGGAGGTTTTTTTTAGATAAGACAATGCATGTCCCCAAGGAAGATATTTTACACCACTAACGTATTGTACAACACATGATTATATGCAATTAAAGGTAAAATGGACCATTTGTCAGTTTTGCAATTTTTTCATGTAAGCAACCAAAGTGCTCAAAATCTAAAGAGGGATGCTTAACAACTAACCCGGTGATTTTGCTCTGTGAATGCTGTATATCTTGATTTCAGTTCAAAAGTTTGTCATACTTTGAATTGCGCCCTCTCGTGACCCAATCCTGAAATCTGCATTTGAGACACGGTTCTCATTCTGCCAATTCTAGAGTGATGTCACACTCTGAACCGACGAATAATAGCAGCCGTGCGGGTGTGCGGTGTCAACGCTTGCACCCAATCACGGATTCGCCCTTTTACAAACCAACTACAAATGGAAATTTCCAAAAATGTGTCACTTCACACATCTTTGGAAATGACCTTTTGTTGTTTTCTTAAAAATGACAGCATAAGAATAATTTCACAGTGAGTTTAGTGTCATTACTGTCTTTAAACCAAGAAAGTTGTTAACAATAATGGTTGGTTACAAATTGGATGGCTGCAAAATGGTCCATGCTATCTTTAAGGCAGAGTATGTCCCTGAGCAAGGTATTTTTCTTCAATATTTCCTTGTATGACACAGGGGCTATTGATAACAGACGAGGCATGTCCCTAAGCGAACTACTTTGCTGCAATTGATTCTTCTATATTCTAAGAATAAAAAGCAGTGAGCAAGATATACAGTGACAAAGGTGGAACACCCTTTTCAAAGTATTTGATTTGTTACGGGTAAACAGGATGCATTATAAGGAGCATGACTGCAAGAAACCTGCAAGATACAATAGTTAAAAATATATCCCCAGGGTCCTCCTCACCTGCTGCAGCATGTGGTATTCCTCCAAGTGTTCGATTTTGGAGATAGCGTTCCTGTCCAGGATGAGGGTGGTGCACGAAGAGGGCGTGGCCTCGTCCGCCGTGGGCCGCACCCTGTCTAGCCGCTTTAAGCCCCGCCCGGATAGGTCCAGGATCACCATGTTCTCTGTGGGGATAAGTGGGTGACATCTGGGGTGAGAGATGGGGTGATAATTTGAATGCGTAGGAAAGCTCATAAAGTTGAAGATATTAACCAAATTATCCTTTAGTGCCTGTGTTTTGCAAAGTGTTTGATCACCCGCTGAGCAAGAAATGTTGATCAGCCAAAATGAGCGGGGAACCAGCCACATGCAATATCAACTCACAACATATTGGCTGGTAACCTGTTTTGCTAAGCAAATATCTTGTGTGCTAATCAAATTCCTGTGCTTAACCATTTTGAAGGGCAAAATCTAATTTGACTTAACAAAGTGTTGATCACCCGCTGAGCAAGAAAGGTTGATAAGCAAAAATGAGCAGGAACCAGCCACATGCAATATCAACTCACAACATATTGGCTGGTAACCTGTTTTGTTCAGCAAATATCTTCTGTGCTAATCAAATTCCTGTGCTTAACAATTTTATGAAATTGGAGCCAAGTGATATGGCACCGCAGCAACACCTTAGTCTCTGTGTTTGTTTCCCTGTCTCCTTTTTGCCTCCAAACCTGAGTCACCAGACAGAAAATTAGGCACCAGACTCTCAACAGTCTCATTTTCCGTCCAAATTACTTCACTGTGCAACTGAGAACTAACTGTAATTACCGTTAAGCAAAATTTTAAATATAATGGGCAACACCGTATGCTGTTATTCTGTGAAGTCAAAGCATTAAGGGTGGAGTTTTTTCCACAGATCCCTTGAAGTTGAGTGATTTACTATGGAAAAAAAGCCAACAAAATTGGTGCAAATAATAAAAAAAAAAATCACATAAAAAAAATTCTTTCAGCACAGAATATGAACCTTTCTCTCTGCCTTAAAAAGAAAACCTCGCAATAACACTTGCATTTTGCATACTGTGAAAACAAGATGCCAAAATGACCAAGGATAAGTCTCTGCATCAAATTTCAGCCTTCCAAGGCGCCATAAATTTAACCCCGGAAAAAAAAAAAAGTCGGTCACCTCATTTCACAATTTCCAATATTTTTAGACATGTAACCAAATTTGTCAATCTTGCCTAACGGATGTCAGTGCAAATTATTCTGATCACTATAAATTATTGCTGGCCAAGGCAGAATTCTGAAAAACAGGAGTGACAAAGAGGTAAAAAAAGCCAGAAATTAGGATGACATAAAGGCAAATTTTTGATTTACTGTGTACACTTATCTTCTTTTATGCATGCGCATCTCGCACACACAATGGAAAAAGTGACATCACACATACATTGTAGGCTTGGGAACATTGTGCATGCAAAGCGTTTAACGGCATCCCATAAAATATTGACGATATTCATTGTGCGTGACCATTCCCCTTGAAATTGAAGGCAATTTTAATTTATCGTTTCACTGATGCGCTTGTACATTACATAAATGTCAATTGTACACGTGTACACTTGCTACGCGGTATTTTCGTGTAATTGAAAATGATCCATGCAATAAAAAATACACTGTATTCACAGTATTGCTTACATTGTGTTTATACTCGGAGCTTCATGCAGCTAATTACAATAACAATGTATATCAATCTCCTGTGGAACACTTTGCCTAATTAAACCTCGAGAAGGATACAAAATGGCAGGTCGACATAAAATTGAGCCCAATTTAAAAAAAAAAACTCAAGGTTACAATTCCTCAAAGCAGCATACGAGCTAGGATTTAGGAAAAATAATAATTAAAGCGAAACAAAAGCATTCTAAAATGATTTCATTCAACTTTTTGCACAACAGCATAGCATTGTTATAAAAATTCCTGTATTGTTATTATAACATTACTATTCTGTTAGTAAAATTTCTCCATAGTAAATACATTTCTATAAAATACAATTCACATTTTTGCTTTGTTATTAAAATAAAAACCAGGTACAGTTTAAATTTCAAGTTCAAGTCCTTATTCAAGTTCATAATGAACTCTCGTAGTTTACTATAACGATTTATATAATTCCAGCAATTATCAATTTATGTACAGGTAATACACAGGTAATGTTGTTTTAAAATATATTTTTAAAAAGACGTCCTCGTCCCTAACAAGTTTAAGCATTTGTTTTTCGAAGTTGAACAAAGAAATTTATTGGCACGAGGTTTGAACCTGCGACCTGTGGACTACCGTTCCGGTGCTCTACCAACTGAGCTATCTATCCCTATGTTGGCAGTTCCAAAATTTGTTGAATCTTTGTTCAAGGGGCGCTAGTCAGAAGCCATAAACCATGTAGCAGGGATCACGCCCAAAGTCATGACGCTAACAACATTAGCAAAGCTGCAAACCCGAGAAATAGCAAACGGGGATCACTCAGAAAGGATATGGTTTCCGTATTATTTTTACCCCCCCCCCAATTTTTCCGTCTAGCCCCGCCCCTGCAATCATGATCTGTGTAAGTCTGAAAGGCCAGTAGCATGAGTAAGAGACACAGCCAGGAAATCCTCAATCATACCATAGTGTGCACCTAGGGAGGAAATGATTATCCTTGCACAACACACCCTATCATCAAAATGTACAATGTATGCTCCCTGAAACACAAGACGAATGTACACAGGAGTTTGGGGGTAGGGGTGGAGACAGGGGTTGAAGGACAGGGTTAGTGGTGAGGGTCGGGATGGGGTAGGGCTGGCTGTCGGGGGTCAGTGTAGGGTCTCGGTTGGGTGGGGTACAGATTGTGACTGCTCTATGTTCCGACACCCCTACTGGTATGTTCCGACAGCCCGCACACAAGATTGTGTTACTCCCGGTTAGGGTTAGGGTTAGGAATATGTGCAGTCGGAACATAGGGGTGTCAGAACATAGGGGGTAGGAATATAGGGGTGTCGGAATATAGGGGTGTAGGAACATAGGGGTGTAGGAACATAGGGGTGTCGGAACATAGAGGTGTAACCGGTGGGGGTACCAATTGAGGTAGGTCAGGGTATGAGTAGGGGTTGGGGTGAGGATATGGGTGGGGTGGGGATAGGAGTCGGGGTTAAGGGTCAGGATAGGAATGGCGGTAGGGGTTGGACAGTGGTGGGGGAAGGGTAGAGGCAGTGGTCGTGGTAGGGTGGGGTAGAGGCAAGGCTATGCAACTCTAAAACAGAATCAAATAGACATGATAGAATTGATTCAAAATTTAGAATTGGAAACATGACTCTACTTTCGTGAGGACTCCACAGTACTCGTATCTTGGTCCCTAAGAATAGATCCCAAGCAGCCCAGACAGTTCTGAAGACAGGTTGTCTACAGATGTTCAAGATCAATGCTCTATGCCTCTATATCAATGTTCTTCACACATACTGGGGTAGGGAGATGGTGTTTGCTACAGGTTCGAAAAGCGAGAAGGTACATTGTCTGTAACTGAATACTCCTATAAACTCTTTTCTTATGGAACTGGTTGGCGAATTAAGACCAAATTACAACAACATCCTAATGATTAAAGCAAATACACTGGCTTCAGCAAACACTCTTGTTTTACTATACTCTCGAGGACAATGCTTTGTATTTCCCTTTGTCCCTGTTTAACACTCTCCCATAGAGGACAGTTTCCAACAAAAGACCCGGCTCCTGAGGACTGAAAGGGTCTGTATGTAGTTCTCCCTTTGTGTGTCAGTCCTAGGGGGTTATGTAGAACACAAACTTTCCTAGCCTGTGGCATTTCATAGCAAATGCATCGGCTCAACTGACACACAGAGTCACAACACGGCGAGATTTCCAAACTGACCCGCAGCCTACCTTCAAGTTCCTTCTCTCCAATGAAGCGTTCCATTTCTGATTTCTCCAGCATAATGGGATCCCACGGTGGGTAACTCACTAAAGATTCCATAGCTGAAGCCTCAACGCAAACTCAAACTCCGAAACAGACTTACACAGGAAGACCTCAGATTGTTTAATATAGCATCCTTCCAGAATGTTTTCTTGATGTTAAGTGTTTCCCAGACAGCGTTCAGAGACGTTAGCGTAACACTGCCAACACCATGGCTTCACAACCAGCCAGTCAAGCCGCAGAGAAAAAAACTCCACTCCTACAATCTTCCTGCTCAGGGAAGCTTTCATAAGACAATCTGGAAGTGGCAAAGCGGGCGCACTTTTTTTTTTTTTTTTAGTCATCGGCACGCTAATGGCTCATCAGCTGGGCTGCGAAACGGAATGATCCAAAACTTGCAGCGGGGGTGGACAAAATGATAGAGGTCAATCCAAAATTGGGCCCAAATTAACAAGCGCCCATGAGAAATCACATAATCTCTGACAGGAACTTAATTAAATTTTCATCTTTGTTTTTAAAAACTTCTGGTGAAAAATTTACAATCATGACAAATAAACTTTTAACATCTTTTAATCTTTTAAATTGTGGCTGTTTGTGTGTTTTTTTATCTCGGGAAGAAAACTTTAGCTTTGTAGTTATTATTTTTCAAGCTTGCACACAGAATTTTGGCTTACAGTACAAATTAGGTTTTTTTTAAGATATGGTTGACACAATAGCAAAGCGTTATTTGAAGTTGGAAAAATTTACGGTAATGCAAAGGAGTTTCAAATGGGCCCTTCCTATTGTCTTCACGGTATCTCAAGAAAGTTTAACCCCCCCTATGCAAACATGCATTCTGTGCCAAGTAGTCCTTTAAGTCCAAATCAATCAAGTGACTGTTTTTAACAGTTTAGAATTCCCAGTCTATATAAAGCAAGATTGACTGGCTGTGACTGTTTATGTAACTTGATACAGCTATGCTTTGGCTGTGGGTAATTGATAAGCCAGCTGTGCCCACAACTTGCCTGCTTTGTCTGTTCGTGGTCTGTTGACTGAGTTTGACTAGTCACAGTGCTTGCTTGACATATGATCCGACGGCTGGTGACTAGCCTGTGTTAAAAGTATAGCAGGGGAAGTGGATGGAAACTTTGTCTGTCTGTGACTGTTTAAATAGCAGGAGGGGTCATAGTTAGCAAGGTAATGAAAATTGGTCCTTTTTAAATTTCCAATCTGTCCTACACAGTACATATTCTGTGTTGTTGCGATAACTTCATCACTCATTTTGCTTTTCTATTTTTTTTTTATCGGGCCTTTTCACAGAAATATTAACATTCTGGTTTGAACCAAACCGCGGAGTGATCCATCGAACCAAAATACAGGGAAACACGAGGTGAGTCAACGCCACGACTATTAATACGCACACACCGGCATTTGCCCGTAATCCGATACCCAAAGCCCACCCGCGCAAGGGGGCACTAGTAATCACCGACTTCCACCCAGATTATACCATATTGGGGGCTTCCTCTGTGAACAATGAATGTTTGTGAGGATGGAAACGGCCGCGGCCGGTAGACGAATTAACCATTCATTCTTCCTTGTGTGCACCCCACCCATAAAGTGGCAATCAACATCCTTTTGATTAATGTTACTTTACATAAAAGCACCTGTTACCATCAGTTTTTATATTTGATTTGACAGTCTGGGGAGGGTTCTACTGCCCCTTAGTAAGGCATATTTAGAAACGTACTACCAACCCCAACCATGACACCCTTTTTCCGGGTTGTACAAATGTGAATTCACCAAAACAATGAAATAAAAAACAATCTCTAAATTAAAATAACAAAAAAAATATGAGAAAAAAATTAAGAAAAAAATGTTGCAACCTGACACCACTTTTTTCTTCATACATGTATATCATCTCAATGAACATGATGAAGGTCATTTATTGCAAAAATGATAAGACATGAATCTGGGACTGAGAAATATTTCAGTCCCAGATTTCCAATTTTGTAAGGAAATACTTTAAAAAAATTCTTGACTCTCCATAGACTTTGTACACAATCTCGGCAGTGGCGTCAGGTTGCAACATTTTTTCCTCAATATATATAAGAAAAATAGCTTCAAATCAACCTTAATATGCCCGAGAAATAAAGTCTAGTTTTTTTTGTAATTCTGCATTTGATCTGTTAACTCCCCGCGGCACTGAATACAATAGTGCTTTGCGTGCACTCATGATGTATTTGCTTCAAAATTCATACGTTAGAATTAAATTTCGGATTTGTTCGCTCTAAAATAAAATAGACAAGATGAGGAAGGTACAAAAACCAACAGACAACCACTCTGGGCAATGGAACAAAACAATGTTCGGTGAATAACTTTTCAATGCAGGGCCACGCTGGAAAGTAAATTGTGATCAATAGAGGGTGCTATAGAGAGTGAATTATTAACAAGTAGGTATATACCGAGTGAGACGGCTTGGGATGTCTTGGATGCGCGGATGCGGGGTGGATGGGCATGAAGCCATCAATAGAGGGCGCTTTATTTACCCCAGGACCCTCTACTGTATTTACCCAATGACCCACTACTCTATTTCCCTATCTAAATCCAACCCCAACCTACCCACTCATTCCGTCTTGGATGCCTGGATGTGCGGATGCGGGGTGGGCATGAAGTAAATTTTAATCAATAGAGGGCGCTATAGAAAATCCATGCAGCCATGGATGCGCGGATATAGAAATAAGGCAGTGTATATTTTGCCGGAGACGGCAAACCTTTAGTATAGTAAACGTTAGTTTGCCGGATATGCACTGAACATGCGCAGTTACTGGTTTTTTTTACTTAATATTTTCCGGTGACAAGTTTTAGTCTGGCTCCATGCCAAAATTATCGTTGTTACCTCGTATTCACAAGATGGGATTCAGACCATTTTATAATTTCGGACTTTATTTCCCTTTTAAAAAAAATCCTCCAGAGCCACAAATCTGAAAAAGAAAATGTAATACTCTGCAAAAAATGTTTGAGACATGTTAAAATAATAAAAGAAGAATATTCTTATTTATTTGGGGATGAGAAAAAAAACTTTAAAATGTGGTGCGGTCGGAATCGAACGCGAGTCATCCCACTTACTAGAGCCTTTGCTTAACCATTACACCAAACGTGTTACACAACTTTTGGTCATGTTGGTGGGAATTTAATACATCTTATAATTCAGCCCTATTTTAAAGAGTAGGGCCTACAGCGCCCTCTGTTGATATGGATTGCCGCCGGCAAACCTTTAGTAATCGTTAGTTTGCCGTCATTACCTCCGGCAAAATATCCACTATCTAGAAATAATGGACAATGATGGAGTGGCCCCGTATTCTATAGTTGTACCATGTTTGGTGCGACATAAACACAAACAGAAAGAATGTTGCAACCTGACACTACTTCAGCGGTTGTATACAAAGACAATTTTCTAAATATTTCCTAACAGTAACAAGTAACATTACTTTAGTAACAAGTAACAAAAATGGAAATGTTTATTCATGACTTGCATTGAATGAGTGACCTTCATATTGAGATGATAAATGAAGAAAAAGCAGCGTCAGGTTGTAACATTTTTTTCCACTCAAGCTTTTTAAGTTAAGTTTCCAGACTAAGTAGCCTTAAAGAACATAAAATAGAAGAAAATTGTCTACCTTTCTCTTGCAGACGAATGTGCCCTTGGTCCGCCATTTTGAAGATCCGCGCTTATAAGCCTTTCTTTTGATACGTCACGCATCACGTGACAAAACAAACCCGCCATTTTGGTTGGCAAACTACCGATGTTGACAAATCTCGTTTCCCGCGCAATTCGAGTTTCACAGCAGCTGAACAGTCCGCTGACGTGACGTTCGTAAGTCTCTTGAAAATACGAAAGGTGAAAGCGGCCGGCGGCGTCACAATGGTTGTTACTTGTTGTTGTTGCAACAAGCGGCACATGAAAGACTCGGGAATAAAATGTTTCCGTTTTCCCGATTTTGAGGCCTTTCCAGTGCAACGGCAGGCTTGGATTTGTGCCGTACGGCAACACAGCGACTGGACAGATGTCTTTGATGAGCAGTGGCAACCATCACTACATGATAGGATCTGCAGTCGACACTTTGTTTCTGGTCAGTAAACAGGTAAAGGTCTATCACTAGGCCTACATGATCTATGGGCATTGTTTGAGGTTTTTATAAATCATGAAAGCCTCAACCGGTTAAGATTATTTGTGTTTTTATTTCAACAAACCATGGGAGGAATAAATTAAAAACATAAGAATCATGAATGATTAGGCCTAGGCCAGGGGACCTAGGCCTAGCCTAGGCCTCCAGGCCTATGATAAAAAAGGGTCTATTCTTAGGCAATTGACGAGGCAAACCATCATGACCATGCTAACCAGCATGACAAGTCAAGTGCTAGCCTTGACATGGCCCGCACTGGAGTAGGATAGACTCCAGGACTCTGCATCATCATGCATGCAATAAAATATTTTGGGTATTTATTATTATTATTGATAAATGAATAGTATTATGCAAAGACATAGGGGAAAAAATGTAGCTGAACTCATATTGCAATTTCATCATAACCTTGATTTTATTTTAATTATTCTTTATCTTTTCTGATTTGGGATTTTGCAGGAAATTACTCCAGAGATGACAATCATGTGGACTTCGTTCCAACTGTATTTAGCGGAACTACAGCTGACCAACTCAGGAAAGGGCAGGAGCAACTTAAACGTCACGAGAGATGGCAGAAGCGCTCAGATCGAAAGAGGAAGAAAACTACCACTTCACCATCCACGCCACAGCTGGAACCAGACCCAGTGACTAAGTACGTTTGCATTTTTCTTATGACATTTGATTTACATACACTATCAGTCTCCTTTTTGAAAACATCACTTCACTTAATGAGATGCGAGAGAAGTATCAGGGTTCTCGCGGCATGAAAACAAAAGATAAGAAATGAAGTCTTATATATGGTCAAATAAAAAAAAAAACATGTTTAGTGCTTGCCTTTTTGCAAAAAAAGGAAGCGGGAGGCCCTTTGATTGATTTAATTCTCCAAAATGGCCACCTGACTAGGCTATGTTGCAAAATGGCTGCCAGTTTTTTGTTTTTTTTATTACCGCCATTGGACTCAGGAAATGACATACCAGCTATGGGCTAGGCCAAAATGATGTCTGTTTAAAATTTATCATTTTTTGGTTGCTAAAAAAATGAAATAGGAGGCGGCCTCCAAAGAGCAAGTGGGCGGGAACGCTAAACGTGTTTTTTTTTAATTATTTGACCTAGTTCTTTTCTCAAATTCCAGCCCTAAACAGTAAATTAATAGTCATGGAATTTTTTTGAGGACCAATATATTTTGAATTTTAAACTTTTTGTGAGTTCATTTTTGTTTAACTTCAGGCCCAATAAAAAAAAAAACCCAGGTTATCATCCCTGCCCACATGCCTTTTTGAAGCAACCGCCTTTAATTTAAATTGTTTATACACCTCAATTTTTTTTATAATGCATAAAAATAAAAATTAATTGGTTACTTTGATTAAATACATACAACATTGTTTAATGTGAATAAGTTTACTCTACTTAGGCCAAAACATAATAGTTCCGCATCTGGTTACCCTACCTACCCTGAATGGAAAAAAAACCCAGCACATCACGGCTTTCCCTACATGTATACCTACCTAACTCATGTAATTTTCAAATGCCATGTATTAATCAGAAGCATTTCTTTGGCCTAATGCAAAGCCTAATGCTAATTGCCTTTTCCCAAAATCTTTTTGTTTTTTAAATTTTTTTTCCAGCAGCTCGCCTTTGCTGCCACCATCCACAAAGAGGAGGAAGGAAAATTGTGTGCACGAAACAACTACCCGACAAGCTTCAAGTCAGACCATGGATCCCCAGGAATGTGACCCCCACAAAATGTACCGTGATGAAATAGCAAATCTAAAATCTGATATTCGCTCCCTACACAGTAAAGTGGACAAACTAAAGTGGTCCAATGATAGAATTAAATCTGACAAAAAATGTAAATTCTATACTGGTCTTCCTTCTTATTTAGTTTTTCTGTGGTTATTTCATCAGCTTGTTCAGGGTGTGTCTTCTTCGTTTTGCAGATGTCTTAATTTAAAGGATCAGTTATTTTTAGTTCTTATGAAGCTTAGGCTGGATTTACTTTTGATGACATAGCGGACCGCTTTCAAATATCACGATCCAGCGCTTCCAAGATATTTAATTTATGGATTAAGCACATGGCTGGCAAGATGAAGCCATTGATACATTGGCCAGATAGAAACACTCTTAGACGCACTCTTCCCAAAGCTTTTAAGAAGTCAAAGAAGTATCGCAAAACAACAGTCATCATTGACTGCTTTGAAATATTTATGCAACGTCCTTCAGATCTCAAACTTAGAGCACACACATATAGTCACTACAAACATCACAATACTATCAAAGTTTTAATAGGCATTTCACCTACTGGTGCAGTTATGTTTTTGTCCAGATGTTTTGGAGGTAGAGTTTCCGATAAAACATTGACCCAGAAGAGTGGGCTTTATGAGAAACTGTTGCCTGGTGACCTCATCTTAGCTGACAGGGGGTTCACTATTGGTGAGGAACTTGCTGTACATGGTGCCACTCTGGCCATTCCTGCATTCACTAAAGGGAAGAAACAACTATCTGGACAGGAAGTTGCAGGTTCACGCAGTCTATCAAATGTCCGCATCCATGTAGAAAGAGCAATAGGGCGTATTAAGGAATTTCACATTTTGCAGCATGTTGTACCCATAACGTTTGTTAGAACTATAGATGACATAATTGCAGTGTGTGCTGCATTGACCAATCTTCTTCCAGCTCTAGTCAAGTAGTGTGGCTACCTCAATTAAAGGATCTTAACATCCAATTTGTTCTGTGGACACTACTGTCCATCTCATTTTATACCCTAAACGGGCTCCTTGCGCAAACAAGAGAGGCTTCTTTGTTACCACTTTTGAGAACCATGTGCATGAATTCCTGAATGTACCAAAGTTTTTAGTCACAGTGTCTTCATGTGACAGTCAGGCGTGGTCGATGCGCAAATATGTTCATGTTTCTAACAATGGTCTGCCACTGCCAGACTAATCCGCACCCCACTGACTTCTGATCATGCTAAAAATGCAGTGGATGAACTGGGAACCAGTTTAGGTCTCCCCCAACTCTCTTTCTCTGACTGTTGGGAGTATTTGTGCACGGAGCCCGTAAGGGAACATAAGTACGATGAACCAATCTTTACCATGTCAATAATGCAGTAATGTGACCATTAAAAGGTATTAAGGCCAAAAAAAAAGTCTTGCTCTTCAGTGTGTGGACTGCAGAGCAATGCAGTGGCATAGCCAAAGGGCACCCCCAACCAAAACATCCCAAGTTTCCTTAATTAAAGTGACAAAAAAGGTTTTGGTACAGTAGTTTCATCTGCCACTCTATTTTAATTTTCATTTCCTGATTCCGGTTATAGTATAGTATTTTCATCTAGATTGGGGATGAGTGAAAAAATGCATGCATTGGGGTTCACCGTTTCAAATGCATCTAAATCTAGATCTCGAGTCAAGTGGCTGTTGATGTGGGGTTAAATGGTCATACTGTAGTTTTTAGAGTGGTTATCGGTCAAATTCCCTTCATTTTATAGGCAATCTTTATTCCAAAAACATGCATAGGGGTTCAATCTTTTCAATGCGAGATCAACCCTTGCCATTCTTGCATTCACGAAGGTGAAAAACTATCATGAGAGGAATTTGCAGGTCACACAATCTATACAATGTCCAAATCCATTTATTTTACAAATATAAATAATTTCAACTTAACTTTTTTATTCCATTGCTTTTTGTGCAAATTAAAATATGGTGAAGTACATGTACAGTATAAATGTATATAGGTAGGCCTATAGTTTGACATGACCTAAAGGCAAAAAAAAAAAGTCTCCGGTTTCTGGTGTGGAGCTTGTCCCAAAAGTCGTGCGGCAACACAGCTTGTTTTTTGTTTTTGTTTTTCTTTTTTTTTCAAATGTTGGCTGATGATTGCAAATGGTGCCCGACTAAATTTAGTGCAAAATATATGGGAATCTAGAGAGGACACATAAAGCTTACTTGTATACTTAATCACAACTCCCATGTTTTAAAACACGTTAAAATTGTGCAGCAGCAGATTCCAATCAAACCAGTGAGTGTGGCAGTTTTGAGACATCATATCTTGCATTGAAAGTTTTTTTTCATTTTGCTGGTTTGCATGGCTACGGTGACGTGCGCATACCAGAAACCGGAGACTTTCATTTTTTGGCCTAGCACAAATAAATAACTTAAATACATCAATAGTTTTTTAAATATTTTGCCTTCAAACTGACCATACAACTCACAAAAATATTATTTAAATTACATTTGAATTTGAAATACATGTATATGATAAAATATGTGATATTCTAATTCTTCTGCAATATATTAATATTTAGGCCAACAAAATAATTTGTGTGTTTACGGTAACAGTCTGGGGGAAAACAAATTCAGGTAGATGGGTAGGGAAATGATTTTATGCTGATTTTTTTTTCTTCTTTCATTCCAGTTTGAATGTTCTTTTGCAATGTTTGAGAGTCATTAACAATATAGGTGTACTGTATTTTTTTGCAAAATGACACAGTTTTAGGATGGCAATTTGGCCACAAAATTTCCAGGTACTGTAAACATGACATTTTGTTTTAGTCTATGGGAATAAATATGTAATTGGTTGGTTAAAAACATGTACACTTAAAACCAAATTGGTTTGTGAACAAAAAGTTGCCAGAATTTTAGATTACAGTGTACATACGTGTAGTAAAATTGCCTTTTAGTGATTTGTTGTTATGTCAGTTCATGACAGAAAGCCAATGAGCAAACTTTCCTCACAAACGTCAAAATGAAAGATGCCAATTGTTTTTCCATAAAAAAATCTTAATTACACAGTTTATTTTATACAGTATATTTAACAAATGTCTCGTGCACTTATAAAAGATTATACATAAATAAATCTGAAGATTGGAGGAAGCAAATCCCCATTCTGTATTGTTTGTAACTTTTGTTTTTGCCTCATTTCACCTTTACTTCAATGTACTTTTGCTCAGTTCTGTTTCATTTCGCCAGGGTGGGGGTGCTGATAGCAGTTGATCAAGTCGGAATTGCTAACTTAAAAAAAAAAAAAAAAGATATACATGTACACGTACATGTACATGGTGCTTGATGCATGCACATCCACACATGTAGACGTACAATATGTGCAAGCACTGTTTTAATTGTTATACATGTACTTAAGTGAAATGGGCGTTTAGTGTAACTTGTCATGCTTCTGGAAAGATGTAAACTAAGTGTGTTTGGTAATTTGAGACACCGAATTAGTGCAATTCCGACTTGAGTCACGTCTATCCAAAACTACAACTCTGGCTTTTGTGCAATCTTTACAATTGAAGGCTGGAGATATTGTTTAAAAAACAATTCACTGTATTCATTAATTGCTTTCCACTGGTCTACATTATGATTGATCTTCTGCACAAACATTCCTTTGGATGTCCAAACAACAAACAACCCAGATGATACATTTTTCAATTTGTTTAGAACACCAATTTGACACAACACTTGGTAAAAGTAGTCATGTTTTTTCTTTAGAGAGATTGTACAATTTTGTTCATTCCCTGTCACATTCAAACAGTCAATGACTTTGGCTCCAGCAAAACTTTGTGGATCTAGGTTGTGTGCATTTTTTTTGTTGTGTGGACATTTGACCTCCACACACTGCACCCCACATGTGCAACTGACCATGGCATCAGGAGATGCTCCAAGAAATGGTGAATCTGGGTCTATGTAGAGCCCAACATTCCACAGTGTAACATTTTGATGGCCCTCTAACTCTAAACACTGTTTGGAAAGAACGAGGTAAGTCCAAGCATTTTGGAGCAGAGTGAAGAAACATCCCTCTTTGACGATCCATTCATGAATTTGACCACAGACCCCAGTACTGATGCAGTAATTCTACCATAACGATAGAGGTGCCACAAGTTTGATTTTCTCTGTCCAGATGTGCTTGATGCAATGAGTTCTGCTTGCTCTTCAGAGATTTGCTGACGGTCCGGAACTTCAGTTGCTTTAAGGTGACAATAGGGTGTTGGTAGTTCTGTCTGCAACTCTAGTTTTACATTATTTTCATTTTCTGATGCTGTGTCAGTGTCTTCATCTTGCTTAGGGAGGAGTGAAAAAATGCATGCCTCTGGGCTTACCCTTTTCAATGCATCTAAATCAAGATCTCCTAAAGTGGCTGTTGATGTAGGGTTGAGTGGGCGACCGTACTGACCTATTTTCTTGCCGGCCTTGACTTGACTGATGTTTTGGCTTTGTGAAGCTAAGATCTATAAGGGTACATGGGTCTAAGTCCCTCCCATTCATGCAGTCTTTGTTCCAACTACAGGCCTTTTCAGTACATGCCTGTGAAGTGTAACCTAGGCGGTTCGCTGCCTCCAACTTGAACATTACTGCTGCAATATGGCTGCATGCCTCTCCAAGCCTGGAAATAAAATATATGTACCACAAAATCATGTTAATGGAAGACAATCTCCTTATCACCCCAATCCAAGAACACAAATGTGTAGGGCCCCTGTTTAGTTTCGTTCAAATTGCAGTCAAGGTGTTTTCTTATTTAAATATGACCTTTTTAACCTGAAGCAGGTTTCTCTCAATATGATGACACATTTCTATTGTAATTGTTAAAGTTCCTTGGGGACATTCAAATGTTCTTATGCTATTTATGGTTGGTGCTATGTGATTCAGCACACCTTACGTGTTCACAGTACCCCCAAATTTACCCTAAAAAATCAGCACCCCATACATGAATGTTCCTACTGTCGCCGACTAGTTTCATTGGTTAGTCAAATAATTAAAAGTGCATTTTGTTCCCTCATAGGAACCAGGCCCGTAGATACACAATCACCTTGTGAGTCGGCACTAAACCTAGACCTGTTAAGCTAGCGTCAATAACATAGCCAAGTTCACGGGTCTTAAAACATAATATTTTTGTCAGATTTTAGTATAAATATTCCAAGTGATTTTTGATGCACTTCTAATGACGTAAGCGATTAATTTTGTAAAGCGCATTGATTTTTTTCCTGATGATGTAATGAGCTATGTAGGAATAAATTATTTTGCTGTGCCAACGACTACTACTAGCATTCAGTAGTTGGCTACTGTTACTATTGTAAAGTTGGTACTTGGAGGTACATGTGACTAAGTACAATTTACCCTGAAAAAATGTTTGCACTTAAAATCCTTCAACTTGGCTAAAGTTTAAAGAGAAATCTTGGAATGATTTTTTACAAAACATAAAGTAGGCCCCTAGTCATAAAATATTTATATGCTGCTTCTGAAAAGCATGTTGTCCTTTTCGGAATGAACGTTGCAACCTGACGCTGCTTTTTTTTTCTTCAAAATTATATCATCTCATCATTATGATGATTGGACATGACTCTGGGACTGAGAAACACTTCCAATTTTGTTAGGAAATACTTTAAAAATTATCTCGACTGTCCATAGACTTTGTACACAACCGCTGAAGTGAAGTGGCGTCAGGTTGCAACACTTTTTCCTTGTCACAAAACTAATCGAAGTAAAGCTCTTCTCTTACCCTGCCATGCACATGCAGTGAGCAGCAACTACTGATCTTGTGGATTTGTTGATCATAATCCAGGTACTCACAGGGGGTTTGGTCAAGCTCTGTGAATGAGTGACTGTGCTTCGAATTCACACAGGGCTATTTAGAAAGTGCGCTGAAAGCAGACGTTTGCCAACCAGCAAATGCGCATGCGTCGGTTTCCGGTCAATGTTTACAAACAATGGAAAGGCCTATTTATTTATTTTTTTACTTTGCCGTTTTTAATCGAAAGAGGGCGTGCTTCTAGTTTAGTGGGCTTACATTTTTTTGTGGGGACCCCCTCCGCCCTTCCAATTTCCAAACCCAGTAACTCAGGGAGAAAATTAACAAAGTTTCAAAAGAAAAACCGTAATTAAATAAGAACATGTGAAGGAATTAAAATCATTGTTGTTTTTTTTTAAATTAAGTGTCTATTTTTTTGGCTCGCACATTGCAGAATTAGACGGGCGCCCTCTATTGATTTTTTTTATCCATTTTCTACAAGTCTAGTTCCTGATCACGGACTCGCTTATAATTGCATGGTGACTTCGACACCAGACCAAATCTTCCTTTTTTTCCCGTAGACCGTCAAAATGAAGTAAGTATCTTCACGTATATCCATTGAAATCCTAAAATATCAACGAAATCGAGAGATATTTGAAAATGAAAATACCCCAGAATAGAAATATAAATATTATTTCGCTCTAATTTGTTTATTTCGTTTCATTTCAGGCAGGAGTTGTGTCACTTTAGTGGGTATAAAATCCACCCTGGCCATGGCATTCGATTCGCAAGAGTCGATGGCAAGGTACGTTATTTCATGTGTACAGTTTTAAGAAAGAACGAGAGGCAAATGTTAATGCTTAAATGTGGCCGCTTATTAATTGTATTCCGGAGGACCACGCATTCGATGCCTAAAATCTAGCTCAACTACCTCTTGGATTTTGTTTGTTATTTGCGACTGTTACCTTATTATAAAATCGGTTTTTTTGATGTTCACATAAAAAGTTAGACCCGTGAACGTGGCGTTGTATACAACGCCACGTTGTTGTGTCATTTTGAACCTAGCGAAAATCGATCCGGCTACATAATTCCGTATGGGTGTTGAGTACTCACCTAGAAATCTAAATTTGCCCGTCCGATTGTTTAAGCTGTGTAATTTCGACGAAATTTGCCCATCAGTAAAGACCCATACGAACGTGTACAGAAATTTCATTTTTACACGACAAGTGACCCTAACAAATGACCCCGGACGAGTCGCTTGGACAGATTGACGGCTGTTTCATGTCGCAATCCCGAAAAAAACAACCCCGCACCCGATTGGCTGTTCGGCTCATGACGTGTACGTGTGCGCTCACGCAAGTGGGCGCACGTGCGCCAGCGTGCGGTGCGGTGAGAGAGGAAAGGACTTGAAACTTGTCTAAAACGATGTCTCTTTTAGCTGTGACAGTAAACAGCCGCAGAATTATACGAAAGACGGTACAATAAAACGCAATGCGCATGCGTCACTTGGGAGAAAATGGCAGCTAGCAGGACTTCATAAACCGGAAAATCGGGGCCAGAATTTTCCTCAAACTTCGTCAAATGCAAGTTTTGACGTGCAAACGGATTTCAAGACAGCTTTATATGTGAGTACTTATTACATGGGCAAAATAACATCCAGTGTGTGTTACGCAGGGAGTCAGAGGGACAATTTCGCCAGGTTCAAAATGACACAACAACGTGGCGTAGTTTACAAGCCACGTTCACGGGTCTAATAAAAAGTAGGCCCTACTGCATAAACTTGACTGTCGAAATTATATGCCTTTTGCCATCCCTTGGAGTTCGACATGTTGGACGGTGCTTGCAATTTTTTAATAGAATGGAGAAATTGAAAAAAGGATGCGTTAGGGAAAGAATACTTATTGATTCTGGCGCCACTTTGTTCGAAAGATTCTCATATCTGGCCATCAGTAATTTTCCCCTTAAATGACCTAGCCTATCAGAAAGTGATAATAGGCCTATGTCCTAAAAAGTCGAAATTAGCAGGGACAAATTTTGAAATTTCACTGAGAAAACACTTTCAATTTTCAGACCAGTCCCATAGTATTTGTGCACAGGGTGACAAGTGATGGCCAGATATGGGAATCTTTCCACTTTGTTCTTCGTATGTCATCTCATTAATTTAAGGTCAGTCATCACTAAAAATATGTTGAAAGGACATGAATCTGGGACTTCTTAGAAACATTTCCAATTTTGTAAGGAAATAGGCCTACTTCAAAAAAAATTCTTTACTCCCCATAGACTTTGTACGCAACCGCTGAAGTGGCGTCTGGATACTACATTCTTTCCATTTACTGCCTTTTGAAAGTATTGGATGTACTCTATGACCTCTCAGCTTTGTCGCTCGGGGTTGATTATGTAATCTTACCTCAATTTGAGAGAAATGTAGGCATCTTTTGGGATCCCTTTATACACATGTACAATGGTTGCTGATGGCTGCCATGTTCAATGTGAGAACTTGATGATCCCAAAGCCGTAACGACGTGTTATGCGAAATCGATCTTGTCATTCTGGTTTCAGGAGTTGCGATGCGACGGCTGTTTTTTTTTTTATAGCCTGGAATAACCGCCAGAATGAATTGTTTAGAATCACGCCTACCCAATTTTTTAAACGGACCCTGATTGACAATGTTAGCATTTGTAACGTTTTCCCCATACCACAGGTCTTCAACTTCGTCAACAACAAGAGCCTGGCCTCCTTCATGATGAAGCGCAACCCGCGCAGGATCAACTGGACCGTCCTGTACCGCCGCAAGCACCGCAAGGGCACCCAGGAGGAGATGACCAAGAAGAGGACGCGGCGCACCACCAAGTTCCACCGCGCCATCGTGGGCGTGACCCTGGAGCAGATCAACGCCAAGAGGAACCAGAAGCCGGAGGTCCGCAAGGCCCAGCGAGAGCAGGCTATCAAGTACGTGCAAAGCCTTTGTAGAGGATTTAAGCAGTTTATATATCAATTTAGGTTTTGCCCTTCACCAACGTTTAAAGGGAAAATACAACATTTGCAAACATCAAAAAATAAAACTACCTAAATCATTTTGAAATACCTTGCTGGACTGTTCGTGAATGACAGTGTAAAGCATCCTGTAAAATCATGGCACCTGGTATACTGTCATTTTCAGGAAAAGTGGTATTTTTGAATCAATTTCCAACGCTGATCGACCGATCAGCGTTGGAAAAAACTGGCTTTTTTTTTCAAATACTGGCCCCAATTGACCATCGCACTTGTTTGTAATCGATTACAAACCTATGAACGGGTACGAGCCAGCTAGACTGGTTCCCTGACCTTACAATTCCCCAATGTATGTTAACTGCTCTGTTTCTTCTTATATGGAGTCAGGGAACCAGACTACAGGAAAATGATTGTTTTTCTTGGTTTTTATAGCATTTTCGAACCCAAAACCTAAAAAAGTCAGTGTAACTATATTCGCTTTATATTTCCAACCCCCCAATTCCATCCATTTCTGAAAATTACAGTAAAAGCAAATGGTGTATACTCCCTTTAAACACTGAATACTCAGTGTGTTACCTCCCGAGTGAAAGTTGGAAAAATCACTCGGGTGGGACTCGAACCCACGACCTCCTGCTTTCTAGTGCAGATGTCTTACCACTCGACCGGTCGGATCGGTTGGCCGGTTCGAATCTGATGTACCCGAGTGATTTTTACAACTTTCGCTCGGGAGGTAACACACTGAGTATACAGTGTTTAAACGTCGGTGAAGGGCAAAACCTAATTTGATTTATATCGCCCCGGCGCAAAAATTCCAACTTATAATGAGCAGTTTATGTCAGAAGTATTTCAAATGTCGGTAGAGTAGGTCATGTCTGTCCTGAGCTGCTATTAGGCCAAATAAGCAACAGATAGTTTCTCTAGGCTTTTTTAAAAAGGGAGGAGGCGGCCCCCTTTTTTTTTCATTAAGAGCCAACACCCTTTTCATCAAATTTTGAATTTACATATTTAGCTACAATTTTGCAAGAAATAAATAAAAAGACCTAATTTATTGCAAATGTATGATTACAAAATAGGAAAAAAGTGGGGGAAAAGGAAGAGGCGGGGACTAAAGACTGGTTTATTTTGTTTAATTGGCCTTAGCTCAGTTTGGCTGGGTTTTTTTTTCTTTTGACTATGGTGTAGGTAAGAATCCTTGCTAAAAAAAAAACAGTCTCATTCAGATATTCTCCTCATACCGTCACCGTTCAAGTTATCTGCTGCCCTCTTTTGTCAGAAATGGCCAAACATGAATGCCTGGTCGGTAGATCTGGTTAGCTACATCTGTTCTGTTTTCATTGAAAGATGTTTTATTTTTCTATCTATGGATCCGATTCTGATGGAATTGTCGTCTTCTTTTTTTCACAGAGCCGCAAAGGAGAAGACAAAGGCATCCAAGGCTGCCTCCAAGAAAGCCGCCCCGGCCAAGGTAAGGAAATGATCCACCTACTATGTACTTGTATATCGATGGAGACCTTAAAGGGAATATACAACATTTGCAAACATCGAAAAATAAAACTACCAAGTTGGGATGTTGGGATGTTGGTTATTGACAGTCTCAAGCATCTTGTAAAATCATGGCACCTGGTGTGAAGTCATTTTCAAGAAAATGATATTTTTGTATACATTTCCAACGGTGGTAGGCCAATCAGCGTTGGAAAACCTAACTATTTTTCAGCTACTGCTCCAAATTGACCATTTTTTCAGTCCAAATTTTGTTTGCTATTGGTTACATGTTCATGAACGGGTGCAGGCCAGCTAGACTGGTTCCATTGCCTTACAATTTTCCATCATCTATAAATTGATCAATTTTATCTTTTGTGGAGTCAGGGAACCAGACTACTTGAACATTTTTGTTTTTCTTGGTTTTTCCAACCTTTTCGAACACAAAACTTTAAAAATGTCAGTGTAACAATATTTGATCTAACCCCTCAAATAGTTCATTTCTGAAAATTACAGCAAAAGCCAATGATGTACATTCCCTTTAACCCTAACCTTCCCAAATCCTCCAAAATCTTCTTTGCAAAATGGAGACGTTTGCAGCATTGAGGTTTTATGGCAGAAATGTGTGGCTGATTTCGGAGGATGCTGTAGTGTAAGGGCCCATCTCAATTCATATCCGGACAAGTTATGGGTAGAATTATTCACTTTTTTTTCCACCAATACTGATAACTTCATTGCGGGAAGATTGCGGGGAAGTTGTTCAGAATCCTGCAACTTATACCCAATACAATGTCCACAACTTGTTCGGAACTCGTCCCGGATTGAGACGGGCCCTAAATTACGTAGACTGTACCATTTGGTTGTTGCACAGCACAGCTTGTAGGGCAGTTCAGAAAGGTTCTCAAAGATAAAATGCTGAGGGAGTTTTGAAGTTTACAGGCATGTAGGATCGTTTGCATTCATCCAATAAGTAACCGATCGAATTATCAAAAAATTTACTTGGATTAAAGATCGTACTAAGTACTAAACATCCCGTGAAATTGTTCCGTATGGCTTGCTGGCATTTGGAAGAAATCAAGAAATGTGGGTGATTTCCAACGATCAGTCAGTTGAGGGATTTTTGGAAATAAAGAGTGCTATTGTAGAAATCGTGTTTCTCGATCAAAAATTTTTGCACGGTTTTTCACTGTTTTCTCGAAAGGGTAATATCCACTGAGCTGAAAGTTTCAACAGGTTAGGTTTTGAACATTCTTTCTTTGGACTTTGAGTGGTGTTATTATTGGAAAAGAGCAAAATAAATGAAAAGCAAAAGATTCTATATGCCTTTTTAGAGGAAAGAATGACTGTAGTATCCTTACGCCACTTAATTAGTTTTGTATAAATTCTATGTAGAGTCAAAAATGTTTTCTAAGTATTTCTTAACAAAATTGGAAAAATGTTTTGTCAGTCCCAGATTCATGACCATTCAACGACTGACCTTTATTGAGATGATATTTGAAGAAAAAAGTGGCGTCAGATTTTAACATTCTTTCCTTTTTAAATATGAATGCCAATTTCATACGCTTTTTTATTTCCTCTTCTTTCCCAATGCAGGCTCAGGCCAAGCCCGTGAAGCAGAAGGCCGCTGTCAACCCCAAGACCAAGGCTCCCAGAGTCACGGGCAAGAGATAAAGCCATTCTACCCGTTCACAATCACATTTAGAAATAAACAAGAACCTAAATTATATCTCCAGATGTTCACATTTCCTCGGTTATCTCTCCAGATGTTCAGTTCATGCTCTTTGAGAGTGTACAGATCTCAATAAATCATGATCAGTTTTTAGCCTGAAACGGACTTGAAAGGATGTCGGTTGTCTTATTTCTTGTCTCAATATGGTAGCAGCTTGAGGGATATTATACTGTACAGGCTTTGAAATTTTGTTCTTGAAAGCAAATACCGCCCTCTACTGAACCCTCTGCACACAGTATACCCATGCAGAATTAACCGACATACACATTGAACTCTTATTGACCGTTTTGAAGAGGCGTCTTTATTCAAACAATGGTGATAAGCAAGATGTCAGTTCATGTACATTTAATACCATACATGCACATTTAATATCCGAGAAGTGCAAATGATCGCACGCCTGACTCCCTCTGTACTGCACATCTCGGCATACATTTATAAGTATACTTCAGTGAGCTCTTGAAATGGCTTTACTGTAAACCAAGATGAAGCGTATAAAAAAAAAATGACCGGATTGTTCAGTCCCAGTTTGGACCACAGAATCACACACCTAGAAAAATCACATGCCCAGAAAAATCCAGATGAGCCTTTTTGCACACGCCTGTGATTTTCAAATCAGGAGTGCAACATTGTCACAGCTGACTTGAGAAAACAAAATACAAGTATCTGAACACTTTCCCAATATACAAGTACATGAAGTATATATTTGATGCATGTTGCGTGTACATGCGCACAATTTGTCAATTTTTTTTTTCACAAACGTGTACATTGCCTTTTTAAATACATTTACACAAAGTTGACCAAGTTTTTTTTTATTTGAGACATTTAAGAAAAGTTGTGCAACTTGATAGTTCTTAAAGACATTTTTTCGTAAATAATATTTTTAAAAAAAGCTCTCATTTTTTTTGTATTGCATTTATACAATATGTACATGGTGCAAGTGCCAACTAGGACTTACACAAATGGTGGGATTATTTATTTGAATTATAAAAAATATACAAATCGAAATAAGCAAACAAACAGTATCCCCAGATTCCCTGAAATTTGAAAGACAATTAAGTACGTGCAGTTCAGACCTCTGTGCACAAGTTGCCCCTCGAAAAAAAAAATATAATGGCCACGCAAGTGTAAAAGACGGATCCGATGAGCCCAACATCATGACTTACTGTGGGTTGTATTACTTGTTCATGCTTACATTGGGTTGCACTAGTGCGGGTAGTATCAACCTCGACCCCAGGCTGTCGAGCAGTACGTGCCCATCACTACCTGCTCTCTCACCCTGGTATTGGATCATTTGCATGTGCACGATTTTTGAACACGTATGCAAATGAGGAATATTCTGGTGCCTGCATGTGCGTTACATTATCGTTCGTTTTTGTATGCGGTGTCTGGGGTAAAAACAGTCAATTCGTCGCAGCGCGAGCACAGCGTGAGTTACGAAAACGCGATTTATTTAATTAAACTGTTACGATCTTATCGAGACAACATGCAGTATCACATTTCATATTAATATGAACAAATTGGAAAAGGAAAGGAACGTTTTTGAGAAGGCGTGGACGAATGATCGTGAAAACACTTACTGCACGTTGTGAATAACAACACCAAGTACATGTGTACACGATAAAAGTCCATTACTATCCAATTGCGATATCGAATCAGGATACAGGAAGAAAGTTTACTATCCAGGGTTTACTATTGGAAACACGGTTGGAAATAAAGTAAGCCCTGGGGACGAGGTTGGGGTAGTATGGGTATCCTACCTAAAGTGGTACCCAGGTACCCCTAAAAAGGAACCCAACCCCAAAAATAAAATCCCAGATGTTCTCTGTTAAAGGTTTACTGGGTAACGGGGTAAACTGCAACTTTGGCAAGTATAATCTATCGCACATTTTGAGGCGGAGGCCGTGTATACATTGTACACGCAAAAGTTTTCCGAAAGTCAGATCGGATGACTGAAAAACCCGCAACAACAGAGGCTGGAAAATAGCTGTCAGCGAGCCACAGCCACCGACCGAGGCCCGAAATAAAACTTCAGCCCCAGGGTGGTGGCTTCAACCCACCTGGCATTGCAGTCGAGTGAATATTAAACCCGTGCCTCGGTCCGTTCTTGCCAAAATAAACCCAACTTCAACTGGTTAAATGCAAATTTACATGAAATCTGTTTTTTAACTGGTTTAATTTTTTTCATGTAGCCAGGTTTTCATTTTGAAAATTCCCCACAAATGGCTTTAAAATCTTTCTTTTGCATTGTCTGAGAAATTATCAAGTAATTTGCTAAGTTGGTTACGGGTACCCGATCCCATAGACGAGTGTGAAAAGGCCTAAAGGTTGCACGAGCTCCTCTCCATGTGCACTGCGGTTTATCCCTATAAGCCATTATGTGTTTGCCAGATCGTACCACCAACTGTTGTTTTACTACTTGCTGGCTTACTTAAAATATGCCGACGATTTCGTATTTATCCCAAAATTCAGGATACATCCAACAGACTCTGTTGTGAAATGAATTTGTTAAATGACACTTTTAGGCATCTGCTGAAATAAATGAACTAAAAATAGTGAAAACATTATCACAAAAAGAGCTAAAATTATCTTCTTTTTTTTCTTCAAATTGAATTTGTACTATCAGTGAATCTTCCTTCCAGGGACGGCCTGCTGACAGTCAGTTTACCAGCAATGTCATTTGCAGATCCAAAGTCGCGAACAAAAAGCATGGTTGAAACAAAAGACCTCTTTCACCTTAAGCCTTTAATAATAATTGACGGCCATTCGGCTATAGTCAACTGGAATCGTCCCCGCAAACGTTCGCCGACTCGTTCTCATTTAACGCGGGATTGACAAGCAGCACAATGACGGACATGGTGACAGTGAAGCAGGCATAGATGTAGAAGAGTAGTCGGTCAGTCACAGTGGCCACAAGCGCCCACTCTCTATGCACCCGGCTGGTCCCGTCCCTCTTCCGTTGGACTGTCCGAATATGCCGCAGGACCCCATGAACGTTGGATTCCAGTTTTGTCAGCCGCATGTCGTCCGCATCTCCTAGGTGATCGACAAAGTGGTCCAGCTCTGCCTGGGGGTTGCCGTGCCCATTGCCGTGGTGACCGGCCGTGATGCTGTCATTGCTGTTGCGTTGAGTCTCGGAGATGAGGGGCGAGTATGATGTGGCATACCTAGCAACAGAATGGCAGAATTGATTCAGTTATTTTGGACAAGTCAGTAAGCACCTTCTCGCCTCATTAAACCATCTGTTTCCTCTGGATTCAGTTCCCCGATCGAACAAACCCCTGCCCATCATGTTGGTGGAACCATGAAACACCATTGTGCCTGTTGCCTCAGTCGTGTTCAATGCCGTCTGCCTCTCTTAACTATGTACCCAATACCAAACTCATCTCACCCCCCTCAAAAAAGTAGAACTAGACCAACCGTTGGCTCCTCTCATTCACCTCATCAAACTACCTCTCTGAATCAAGTTTCTTGTCTCAATTTATCCATCCAACGCCCTCATGATGGTTTACCAAAATCACCTACCTCGAGTCCTCCACTTGTGTCTCTGGATTACATTCCATATCCCAGCCCACAGCTGCCCTTGATGATAGTAGACATGACCATCAGTATCTTCATCTTCCTACACTCACGAATCCATCCCCGTTTCCTATCTGCCTCACACTCGGCATTAAACCACCTCTGCTTCCACTCTCAATTGTGTATCCTTTTTTACCCATCCCATGCCTTCTGCCTACCTGAACTGCGTACCTGATCCAAACCCATGCCTGCCTCTCGTAGAACCAAGCGAACCCTTCAGTGCATCTCACCTATCACAATGCCTTCTACCTATCTGACCTGTGTACCCAATCCAACCCTATCCCTTCACCTTCATAGAACCAAGCGACACCCTCGGTGCCTCGCACCTGGCATGTAACCACCTCTGCTTCCACTCTGGATTGTGTGTCCCAACCTTGCCCATCCAATGCTTACCCATTCCACACCTTCTGCCTCTGAACTGTGTTCCTATTCAAACCCATCCGTCTACCCCTCACAACCAGAAGACACCTAGTGCTTCCGCCTCATCTCACGTTAAACCAGCTCTGCTTCTTCTCTTGAAAGTGTATCCCATCCTCATCCATCCAATCCTTACCTACCCCATGCCTTCTGCCACTCAACTGTTTACCTCAAACCCATGCCCTGCCCATCACTCCAGAAGACACTTTGGTGCTCCCCACTCACCTCGCATTAAACCACCTCTGCTTCCTCAGCATGGCCAGCCGTGCCTGGTCCAGCTTGGGGTCGCTGCGGCGATGTTGCAGATACTCCCCTTTGCAATCCATGCACATGATCTTTGCCATGTACTTAAGCACCAGCGTCCGTAGCCACCCGGGCACCTCCCTTGTGCCGTCCTCCCCTCGGTGGAAGATGTTGAGCACACAGATGTTCATCGCCGTGGAGATGGCGATCAGGAACATGATGATGAGGTAATATTCACCTTTGTGGGGGAAAAGACATTTTTTTTGGCAGGGCTGTTTGATGAAAACAGATCGGAAAGAGCAAACAGTCCAAAACATTGAGTTTCTCCTGTTTGCCTGGTTCTTTTCAGAACTTCAAAGCTTACAAAACAAATTTGTCACGTTGAAACAGCAAACTTTTCGATAATGCTCACTTCACCATGCAAACCTTCAAATCTTATGGGAAGATATGATCTTTGGTTTGCATGATGAAACATAGTTCCGGAGTCTCTGGCTCCATAATGAAAGACAAGTATCTTGAGACGCGAGTGCTTTTGAAAAGAATTGGTTAAACTGAACATTTCAATCATCATGCTGTGTTTGTCTTCAAGAGAGTTTAAACTTGGATGATTAAAGAGAACATCGTTTTTGGCTTGGACATCCCATAACTTTTTCTACATCTACTCAAAAGGATGTACATGTGCACTTATCTTGTGTATCCAGGTTGCAGTATCTGGAAGTGTGTTACCTGAGTTGGGACCACTTACTTGTGGAATACTCAAGACGCTCCAGAGGCAGATCCAGGATGATAGAAATGCAGGCAGACATTCGAAAATGACGAATGCTGCTCTCCATTTTTATTATCCACCTGATTTTTTATTAAACTAGATCGGCCTCTGTGTTCCATCTTTAATGAGAAACCTGTCTGGACTCAAAAGCCCAAAAGCCCTATTAGTCCCCTTACTGATAAGCGGAAGTCCTTCTGATGTCTTGGGTATCGTCTCGGCCACCAGCAGGAGGAAGACAGTCATGGACAGGATGAGGGTGATGCTAAGGTTAGCCTTGACCACCCCAACGTTATAAGGCATTAGGAACCCCACCATAGACAGGGCAGACAGGAGCACGATCGGCATCACCAGCTTGTACATGTAGTAGAGGGGCTTCCGCCGCGCTCCTACGAACAGCGTCACATCCACATACTTCACCGGGCAACACACGTAACTCTCCAAGTTCCGCTTGAAGCACGCATATGGCATTTCCCACTGCTCATTCTCCAGATATAGTCCCTTGTCCGGGCCGGCTGTGGAATTGAAGAGGTCCACCAGGTACCAGTCGTAGGTCCAGAGCCCGAACTTGAGCTTGCAGCTCTGCTCGTCGAAGGGGAAGTAGCGGATATTGATTGCGCAGGTGCTGCGCTGGATGTAAGGCTTGGTTTCCATTTGGACCAGCCCATCGTGTCTCACCACAACATTTGTGCCTGTGATGCCGGCGTAGGCCGAGTTTGTGTCCGCTCTAAGACAGCAAAAGAAGGCGGAATCAAATAGTTATAGGTCAGGATTGTTTTGAATGTATTCAGTTACAAGAGGATGATTGTTCTCAGCAACAAGCTGAGAGAAGACAATCAGTCAGAAGTTCTCAGCGATCAAAGTGTAATGATTTCTCAGGATTAGGCAATAACTAAGTTTATACTGTAGTCACCTTCTAGAGATCATTATTTAAACCATCCTACTGAGATTGGTTGCATTGCTGACTGCCCAACTTAAATGTACTTAAAATATTGCGTCAATGTCAAGCAGGCTGAAACAAAAAAATCTTACGTGTTATACAAAGTGGTGTCAGGGAGCCAGACATCATAGGCCGGCACTCTTAGCTCCTCTAGTCCCCCATATTCTTTGGGATCCCACTGTAGCCAGATGTCCTTCCAGCTCTGCTTGACAATGATATTCAGCTTCAAAATCTGGTTCCTCTCATCCTTGGTGTAACAGATACGGATAAGGAGAAATCAGTAAGCCCGATAGTTAAGGTGCAGAAAGCCAATAAGAACTGGTTTGTGTTGTCTTGTTCGGCCCGGTTTGGTCCAGTGTGATCAAGGGCGGATCCAGAACACAATTTTTTTGGGGGGGGGGCCAAACAAATTTTTGGTACCCCAAAAAAGTGGGTCAAAAAAATTACGGCGTGGGGTTCGGGGCCCGCTTAAGGGCCCCGAAATTTCTTTGGATTCTAGATGCTCTGTGGTGCGATCTGAGGCAATTTCTGGCCACTTTAACCAATGTTTTTTTGAGGAAAAGATGGTGGTGTACTCATTGCCTGCCTTTATTGCGATGTCACACACACCAAAAATGGTTTCGTTTTTTTTTGGGGGGGGGGCATGGCCCCCTTTGCCCCCTGGATCCGCCCTTGAGTGTGATCTGGTCTGGTAAAGTGTGTTTTGATGAGGTTAGGGTGATCGTCTGATCAAGTTTGTGGTAGTCGGATTCGATCTTGTCTTGTCTGGTCTGATCCGGTCTGGTTTGGTCGGGTCTAGTCGATTAATTCAGTCCGGTCGGTTCCTGGCAGTTCTAAAATGGCCTTTTAATGTTTGGTTTGTGCTAGTCTGGTGCGGTCTGATTTGAACTTGTCGGGTCTGGTTTTGTCAGGTCAGGTGGTACGGCTTTCCATCTTCGGTACTGAGAGGATGCTCTGTTGATTGCAGAATGGCTCAGAGAACGCTTGTGATTGCACGATACGGTAAGGTAATACATGTACAGTCTGGTGTGGGCAATGTATTGTCTGGTCTAGTGTTATTGTGTCTGGTCTAGATTGATATGCCTTACACTTGGATTGGTCTGCGCTGTAGTTGGTGTCATCCGGTTTGCTCCGGTCTGTTCTAGTCCAACCTGGTTTGGTATATGAGGTACGATTAATGTAACTATACGTGTGCTGTGAGCTTACAATGTCAACTATCTGTTTTATCTTTAAGGTGAAGTAGACAAGCAGTTGGTCGGAATGGTTCTTCAGAGGTCGCAGGTTGTTATTGTAGAGAGGCTTTTTCAGGAACAGGTCTTCATAGAGTTTCTGTTCATCTCCAGGGAATGGCTTGCCACCTGCAGAGAGAATTAAAGAGAGAGAGAGGAAGAGAAAAGAAACTAGAGTTTCACCGATGTAAAAGGTCACTACATCATCCGACGCAAACGATAGTCCACGGGGAGCAATTGAGAAGCCTCAGTTTGTTTTCACAAAGAAAAATGCAGCCCTATTTTGATCGAAAAACTGGTTTTGGTAAGTAATGTGACCCAGAACGCTCTCTTCATTGATTGATGAAGTTTACGATGGTCTAAATAGTGTGATTAAGCCCCTGTATATGTCCTTCATGTTATGTGTCGTTACAACAAATTAAATCATGCAAATTGAAAATTCGCTGGGTGAAAAAAAATTTTTTAAGAGCAACGGGTATGCAACTTTAAGCAGAAGTAGCACTCCATTTTTCTCTATCATTTTCTCCGTAGTTGCTCTTTGGTTGAAGATGAGGTTGCTTTTTGCCTCTTCCGGTTAAGGACTACATGTTGCTGCATCATTTATAAAATGTTATCCCTTCTCTGACTGCCGGAGTTGTACCCTTTTTTCTATCTCGACTCTGAGGCACATCGCGAACGCATGAAGTGTTATGATCTGCCAGGCATGTCAATTCCGGATATCGCATTAGGCGTGTCTGGTCGTGTACTGAATCAACTCCATTGGATTAAGAGCGGCCATTACCGCGCAATTTGGCCCTGACTGGCCCTAATAGGATACGGCATCCCTAGGCCTAATGAGCGGCGCGTTCTCGTCGGCATGCATGTTTTACCTCCGTATACTAGAGGGCAATTTACGGTAATGGGCATAATGAAGGCCTTTTTATGGAGTTAATGGCGGTTTAGTTAGGACATGATTGTCTGCATGCGAATTTAGGCCCGGGTGTTTCTTGGACTATCCGTCAACTTGGGACTCAGAAATGACTGGATGATGTACTGAATAACATCATCCTGTAGGTTCTACTTGAATATATTTGAGTAGGCCTACAGTAAAACTCATGTGCCTGGAATTGGCACGGGTGCGGGGTGTGGGCTACATAGGTCCAGGCTATACAGGGTGCCCCCAAAAAGGAACGGCATACTTCCACTATCTTGAGACTTAAACTACCTGTACCAATGGATGGAATTTTTTTTTAGAAGAATGTATGATACCAAGATCCCCCGATTCGGTCCAGTAGTTTTTGCTGCAGAGCCTATTTTGTGAAGCACACATCTTTATGATGTGGGTATTCATAACAATTAATCCCTCTATCGAAGTATGTCAGATTCGCGGCCTTGGTTTAGTAGTTCATCGGGACAAAATGACTCCCGACTTAGTTTCACAAAATAGGCTCTAGAACAAAAACTATACTGGACTGAATTGGACGATCTTGTATCATTTTTACATTTTTTGGTAACAGAATTCCCCATGCATAGGTATATTTTTTTGGGGGGGACCCTGTATAATGTGGTGCAAGCCCGTGGCTATTATGACATAAGTTTAGAATTACGGACACCAGTTAATGTACATGCATGCACACAAGCGGATTTTTTCAGAGTTGAACCAGGGTTTGACTTTCCTTCTGAATCAATTCCGATACAATATTTAATTTGGCTCCACTGCAAAATGCAGCTTCCGTCTTATGAACACAATATTGACCCAGCACCCTTTAAAGGGCCATATCACATGAATATTTTCTTAGGAACATATTTTGTGCAATTTTCTACTCCTCTTAAAAGTATGAAAACTACTTGCCGTCCCTTTTTGTCTAATGTTATGAAAAAGTGCACTTCCTCAATTTCTTTTTTAATGCCATGCTTTTCGGACGGAGAGGGCGCTGTTGCCGTGATGTCATGTCAGGAAGACACACTGTTCAGTTTAGGGGATTTCTATTCACATTGTAAACCCAAAGAATATCGCATGGAAAACATTTGTGAGAAGACTAAGCTCATTGGCTTACTGCCATGTACTGACAAAACAAAGAATCACCAAAGAAAAGAAAATGTAACATATAAAAATACACAATTCTGCCAACTCTTGCTGCTGAAATAGATGTAACATTGTGGTTTCTGCCTGAAATGACTTCCCACTTTTGCTCATGAAAATGTAAATTTGCATCAGCATAACAACCAAAACTGGTTAAAAGACCCTTGAAAATGGCAAAACGAAAATAGAAAATAAGATTAAATAGGACACAAAGAGTGTGTTTTCAAGGACTGCATTAAAAAAAAGTACATTGCATGAGCTCTTTAACCCACTGTTTTCATTTTCTTTTCTTTTCAAACATTGATGTAGGGCAAAGTTTTTCTCCACACACATCTCTGTCCCAGTTGGGCCCTCCTCAGTACCGAATTGCAGACAGCGAAGGAGCTGGAGCCCCATGAATATTTCAGCTTCGACACCTTTCCCAGGTGTGGCGAGCAGTAATGCAACGACAGACGCCGAGAGAGAGCCCAACTAGTTATCAATAATACATCAGATCCTGGCGCCCGTGATCTAATGGCGAGACTTTTAATATCATAATACACCTGCTCTCGCACGTATCTCCCTCACCCCAACCAGCCCCCCCCCCCCCCCGCAAAGGCTTGGAGTAGATTTTAGAAAACAAACCGTGATCGGCACAATTCTTGGGCATTGTGACTCCTCATGACCTTTAATTTGAAATTGTGTCTTTATACGATCGGGTGTTGAGTTTGTTCGTTTATTGACGTGATCACTATTTTTTAAGGAAAGGCTATGGGATTGAGTAGCTGGCAATAACGTTCTTTATAACACCTCACCCACAGATTCTGTGTCTTGTTTGGCCGAGAGCGAGTCACATGTTACTTTCTAATTTTGCTATCTTTCTGTGCACGGCCAAAAGTACTATGCGCATAGCAACCAAAGTACTATACCATTAGCAACCAAAGTACTATTTCCACGGCGTGGTATTTGTGTGCAAATGCATGCTGGTGTGCGCGTTGCGCGTTGTGCGTAGCGCGTATTATTCCAAAGAGAGCGCGCCGCAGACTTGGGTTCAAACATTTCGTGAAGGGGTAGTTTTTAAGAGAGAAATACATTTTCCACCAATTTTGTATTGAAATTGAAGTTTATTTCAACTGTGTTCAGATTTAAATAATTTAAAATATTAAAATCAAGCAGAATCTGTGGGTGAAGTGTTATAAAACAAATATTGAATGCTTTATCTCGTGGTGAAGTAAAACTAGCCTCCCTCGGTGATCCATGGACCATTCTATTTTCCCTCGGCTTCGCCTCGGGAAAATAGAATGGTCCATGGATCACCTCGGGAGGCTAGTTTTACTACACCACTCGAAGCATTCAATATTTGTATAATATCCTCGGTACTCGTTGGTGAAATAGTTCTTAATAAACACACCTTCAGTTACTGCGATAGTAAACAGCACCACGGACGGGCGGATCTATTAATTATTATATTCGGCATGCAATTCTAAATGTCCTTTGTAAAATAACATACATTTATAACTTTTGTAAATCTAACTTGTCATTCGTTTTGCACTCACGGATCTGTACCTATTAAAGAATACAGCCATAGAACACAGTAAAACGAAACACCATGGCATCTGTCGTGGGCGCATATATATCCCACTTTGTTTTCATTTACAACCAAAATGTTGATGTGCTGGCAAGATATCCCTTTAAACAGTTGCCATTTGACTTCTGAAAACCTTGAACCAACTATAGCATCGCCCGTCTTCAGCAAGAACTGTCTGATCAGTTGGAGAGATGCATTTTAGTTCTGAAATGGAAGTATATGCTCTTTGAGATACGAGAATCACCTTTATTCAATTGGACATTCCAACGCAGGCTCCGGTCACTATTTCAAAGTTAAATGTTAACAATCTGATTTCGGTGAGAGGTGCATTTGGTAAAATAATCTGGAAACGAATATGGCCTTCAGAGATACGAAATTCATTATTCGTTACTTATATTTGATATACCAACGCTCCGGTCATATTTCAAATTTGTTAAAATTTTAAAGATCTGATTTCAGTAAGAGGTAGGGCCTACGTTTGGTAAAATAAAATGGAAACTTATATGGCTCGCAGATATACGAGATTCCTTACTATATATAGGTACTGATTGTTAGATATATAGCCTACCAACAGTGAGGATGCACTTGGTTAAATATAATGGAAATTATATGGCTGACAGGTATACAAGATTTCTTAGTAATTACCGACTGTTGCGCTCGGGTCACTATTTCAATGTTAAATTTTAACAATCTGATTTCAGTGAAAGGTGCATTTGGTAAAATAAAATGGAATTTTATGCTGCTCGCAGAGATACGAAATCATTATTAATTACTGACTGTTAGATATACCAACGCTCCGGTCACTATTTCAAATTTGTTAAATGTTAACGATCTGATTTCAATGAGAGGTGCATTTTGTAAAATAATATGGAAACCTCATATGGCTCGCAAATGTGCGAGGCTCCTTACTAGTTACTGACTGTTCTATACCAGCACTCCGGTCACTATTTCAAATTTGTTAAACGTTAACGATCTGATTTCAGTGAGAGGTGCATTTGGTAAAATGAAATGAAAACGTATATGGCTCTCAGAGATACGAGATTCCTTACTAGTTATACTGACTGTTATATACCAGCACTCCGGTGACTATTTTCAATGTTAACTTTTAATGATCTGATTTAGTGAAAGATGCATTTGATATAATGACAAAGTCTTTGGCTCAGTGAAATTCGAGACTTACACTAAAAGTTATTTGTTGTTTGACGAAGCACTATGGACACACCGACGCTCAGTCACTAATGCCTGATCGAAATCATGATTCATACGATTGGACAGAGTAATGGGTCTCGCTGACAATGCATTATTCCCGTTATCATCACCTCTAAGTGCTATAAATCAACGGTGATAAAACTGCCGAGTGTTGTATATCATACTTGAAACGTGATATACAAGAGATATTATAGAGAGATCTCATGGTGTGATATTCTGGCAATGTATGTTGTAGTCATGCATTAGGTAGGTACCAACTCATATGTTCCGTTAAATATTATTTTTACTTCACATTTGCAGAGATGTTTAATAGAGATCTGATAGTTCGTTATTCAGAGAATATCAAATATTTGATTTTTGATGAAAAACACCGATTATTATATTATGATAATGTATATTGTAATAAAGCATGACATGCAAATTATCCCATTCGTATTCCGTAAGTATCGAGTCTAAATTAGTATAATTTTTCTTTTTCTTCGCGGTTTGCAGAGATGTTTAATAGAGATGTGCCACTTGGCTATTCAGGGAATAGAGGGATTTGATAAATATACAGAGAATCCGGTTTGTATTTCAAAAAAATAGAGGGCCTAACATTTCCATCCTATATAGCAGAACCTTTGTCTAAGGGAATTGCATGCGTTTGACAAAGATACTGCTAGGATTGGAACATAATTAAGGACTTCTAACTTCTATTTGTGTATTTCAGGTCAATCCAGTCAGTAAGCAGTTTGCAACAGTTCTATTAATTTTCAGTTAATATTTCATAAGTATAGGCCTACGAAGATTCAAATCAGTATCTGTTTTCTTCATGTTTTTCGCATGTATCGCCTGTTGGTATCCATCGTTGATAACTAATAATTATGAATGTTTATGAGTGCAATGGTATGAATAATTTCACTGACAGATGGAATGTTCCATTCCACGAAGAGAAGCCGAGTGGAATGGAACATTCCATCTGTCACCAAATGAACTTATTCTTTCCATTGCACGAATGTGAAACATTCACTGTAAGTTTTATAGAACACCTGAATAAATCCTCGTCATCTGATTGGTCAGAGCCGCCAAAAAGTGCGACCGAGCGATGGAACTTTCATTAACCGTGGAATAAAACTTGTATTTTGCCGTGCGGCCAATCCGTGCGTTGGAACGCATGGTTCAATCACACGTGATCAACGACCTACCAATCAGATGACGGGGATTTATTCAGGGTGCTGTTTAACATCAAATATTATGCACCTTGCTGTTCTGCCATCGAAATACTTTTTCTAATAAAGCTATTTTAAACTAAAATATAAAAAGCCACAGATGGTTTATTTTGATAGTTGCATAGTTTGTGCCTACACCACTTATTACACAAATTACTTTTGAAAATGTTTAGAATTATAGTATGATAGAAATGATTTTACATCCATTTAAACAAGTTGATGTCTTCACTTATTAGTGTTCCCCAGAGAATGGCATACACATCCAGTCTTGAGTAATTTTCCTACTCAAATGATTAAAAATAAAAAATGAAAATTTCTTCAATATTTTTCTTTGATATTAATTGGCTTTCCATCAATTATTTTCATTCTTATGATTAATAAAATGACTTTCTCGGCTTACAAAATGGCCTTCATCGCTCTTTATGATAAGAAAGACTTTTATTATTTAGTGTCCGACAGCTTTTTCGTAACGCTTCATTCTCGCTTTAATAATCTAGCACGCAATTCCCACTGGCTGGTTAATTTTTCACGAATCCGAGGCCGGCCTTTATGCGTCAGAGAATTCCGGTTGCCATGACATTTCGCAAAATGTAATCCGCAGAATGTGGAAGCGTGCGATGGGCCGGGGAAGACGGGGAGTTCTTGAACATTGTAAGGCAAGGTCGACTAGGAATGAAAATAGGTTCCTTAATGTGATGGTTTAGATTGAACGACTGCATGGGGCTTGGGGAACGAGAGGAACAGACAGCAATTATTTTTTTCTGCAACCAAGTATAGTCGGTTATCGTTATGTTTAGGACCCCGTTCCTACACAAGGACTCACCAAACCAGCTGACTAAATGATATACTCAAAAGTGACATTCTGATATTTCTTGACACATCTGAACAACTGGTAATGACATCTTCTTGAATAGTAGCAGGTTTAATTTTGTGGAAGAGGGCAGGGCTAGCTTTGATTCATGAATGAAATTACGGGGTAAAAGACGACGACGACTACCAGAAAACAGGCTGGAAAACCAAGATGGCGACAGTGAAAGTTCGCTACAATGAAAGCTCGATGCTGATTGGCTGATAAAAAAAAAATCATTATTTTTTTATCAGCCAAACAGCATCGGGCTTTCATTGTTTCAGGCTTTCACACGTGTTTTGAGAACTACAACATGTACGTCTCACGTCTGACTGCAAAAAAAGGTAAAACAGTCGCATTTTCTTTGACAGTGCGTCAAAAAAATCCACAAACATGACGTAATTTGAAGAAAAAGGACTGCTTTAGCCTGCAAAAGTTACTTTGGTACTGGGCAATCACTGCAAAAGTCAGTTTTGAACGGAACTCGTAAAAAAAGGAGGTGTCCTAAAGATAACGATTGCCGTATAGTCAATGACCATAATGCGCATGAGTCAAATAGTAAGGGAATGGTTCTCGGGCTTTAAAAAAAATCCTCCTGAGCCATGTATGAGAAGAAAAGACTGGATTTCATTTTATCGAACCATGAGGACTTGGTTAAACACAATTTAGGTAAGAAAATTCACTTTTGGGAGAAATATGAAAATGTAAAATTCCCTCCAGGAATGGAACCTGGAAACTCCAGCATTCAGACGAGCGATTTCACGCATCACGCTTTAGCGAAACCACGCCAACCACCGTGGAATACTCAGGTGACATTTGGTTGTTTATAACGTGATATGTTTCACGTATGCGTATTTATGATGGATGACTTTACCGAGATGCAAAACAAAATTTGCGGCCGCAATTTGCATCCGCGGACATTTGCGAATCGCATGGTTGTCGGGCCCTTGTAAGAAATTACACATTAACTCACATTTGTTGAGTCTTTTTTTATTCTTTTTTGGTTGGGGAGGTTTGGTTTCCAGGGCAACCAGTGGCGCAGTGTCAGTTTATGAGGGGCTTGGCAAGCCGGAGTTTGCTCCTAATGGCTCCTTGTCGCCGGCAGAGAGCAAACACAGCCGGTCGTTAGACGGAGACAACCGGCAAGAAAAACCCTCCAGAATCTTGAAGCAACATTTGTTAGCATTCGAAGAGATGTAGGCCTATTTATATATACAACAAACACATACAGTTAAACAGAGAAGTGAAATTGTTGCCAACAAGTTCTTGCTTTGAATGTCATTCAAACTCTCTTAGTGACTTGGCGCTCGAAGCAGCCAGTACTGGAATATCTAATGGCATCGAATCAAAAACATTCCATGTTCGACCTTCTGTGTTTAAAGTAACTCTTGAACATTTGAAGGGTTTTGAAATCTGATCGTACGGTTCAAGTATGGGGCTTTCTGAAAAGATAACATGAATGGCTTTACGATAGAGGACAGACGCACAGAGGACAGTCCTCGAGTGTTGTGTCTTTTGTTGAAAAAGATCCTCGATAGTACGGTTATATGCTTCTATGGGAGAGTGTTATATTACGAGGACAAAGGGAAACACAAAGCATTGTCCTCGGGCGTAGAGAAATTTAAAACACGACTGCGTGAACGTATGTGTGTGATTTTCTCAAATATTTTGCCACGAGAAGACTGTCTCCCATCTTGTGACTTCACTATTTAGTTGTGTTGCAAGAATTGGGGAAATATAAATTTTCCATTATTTGGTCATGTTGTGAGCGGATCAACTTGTATTTTTATGTAAGAACTCAAAGATGGTTGGGTTCAATAATATCTCGATTTGTTAATTTAAATTATGTTTTCTTAAATGGCTGTTATTCGACGCAGGCTTAGCAAGGTAAAATATGCTTAAAGGCATAGGATCATTTGTTATTAGACTTCGTTTGTTTCCATTAATAACACCACTAAAAAGCCAAAGAAGAATGTTCAAAACGTAACCTGTTGTTGAAGTCTCAGCTCAGTGGATATAGTAACCTTTTCGAGAAAACAGTGAAACAGTAGGCCTACTTTTGATTACGAAACACGACTTCGTCCACAGCACTCTTTATTTCCAAAACTCAGACTATTGACTGATCGTCGGAAATCAACTACGTTTTTTTGATATCTGACAGCAAGGCAGATAGAATAATTTCACAGGTACCAATACAATCTGTAACCCAAGTGTTAGCTTTTTGATAATTATTTGGTATAGGTTACTTTTTGGATAAATGCAAACGATCCTATCATGCCTTGAAGATCAATACATGCAGAACATCACTTAGGTATATTAGACCGAGCTTGATACAGTGTGCATGGAAGTATATGAACTTATCAACGTTAACATTATGAACGACGAAAATGAATGACTCCATGCATGCGTAATACGTTATCTTTTTGATATCTCGTCGCCTTCAGCTATGGTCATTTTGGATACGGCTATTATGATACGAATATTCATTCAATATTGCAGGTACTGCCTATGCCATACAAGCCTACGCCAAAGCGGGTCTTTGACATTCAAGCGCGCATGTCATTATATGGCCTATGTTATCTTGGTATCATTAAACTGATGAAAGCTTTCATTACGATAAGTGCACATGGTAAGGGGGCAGCGGTGAAACATAGGATGTAAATTGACAAGATAATAATACGGTGGCCACTGAAGGTCACTCGAGGGGAATGGCGCGATATGGTTGGCAGGCCTGATTACGCGCTTATTGTCATGAACACGTCGCTGCTGGCATTTTGTCTCTCCTGGACATCCGTCATTTTCAGTGTCAGTGTCAGTCACTGTACTTTTTTTCCTTTCTCTTTTTCTAGCTTGAAATCCGCGAGTCAATATAATGCGCAGGTGTGCGCATTGATATGCTGCGCGCGGACGGATGATTGATATATGGGCTCGGGAAATGAAATGGATGCCAGGTTATTTATAGGCAGGGAAGCTTTGGCACAATATAGCGTGTGGTGCGCAGGCTAGCTGCATTCTAAATTACCTGAGCCTCCTACTAATTTCCAGAGGAGTTCGTCGTACCAATTGGGTGTAAACCTATACCCCGGGATCTCGTGCACTGTTTATGTGACTGTTTTGTAATCTCCGAATTGCCCAATTTCTGATCAGGCCCGTTTACGACCACACTAACCCTTAATGAGTGCACAATACTGTCCGCTTGCATCATTGGATTTAATTGGAAATGTCGTGCAAAACAAGTGTTACGTACCTACATAAACTGGTCACTTTTGGAAAAGTAAGCAAAAACAGTAAAGTCTGTCGAGCCAATGGAGACCGGTGTTTATCTCCGGTTTCCTCGGCCTGAAATGACTGAGAATATTTCTACTCCCCCTAGATGGGATGCCAGTCTATCACAGGTTACTCCCCAGCTCATGCAGGTACCCATTTGACACTCCTGGGTGGGAGAGAGGCAAGTGTGGGTGAAGTGGCTTGCCCAGGGACACAATATATGGCCAGCAGCTGGATTCGAACCCCTGACCCTCTGGTCATGAGTCGATCAGCTAACGCTGTTACCCATTCATACTCCTGGGTGGAAGGAGGCAAGCGGGGTAAAGTGGCTTACCTAAGGACACAACATGTGGTCAGCAGCAGGATTCGAACCATTGACCTGCTGATCATGAGTCTCGACCTTAACCACTAGGCCACACACTCCCCCACTTCTTAAACAAACAAGGCATATTCGACTTACAGCGCCACTTTATTACAGACCCAGTTTATTTCCACAGCCGTGATTTGTCCTTGCTCCACGGAATGCAATAAAGGAAAAGGTCAAAGGAAGAAAGGAAAGACAAAGCGATGTCTCAGCCTCCCTCCGTTTCCCTGAATCAACACCTGATTTAATTTCTTTCCTTCAAACCCACAGTTCATCGCCTTCATTATCAATTCCTGCTTTTCTTCCACGTCTGCGAGCAAGCCCGGCCCAGCCCGGCCCGCGCCGCGTATGATATTCGCAAGTCAAGCGAGCTATCAGAGTGATACTGTGGCCGGCCAATCGTGTGGAATGAACGGCAACCTGCACGCTTGATCTGCGGCCCAGATTTTTTTCCCAGCCGCCCTGGCTCGATCGAGACAAGATATTAAGCTTTTATTGAGCCGCAATATTCTATATCGCATGACTGATAGTTCTCCGAATGTTTTCGTGCCTTTATTGGAATTTAAAGGTACATGGGGTCATTTTACTCTGTGTCTTTTTTTCGTTTGAAGCTACAAAATTGCTCAAGCCATATCTTAAGTACGGTGTGTAACATCTATAACCTGTTGAAGTTTGAAGTCAGTGGATACTCTACAGTTTGAGAAAACAAAGAAAACGTATCCGTGCGTGGATTTCGTTGATAACGCACATATAAAGCGTACCTGCGGACAGACTTTTTAAATCCACCCTTTACCTTCAATGATTGTTTTCTTTCGATAGAAACCATTTCTGGCGGATTTATTTAGCAGGGTATTTGGTACCAGCCCTGTCTTCACATTGGGTTTCTTCATTAAAGACACATAGGATCATTTACGTTTATCCCAAAAGTAAACCTACCGATTTAATATCACAAAGCGTACTCGGATGAAAGATTGTACTCAGTGTACTAAACACCCCACGAAATTATTATTCCATCTGGTCTGCTGTTATGTACAAGGAATCAAACGGAGGTGTTTTCCAACGATCGGTCAATTGACTAATTTTTGTAAAATAGGCATTAAAAGTGCTATGGACCAAATCGTGTTTCGTGATGAAAAGGTGGTGCATGGTTTTTCACTGTTTTCTCGAAAAGTGTAGCTTCCACTGATCTGAAACTTCAACAGGTTAGGTTTTGAACATTCTTCTTTGGATTTTGAGTGGTGTTAATATTGGCAACGAACAAAATGCATGAAAAGGCAAGCAAAGATCCTGTATGGCTTTAAATTGGTAGGTGCTCAGTTATGTGCATTTATAGATGCGTTCAGTCTCTCTCCCTTTCTGACCTGTATACGTAAGCGAGTTTGGTGTCTCCTTCAATTACATCTAACGTACTACCGTTTTTGGCCCCGGCAGGCCGCTAGCGTGACCTCATTGGCTAGGCCACGTCGACGCGCTAACTTGACACTGTTCAAGTTCAATCGATTGGAAGGCAAATGATGTTTTCATATAATAATATTATTGGCTGACCTTTCGGAGCACTGCAGAGACTAAATGGCATGTAATTATCGTGTACACAGGGTTGAGATAAAATCTGTGTGTAGGTTTGTAATGGTGGCAGTATCTTCCGTTGCTTTGCTTGGAAACTACTGTTTTGATTATGTTGACTGCTTGCTGCTGCTGCTGCTGCAAGTTGCTTTGGCTGTTTTTATGTAAACTATAGGTTGCTGTATTTATTTATTTATTCACATTATTTATTTATACTTATTTTAACTTGGTAGGCCCGGCCCATCCAGTGAAATCCACTGTTCTTCCATGAGGTCCGGTAAAGAGAAGACATTGTGAAGAAGTTACAGGTTTAGAGGTAGGAGGAAAACCCAAGAAAAATATTCTGAGGAAAACCCACGGAATCAGGCAGGGACTGAAAACCCAATCCATATATTGGCCGAGGCAGGAATCGAACCCGGGTCACAGCGCTGGAAGGCGAGGAAAGTACCGCTAGCTACGCCAATCTGACTGCTCATGCGTGGATATGTGGACAGTAACTGGGGATGTTGCTGATGCTATCATTACCGATTCTATTTACTGTATTTCTACATCTATTGTTGGTGTTGATGCTACTACTGCTATTGATAATGTGCTATTGCTCATGCAGTTTTTTCACTGTCTCTTTCTATGTAACATTTTCAACTATGCTGTTTCATGTCACGATCACTCTGATTTTTGGTAGATTTCTTTTTCTTGACGAAAATACCAACATGACATCAAAAAGGGCCCATTTTACTGTTGAAAAAAAGTTGTAACTTCAATCCAAGACGTTGACGATATTCATTATCGAAGAGTATGTTATAATGCTAAATATCAAATATATTGAAAGTAAAACATCATAATAGCATTAAACGATATTCATTATTGAAAAGCATGTTATAATGCTAAATATCAAATATATTGAAAGTAAAACATCATAGTATTAATTTGACTAATGGGAAAAATGGCCTCGCATGCTCGCCTCATGCTCTGCGATTAGTCGAATGAGTTTACTACAAAATATTTCATATTAAATTTCATTTCATCATATTTTCTGTCATGCACTCAGCTTCAATGGACCCTAATCATAACTCGAAAATTAAAATGAAGGCTGCTTTTTATTTTATTCATGCATATACACACACGAAGACTGATAGTGGATATTAATTATGTCTATTTGGGGAAATAATTTAATTTGGGCCTTCGGCTTGAGCGGTTATGTCCACGGTGCTTCGGCTCGGCCAGACGGCCGGATTGGCGGTGTATGGAGCCGCCCATCCCGTGTGCCTTGGGTCAGTACAGTGTTTACTACATAATTATGTTGGTATATCCCAAAATCGTCAGAGATGTTTAATTGAGTTGACGGTATTATAATATCGCAGGATAGTGATTGAGCGGCTGATGAGTAGGCCTACAGTACACATGATCGTTGTTATGCATCAAATTGCTTGGATGTTGCTTTTAACATGAGCTTAATGGTGAAGGTCATGTTTGTGTTAATGTAACGTGGCGCACGCAAGGCTATTTTAATGTTGTACAGTGTGTACATTAAGGAAATTGCATTTGGCATAATGTAATAATGTTCGTGTCTGAATGACATGAATGTCCTTCTGGATATCAGCTATTCGTTTCAATGTGTATGCCTGATGCCACCCACATGTATACATAGATGTGCTTCGTTGGTAAAGGGTATTGAAAAAGGGCACAGTCGTAAAACACTTTACTATATCTTTTTTGTGTATATTGATATTTATGCTATCAAATATTCATTGTGGGATATCTGATAAGCTGTATATATTGATTTTAAAGCGTACATTTAAAGTACATGTAATGAAACAGGTAATGTTTAGCTTAACTCAATATTTAGTCTAATAATGAACAATGACAAAACAACCTTTCCCACTGTCCAGCTACTTCAAGCTGGACTTGATTGGACATGTCTTGTGATGAGCCTGTGACTGATAACTCAGCTGACTGATTTGTCATGTCATATTATGGGACTGATTTGTGATGCCTTTCGATGACTTGTGACTGACTTGTGATGACACGTGACTGAATTGTGACTGACTTGTGACCACTGACTTGCGATTGAATTGTGACTAACTTGTGACTGACATGCTATCACTTGTGACGGACTAGTGACTGACTTGTGACTGACTTATGATGACTTTTGACTGACTTGTGACTGAAACGCGATGACTTGACTTGTAACTGTCTTGTGACTGACTTGCGACTGAATGGCGACTGTCTTGTGACTGACTTGCGACTGTCCTGTGATGACTTGTGATCATTCGTATATAGATCTGCTCTAAAATCACAGTGTGCCATTGAAAACCCGTGAGATGCCGTCATCAGACTAAAGGCAAGGTTGCAGCGATTTGCGAATGTGTCACACACACAAAAATTGAAAATTGAAACGACTTTTCGAGCTGTATGCAACAACCGTCTTTTTGAGAAAAAAAACCCACTGAAACTATAGGCGAGTGAAGCATTGTGCGGCATCGCTCGGGCGAGGCCTTCTGGTTTCTCCCCAAGTGTCCCCGACACAAACAGATAACCAAAGCTCCCCGTCACCCGGAAATTACGTCCAAGACTTTCTATTTCCCGCAGGAGCTGAAATAATATTGGCCGAGACACGTCCTCTCGCGAGGATCTGCGGCGATGTAAAGTTTCCCCTTCGGCAAGAGATAGAGAAAGAAAGAGAGGCAGCAGGCCTGACGCAAGCATGAAAGCAAGCGGATCTATATGGAATAGCCCGGATATGGGCGGTTAGTGTTGCTGGAGGATTGGGTTACTATTTAACCAGCGGAGGGAGATGCTTTCGCCAGACAACGCCATGAAACAACGGGAGATGATACCTATCTGCCCCATCGAGTCTGAGTAGTGCTGACTTCGTGCTCGAACGGACATGTAGGGGAGTGATTACACGAACGAGTGTGTTGCAAATATGCAAGATGGTTGGAAAGGGGAGGAAAAGTTTGACTTATTGTAACCATAATCTGTCTCGAAAACCAATGGGTTCTTTTGTCTTCAACAACCATTTTCAAAATGTTAGAGGTCTACTCATTGTGCATTTTTGTGCAACAAAAGTAAGCACCTCAAACTACGCAGTCGTCTGCATCTCATCAACACACAGTTGTCATCCCGAAGTCACGTACCTCAGAACATCAGAGATCCTTATACAGCATCCTATATGTAAGGATTTGGATTTCCCTACCTGCTTCTGCTGTGTTAGCCCCATCTAGCCAATCTTATAAATCCGTTGTTGATGATTTGTTCCTGGACATGCCCCTGCTCATAACCTATGAACTTTAGCGGTGGTTATTAACTAGCTTCATGTTGTCTTGAGTAGGGCCTAAACTAAAAGAAAAACTGGCTGCTGAATACTGATAACGCTAAGGATCTATATCCTATTTTTTGTCCTCGGTACGCAGAAAGGTATTGCGGCTTCGATGCATATGCGAATTTCAAAAGTGCCCCGTTTTTATCATCAAACTACCAATTCATATTAGGAACATGAACATGAACAAGTGCCATTTTAGGCCAAGTTAAAAAAAATAGTTTCTCGTCCGGTCTTTTTGAAAAAAATAAAGGGAGGAGGCTTTATTTATTTTCCAAGATGGCTGATTTCCCAAGATGGGTTCTTCCATTTTCTTAACCATTTTGCTGATACTTTTATGTCCAACGGAGCCGTCACCCTTTCTATCAGATTCTAAAAGCGTACATTGCTACAGTTTTGCTGGAAGTACATATAAGACAAAATATATTGCAAATGTATGATTCAAAAAAAAAAGAAGAGGCGGCCGGGAAAAAAAGAAAAAAAGTTTCTTGTTGTTTTTTTACTTGTCCTCATGCTATGGGCTGTATACCTCTTTGTTGTATTTTGTTATGCTCTCTTTACATTGCCAAGATATGGGAATTTATTCCCAAATGATTCATTTACCAAAACAGACATCATGGTATTTGTTCATGTAAAATTCATGTACTGTAAAACCGTCTATTAATATGACACCATAGAAACACAATGTTTCAATGTCACCTAATATACGGACAAACCGTACATAATGCAAGTGGTACACTATCAAATAATGTGTATATATAAAGCGCATGTATTCACCAATATTGGTGCTCAAGGCGCTGGGTCATTATTAGGTATATTGCTATGCACTTTCCGATACTTAATATTAAAAAAAAATATGCTGGAAAAGACTTCGACAGAAAACAAATTGGTAAGAGTCCAATGAAATGTAACTTGTTTTAAGAAATACCGGTATGTGTGGTTATTGAACATCACAAGCGTGTTCCTGCAATGTCAAATCCGAGATGTGTCAAAAACAACATAATCCGCGTGGACTTTAATATTAAACCCCTACCGCGCCCGCGGTTTCATGGTTCAAAGTGTGCCTTAAAAAAATTGTCTTCTTCTTACAAAGTCACTGAATTAAAAACTACTCACGACGAAATGAGAAAAAAAATGACACGGACGATTGTTAATATTCCACGCTGTCAGAAATCACACGTCGTCAACAAATATTATTTAACCGTAGTAGGAAATTACTGCGGAGGCTTCAGGCAAAAGTCTTCAAAATCTGACGCTCACGATGAGTTGTTGGGTTTTTTTGCGGGACACAATTAAGCGCGGGAAAGATTCGCTCGCTTCGCGCGGTTTTTCCCCTGTTATTCAAGTGCAGGTTGGAGTGTCTGTTCTCATACTTTGGGCTGTTAAGGGGGTTAGGCAGGTCCTTAGACTGTTGGGATTTTTTTTGCTAGTGGCGGGATTAAATTCTTGCCAACGATATAAGAGTACGCTTCGCCAGCGCACTGCGAGAAGCGCCAATGGTGAATTTATTCTCTGCTGTCTAATGCGCTGTTTGAATGGCAAAGTGTATTGTGGCTCTTTTGGCGTCGTGCGTTCGTTTACGCTGGCGGGTTATTAGTTGCTTTTCCCAAGTAACACGTTTTTGGACTTTATTTTTTCTCTCTGACAATTTCAGTTGGAAAGTGACACATAATGTACCCCATGATACATTTTGTTGCCAAAAGCAACACGTTCCGTACCCATACGTCTGCATCAATCAAAAGGTATAATGTCAAAATGATCGTGTTTTGTATATTCCGTTTCATATCAATTTTTTTTATCAAATTACTCTCTTTTTACACCTACAATAAGTGGATAAATCGAAATTCTGCCCGATCAGGAAATACGAACTGCCTACACTCTTGGCCAAAATTCTTCTCACAGGGTAGGCCTAGTACAATTTTACCCGAATTATCAAACCAACAGTTTTGGTAATTTCATACTAATTCTGGCCAAAACAATGTCCAACATTCTCACCTCACCTGTTTTATCAATTAAACTGAGGAGTTTGAAATATTAATGCGGTAAAAAAAGATGGGTGACAAAAATTTCCAGACATCAGGAATTTCAACAGTGCCGAACGACACATTTCTCTGGAGATCTAGACCTCATTCTGTATGTCGAACAGAAGATCTCTGATTTCAACGCAAGTGGTCGGTCGGTGGTATATCTGTTACCAAAAAAATATGCCATGCCTGATGCATATTGTATATCAGCTCAGTGGATACTACACTATTAATCATGACAAAACAGTGGGGGGAAACATACACAATCTGTTGATCACGAAACATGACTTCGTCCATAGTAAACTTTATTCCAAAATCGGTCAATGGACTGATTGTTGGAAATCACCTACATGTCATGATTTCTCCTAACTGACGGCAAGCATAAAAGAATCATTTCACGGTGTGTTTAGTACTAGTACGATCTTTAATCCAAGTAAGTCTTTTGATAACACATGAAGCCTAATTCGGTAGGTTCCTTTTTGGATAACTGCAAACGATCCTTATGCCTTTAAATATTCCACACGCAATACATCTTAGACACTAGAAGCCAGTCGCAAGCAATATTCACCACATTTTGACCGATGGCCACCTGTTTGCTTAATAAATTTACCAAAGATGTGGCAACACTGTGCGACTCTAAACATGCACTCAATTAGTTCCAAATAGAATTGCACGAGAAAGAAAGAGAAGCAAAACAAGAACAACATCGGCGAAAACAACAGTCTCCTCTGCTGAATAAATGCCAAGTCTAACACATTGAAGATTGCCGATATCCGACTGCCAACTTGCTCAAACAAAATGCAAGGAAACACGTAAGAAACAAATAGAAGAACTACCTCAACATGTATTTTCAGCTTACGAGTGAGAGAGAGGATTTTTATACGGGATGACGTGCTACAACTCATGCAGGTTCAGCCGAGAGAGGTTATACCCCTTCCAGAAGAAGAAGAATAATAACCAGGGGCAACGGTGATGGATTCTGAATCAAAGATGATAATAAAATTAGCAGGGGGAGAGAAATGAGGCGGCCGGGGCGCATCTCTATCTCTGGCGGTCAGGTTCGATAGCAGTTGATTGGGATTAAGACCGATGCAATGACCCTTGCGTGCCCAAGGTGTGGAAGAGCTCGGTGATGCAAAATAGGCCAAGGCTTTCAGGGGAAAATTTGGGGGTGGGGGAATTTTTCTGGTGGTGATGGAGTAATAATGATGTTCTTATAGGTATTTTTTATGCCTGAGACGTTGGCAGTGCCGAAGATGAATACCTGACTCTGGAGATGAAGTATTTTTGTAAGGTTTCTGTAAAAAATCATGTGAGAGTGGATGGAACTAGACCCTATCTTTTATAGAAAGAATTTTGGGGATGTATCATGGCATTTATGAAAGAACATGATGCATGCAGCGCATAAACTTGTGATTTCTTCCGTTGGTTGGTAAATATGTTACGTCTGCGTTGTTTGTTTGGGGTGCTTTTGGTGTTTTTTTGCTGGTTCGTTTTGGTTGTTTGTTTTTGTTTGTTAGTTGGGTTGGGTGGGGTGTTTGGTTGGTTGTTTGTCAGTGTTTTATTTCTGTGAGCCACAATGAAAATATCTTTGAAAGCTGTCGTGATATATAACGCATCTGAGTATAAGTCAACTGTCTGCAGTGCAGTGCGAATTTTGGCAATGGTGTTGACCTGATTGGACGCAGCTTTACCAAGCTAGTAGGAAATTTGTGCTTAGCACGTTTTGTGTCCTAAGTGGGTGCTGTTCTCATTGTATAGCACTTTGGTTGGTAACATGTTTCTCTGGACAAATGTTCTCTGGTTGTAAGCAAATTCAATTTAATGTTTACAACTATAAATTTGATCCCGATTGTTGATGTAAATTATGTTGGAGACGATTATTTACAACCATCATGATTTATCATTCCATTTGTCGCAAACATATGTTTCCAAGTAAGCATATTTTTGTTGTATTAAAGTTTACACTTACGTACTAATAAGATGAGCATTTACATTTTATATTTCATTATCGCGAATAAATTGGACTTTAACTCCACATTTTAATGAAATCACTCGGCTGCAAACAAGCTTCAACATGTCTCGATCTTTGTCCAGGTAAACAACACATAAACTGCGCTGCTCTCCACAAATATCATGATCCAAACACACGCACGCACACGCATCCCAATGTTATTAAATTCCCCATATCAAGTGTACAAGCGCATCACTGGTATTGCCTTGATAAAAAAAAATGAATAAAAGTCATTTCTATGCAAATGACTTAGCAGTGTGTTGTCTTTTTAATAATCGTCACATGTATGTTATGGGTCCCCCACCCCTCCAACCAGCTTGCATACTCGCATAATCTATTAATCAAACATAAATCTCGCCGGGGCTTTTGTTTGTTCTAATTTCCCCGTAGACGAAGATTTTGGTGAACGGGAGATATTACCGTGTGAAGGAATGCCAAAGGCTATGCACACTAAATGTACCATTTTTTTGGGCTGCGTTGTGTATTGTGTGCGGTGTATTTTTGGCATGCATGTGAAATGAATGCTTTCCTGCAGTCAACGGATGCGTCAGGCGAGTTCGTTTCACCAAATGTTGATCCAAAGATTGCAGTGGTTGAAAACGTCAAATCAAATATTATTGCTGGAGCGTTTTATTGTATTTAAATATATTTTAATATATGCAGAATATTTTAGTTCAATTGATTTATCATGAGCAACATATTCTTATTCCGTCGCTTGAACATGCATGAATGACTGGAATGATTTAAACATACACGAATGACTGGTTTACATTAAGCTGATTTGACAGAGGTCGTATGAAGCTGATATGGCATGAGTGTTAGATTGAAATGACATGAGGTTATTTATTGGACATTGATATGACATGAGGTTAACAATATAGGCTGATGACAGAGGTCATGAAGCTAATATGACACGAATGCGGGCCGATATGACATGAGGTTACATGTGAAAAAAGTAAAAGATAATGAGACGGAATGAAATTAATGCAATGACATGAGGTTATTTGAGGTTGGTATGATATGGGTTTATATGACGCTGATGTGACATGAGGTTAAAATTGGGCTGATATGACAGAGGTCATATGAAGCTGATATGGCAAAGTGTTGGTCGGATATGAGGTTGCATTCATAATGAAAAGGTAATAATGAGGCTAGTAAGGAATGACAAGAGGTTATTTTAGGTTGGTATTTTATGATTCTATATAACGCCGATATGACAGGAGGTTCCATTTAGGCTAATGTAACAGAGGTCAAATGAGGCGCTGCCACGACAATGGAGTACAAGAGGCTGATATGGCATGAGGTTGCACGCGGATGTACATGTAGAGTAACATAACATTGATGTTATTGCATGAGGTTCTCACAGACAGACTTCAAATGAAGCGGACATGAGTGTCATAAGGCCAAAATGGGACGAGATTATACAAGGTTTATATGGCAATATTATAAAACGAATTTTATGCAAGTCTTTAGACGAAGAACCAAAACTATGCATCGTTTATTGTTTTGAAAACCGGAATCTGTCAAGTATTTGGCAGACATGCGAGGCGTATTTTCAATGAGTATCTTAACCGTGGAGTGAATTATTTTGGGCAGCATATCACCAGCTTTATCGGGAATTGGCTCGGCCGAATGCCTCTTGATAGGACTGCACGATCCGATACTGTCCACGGAAGCAAATTTGGCCAGCGGCGTTTATTCTGAAATCCGATTCGGCGATAGACCTTTCTTTTGGAAAAACAACAGTATTTGATATATAGACCGGTCCGATAATGGATATACACGCACACGTATAGGTAAATAGGCACACTGCCTACGCGGATCGCAGCTCATTTTGCATGCCCCCGGGTACTTAATCGGGACTTTCGACTGTGCTCGAGCTTCTAACTCTGGAGTATGTTGGAGCGTAATGGGTGCATCGATATGCCCTATTATCTATGTAGTGGATTGCTAACTGAGTTTTCACTAAGGGTCCTTCCTTTTGGAGGACTTATCAAGCGCTTGTTTTGTTGGTCGGCTGTTTTGGAGTGGAAAGTTACCAACAATGACCATCATTTAACAACTGGTTTTAAAATGAAGGGTCGAATTTTCACCCTTTTGCGAGTAAAACTGTGTAGAGATTTTGTTGGGATTTGCTGGTCCCAGAGCGCCAGCCTATAGTTTTCTTTGTACCTCACTGACTGACTGACTCACTCACTGTCACTTGTGACCCGGGCAGTGCTATTGTATAGGATAATGATTACTCCGTAACGCCAATGAAGGCCATTTTCTAGACTGGCGCATGAAAAGACTTCCAATGAAAAGACATTCTGAACCAATGTAACCGATTTCTGTGGGATTTGGGACCAGTTTTACTAGAATTCCCTTGCTTTGCTTGTTGTTGTTGTTGCTTTGGGTTGTTTGTTTGTTTGTTTGTTTTTTGTTTTCCAATTTGGGTGTTTTTCATTGGGCATAAACCATAGTTAATTTTACCATTGGGCACATCACAACACTGGGAAAGTAGGTCTTTAAGTAAGGTTTTTTTCACGGGCGGATGGGCATAAACCCACCTCTGACCAATCTTAGACCTCGTGCGCAATTAATATCAATCCGCATGTAATATAAGGCGTTGACTAGGTTACAGTCGGCATTGTGTTGGAGTCTCCAAATCGGATTGGCGTAGCGCAGGGATTATTTCCGTTTAGGGGTCCTATATTAGACAGTCTCTAATCATATTCCTCGCCTCCACCGTTTAAGGTGAGAATATACCCAATGACATGAAAAGCAGGCAATCAATTTAGAAAAAAAATCACTATAAATATTTTTCAAATGAAAACAGCAAATGGGATAGTATTCAAATGTTAGTTCTAATCTATGAAAAGAATAGAATTGAGAAATATGAATAAATTATTCATACAAACTGTTTAATATAATTTCACAATTATATTAAACCGCAGTAACAACCTAATAAATATTAAATAAGAGAGTAATATATGAAATATGTTTCCCAAAAAACATGGGTTGCATTGTCGCTATATCAACTGACTATCTTTGGTGCAAGGTTTTAATTAGATAATTATGTTCCCAAAAAGCTCTGAAACTCGGCAGATAGAACAACGAATCCGACACACGAAGGTCCTAACATAGTGTTGTGATGTAACTAAACAGACACAGACACGGACTAGCAGATTTTCTTTCTTTCTTACCTCTTGTGCAGTTGAGGCAGAGCCAGTCTTGCGGCGAGTACTTGGAGTAGCAAGTCGCGCACGACATGCAGGCGTCCCCGTCCAGCGTCCGCACCGTGTTGACCGGGCAATCGCCGTCCTCCGTCTGCGGGAGTTCAAACGCGGCAGACAGGGGGAGGAGAACGCCGGCCACGGTGACCAAAAACACCACCGAATAAAGGGGGAGCAAAGTAGTCATCCTGAGCTTTTCCAGAGTCATTTTGGAGAGAATAGATGGCAGGAATCCCCGAAAAGATCACAGATTGAGCCCGGTTCTGTGGTGAGTTTGGAGATGGTGGTTGTAGCAGCAAATCTTGGTATGTGATGTTAATCCGTGGGCAACTGCTTCTAGCTCGGTCATGGCTGGCCTGTCGCGTCGCTGTTGTGACTTTCCCCTTGGGGCCGATCTCGCTGCCTCTTTTTTTTGGTACCTGCAGTGTACATCAAGACAAACAGGCCTCATTAATCATTCCGATCATGATGACGATAAGCGAGCTTCGCCGTACAGCAATACCGATTTAACGACGCTCTGTGCATATTAAAAAACAAGGGCGGCCTTAAAAAAAACACCGAAATGACGAGCCTTTTGGAAAATATTGAAGTTGGATATAGTCTAGTTGTCGATAAGGCCGAGCTAGCTAGATGCACTGGAGTCTGAAGCGTATCCCTGCATGCTGCGCCCAACAATAACAATCGCTATTCATGTACAGCTTCTGTCGTATACGGTACCTTTTTAATTACATCTAGCTTAATAGATTATGAAGATTAATGCTTTGTATCGACTGTGACACAGCGGCCTCAAATAGTTGATAAAGCTTTCAATTGATGAATTAATTGAATGACAGGTGTAGTGTGAAATTTGGACTCGATGGAATACGGGCTCATTTTGTTTTGCGCATGCTGTTAGCAGAATTAGCGCAGTGACAGATCACGTGCGAGGATTACAGTCCATATAAGGTCAAAGAGACCAGATTTCACAAGAGTCAACATTTCATGCGACACCGGTCACTGGCCGTTCTAACGACGTGACATATATACACGGTACGCTGCGCGCTGCGTCGCTCGTAGGTTATTGCAATATAGACGGTGATCCCCGTTCACATAAACAGATTTGCGTTAATTCGATTTGCCATCAGGTCCGCGGGACACAATAAAATAAAATTCGTAGCCGATAATCCTCGGCTATCTTTGTGCGGTGGTGGCGAGGCTATTTTCATTATCATTAGGTTGTCATTCAAGTGCATATATTAAAATATACCAGCCAGGTTATTTACGCAAACAGTAACTGTTTATTTGAATATTCAAATTATCTTTCTAAGTCATCAATACCAATAACGGTATAAATATGCTGTTTATTACGGTGCAGCTGGTTGACCAATCACATGCACCAAAATTTCACGCAGTCGGCCATTTTGAAACATCAGCACCAAGTGGCGCTCTCTGATTGGCTGTACCAATTATGACGCACGAAATGTCAAGGCGCTGATTGGTCACGCGTCGTTGTATTTGCAAGCATTCCTCTCGTTTGATATCGCTCATGGACGAAACTAGACTGTCAACATGTCATACAAGTTCCACTTAATTCGCCTAAAACTAACGAAATGCGACGTGTTTTGATCAAATATACAGAAGCATACAGAACTGAACACTCAGCCTTTGACGTTTCGACAGGTAGCTATGTATACTTCTCCGTGGAGAGGCAATTGTAGTAAAGCGTCTTGCCCAAGAACATATTTTTGAGTCAACGCATGCATAACCCACTGCTTTGCCACCTAGTTAAAAGTGTGCAAACCTGTTGTGCGTGGCCATTTTAATCATCGTTAACCTTTATAGTGATTTACGCGTACGCAAGAGGCATTTCTTTTCTTATTCCAGCCACGTCGTCTTTGAATGCCGTTCCTATTTACGTATATTGCACAGGTTCCTCCAATAACTACAAGCATAATATTGTTTCGCCATTCAATTACATGGCGTTTACCTTTTTAATATGCAGAACGTGTGGGTACTGTGAAAATCCGGTCCAATGTGCGCTGGCACAATATGACTGGCGAACCGTTAATAACACACGGTGTATTAAATTCAATATCAGTTCTAGGTTTTTGCATGCGGCAGCCATCTTGGATGTATTTTCTAGTATTTCATTTCACACACAAAATGGCAAATAAGGTCTAGTCGTGTGTATTTCTGTTGACAAAAAGCACCGTACCTTCAAAATGGCTGCGATTCAAAGTTTCTATATTAGGTATAAACCTTCAAATGTATAATTAATAATAGAATATATTATATAATATATACAAAATTTCATCACCAAAGTATTGTACATATATTAAAGCTTTAATCATGGATACTCCTGTTGAGAATTAAAAAGGACTGTACTTTCAAGATGGCTGCAATGTGTCTATATATATTAAGTATATGCCCATATAAATTTAATTGAACACAAAATTAAAGACATTATCCACGTACATTACAATATCGCAATTCATTATAGACCACTTGCAAACACAATCACATATGGGAGCATGCAATTACCAAGAGTATTGAAGCGCACACGTGTTGTGTTCAGTTGGAAAGTGATGGACGTTTTACTGAGGTTCTGGTATTCACGAGATGAGAATTGTTGATGTAATAAAACACACAAGACAAAGGGCAATACATGAACATTCAAGTCGATACATTCTGGCGATAAGCCGTCTCTACGTTGATGATTCCCAATATGCATAACCGTCCCCTCATCACTATACTATATCAACCATAAGGACAGCTGAGATTTCAACTCACGTAAACACCACCGACCTTTTGGGGCAAAGCCTAAGCACTTCCAAGCTACTTCCCCGAGTCCATCGGGCCTGACCTCCCGTTGTTGCTATCCACGCAGTGTTTTCATTACCCGATGTTGATGATGAAGACGATAATGATGCCCGGCTGCATATCTCCCTTCACATCTCCTATCGGTTACTAAAACCCCCACATCTTCAGTGACAAACAGATTCCTTTTTAATGGAAGAGGAGACAGAGAACGGAAACAGAGAACGAAGCGAGAAGAAAATCCGTATTCCAGTGATGCACTCGGTGAGTTCCCAAGACGCTGTGATGTCTCCCACTTCACTTTGAGTCTGGTATTATTTGTGTTCTCTCTGTGGAGCACCTCACGTCTTCGAAACCTCCCGCCACCGACGGCGGAGCCAGACAAGCATGACGCTGGGTAATGAAAGCGGTCGCTCCTCGGGGGGAGCCGAGCTATAACTGCCCCATCTGCAAGACGGGGAGTGCGTGAGTGAACTGCCTCATAAGACGACAATCCTTTTATACCCAGCCTTATATCAAACCACATAGACTGAACCCTGTGTGCGGATCTACAGTTCTATGTGACTGGCGCGCCAACAACTCCCAAGGACCCGAAGGGTGTGAACGCCGTGGCAAACTCCACCATACTACATCATTGATAATGCCCCCATCTCATGAATATTAATGACTATCTCATTCTTGTTTATAAATATTCATTTGGATATTGCATCCAAACACCACTATATAAGCGATATCTCCAGTTCTCTCGGGAGTTCAATGTGTTAAGAAATCAGGGGGGTTTTTTTTGTAATGAGCAGTATCATAATAGTATTATCAAACTAAGCTTTTAGCATGAGAATATTAACGATGCCTACCTAATAACAATATTAATATTTTATAGCCTCTTCTCGCCGGAATTATACAATCTGGAAAATCGTTTAATGTCAGGAAAGCAATAGGTTTGCTGAATGATAAGCTATTATATCATATTGCAAATCTTACTACAAATGTCATAAAGTCCTTATGTACAAATTTACATACAGACAATTTTATGGTACATCAATAGCATTGCTTTTACTTTGAAATGTTAGACTGTCAAAACACGAGCAATACAAACAGTGGTGCAAAGTCCCTATCACCTAAACAAACAAGTCGAAATGATAGATAGTAGAGCCATGCAACTCGTGAAAACAGTATTGGGTTATATCGATTGAGGGTTTTTTTTCTTCGCCAAAATTTCATTTGTGTCTTCACAAGCGAATGAATCAAGGAACCAATAACTGGGAAATACGGTAAGTCTTAAAATAAAAGTGCATATCGCGTGAACGGTTTATTATTATTTTTTTTTAACCTAGTGGGGGTTTTTTTTAGAGTGAAATCTAAGATTCCAGAGTTATTAGCGAGTGATCTCTGAGAACTCCAACAATCAATATGAACAGTCCATAATGGCTCTACAGTTTCCCGATAATATGTTCCCTACGGATACGCTTTCTAGACGGTCTATAGCTAAGGATCTATGTCACGCTGGTGGCGCAACATGCACTTAGCAGTGTGTTGATGCTGCAGTTTTGTACATTTTAGGCGGCTGTATCAAGTTCCGATACCGTTAGTGTATCATGTGGATATCTATAACCCGTCTGCCTGATAAGTTGAGAGTTTTGTTTTGTCCTGGGAGTTTTATATCGTGCTGCAATGTTTATCTTTTGTAGTTGGTTTGGTGGTGGATTTTTTTCAGCTATATTTAAATTACATAGATACAATGAGATTATTTCTACAGGTAAAGTGATATTGGTATTGATATTTCGGTATAGGTGAAATGATATTAGGGCCTACATGTATTTCTATATATTGGTAAATTATTATATTGTAAGGTAAACGATTAGGTTATCAGCCAGTTTATGTTTTCGTAGTATGATCGCAATGTGAAAAGAATGTATTGAGGAATGTGTCTGAAGGGCGTGGTTATTTATAATGCAGATTGGCTATTCAAAATGTAAATTGATTATTCAAATTCATTTTCAATGGGAATCGGTTACACCAGTTGGCTATTTAGAATGTAAATTGCTTGCTCAAAATGCAAATTAAGCTGATGCAAATACAGCTATTAATTATCCCGTTGGGCAATTGATATAGCCAAAGTTAATTGCATTGTGAAGAATGTTACGTATCTTAAAACGGACACAATTTTACTTTTGATTTCAAAAATTGAAGCGTCTTGATCGAAGAAACTTTTAATATTTTACATCAGATGAACATGCGAGCAAGAACACTTTTAGAAGATTACTTTGGTATTTTCAAAACAAGATTGATTTGTATTGGGGTTTTAGGAACTCAATCTCGCGAGTTGAAAGTTTGGATGAAATCACCGCAAAATCTATAGCACGTCTTCAGTGACCTATCGACGGTGTACTCTTCAATCTTGCCGCGGCCCACGGTCTTCGGGATTGCGTTATTGATCGGTGTTTTCTAGGTGACGAGGCATTGAGTTGACGGCTCTGGTGAGAGTGAGGGGGCAAGGAGCGGCTCGACCGGCAGGGCCGATCGTCGCCGCTTTGTCCGCGGGTCTGCTATAGACCCGGGGACTTGATTAATGGAAGGGGAGATCGGTAATGACAAGCCAAGGATGAGAGAAGGAGAGGGATCGAGGAGGGAAGAAAGTCTCCCAATCCCGTCGGCTCAGTCTGCTGGTTGCTAGCTAAAATTAAAGAGCAAGTTACTGTATGGGTAAAGAGATACTTCCAAATTGTTTGACTGTTGTAAATGGTCTTGCAGTTCTTTACCATCTAACGCCGATCCTACCTGTACCATATCAGTTTTCGATCTACCGTTCATCTGCTGCCTCCATCTATCTGCCGTTTCATAAATCTGTAGCTGTCACCAAACACGCATTTGTCATGTACAATATGATTCAGACATACCAAAGCTTTGACCAACATTTCACTATAGTTTGGACTCCATTCAGACGTACGCCCTCAACGGAGATTATGAGAAAGGGCACCAATATTGAAGGACCATTGGACGCCATCTTGCCTCGTGCATGGTAGCTTTCCCAGATTGATCAACCGACCGAAACTAATGGTGAGCAAGGTAAACAAACAATGCCCTCTTTTGTTCACGCACAGAGACAATAGGCTGCCCACACTGCTCAAAATGGCGGCCATTTTAAACATTCCAAAATGGCACCGCTCATTTTTGTCCCAATCTGTTGGCAGATTCTCCTCTTCTTTCTTGCAAATCTCCTGAGAGTGTGTATTGCACGAGGAATTTGCATCTCCCGTTACCAATTCAATCACCTCCCTGACCCTTACCATTACTCCGCGGTGGGTAATGGACGACGGGGCCCGACTAATACGATAAGGCTGGAAACTAGAACCGCCGCAATCCTACCAGATTGCGAGCGAGCCCTGGTAGGGGGAATATAATGCAATTAAAGATGATATGATATGGAGACTGTCTGAGAAAAGTGACTCTAGGGAGAGATTCAACAGACAGTATCCTTCTGCTGCCATTTCCGAACATCTGTTCAAGAAACTGTGGGAAAGACCTGTATTCACACAGGTATTTCATTTTGATATGCATGTATGCACATCGTAACCAGTCTGTTATTAACTAAGGCATACTCTATTTACTGTATACACACAATTTTGATTTAAATAATTAAACTAATAATATGTCAAAGGTAGATTAGTGAAGTAATTTTGTGTCCATTTTGTCGGGTGGCATTATGGTTTCCGTTCAATTAGAGCGCCACCAAGCGTTGACATTCCCCCTTTTCAACACCATGCAGACAATTCCATCAAAGGTACGTCTTATGAAAGTAGGTTTTTTCAAACAAAGTCTTGTTTTTAATATCTTGAGGTCGTCTGTTTCCACCTGTTGAGTTGCACTATGGTTTATGTACAATGAGAGCGCCACCAAGTGTTGGCATAACCCCTTTAAGGCAAATAGCAAAACAAAAATGGCGTCGTTCTGCACCATACAATTTTATCACCCATTACTAGCCATCATGGCGTCTCTGGGAACCCAAGCAAAAACAGAGGCGGAGAGAGGAATACCTGCAATACCCTCGCAAGAAGCAGGGCTACACCCAGGTGCATTGCCTTGAGTACTGAGGGAAAGAACAAGCTGAAAAGCTATCGCATCTCGCGACAGGAACATCAGGCTTCACTAAAGCAACAAAAATAAGTGTGGCTTTTTACTTAAGTATGACCCAGCGCAAAAGCGTCACAACTGATTTACTAGCTTGTCATGGTTCCGAGAACATGCAATTGTGACGATCCTAAAGTATGCAGCCTTATTGGATCTGCAATAGATGGAGGTAAAAACAACGAAGAATCCCCGCTGCGTAGTCCCCGCGTGGCTACAAAGCTAATTCACTTCGGTGGTTGAGAGCAGCTTTTCCAGGCGACTTCATCACGTCCAAAGGTCTCAAGACGGGGAAAAAAGGCAACCAGAGACTGTGATAAAACACGGCGGAGGCGGAGGCGTGATAATCCATGCATGCGAAACAAGCTGACATCTCAAGGATATGAAGTCTGTAAATTCTTGTCTCCTCCCAACTCCTCTATCCCCTTTCCATAACGAAATTTAGACTTCTCACCTCTAGCTGTTTCTTCTTCTTTTTTGGTCTCTGCCCGAAGGCACGACCTTTCCACGGGTCATTTTATTTCGGAGCATCAACAAGACAGAATTGATGGAACTGCGACATGCTTCAGTGACCGTTTATCTGTTGTTAATACATCGCTGCATTCCAATTCGGAGTCGCGTATTTCCCCTTTTTCATTTCACATTCTCAAGTCAATTTCACAGCAAATCAAAAAAAATAGTATTACAGGAAGTTCAAAACTCCAATCTTTTAAAAAGGTTATAGATATCACAATAGTTCATGTATAGAATACTGTTTCAGGTTGAACTAATTATTGTGAGAGTATTACTTTGTGCAATTACATGACACTTTGCAAAATATAATCGAAATGATTCCCTCGTCCTTATATCGTCACATTTCGATCACAAACGTTTTAATCAACATCTGCAAAAGACACCAACAGCAACAGGAACAGATTTAGGATTTCTTACTCTTTATCATCATTCTTACTTTGCTTAGACATGTACTGTCCTGTAGGATTCCACAATGGCACTATAAGCTACTTCATAATGAAACACGAACTAACAAGATGAACACAGATCGAGTATAATTCCACAGCAACAACTGTAGACTTTCTCAAAGAAGTAAAGATTGAGTCCTTTATAACCGGGCCTATGCATAATCAGTTGACAACGTATCCACCGTTATGTCAACGTAAGATGATACCTCTAGCAGCCAGAAAATGTTCTCAAAGCCTTGTCTACTCCGCGTTTACACACAAAGAGAACTTTCTCGCTAAATGGAGAAATCAAATCTCCATCTCCGATATCCTCCTGCCTCCCTCCTATTTCTCTCTCTTCCCCCTAAGGGGGTTGCATCGCTCCGCATCCCTCATCACTCCCGTCTTGTCATCGGGGAGGGAAGATTGAGTGAACGGTCCAGAAGAGCTTTTTGCCTCAATTGAATCTGCGGTGCTGTAATGCTTGGGATTATTATACGAGGTGCCGTGACGGCAAAAGCTCGAATCCAACCTACTATGCCCGGCAGCGCGCGCGGGGCGTCGTGCTAGCGGGTCGGTCTCGCAGCAACAGCGAGTCTGTCACCGTGATCTGTGATCGATTCACTCGGCAAACTGGAAAATTCGCCGTTTCGCACATCGACTAATAAAAAAGCAATTTCCAGAATAACATCACACGAAATAATTAGATCACCGGGTTGGAATCGGTGAGGAAATGTCGGCTCAAGAATGTGTCGACATTTGTAAAAATTAAAGAGTACTATTGATGTATGTTTATTTTTTTCTCAATTTTCATACCAAATGTATTCAGTGCATTAAAATGTTCAAGCACATCAACTACTGGACAGACCTGCGCCTTCGATGCAAATCATGCTTTGGTAATTCAGTTTCTCTTTAAGAACAAAAAAAAACAGTTAGGAACTGTCTGGCGCACAACCTCTCACCATATTGGATTTGTAACACTCAATTTATCAAATATCAAGCATACTGATGCGGCATTAAGGAAAACATCTTGTAAAATACAATGACATTTAACCAGGCTCCTCTTTCTTCAAACATCGCAAAGTCAACATCTTTGCTGTCAAACAAGTCTTGTGATGTGTGTACTCTACTGACACTGGAGATGGTGCACATGTTTGCAGAGACAGTCCATTATTTTCGGTCTATATACACAAACCTACTGACGATTTACGGTGGGATATCTGTTGAGCCCTCAATTAACGACGGATCAGGAAACCGGCAGTAAAATAACAACCATTGCTACGGGCGACGAGTCACAGGCAAAGCAATGTTTGCGGGAGAAAAAATTCCCCGTTGCCAAGTTTTGCCGTATGGTGAAGTTATCCAAACACGCGAGCATGTGCAACCCAGCCTGTTTGTCGTGACATAAACACGAAGGGGGGAGTTTAGTGTTCACGTCTGGATGAAGCTGAGCTGATGGGCCGCTCACGAGCTGGGGATATTGTCAGGAAATTAACGTCGGAAAAGAAAAACAAGACTGACGGATAGCGATGGGTTTTCTGCTCTGTGTTGTATATAGGTTGAGTAAAAGGGCTGACAAGATTATGAATTCAAAACATTATTGCATCTATGTGCACATCCTGTTACTATGGCCAACTTTGGAGTGCAAAGCACAATGTTGGCATGGTGTCCTGTACTATAGAATGACAAGTTTCTTCACGACAGCGTTTCGAGTGTTGGGTTCATAGCTGGTCGTGCAATGCTGTTCATAGTGGACATAACGAACAGCCATGTCCGAATCATGGCTAACTTCTGACATAGAAATTGGTGAGCGATTGGACAACAGGTCTGGCCCCTCGTATCAATTCTTACTTCACGCCTAAATTTGCATTTGAAACAAGATAGTGCGACGGAGGCCCCTCCCCCCCCCCCACCCATCCCCTTATATGTTAGTCATTGAGATATCATAGAGCAAAGAACACTGGGGGACCCCTTTGTTTATAATTGTGCATGGTATTGCGTAGGATACCGAAGAGTCTCAGGGGCTAGACTTATGGGGTTTTGGGTGCTGTTTTTGTTGCATTTTGGTGTAATTTGTAATTTCGTACACAACACACTTCCAGTGCTCATTTTTCTTCACATACAAATTATAATTAGACCTGACTTCTACCGCTTGATGCACGCATGTATCAAATTTACGACCGACTTCCCACACATGAATGCCTTGCCGCGTTTCCACGGCAACCATTCCCCACACGATCCGTCTTTTTCACCTTTGATAAGATAACCAACACAAAAAAGAGCTGCATTGCCAATTTCTTTTCCCCAGCAAATTATTTTTTTGTCATTCACATCCCTCTCTGCATGGATCTCGAATGACTTTAATCCCGCCGGTGCGTTATTGGATGGCCTGCATGCGATCTATTCAACTGAAAAGGGGCTCTGCGAGTTTTTTGTCCGCGCCGACAAAAGACGAAAACGAGCGAGAAGCTGGCGATCTAATCGAAATGTCTCCGATGACAATGAAGGCGCGTCTACTACCTGCGACTCGAATAATGTGTGGAATTGTGCGGGGGATCTACTGGCACCTGCAACAGAAGTACTGCGCGCATTATCAAGATACCTTAAACTGATCGCGTTCTCCATAATTATGAAACACCTGTTTCAAATTAATTGACAAATGACAAACCAAGTTTCCACACTGCAGAAAAAAAAACAATGCAAAAACAATGGGCTCCCAATTGAAAAGTTTCTACTTGGCCTATATAGCCTATTAGTTAATAGTCTAACATAAAATTCGAAGAAATAGGAATTTACTGATAATAAGCAAAGGCTCGCAGATAGGCTACACTAAAACTACGTGCCTTGGCACAGATGCCAGAAATTCCTATTTTGATTGAGTTGCAGTGGATGTTATATTAAGAAAGGTATGCACCCAGCCCGCTTTTGTGGTTACTGTCTATATTTTACCGCGTCTACAAGTGGTTCAAGCCTAAACAACAAAGAAAAATATTCAGATATCCTCATCTCCACTGAATTCAAAAGGTGTTCTCAGTGTTGAGTGTGGTATAAACTTCCAATAGTCTAGACCATACTTTAAAAAAAAGCTCGTTTTAAGGCGAGAAGATGCATTTTTTTCAGTGTAAGTTGGTTTTCAATTTTATATTTTACCTAATTTGGGGGTGCGGAATATGATTAACACTAAGCTGATTTCTTAGATTAAAGGGGTATTATCGTGAAAATAAAATTTTCTGTCTCAAATATAAAAGAAGAAATCAGAAATACCAATGGCATTAATATAAAAGTATAATGCCGATTTTCGCCCTGTATCTCTTGTCAACAAAATTACTTTCATTAAAAGTAACCGAACACTTTAGGCAAAATGTGTAGGCCTATAACGTACTTCCCCATATAGGCCTACAAAATTTTCAATGTTAAACCATGTTGTCAAATCTTAAATAAGTTCACAAAATGGTTCCCTTCTAACAGCACTATACCTAGGGGCTTGCAAAAAAAAAGATGTTCAAATTCGAAAAGAAACATACTGTGGCTCATGAAAATAGCCTCTGACGTGTAGCTAGGTGTGTGAGCCCGAGCCGGCTCCTGCACAGCGCAACATGTCGTAATTCGTTGGCACAATCGGAATTTATGGTTGTAAATATCCAGGGCAAATGCTCTCTTTGTTACAATTATTATGCTGTACACAAAGGCACCTCTGCTTTGTAAAAGCCATATTTTGCTGACTGTTTTCTTCACAGTGACTATCAATCAAAAGGCTCATAAATCGCCGTGTTTTTTGTCACTGTCTGGCTTCAAATGGCTCCTGCTGTGCATTTAAAACAAGAATAAAATGACTGGACATTTTCTCGACCTTCCATTGCTCTTGTCAGTCTTTGTTAATTTGTTTGTTCTCATTCAGTAATGTTGTTACTTTTTTTAACGCTTGGTATGCAAAAATTACTTGCTGATGTCAATATATCTTGAAATTAACTTCCGGAATTCAAAGGTCGGTGTCCGGAAATTGGGCATAAAATAGGCAAGCCGGGTCCTTAAGTGTTGCACATATTAACAAAAAATGTCACAGAAGTCTCAAAGTTCAGCTGAATTTCCATTTTAGTTAGCCTACAACGCAGCGTACTTACGTTATACTTCGGTGGCTGGTGTAAATTAAGCCTGTAGTTTTCGGTTTCAGGTGTTGTACTGGCAACGGAACCCTTTGACTTTGAGGTACTTGTGTCGAACAGCAGATTTTACCGCCTGCTCGTCATTTTTCACACTGCGGTTCTTCACGTTGTTAGGCAGTTATGCGCATGCCCGGAGTTGCTGCTGCCACCAAGTGTCGTAACCTTTCCCCTTTGTTTTATTTTAATGCAATTGGCAACCCGCAGAGCACAACATGGTTGACACATTAATGTTTTATTTGAAGATGTCGGCTGATTCTCTTCAAGGTAACATCAACATTCTTGAACGCGGGGTTTCATAATCCTAGGTCGCGTCAGCATACCTAAATAATTGCCCCATTAAAAATATTATTTTAAAGGTGAGGTATCACCCACGCCTTGCCGTATATTATAAGACATAAGTGACTATAGTAATAGCATAAACAAATGTTGAAAATTATTCTCGGCACAAACTGGCACTATGGCTTGAAATTTTTGTCAGGAAAATACATAAACAAAATAACCTTCTGTTAGAAGTTTAAAACGATGCCTGCATATATAGCCTAGGGCTGGGAATTTCTAATCACAAAGCTGTATAAGATATAAAACTAAGTTTCACCCAAACATTTTCGATGGGATAAAACGAAATATTACTGTTCATGGTGTTCTCAAGTCTTTTTTGTCAATGTCATAAAGTAGATAAGTATACGCCTTTTGGTAAAAAAAAAACTTTTTTTCGGAGCAAAAGTCATACCTGCATGCTGAATTTGTAAAAAGTTTTCTCGCTAATCATGTCACTTGAAATTCCTTACCAATAATCCTAAGTTCGCCTTTATTCGGAACTGAACTCTTCGGCATCCTATGTTCAAAATGTAGTCTAGCAAAATCATTTTAATGCAAGACCACTAATAACGGAGACAGATTTTTGGTATTTGCCTCTTTTCCCCAGTAGAGCCGCAGGATGTGAGGCCTACAGTTATATTACTTCGGGTGATTGCAAAATGATCATTTTGCAATTATCCCAAAAGCAACTGAATTATTATCAAAAAGCTCAGTGCTTGGAATAGAGATCGCACTTGTACTATAAACACCCAGTTAATTTATTCTGTCTGGCTTTAATATACGATCATGCAGCCAATTGACTGTTTGGGTGTTTTTTTTGTTTTTGTTTTTTAGAAATAAAGAGTGCTGTTGACGATTTCCTGATCAAAAGGTTGTGCATGGTTTTTCAATATTTTCTCAAAAAGTGTTGTATCCAACGAGCTGAAACTTCAACTGATTAGTTTTGAACATTCTTCTTTGGATTTCGGGTGGTGTTACTATATTGGAAATGAACAAAATGCATGAAAAGCAAATGATCCTATTCGCCTTTATGCATCTCAGTCAATGGGTAAACACACACGATATATTTAGCTAAAAGTATAATGAATTGCCATCAGACGATGGGTTTGCATCTATATGCCTTTTTAACTAAAAGAGGTTAATGTTATTGTTTCGAGTACATGCACTTTCGCTTCACGGTTCAACGCAGTAAAACCTTCTGAAATATTACTGTATTTTAGACTTACCTTGAAGCCGTCTAATGGGTCCTAAAAGCTCTGCACTAGTGGCTTTGTCACGGTTGACGGAGCGTCGAAATGTGACTGCGGCAGGAAAGGAGGCTCGGCACTTCTGTTAAAAGCTAGCGGACTTCAGTCAAAACGTGCTTTGGTGAATGAATAGCATGCAGTTTCTCGTTTTGAAATCACATCCAATCAAACGGATTAATCTGGATTGTAATTCGTGGTTTTGGGTCTTGGTAGCTGAAAGGGATCTCGCTTTAAATAGCTTCAAAGTGTGTTTGGATTAGGTTTATTTATGATTCATCAAGCCTGTGTATGATCACGTCAATTGCCGGCCGGCTTTTGAGAAAAAAGAAGGCCTGAGGAAAAATCTCACTAATATGCAGCTTTGTCCGCGGACTCTTGAAAAACGAGACGAGGTTGCTCCAGATCTGCGCCCCAAATCTCGGCCAATCGCTCGGTCTGCGAGCTCGAGTCCCTTCGAGCTTTCCACCCCTCGTTCCACGACGCCACACTATACCTAATCAGAAAGTGTGGTCACGAACAACCTTCGCAAAAAAACGGTTCCTACCACAGGCAAGGCATGCAACCTCCCAGTATATGAACACGCACAACTATACAACCACGACATACAACTCACGACATACCGCACGCGAATCAAAACCCACCGAATCGATGACGTCATATTGATTTTTTTTGGCGGCACTATTTTGACGCCTGCGGCGGCAACGGAAGTCGTAGCCTTCGGGCGAGTCGCGGCAATAGTTTCGCCCCGCAAAATAGCCAGGAAATTTGGCGAAGGATTTGTTTTTATGGGAGACCTTCGCATTCATTAAGTAACGTACATCCACATCGGCTCAACAGTAATTTGTAATTGCTTTCACATCCTGTTAGTACAAATTGGATAATGGCGATAAATTAATTGGAAATTTTTCAACATCGGCCGAGTGTGGAGTTAAACCGTCAACTTGAACGGGACATTGGAACAAAGTGGGCGTGAGAGAAATTATGAGGCAATGAAAAAGAAATTATCCGCAAAAATACATGGCCTGCTGAATAATTTTTACTGCCGCAACTGATTTGCATGATCTAGATGTCACATGAATATTTATAACTGGCCGCTTCGGACTTGCCAGAGGTTGCATGACTGTTTATAAACTAAATGCAGCTGATCGGCTAGAGGTCTTCATGAATATTAATCACTAACTTCCACTGATTGCCGAACAATGAATATTATATGAACAATGTATATTTTATAAGTGACTGACCCAAAGTCATAACATAAATATTTATAACTAACCACATTCAATCGACAAGAGGTAATTTCATGAATATTTATAACCACTGGCCAATGCAGTGTATGGTCATAAGGAATAACCACAACCCGATGATTGGCCAGATGTTATATCATGAATATTTATAACTATTTAACCTCAACTGATTGGCCACAGGTCACCATGAATATGTATAACTAACCACAACTGATTGGCCAGAGGTCACCTGCAGGAATATTTATAACGAATGATTGGTTGGAGGGCCTTTTAAAAGTTAAAATCACACCGCTTAAAAAAAATCGGGAAAATTCCACCCTCACAGGCTTTCGTTCGTGCGTGTGGTCCCCAACTTATTCAAATGTGGTGCTTTAAACAGGCGAGACTACTCGATTGATTAATTAATTCTCTTTCTTCACTTTCGGCTCAAGTTTTGTTAGGAGATTTTTCCCTATAAAGTTGGCCACCCCTGAAAAGCAGTCCAGAAGTCCATCGCCTTTTTGAAAACGATCCGTCCACTCCATTGCAAAATTTAGCGGCTCTCGGGTCCATTTTCACCTTAAATTTCCTCAGAAACACAAGTTCAAAGCTAGTGTAGAACTAGGAACCCTTCATATCTACAAACCCCGAAGTGCAGGAGCCACAAAGGCCTCTTTAAAGATAAAACATTGCCAGTGTACAAGTCGTGATTTGGCCGGCGTAGACAAATTTGGGCCTATTTACTGGTCTGCACCCCACAAGGCACGCACTTGTTTTCAACCTTGGCAGTATCGACGCGAAATCGAGCTACCACTTGGCCGTGTTGGAGATAAAGAACGTCGTTTTATCGAGCCGCGCCGGCTAGCAAAGAAAAGCTGGTGCTAGACCGGGTTCCGGCGCAGGTGGTGCCCGCTGATGGAAAAAGTCGGATCACGGGAGCAAAAATCGAGGGTTGCAACCCTCGATTGGGGAAGGGGTCGTGCGCATGAAACTTGCAAACGAGAAGGGATTCAAGGGATGGGCGTAGATGGTTGTACACCACAGTTGATAAGCACAAATTGGAAGGGCGGTTATTTTTACGGCGCATAGATTACCAATAAATTATGTGTAGGCTAACTGCTGTCTTCGCCGGTGACTCCGTCATACACGAGCGCGAACCATGCCATGATTACTAGCGCCCATTAGATAAACGCTTAAGTTGCGTTGACTTTCGGATCCAATGGCGCCAATGCTACTTCATGTGCAGTGGGCATGGTTTAAAATGAAGTGACGTCACACCAACGAACCGGATGAAACAAGATCGATCCTTACGCCACGCCCCATGACGTTTTGACCAATTACAGCTGTGATAGCGCAACCAAAATGTCTTGCAACCAAACACTGTCATTTGTGGTGTTTAGGTGTTTAGGTATGGAAAAAGGAAAACAGTTGTGTGCAGTTGCTGCCCGAGTGCAGTGGGCGTGGCTTAATGGATCAGACTAGACTATTGGGTCTTAAGGTCAACTAAAAGGCCCAGGAACAGCTGTGTACGTTATTGCCCGACTACAGTGGGCGTGGCTTACAGGATCAAATTATTGGGTCATAAAGGCACAGGAAAACAGTTGTGTGCAGTTGCTGCCAGAGTGCAGTGGGCGTGGCTTAATAGATCAGACGACTGGTTCATTCAATAGGTAAACTAAATGGTAAACGAAAACAGCATTAGTCCATTTCCCGCTAATCTATGAAAACAAAAGTTGAAAATGTTGGGAGCAAATTGCCTGATAATCCTTTAGCGATTTGCACAATTCATCCCAGCTCGCAGCCATTGCACTCTATCTTAGTCTTTAAGGCAAGAGTAATGTTCAGATTTATTTTCAGTTCGTGAACGCAGTCTACGAGCAGGCAATGCGCAAGCAAAGTCAATATTGAAACACCCTTTCGGCCGTAATCAGCAGATGATGTGTTTTCTTTTGTCTTAGTGGGACAACAAAGTGGCGCGCAGGGGTTACACCCAGAGGCCTTCAGCCCGTCCGCGGAGAGCCATTTTTATTTATCCAGCCCGCATGGACTCCAAAAATGACTAACACTTGAGGCTGTTTATACGCTACCTGAGAAATTGCCATAGACCCAAATGATAAATGCACTCACTTCAAAAAATCTGGAAAATTACCCACAATCACCAAGGTGTTCGACACACATCAAATTAAAGCTTATTTCATCATCTTGCAGTTTCTGTAAAATTATTGGAGGTTAAGGCCAAAAAAAAAAAGTCTCCGGTTTCTGGTATGCGCGCGCGTCGCCGTAGCCATGCGCGTCGGCAAAATGAAAAAGTTTTTTTTTCAATACAAGATGATGTTTCAAAACCGCCAAACTCACTGGTTTGACAGGAATTCTGCTGCTGCACAATTTTAACGTGTTTTTAGAAGGGGTTATGATCGAGAATAAGATTTATGTGGCCTCTCTGGACTCCCATATATTTGCACTAAATTTAGTCGGGCACCATTTGCAGTCATCAGCGGACATTTGAAGGAAAAAAAAGTTAAAAAAAAAAGCAAGCCGCGTCGCCCCACCACTTTTGGGGCAAGCTCCATACCAGAAACCGGAGACTTTTTTTTTTTGGCCTAACCAATGCTTTTTGGGGCAAATATTACTTCAAAGATGATCACCCCTACAAGTGGTCCTTTGGTCCGTCGCCATTTTGAAAAATGATTCCTCTCCACTCCATCGGAAAATAAGAGCAAATCTAGGGCCTAATTTCATCCCAATTTCACAGAACAAGTTCAAATTAGGCTGTGCAGCTTTAAAAAGCCTCAACTAGATGGGCCACAAAAGTCTCTAATAACAGAGAATTTGAGGGAATGCAAATTGTGACTTGGGCCTATTTACTGATCCGCAACCATAAATCTTTCTATAAATTCAAACAGTTTTGAAAGGTTTTTATTTTTTATTTGTATTATTTACTCATTAATATTTCAAAATTTGATTGCTACCTTTACCCTTACTACCTCTTACATATAAAAATATGTCAAAAAAATTATAGATTTTGTTTTTACTGTGTAAATTACTCATGAATATTAACGTTTTATATTACCCGTTATTGCTAATTCATCGCCAAAAGATTTGAATGATTGTAAAGTTAAACAAAATACAATATAAACCCATGCAAAGATTGGCTTTTACGCAGTAATTGTCATACCATTATTCCAAGGTATTGGATGCTTGGGTTATAAAATTTCTAAATATGCAGGTTTAGCGTGAATATCCGACTCAATGCAATATGAACTCGTTGGTAGTATTGCGCATGCGTAATAATAATAATAGTAGTAGCGTAAGTATGCTAATTAGGAGAGGGACTGGTCATGTGCGAGGGATTAACCAATAATAGGGAAAAGGGGTCCTATTTTTATGGGATTTTCATATGACACAGGTCAACAAATCTATTTTTTGGAAAACTCATGAAAATAATTAGGCTTGATGGACTTGTCACTTCTAGCAATATGGTGAATATTACCAGGTTTCATTTTACCTCGGGGGCGGATCTAGCTTTCAGAAAATGGGGGTGGGGTGATGATATGAAGGGGGGGGGGTGTGAGTGAAGGCTAGGGGGGTTCTAAGCATGCCCCCGGGTTCTAAGACAATTTGAGAATAAATTTGGGAACTTTAGCATTGAATTTATAATTTTTGTCCCCTATTTTACAAGTATCATAGTTGCAACCTCCCCCCCCCCCTCGGAAAAAAATGTTGCAACCTGACACCACTTTTTTCTTCATATATCATCTCAACAAAGGTCAGTCATTGCAAACACGTTGGAAAGACATGAATCTGGGACTGAGATTTATTTCCTATTTTGTTAGGAAATACTCAGAAAATGTTCTTGCCTCTCCATAGACTTTGTACACAGCCGCTGAAGTGGTGTCCGGATACTACATTCTTCCCACCCCCCCCCCTCTTTTTATTGTTCTCTGCGCCTTCATCATCTAATTAAGGTGGATCTGGCGCATTATAAATTGTCTATATTATATTATCCGCTACTGTTACAATATCCGTTTCTGAAATCACTATTTTGGTGATTTGTGAACAGTCTAAACCAAATAGGAACCAGCAACATGGGGCTGGAAGGCTCAGTTAGTAGAGCATTGGTACTGAGTGCCAGTAATCAATGGTTCGAATCCTCCTACACTCAATTTCTTTAATCAACCTTAAACTGATTTAAAAGCAGCCTAGTCAGTTTCCCATTGTGGTTTATTAAATGAAAGTTACTTTGACAATATTCAGTGATGAATTTTAAGGTAAAAGATACCACAAGTAAAAAATAAGCGATGATTAATTGCGAGGTAGTCTTATTCAGTAAGTCAAAAATGAAATTTTAAAGTTGCATTCCCGTGCTTTTTTCAACTTTCATCTCAAAAAATAGATTCCATTTCTAAATTGCTATTTTTCTAGCAAGTACAAAAGTTATTTACTTTAACATGAGATATTGACTGAAAAAGAAATTGGCCAATGTTAAAATATTGCTTGACTTCACAATTTTGAATACTTAGCTGCCAGACAATAGTTCTGTTCTCGCAGGGTAGGCTGGTTCCCGACCCACATTTAGTAATGATAATGTATGGACTGGGAGCCAGTCTGCTCCCAAAGCGGATCTGTTTGAGCCCAAAACAAAAATGCTTTTTCAGATGGTTGTAAATGTCAGAAAAAAGGGGAAAAAATGTGGTTTGTTTGGTTGGAATAAAACTTACAAGTTGAAAATTGACCAAGTTGGGAATGTAACTTTAAAGTGGCCTAATATAGGCAAAAACTTATATATTTGAAATCCACCAAAAATTATTCAAATCATGACAAATAGAATGAAATTCATGAAAAAAATAATACCTTTAGCCTCATTTTTAAAGTGGTTTATTAACCTCCATGTCCTTTTTTAGTTTAGCCAGCGCCACAAGTCTGGCATCCCGCCACCCGCGCATCTCTTGCAGTTTGTCCAATGGATAGTGGGCGTCGTTGTCTTGCACGATGGCGTCGTACACCGGTCCGGTGAAAGCTGGAGGAGGTCCGAACGTCGACGACACGCGTTGTATGGTGGAGCCATAGCGCTCTAGATAGCTGGCAATACCTTGATGAAAAATATAAAATCTTTTACTTCCATAAATATATCAGACATTTATCATATCTAGAGGAAACTAACTTGGGGGGGGGCAATCGTCCTCTATCGTCGCAGTGAAGGACGCAGCTACAATTGGTCGAGCCGAAGGCATGTACCTGCGTCTTATGCAGCTGTAATACAAGCCGTGTCTTGCCATGGAACACAACCAGATCGAAAGTGTTGATTTTTGCGGAGGGAGGAAAACCGGAAACCTGGAGAAAAACCCTTTTGGCACAGGAGAGAATCAACGAACAAATCTCTTCACATATGACCCGAGCCGGGAATCGAACCCAGGCCACAGGGGTAAGAGGCGAGCAATTTACGCCCTAGCCACCCACGCCACCCTAAAATCACATCAGTCGAAGTATAAGAACAAGACAGGTGCTGTTCCAATCTTGTCATTTTTACTAACCTTAAATTAAGGTTAATAAAATGACATTTAGAGGTGTCGAGCGCTGTGGTCCAATGGTTATGATGTTCAACTCACGTGCGGTGGTAAATTTGTTCGAACCCTGACGGGGAATGTGATGCTTGTGTTCTTGGGCAAGACACTTTACTACAATTGCCTCTCTCCACCCAGGAGTATAAATGGGTATCTGAGAATAATAATAATAATAATAATTTGGGATGCTAATCATCCTTACTGGCAGCTGGTGCGAAGCGAAGCGGCGCTGCGCCAACGTGGCGCGCTTGCGGCACCGCGCGCCTTTATATTGCCGCTGCCATCGACTATATATGACCACACAGCCACAGATCGAGATCGAAAGTTTTTTTTTTTTTAGGAAGAGAAAAGGGAAACCGGAAAAAAAAACGTGGGTGCCTCGAGAGAGAGAACCAACTACTCACATGTACTCACATGTGATCCGCGGCCAGGCCAGGATCCGCGGCCAGAATTCGAACCGTGGTTACCTTGGTGAGAGGCGAGCGCTTTACGCACAAGCCACCCATGCCACCCTAAGAAGGTCAAGACTAGAATGCACTGATTTCGACCTGCTGTTAAAACTGGTCTCATGACATGAACAGGTGTAACTTCTGAAGCACTTTGAGACCTTTGTGGTATAAAGCGTTATATAAGCACGACATTATTATTATTATTTAGTAGTATTACCTTCTGCATTGAGATGTATGACCTCAAATGGACCGCAAAATGCATAACGCATTCCTAAACCGGCCGTGAAAACTTTGTCAACGTCTTCGGGTGACATCACTCCATCCTAATAAAAAAATAAGCATCAATGAGGAATTTAGTCCTTAGTCCTTCTCTTTTGCAAAATCAAATAATATCCAAATTGTGGAAAATGTTTCTGAATTTAGCAAAGGCCAAGTTCGCGCAAGGACTATAGTTGACCAATGGTTAACTAACGTTTGCCCGAACTCTGTCTAGTCGACGGTGGTTGACTACGCTAGTCAACTATTTGGAACCAGCCTACTGGGGTTGGTTGCTTCGCTGGTTACCAATAGCCGCGCGTATTCATAACACAAGCAGAGAGCCAGGATCCAGAAGTTTTGCGATGACATTTTGACCAGCGTTTGACTAGAGACATTCGCACGTTGCTATCAGTGCGCAGGCGTAAGGTACGTCACAAATCAACCACTAGTCGACTAATGGTCCTTGCCCGAACTTGGCCATAATTACGACAAGCACTACTCACAGCAACCAGCCTCCACGCTTCGTTGACGATGGCAATCTGCATCCTGTTCAGTGCAAACCCGTAGATCTCTTTCTTCACCGTCACTGGTACTTGGCCCACTTCCTCCAGTAGAGTTCGGGTTCGCGACACGACCGACTGCTCGGTCCAGGGACTGGGGATGATCTCAACAAGTGGGCAGTAGTACGGAGGGTTGGTCTGGAACAAATAAACAAAAAAAGTCACGCCAAATCTCTGTTTGAGACATAATTCAGTCAGTTAGTTAGTCAGTCATTAGCTAGTCAGCTAGTCAAATTGTTTGTTGTATTTCCGGGTATTTGAAAATGTCTCTACATGCCTTTAAACTTTTAACGCCTAGCAACTTACCGGGTGGGCCGCGATGAATTGGCTGCGTCGTTTGAGATGCGCAAAGAGTTTGGAAGGCTCAATGTAGGATACAGAGCTGCAGAGAACGGCCGCATCGTCGGTGTACTGTTCCATCTCACTGAAGACTTTCTTCTTCAATTCTTCATTCTCTGGAACACATTCCTGCGAAGAAGCAAACTGGTATTACAATTTTGAGGGCAGAGGTGGGGTGGAGTGGTGGGGGGGTTCAATCGGGGAGAGGGGGTGGTAAGGATGCAGGGGGTAGTAAGGATGCGAGAAATGTTAAGGATGCCGGAGGGTAAGGATGCGGGGGGAGGGTAAGGATGCGGGGGAGGGTAAGGATGCGGGGAGGGTAAGGATGCGGGGAGGGTAAGGATGCGGGGAGGGTAAGGATGCGGGGAGGGTAAGGATGCGGGGGAGGGTAAGGATGCGGGGAGGGTAAGGATGCGGGGAGGGTAAGGATGCGGGGGGGGGGAAGGATGCGGGGGAGGGTAAGGATGCAGGGGAGGGTAAGGATGCGGGGAGGGTAAGGATGCGGGTGAGGGTAAGGATGCGGTGGAGGCTAAGGATGAGCAGAAGGTAAGGATGCGGGGAGAGTAAGGATGCGGGGAGGGTAAGGATTCGGGGGAGGGTAAGGATGTGGGGGAGGCTAAGAATGGGGAGTAAGGATGAGGAAGGCTGTGGGGTGGATGATGTGTGTTGGGGTGGGGATGGAGGTGAGGATGGGGGGGGGAATCTACTAGCAAGATTAATGAAAAACTTTGTTTTGCAACTGAAGCTCTAAATACCAACTGGGGTGTTAGGTGGAGTTGAGGTGGGGTTGGGGGTGAGGGTGGGGTGATGGTTGGGAGGGTAAGGGGTGGGGGAGGGGCGTTGGAGGGGGTTGGGGTGTCTTCACCCCCTCCTCTGATTCATCAACGCTGAACCATACCTGTACATGAAAGGCACCGGTGACGGCCTCTTTCATGTCGCTGGTCACGCTGATTAGCGCCCTCTGTTGTTCAGCTGTCAGCGCACCCCTCAGCGTTCCGGATTTCTGGAGTTCCGCGAGCTGGTTGGTGATGTCTGCCATAGCGCCAGTCAGCTGGGGAAATTAATGGGACCTTTGGCATTTTGACACTGTAGTGTAATGCATGAAATTTTCGGAGGGGGGGGGGGAATGAAAAATGTGAATTTAGTCCATGGAAAATGAAAAAGATAAACAAGATGAAAAAAAAAATGTGCAATGGCTGCCGATAACACTGGTACTCTGACGTCACACGGTCAGAACTCATTGAGTTCGTTTAATCATTTAACAAAACACTTAAGGAATGAAGATGATTTCATAAACTTACCTGCGACTCTTTGATGTCAAACATTGTGACGTTGTAACTGGCGCTGGCAAATATCATGGCCCAACTTCGTCCAATCAGACCACTGCAACCAATAATATAGAGGTAACAACTTGAAAAGATGCGACAGCTCCTTTGGACCATTGCCAGCAAAAGAGTCGAGAAAATGGGGAAAAAACGGAGAACCACCTCCTTCATTTTTTTCCCCTGATGAGAAACTTTTTTTTTTTCATCCGGCATGTTACAGTGACAGACACTTAGCCTTAGGCCCCTAACTTTTTTATCAATTTTTGGCAAAACAAAACAATCTCCACAAACCTTCCAATGATTCCAATCTTTCCTTTTCCTTGTGATATTGCCGGCTGTGAAGATGCCATTTTTGAGCTCTTTGTTTTCACTAATAAAAAAATGCACTTTTCACTAAGCTCGCGTAGAAATTCTCACTACAATACACCACCAAACCACCGGGCCCACAGACTGGCTCCGCCCAGTATCTTTGATTTAATGGACGTTCACAAGTACCCCCTCAACGGTAACAAAAAGTGTGACAAAAGCACAATCTTCCCATCATGCATTGAGAAATCCCCAATTCCTAATTTTGTTTTCGATAGGATTTGGGAAATGCTATCCGTATTCCATTTTCCTGTCGAATAGGGAAATGGGAATCGTTATTCGTTTTCCGTTATGCTGTCGAATGGGGAAGTGGGAATCGCTATTCGTTTTCCATTTTTCTGTCGAATAGGAAACTGGGAATCGCTATTCGGTTTCCGTTTTACTCATAGACATTTGCTTGACACACCACGCGAGGATAGATTTAATACCGTCAATTGTGAAGAGCGCCACCTGTTGTTTGATTAAATTTTGATGTCAACAATAACATGCATGCATGACGCATATGTGCGCTGGCTGAATGTTGAGCTACGCTACGCCGGCCGGGAAAGTTTTGCTTAACGTTTACATGATAACTATAGTAAACTAGACAGAAGCCACCTTGGAGAGATTGTTGCGTTCTGGCGCCACTTGTTTTCATCATTATCAGTGAAGGTCAGTCATTGCAAAAAAGTTACATGATGAATCTGGGGCTGTCTGTGTACGTAAATAATGTTGAGAAACGCCAATGTAAACTTTGTGGGCATCAACAAGTCAACGAAGGTCAAAGCGTCAACAAGCGCAAAATTTTAAAATGAACTCTTAAGCTTCCAAAAAACTAACAACGCCATGGCATCATCATTATGTATATACAATAGACTCTTCAATTTTGAAGGATATGTAAGAAGTTATTAGGGGAATTCACTTTTACTTTCACAATCCCTCAAGTAATTATTTTTTGGCAAAGCCGGCGCCAACTTTCTTTAACTAGGCCTAGGGCCTTCGAAAATTTCATCTCGGCAAAACTACACCCATACTTTATAGCAAAATTAATTAGCTTAAAATTTTACTGCCCAAAATCTCACACAAATAGTCTGCTCCCTTCATAGCACTGCTTCCATTTGTTATACTGCCCTAATTTATCCCACACTAGTACTAGCTCTTAGTCCCCCATTTTCGTCGGTCCGAAAATAAATTAATACTTCCAGCTGGTTCAGAATTTAGTGTAAATAATCTCCAAAGGTAAGTTTCAAAGGCGCTGAAAAACATGAATAGATGAAAATAGGTGGGTGGGGGGGGGGGGTGAGCGCTTAAGACATAAGATATACAAAATCTATGTTTAATCATTTCAAGACTTTATTAGAAGTTTACCAACATATATTCGTTTTCTTTTTTTCATAATTTTATATTTTGAGTAAAGAAATATTACCACTATTGAACAAGAGGGCAACTTGGCCATGTTACAAACAATGCAAACCTTATATATGCAAATTTACAATTTCCTGTGATGGGGACCCTAACCCAATAAAAGATACATCATTTATTTCTTTGATAAAATTTGTCAACCCTGAAAAGTAAAATTGAATGAGGAAAATTATTCACAAATTAAAATGAACCAAATGCACCTTCAAGTAATACTCATAATTTCATATCTAAAGATCTATCTATAATTTCTATTATTTGGATTTTTAAAAATAAGTTAATTTCTCTCCTGAATAAAATTCTATTAAATTCAGCCTGCAAGAATTGAAACAAAATACCAATTTTTTTTCACAGGTTACAAAAAAATAAGGTTTTATTTGCCTTCTCTTCAAATTGTCCAATTTTCAAGTAAAGTGCAAATGAAAATGTCAAAATTTATGCAAATTATGCAGATTCAGTGATGAATACACAACCTTTGTGCATAATTTAAATTTAACCGAAGTGGTAGAACCTATCCAGATGATATGGTAATTTTATATTCGGTAAAAAAATCACTAATTTCAAAATCACAATCCCTGAAACTCAGTAAATAATTTTGAAATGTTTGTCATTTCTAAATTTGGTAATATCATAGCGGCCTTTGGGACTCCAAATCTTTTTTAAGTTTAGCCAGCGCCACAAGTCTGGTATCCCGCCACTGACGTATCTCTTGTAGTTTGTCCAGTGGATAGTTTGCGTCGTTGTCTTGCACGATGGTATCGAACGCCGGTCCGGTGAAAGTCGGCGGAGGTCCAAACGACGACGACACGCGTTGAATGGTCGACCCATACCGTTCTAAATAGCTTGCAGTACCTTGAATGCAAAACAGAATAAAATGGCATCATAATTCTCTTGGCATTTTAAACCTTGAAAATTCACCTCTTTGCTTGGATCCATTGGTGTATTCTTTTTTCATAAAGGCATCTAGGAGCATTCCAAACCTAACCTGTTAAAGTTTCAGCTCAGTTGATATTACACTCTTTAAGAAGACAGTGAAAACTATGAAAAACCTTTGATCATGAAACACAATTTTGCTAATAGCACTCTTTATTTCCGAAAATCAGTCAATTGACTGATCGTTGGAAATCACCTACATTTCTTGATTTCTTCTAAATGACAGCAAGCCAGACGGAAAAATTTCACGGGGTGTTTAGTACCAGTACGAGTTTTAATCCAAGTAATCTTTTTTGATAATAATTCGGTAGGTTACTTTTTGGATATTGCAAATGCCTTTTAACGCAATAATTTACTTGAGCAACATCTGAAATGAAGACGAGTCGTTCCAAACGCAGGAGTTCATATTTTATAATCTTGTGCATGTGGTTGCCATGACATTAAATATGGAACTGAATTTTAACATTTGGTATAATTTAGTTTGGCGCGATTCTTAAAATTTAAAAGCCACTCCGAAACGTGTTACCTTCAGCATTGAGATGTATGACCTCAAACGGTCCGCAGAAAGCGTAGCGCATCCCTAAACCGGCAGTGAAAACTTTGTCCACGTCCTCTGCAGACATCACACCATCCTACACAAGCAAAATATAAATCCCACACAAAAATCTTTTTAAAAAAAACCCGAAATTCTTATAAACTAGACCTGTACGTAAAAATAATCTGACATACTGTATATTAATCAATGTGCAATGTTACTCTTCAGCTTGAAATTTCAGGATAATTTTGATTGATGAATATTTATGAGAAATCTACTAAAAGTCTATTTTGTTTATTGGTTAAAAAAACATGGACTGAAGTAAAAACTCTGTTTTCAGGGAGCCCATATATTGATTCAAAAAGGTAATTCTTTTTTCTCAGGTGCGAGATGTGAAAATTGTTTCCCTTACAGCGACCAGCCTCCATGCTTCATTGACGATGGCATATTGCAATCGATTCAGCGCAAAGCCGTCAATCTCCTTTTTCACTGTCACCGGTACTTGGCCCACTCCTTCCATTAAAGTTCGGGTTTGCGACACGACCGACGGCTTGGTCCAGGGACTAGGGATGATCTCAACAAGAGGGCAATAGTAGGGAGGGTTGACCTACAAAAACAAAAACAAAATTTAAAAAATCTAGTTGGTTGGAAAGTTACAATCCGAACTCAAAATCTTCTCAGCAATCCTGCAAACTAATGGGTTCGAGTCCAGCCCAAGGGGTTGCAGCTTGTGTCCATGGGCAAGACACTTTGTCACAATTTCTTCTCCCAGCCTGGAGGACATAAGGGCAGATGGTTTTTGTGTTTCAATAGACCATTATCATGTTGCGGCCATCTTGATTTTTTCCCCATTGAAATCAACGTAACAGAAGCAAGACTGAAAGAAAAATAGTCTGGTTCCTCAGTCTGGTGTCATTCAGTACTGTTATTGGATACAGGGAACATGACTGAAATGGCGGCAGCATGATAAAGGTCAATAAGCCATTTGTGCCAATAATGGTAGCACTGAGCTGTATACTCCGAGAGAACTGATATGGTCTCGGGAATGTTATTCACAAGCCCACTGAACATGGGTAATAATAGTGTTCAAATGTTTATGCCCTTCTTAAAAATAATTTACAATCGTTTGCGATTATTTCAAGAGCCAACAAAACATTTTAGAATGCAGATCAAAGATTTTGAAAGGTCTAGAATTTTCGAAAGGGGTTTCAACACAAACACTTAACTTTTTCTGTAATTTTTTTAAGAATTTTAGAACAGATTGAACCCCATTGAACAACAACTTCCCTCCTGAATCAATTTTTGAATGACTACTACAAATGATCTTACAGGGTGGGCCACGATGCACTGGCTTCTTCGTTTGAGATGGTCAGTAAATTTGGACGGCACGATACAAGAGGTTGAGCTACAGAGCACCATTGTATCGTCAGCGTACTGCTCCATCTCGGAAAAGACTTTCCTCTTCAAGTCTTCATTCTCGGGCACGCATTCCTGTCAAGAAAATGAAAGCGATTACCATTTCTTTTAAGTAGGTCAGTTCGTTTGAGTCTTTGTTTCTTTCCTGACCTTGAATTTATAGTGACCCGTGGTGTAGATAATCCATCATAAGTCCTCACAAGTCCACACATGTCCACACATGTCCCCACAAGTCCTCACAAATCCTCACACATCCTCACAAATATTTAAGTCCTCACAAGTCTTCACAAGTTTTTTAAGCCCTCACAGATCATCACAAGTACTCACAAGTACTCACAAAAGCAACACAAGTCTAACAAAAGCAACACAAGTCTAACAAGTCCACCACAAGTCCTCAAAACCACACTAGTCCCCACAAGTCCTCACAAATATTCAAGTCTTCACAAGTCATCACAAGTTTTCACAAAAGCAACACAAGTCTAACAAGTCCACACAAGTCCCCAAGACCACACAAGACCACACTAGTCCGCACAAGTCCTCACAAATATTCAAGTCCTCACAAGTCCCCAAAAGTCCTCACAAGTCATGACAAGTCCTCACAAAATCCACACAAAATCTCACAAGTCCACCACAAGTCCTCACAATTGTCCACCACAAGTCCTCACAAGACCACACAAGTCCATTGCCAGTCCTCTCACATCCTAACAAGTCCATCACAAGTCCTCACAAGTCATCCAGTCCCAAGTCAAGTCACAATTAAGCTATTCAAATGATGAACGGCGACACAAGAATTCCTTTGTTATTGTCCATCCTCTTATACTTGTGATCAGACTTGAGCATCATTTTGACTTACAAGTTACTTGTGACAGACCTGTAACAATCAGACTACCAAACCAATTGGTGCTTATTTAGGGTGCAGACGAAAATACTTTCCTTCCAACTTGAAAAAAAAAACATGAGAAGTTAAGGAGTCTTTCTAGTTGGTCATCCTTGGGTTTAAGTGATATCCCACCTGTATATGCAGGGCACCAGTGATGGCCTCTTTCATGTCACTGGTCACGCTGACTAGCGCCCTCTGTTGTTCAGGTGTCAGTGCACCCCTCAGCAGCCCAGATTTCTGAAGTTCCACCAACTGTTTCTCAATGTCAACTAAGGCACTTGAAAGCTGAAAAATAAATGAAAAAAATTCAGAATAATTTTATACACTGCTTTTCACAATGACAGTTTTCTTGTTAAAAAGTTTCGAAAGTAGGCCCATAGGTCTTAAAGTATACTCCAAAAAAATGTTTTTCTGACACAACAACGAATCACCCACAAAATAAAATGAATAAAAATACAGTTTTCAAACTTTTGGTGCTGAAATAGCTGCAACGTTCAGGTATCTGCCTAAAATGACATCACAATTTTGCTCATGAATATGGAAATTTAGCATAAAAAAGGCACCAAAATATCCTTGAAAATGGCAAAACAAAAAATTAAAAATTAGGTTAAATGGGACCCAAAGATGAATTTCTCAGGATTACATTAAAAAAAATTACATTGCATCATTGCATGGGCCCTAAACGGAGTGGGTGGGGGGGGGGGGAAGGGGGGGGGAATGGGTGGAGGGGGAAGAGTATGAGTGGAAACAAATATTCAAAATATTATGGGGGGGGGGGGTAAAGAAAGGGTTGACAAGTGAACGTGCTGACCTGCGATTGTTCAATGTCAAATATTGTGACATTGTATCCGGCGCTAATGAATATTAATGTCCAGCTTCGTCCAATCAGGCCACTGTCATCAAATAAGGAAAGTAACAACATTAAAACATTAAAACAGGCGACGGGTAGGGATGTAGGCAAGTCCATCACAAGTCCAGTAACAAGTTATAATAAACATGCTAAACGGATGAACAATAACCAAAAAATGCATTTGTCAAAGCTCATTTGAACAGCTTATGCCGATTGAATTGGGACTGGAGGACTTGTGATGGACTTGCCTAGACTTGTATCAGTTGTGGTGGACTCCATCCCTGGTGACGGGTAAATTCTCCGTAAGTAGATAGTAGCGATTAAAATGATTAAGATGTCCACTCATGCCGATAGGCCCAAAAAATAAACGTGGCGTCAATAGTTGTTATTGACGCCAAGTTTACGGCTATAGATGTCCAATTACTGAATGATGGACGAAGTGTTTAATTAATTTATTGATCAATTCGTGGATTCACAAACCTCCCAATAATTCCGATCTTCCCCTTGCCCGACGCAGGTATTGTGTTCGAGGATGCCATTTTCTTTTTACTGCAAAGAAAAGACAAAATTAGGCCTACAAAATATCAATAATTTAATGCAAATCGTGTCAGCATGGTCAGTGGGGATCATCATAATTATTATAGATGCAACTTATTAATGAAAACCTAGGGGTAACAACACCCCCCCCACACAACCCCGCCCTCTTCCCCCACAACCCCACCTCGGACTCCACACGGCGCAGGGCGCCGCGCCCCACGCCCCCCCGGCCCCCTCCCCCAACATGCCCCAAAAAACATGACCTGGACTCTCATACACCATGTAAACAACCAAAGTGTCGTCTGGATACTACATTCTTTCCAACTTGGCTGAGCTCAGAGAATATGAGAGCTTTCTCAGCGCACTAAATTAGTGAAATTAGTAAACAAATTACATTGATCTGTTCATTAATAATCAGCCCGTTGGTTTGCGTGTGCGGCTGGCATTCATGGCATTAGATTTCAGCTGTCCGCATGTTGCCGAGTGCTTACGAATCTGCAATCATCGTAGTTGAAGTCAGGGTACCACGCTCACAATCCCGGAAGTTTGGTCAAGACCGGATTGAAGCTTGCCGCAAAGCGATCCCCATTGATTACCCGTTCAAAACGGGCTGCAAAGCTTTACAGGATCTGAAAAACTTGAACACATGTAACACAGGGAGCTCGCAAATGTCATTACATGTGACATCATTTGTCGAAAAAAAATTGTGGGTTTTTTTTTCGTTGCAAGGCACAATTCCAGGGACAATACGAAAAATCTGATGCAGGTAATTAGAAAAAATGCCGAAATTTCAGCTCAGTAGATATTTAACTTTTTGTGAAAACTGTGAAAATGCATCTTCATTCAGTGGCGTAGCACGGCCATTTTTATTGGGGGGGGGGTAAACTTTTTGAAAAGGGCACTTGCACATCCATGGTGAAATGCAGACAGGTTTTTTTTCTCCGGACACTTGGCCTCCCTAAAATCAAAGGGGTGCTGGTACCATCTGTCGATGGGGGCGCTGTTCAAAAACTACGATTATGCACACAAACAGCCAATAAATGTGCGAAATTCAGTAAAAGGCAGATGCTACAAAAAAGGGCACCACTTTTTTTTATAAAAGGGCACTTCTTAAAAAAAGGGCAGTCTTTACAAAGTATTGGGAGGGGGGGGGGTAAATACCCCCTTACCACCCCCACCCCCCTCCCCGGCTACGCCCATTTGTGAGGAAATATGATGGTAATTCCACTGTTCTCGAAAATGACAGCAGACCAGGCGCAACGGCTTCACAGGATGCTTGATGATATTATTTACTTACAATTTAAAGTAGGATATTTTGTGATATTTTTTGACAGTTTAATTTTTACATTTTGCAAAATGGCAAAATGGTGTTCATTGTTGAGGCTCACTCTATCGGATGGATTCTAAATTAAAAATGTACACCCAAAACGAGGGCCGAATGTCGAGCTAGCTTGGCCTAACTTCTGACAGATACTTGCTTTGTGTTGGTTGTGTCAGTTTGCTCACGAGTCACACTCACAAGTCGTCAAAAACGAAAGAAAAAACGCACTATTAAAACGTTCGAAACCTCACTACAACAAGGGGGAAATCATGGGTGTTTTGAAAGCGTCACGTGTGTGATGTGCGAAGCGTCTGAATTTGGAGCTGAATGGAAATTGGTGTCGTTTTGTTTCATCGACCTTCACCTTGCCTTGCGATTACGAAGCCTTCAAAGGAGGAACAGAGCTAAGTCTAGGCAAAGAAGTGAGAATTTTCAGCAAACATGGCGAGGCGTACCAGTGATTCCAGAAATCGGCAGTACACGCAGGTTATGCCAGTGCCCCAGACACCGTCGTCGTCAGAAGTATCTGAGGAAGGTGAGTTGCAATAATGCAAGTATTTATTTTTGAAGGAGACTTTTTGATGTAGAGCACCGAGTAGTTTATTAAAGCAGTTGTGTGAATTGAAAGGGGAAAAAAAAGAGGCAGGCACCATTTTTTACTTGGTGTAAATAAATGTGCATTTTTCAACAGCTGAGCTAACGTATTATGAAAAATATGAAAAAATTCCATACTGGGCCACCACTCATATTCCCTAATATGACCTGAAAAGTGCCAAAAGTTGTAAATCTGATGAAGAAACACTGTTTAACTTTAAGGAGTGCAAAAATTCTTTGATAATACTTTAAAATGTTCTGTCATGACCCATAGACTTTGTGCAGGAGCTCTGAGTGGTGGCCCAGTATGAATTTTTTTCCGATTGTCCAGGTCCACTGATCGAGACCAACATTCACAATATTATCACAATTAAAGGAAATATCTTGGTTTTTTTCTCCCATTTCAGAAATTGAGCCGACCTACCAGTGGAAATCTCATTGTAAGTATTCAGTGTATTTTCCCCTGTTCTGTACTTGTGACCCACTCCACCAAAAAGAGTATTGAGTTTCATTTTTTGTCACGAATGACATCTTTAATACCTAAAGTTTCAGGGTTCATTTACAGAAATGTTGATTTCGATGAATAAGTGGGGAGGAAAAGGACAATTTTGAGTGCATCATGCCCAAATCTACACCAGAGCCAGCTATTTCAAAGCCTGTTTTCTCAGTTGTGATTGGAACTCCAAGGAAGTATTTAATATGCAAATACGTCATATCTCCAGAACGGGAGGGGCTATGGAGCTCTATTATCCGCTCCGTTCACAAGTACCCCCTCACCGGCACAGAAAGCACAGTTGGGGGTGACCGACCGACGCCATCTTGCCTGACTGCAATTTTGCCGCGAGGCGCGGCCGTACCATGCATGTACCACTGCGTGTACATAGTACAAATTCCCCGGTGTACGTGCGTCTCACATGGGGAACGGTGCGCGTCAACCAGCCAAATGCCCCGCCCATGGGACATCGTTGCTAGGTAAAAGGCTCCCTCTTTCGTTGGTGCACGGAGCCCATACCAAATGAAAGCTTACGTTGTGGGCTTTCCAACAATGTATAACTCAATTTTTCAAAACCCTTATTTTTTTGCAACATAGTACCCTGTTTTGTGGAGCCGGTCACACATTTTCCATTTTTCTAAATATACTTTCAAACTTGCTTTTTAAGTAGTTTTGCTTTTGGCTTTGTCCCAAATTTTTATTTTGGAATAATGTTGGACTTTGGTGATTACATTGTGTTAATATTTTATCACATTGTATTGTACATCATTGGTGAATCCAGAACAAAATGAAGTCCTTGGGCTGTTAGGGGCAGTACAAGGAATGACAAGCAGGCAGTTTTGGGCGGTACAAAGACATAAATGGGTTAGTGCGTTGCTCAACAACAACAAAATGGGGGATGGGTACATGTAGCCTTTGCTGATTGGGCTAGGTGGCCACATCATCCCAGTTGCAGTGTGATAATTTTTATTCATTCTACCTATGAATCTAGATTTCTGTGCAGATTTGTTTTGGTCATTTGTATCTAAAATATCAACACAACGTTTGTCATCATCACATGGTAAGATGTGTAGGCCATGTAAGAAAAATGTTGTGTTTCCTATACTAATTGGGCGACAGTCATTTTCTGAGGTGGCACCGGGCTGAGGTGGCACCCGATGCAGAGTAGCATAAACGAGTCCTGTTTATTACGTCACGATTTACTGTGTTTTGTTTGCTGCCCGCAACGACGACTTTTACACAAATTGCACGTTCTGGTCAAAACAGGACCTGAAAAATAGCTCTCAAAAGTAACCTTTTAATGACAGAAACAATAGTCGTTTTTATTTCATCACACCTTAGGCTACATATACCCAAAAAATGACGGAAATGTCTTCGAGCATTCAACAACCTCTTTAAGAATGCGTGCAGCAACGCTTGAGCATGGTACCACTGTATAAATGGCTTGTACTGGACGCTGGATTCCGCTATAACATTGAACAAGTACCAAGTGGTACAACCCATGGCGGCCGGGTAGCAGCGAGGCCGGGTAACGTGTGAAGACGGCTATACGGCACCTTTCGTGTACTGGGCCGTACCGGTACCTTCGAGAGTACAGAAAATGAAAAGGGCGTGGTCTAATACCGGTGTATGCAAAAAGTATGCAAATTAGCAGCGAAGCCTATAAATAGTGCAGCAAATGCAGAATGAACAGTTGCGCAACAGTGTTTTTTCTTCCTTTTCTCAACTTGTTTGATAAAAAGATTAAGGTTCTGCAAGATTTTCTAGTTTTGGTTAAGGATGTGACGTTTACATTTAGACGTTTAAATGCAAACTCTTCTCCGTTTACACATTTTCCAAAAGATAACAAAAAAATACTGAAATTGCTCAATCCGTTCAAAGAATATCACCAAAGAATATTGCTTTCCACTCATTATTATTTTTGGTGCTACATATTTTATTAAATATGAAATATATTTTTGAGGGTTTGGGTTCCGCTATTTTTGACTCACCCTGTACATGTAGAAAACACAGGTTTTTTATTATTTATTTTTTTTTTTTCCCTAATCTGGGAAACATTGGGTAAAATCCCGTTTCACTATCGCTGAAATTCTGGTACCGGTAATAATAGCAAGCATGGTGCAGGCTTTTCACATGCTTGGCAACATTTGTGAAAACACAATGGGACACGACTCTGAAAAATCGTGGGAACTTACATGCACCCAATTGTCCAAACTACAACAATTGCGGTTTGGACACGGATGGCCGACATTTATGAATCTCAGGCAAAGAGGTACAAAAACATCTAACACAAAAAGAATTTTTTTATATTGATACTTAAAAAAAATAATAACTGGAGTGTGAGAAAACGAGGGTTATAAAATTGAAGTTCCTGTACGAAATGAGGAAGTTGTATTCATAAGAACACAATAAACATACAATCGATAGTTTTATTCGATTTGATTTTTATTATTACAGTATTTCTTATATTGGGAAAAAAAGAATGTGTTGCCGTAATTGTCAGAAATGGATGGATTTGGTGGTTAGTATTTTATAGCAAATACCGGTAGGCCTATTGTTAACACTGACCTGTTTAAAGTTTTGTGTTCATGGATACATAGGAAAAACCCAAAACACATATGCTGTTCATGTAGTATGGTTCCCTGACCCTACTTCAAACGAAACGGAACAATTTGTAGACATAAGGGATTTGATGTTACGGGGTAATCCTATACAATGGCACTGCTCGGCTCTCAAGTGACACTCAGTGAGTCAATCAGTCAGAGAAATAGCAATCCAAAGATAGGCTGACCCTCTGGCACCAGCACAATTTTTTTATGGGAAATATGAGAAAAAAACGCCCAAAACCATCAATTTCTACCTTTTACCCTTGACTTCACGCAGACGCCTCAATACGATCGTACACAAAAAAAAGTGGCCTTAAAAAAAATCCCTACCTACCCACCCTATTTTCGAATGCCTTGTAATTGGAAGCTAACTATTTTTTGGGAGGGGGGGGGGGCCTAACCAACATGGCTTCTAATTCATGCTAGTAAAACTGTGAGGGACTGGTTAATAAAAAAAGATGGGTCGTATTCCAGTAATGAGTTGTCCAGGTCACCATATTCCCAGTCGACAATGTGTCCGCAGTATAAATAAACGCTTGCTTATTTTCCTCTGTCTAGGGATTAGTTCTCCACGGGTCGTCGCGGCAACCATCTGCCGACTTGCGTATCCTCTTCCCTTTTTTGTTTTTAATCAAGATGTCATGTTTGATATCAATCAAAACGGCTTAGAATAACACCATTTGGAGGGCCGGAATTTTTGGGTCGTTGGTAGAGATTGTTTGTGTTCATTATAGCTCGTGGACCATGTTTATCATTACAGAAAGGGGGATGTATAGATACGTCATGGTAGATGAATTTGTGTAATTTGTTAATGCACAGCATGCTTTTAGAGGAAGTACATGTAAAGGAATTACTGGTTGCAAGGCGTTGGCTTATTTCGATTTTATTTTTCTCTGGCCCGAATTAAATTTTGATTTTAATCAGTCAGATTATTGATAAATTTATTTCCGCTGCTGCAATGTTCAGATGATGTACTTACGTGTACTCAATCCCAGGGGCGTTGCCAGGATTTGTTCTAGAGGGGGGCAAATTTTTTTTTGCCAAACAATGCTTGTATTTCTCAACACATTTTCGATTTATCAGTTTAAGAGGGGGGCAGGGACATTTTGCCCCCTCCCCCCCCCCCCAGCTCATTAAATTTTCACAACTTTGTCTCCGCCCTTCTTTTTTTTGGTTGCTTTTCTGGGGGGCGGAAGGGGGGGGCAAGCCGCATTTACATGTAAGCTTTTGAATGTTACGGTTTTGGAGTACAACAGAATTAGCAACAGAATTCCAGTTATGGGACCCCAACAATAATTGTGCGTAGATTTTTTTTCTGCTTTCTCAAAACTGAGCTGAAACTTCAACAAGTTAGTTGTTATTTTGCACTCTCTTAACTTTTTTTAGCAAATTTGTCGCTTCAAACGAACAAAAATGCACAAAATCAAAGCAAATGTCCTCATGTACATGGATGGACCTTTAAAAAAAAGGTCAACATCGCTCCACAAGTCAACAAAAGTACATTGTATTGATTTGTATTGTAATCTGTACTGGGTTTTTTTTGGTTGATTAATAAACAATACCAGCGGGAAATTTATGAGCTAATTCTGGCATGTCTGGATATGACTCTGTACTAGCGCGGACTTCCCAAACCGGTTTCCTCAGCCAGCAGCGGTACACTGTATTCCCTGGTCCCTGCGACCCCTCGTAAAAAAGGATGTGGTTTTGTTATGATGCGTCAGACGAAATAAAACACAAAAAAATGTATAGCCCTGATTTAGGTTGATCATTGCCCGGTATGTTGGCAGAACTTGGCACTTCCTTTGTTTTATTCGAATCATTAAGTTTACTTTCACAGGAAAAGAGTAGGGATTTTTTTTTTTTTACGTGTGGCAATACCAGATGTTGAAAAAAATCCCATTGTTTTTTTGAGGTGCAAATTTAGAGTGGACATTTTGGGGAGTTCCAATTGAAGTTTTGGGAAATGTTTGCTTAAAGAGTTTTGAAAAATGTTCGGGCGCTAGTCAGAAACCATAAACCTGTGTCATATGTTTGGACAAAATGGGGAACAGACTGCCAGTAAACAACATTTGAGCAAAGTTTTCTCGCAATTATTTTCAATGAGCAAATTTGGGGTTCACACTTTGAACAGAAATCCTTAAAGCGAACAGTGTCTTCCTGAAATGACATCATAGCAACAGCACCCTCATTTGTCAGAAAAAACATGGAAAGTTTTAACTGTTTTAAACAAAAAAGTGCACTTTTTATTACAATTAACCAAAAAGGGAGGTCCAATATTGTTCATAAATTTAATAGTAGAAAGCTGCATAAAATATGGTCCGAAGTATTAAAGATTTATGTAATGGGCCCTTTAAGTTTAAATGGAAAAAACAGATGTACATGACGCATTTAAACAGAAACTACATGTACCGGTACTATAAAAACACTCTCTGTATAACTTTAAAAAAAACATTCCCCATTATCTTGAAAGATGGCATGAACCCTTGTATGCATCGACATGTAAATACCAAACGAAACCGGATTGATAATAAGATTAAAAAAATATATCCCTGTCCCATATTTTATTAACTCGTAATTGAATAATGGTATTTTTCCTGGTGGTTATGTAGGCCCTATACATGTAAAGACAAATAAGGAAGTACCGGTAGGCATACTCTGAAAAAAAAATTCCTTTACACATGACACAGTGTTTTCTGTTTTGCGGTAGGACTTGTGTATAATGTAAAGTGCTCGCCTCTCACCACTGTGTCCCGGGTTCGATTCCCGGCTCGGACCATATTTTAGTAGAGTTGCGCGTTGATTATCTCCTGTGCCACGAGGGTTTTTCTCCAGGCCCTCCGGTTTTCCTCCCTCCAGAAAAATCAAACACTGTCAATCTCTGGCTCAGTACAAAATCATCCGTTATTTCTCTAATCTGTTCAGTGAAGGGATGACCATTGTCTCAATCCTTCAAAATCCTCCAACAATCACTGTTAATGGGTTGAGGCAGTGCCGATGACATTCAGAAGCAGTGCGGATGATGTCAAGCATAATGCAAGGCTCAATTATGCATGGCTGAACATAAACAATGCAGGGTACAGCCTACGAACTCGACACAATGCATCCTCCAAAATCAACTGAGACTTGTTGCCATTCAGTTAAATGTTCGCATTCCTTCGCTTGGAGTTAAAGTGATGATTCAACATTTGCAAACGTCAAAAAATGAAAGGATCAAATTATTACAAAATACCTTTACTGGATTGTTAAGGAATGACAGTCTGAACCATCTTGTAAAATCTAGGCTCTTGCTGTGCTGACATTTTCAAGAAAAACTTTATTTTTCCAACGCTGGTCGGCCGACCAGCGTTGGAGAAAACTGGCTTTTTTCCAAAACCTGCTCCAATTTTTTTTTAGATTTACTTATTCAGCATTTTCTTGCAGCTGATTACACACCTGTGAAGGGGTACAAGCTAGCTAGACTGATTCTCTGAACTTACAATTCCCCAAAGTCTATAAATTGCTCCGTTTCATCTTAAGTGGAGTCAGGCAACCAGACTACAAGAACATGATTGGTTTTCTTGCCTTTTTCCAGCATCTACAACCCCAAAACGTGAACAAGTCAAATTTACAATTTTTGCTGTAACATACGGTACTAATCCTCCAAATCCATTTATTTCTGAAAATTGCAGCAAAAGCAAATGTTGTACATTCCCTTTAAAACAAAAAAAAGCACCAGAAATTTGAGAATACATGTACATAGTATATAGTAACATTCCAACCAATATTACGCTCTATGTTGAAATACTAAGATTTATTTTAAATAATATGATTTCGCTGTAAAACAACATGTGAAAAAAACATTTCATAAAAATGAGGCCACGGGATTGATCAATACAGCACTTGTCAGCATAAAATGTACTTTGCACATAAAAGAATTGATCTTTAAAAAATGTCTGTAGAAAAGCTCTTTTTTTTCCAAGCCAAAAGGCAAATTGGGAATTAACCTACATGTACGTTAAAAAGTATTACACACCTATACAACTATACATGTAGCTTAGCATCAAATTATATGATTAATATTGAGATCATGTGTGAAATTATAATTGTCATGCTTGATTGCTTGATAGATTGACGTGAAATGAATCATCGAGACCTAATTGTCAGTGAGTCGCAACTAGTTTGTGTGTATAGTGTTCAGTGTATTGTCAGTTAGTCATCATCTGTCGGCACATAAAAGTGCAATAGCCCCCTCTGTTGACAGCAAGATGTCGGGGCTAATGGCTCGTCCTGTCAGGGTGCAGACATATGCCCAAAATTGCCTATGCCAGCCAAATCATGATTTGCCCTCAAATTCTCCGGTATTAGTGTGTTTTGAAGGCCGTGAACTTGAGGATTTGTAAAAAAAAAATTTAAAAAAAGTGGAAGCCGTGCAGAGGACTGCAAGCTCATATTTCAGTGAAAATTGGATGAAATTAGGCCCTAAAATGGCTCTATTTTGCAATGGAGCGTACAATAGGCATCCTTTTTCAAAATGGCGATGGGCTTCAGGACTACTTTTAGGGTGATCATCTTTGGATGGAACTTTCTCCCAAAAGTCATTGGTAAACCCCAAAAAAATTGAACAGAAAATGAAAAATGATGAAATAAGCTTAAATGTAAATATGATGTGTGTCTCAAACACCTTGGAGATTATGGGAATCAGTAATTTTGGGAAGTGCGGTGATAACACTGCAGTCTATGGCAGTCTATGTACTGGTCTGCAATCTTTAAGTCAATGCTGGAGATGTTTACCAAAACCTGGGATGTGTGCCCAGCTGTGGATCCAGGAGAAATCAGGACTTGTTTTCAGGAGTTTGAGTTTCACATGGGTCCCTTATTCTGCATCTAGGGAACATCGATTCCTGGTCATGTGTAGAGTAATTCTAGGTTTAGAATAATTCTATTAAATGGACAATTTCTAAAATGGTTCTGAGGCCAGGAATGGATCCAAAGCCAAGATGAGGTCAAATTTTCAGAAACATGTATGATTCAATCTCATAAACTTGTCATGTTTAAGACTTTGAAAGAACGTCAGATTGACAAGTTGGTCATTTCTTTTTGACGGGGGAAAGGGAGGATAGGGATGGGGAACCAGAAATAGACAACACCGCTAGTCCGTGCAGGACTTCAAATCTGGGATTAATGACTCCCCGACGAGTCGCGTTTTAACCTCAGCACGTGATGAGAGAGTAGCTGATTAGACCCAAACAGCCCACTGCCCCCGACTGTCGACCTGCATTAGGCCGTTCCAAAGATCGATCGTCAGTTTTGCTTAAAGTCGGCCCGGAATTGATCTCAAGAAACAGAGAAGTACATGTAACCAGGGGGCATGTCTGATCGCTTGCAGCGAATTGATAGTGATGGGTAACCAGTGAAACAGCACAAAAAGGGTATTGCCGTGAACCGGTGACAGTCAGACAGCTTAGTCAAGGAATTAGGACTGAAACGATCCCACTTTGAAACTGAAGTGTTCATTTCCAGTCCTCTTTTGCGGGAAGCTTGTTAGAAGTGACGGGGCCGGCCACCGCCCAGCTCGCCCCAAACTGCCTGGCTGGTGATTTTAGGCTGTGGCAAAATAGTGAACAGTTTCAGAAAAAAAATGGTGAAAAAGTTTCATTGCCGTCAATGAAAAGCTGAAATGGACTGAAGAATCTTTCTGTTCATACTCGATGTCAAAGTGAAGTGAGGACGAATTTGTGGCCACATATATACAGCAAGTATTCACACTACAGTATACAGTGCATATATGCAAAATGAACCCATGCCAAATGCCGGCAAATTTTGCTGCAACTGTTTTAGTGATAAAAAATTTCTTCGTTTTCAGATATTTTGCGAGCCAACTTGAAATGCAAATAAGTTACCGAAAGAAACAGTCTTTTTTTTCAGTTGTCTACAATGAAACACGGTGGACTTATGATGTAAAACTGACATTTTGTTTGCAGGAAACATATTCAAGTTTGTGAAACTTGGTCAGTATAAAGTCCAACCTACCAGCCCACCCCTTAAAGGATCCATGCAATGAATTTTACACTGGGGCTCTGTAGTAAATATCCATTCCATGAAAAAAAAAGAAAAAAAGAGACACCCCATTTTTGTAAAAAATTCTGCAAAGTGCACTGTTTTAAATGTGAAAAAAATGTTTCATGCTTTTCCTGTCAGCTGAGGGCGCTGTTGATGTGATGTCACTTTAAGAACACACTCTTCAGTGTACCAATCATTTGATCCATGCAATATGCAAAGCAACATCATTTAAAATTTTAGACAACTTGTGCAGTGGCGCACCCAGAAATTGGCTTTGGGGGGCTCACAATTTTTATTTTTTTTCAAATTTGTAAAAAAAAATCAAAAATCTTGCCCAAATTTTTTTGGCTGCAGAATAAAATTGGTGGTTTTTTTGGAGGGGGGGGGGGACTTCTTGACGTTGGTGGCACCACTTATCCGCTCCGTTCAAAAGTACCCCGTCACCGGCAAAGAAAGTATAGTCGGGTTGACCGAACGACGCCATCTTGCCTGACTGCAATATTTTGCCGCGAAGCGCGGCCACTGCACATGTGCATAATACAAATCCCCTGGTGTACGTGTGTCACACACAAGGAATGGTGCGCGCGCGCCAACCAGCGAAATGTAGTGTCCCGCCCATGGGACGTCGTTGCTAGGTAAAAGGGAGCCCTCTTTGTTGGCGCACGGAGCCCATACCCCTAATATATTTCTCGAAAATAGGCCACATACATATCACCAAGGTCAAATTGGAATTTAAAAAAAAAATTGACAACCTCAGGCCCCCCCTTTGGGTGCGCCACTGAACTTGTGGCTTTATAAAAAAAAAAAATAAGGCGAATAGAAGACTTTTTATTTTTTGAAGGGTGTTGCACCAGCACCCTGAGCCGCTTGGGATTTATTTCCACATACCCTCAGGGGAATATTCCGAAGAGATGAGGGCTCATTTAAATCCCCGGGTAATCCAATGACGTGCGTCACACGCACGTCATTTAACGCCTCTCTAACAGGTAGAAGCTCCAAAAACCGCCTTCCTGGGTTCTAAGACTCGCGGCTTTGTCTGCGGCAGCTGTGCCCGGCAGAGATAAGCTTACCCGCACGCCCTATCTACGAACGGGGTCGGAGTATTAGCGCGCCTTCTCGAATTCAATTAGACACTCTTTTGACTTGTAGTTTAGTTCACAACTGTGTAACGTCTTTCTGCATTAATTAGGGAGTGCAGTTTATATCCTCCAGAAATCCTTCATTGGCTATCATCCAGCTAGCAATTGAGAGTTTGTGGTTGGGAGAGGGGGGGGGAACCGAAAGAGAGAAAAAAATTAAAGACTTTTTGATGTTACATGCTGACCTATATTTCTGTCATACAAACAAGACAAATCTAGCCTAGTAGAGCTGGTCCCAGAGTGCACACAACTCTATTTAATGGATTCAGGGTGGCTATGTAAGATATAGGACACGGCATTAAGATCTTAGTGTTGTTTTATTGAGTGCTCATAACCAAGTGAAGAATATGTACAGGATACAGCACAGAATATTGGGTGTTGTCCTAAGTAAAGTAGTCATATCAGGCCCAAAAAAAAATACTCGGTCTCTGGTCAGTGCGCGTCGATTTTAATCATGCGCGTCAAAAAAAAAAAGCCACCCCAAAAACAAACAAAAACGCGTTGCCGCATCAATTCCGGAACTTCGGTCTGACCAGAGACCAATAATCTTTCTTTTTTGGCCTTACTATGGGTTCTCATTGGACAATGGGAGGTGGTCTGATGTCTGACCATACTTCTGGCCTGACCTAGAAGTATATACATGTAGTCAAGGGTCACACATGTGTACTAAGGCTATGGGCTCCGCACGCAAACAACAGAGGGCGCTGTTTTACTACCTTCGATAGCCGAGGCAAGTTTGCGCAAGAACTACTGTTAACCATAGTTCGACTAAGTAAGCCTGAACTCTGTCGAGTTGACGATGGTTGGACTACGCTAGTGGACTGTTTTGAACCAGGCTACTGCGCCTGGTCGCATCGCTGGTTATCAATAGCCTCGTTTCGCTACTTAAGCGCAGATGTTGAAATAAACGTAGCGAGTTGTACATGTACTACCCGCTGGTGGGCCTCGGAGATCTGTTCATTCAACAGGTCAAAGAACGTCAACAGTCCAAACATACTTGTGATCGCCATATACGTTGACAATGGTTCGACTAGAGTCGTTCGCATTTTAATGTTACAGCGCATACATGTGCACTGTTTGACACCAACCAACCATTGGTTGACTAATGGTTGTTGCGTGAACTTCCCCCAGTGGACAGAACGTACCACATATATGTGTATATAGTAAAAGTTTATCAAATGCTACACTTTTGTCGCAAGCTATGATTTGAGGGTTTACACAACATGTATCTCAAATTTTCTTCTTTAAAATCGGTCATATGGGCTCAGTGCGCCGACAAAAGAGGGCACCCTTTTACCTAGTATTGACGTCCCGTGGGCGGGACATTTCGCTGGTTGACGCGCACCGTTCCTTGTGGGTGATGCACGTTCACCAGTGGATTTGCACTATGCACAGGTAGTGGCCACAGTCAGGCAAGATGGCGTCGGTCGGTCACCCTCAACTATACTTTCTTTGTCGGTGAGGGGGTACTTGTGAACGGAGCGGATACGCCATTTCGTTTAATACCTGTTCCTTAGATTATTTTAATGAGCGCTCTGTCCATTTTTGACAGGTAATTTTTTGACTTGATCCTAGTGCTTTTCAAATATATTCGAACATTCGATCGAGTTTAATTTTTAACAATCGCATACTGAATTATACGAAAATGCGCAGCCTTAAAGAAAATGTACAACATTTGCTTTTGCTGCAATTTTCAAAAATAAATGGATTCGAAGGATTAGTATGTTATAGCAATTATTGTTAAACTGACTTGTTTCACGTTTTGGGCTTGTTTATGCTGGAAAAACCAAGAAAACCAATCATTTTCTTGTAGTCTGGTTCTCTGACCCCACTTAAGATGAAACAGAGAAATGTAAAGACTTTGGGGAATTGTACATTGTAAGGTCAAAGAATCACTCTAGCAGGTTTGTACCCCTTCACAGGTGTGTAATCTATTGCGAAGAAAATGCGGAATAACTAAATATGAAAAAGTAGGAGCTGTTCTTAAAAAAAAGCCAGTTTTTTTCCAATGCTGGTCGGCCGACCAGCGTTGGAAAAATACAGTTTTTCTTGAAAATGTCAGCACACCAGGAGCCACGATTTTACAGGATGCTTTAGACTGTCATTCCCTAACAATTCAGCAAGGTATTTCGTGATAATTTCATCATTTCGTTTTTTGGTGTTTGCAAATGTTGTATCTTCCCTTTAAAAGATTTGACCCAAGGGAAAATGCCTTATTACAAACAGAATAAATTAATCATTGACAGAATAACTTGAAAGAATCCCACAGAAATAAAACAACAATGGGTGTGGTGGGGGAACTGATTAGATGGGGTATGGGGGGTTTTTCCTGCCCGCGAGTCACTTAATGGTCACATCCTCTCCGAAAAGCAATGACTTGTTGGGGGGGGGTAGCTTGGGTCTAGCCAGGAAAGCGGCCAAACAAAGCCGTCACAAGTCCATTGTGGTTTGAGGTTTTTTTGATCTTGTGACTCGTCAAGGGTCATTAGCAGTGCAAACGGAAGGTCTAATAGAACAACAAGCAAACATTTTGTCTGAGGAGATTGGCAGAAACTGTCTACCACTAGTTAAAAAATATTGACCATTTTTTTTTTTAAGGCTTAAAGATGTATCCAATTAACTACATGTTTGCAACTTCACTTAGGGAAACTCTTGAGATGGTATTGACAGATGCCTTTTAAAGCATCATTTGCAGCTATTCAAAAAGTAACTGGCATAATTATTGTTGCAAAACATACTTGGTTGAAAGATAATAAGGGGACTAAACTCCCTGTGAAATTAATCTTTCTGGCAAGCTGTCATTTTAAAGAAATCAACAAAAGAAGGCCTTTCCAACGGTGCTTCTTAAGACGCACCGTAGGAAATTAAAATTAGTTGTTCGTTTTGTTATTCGGCAAAGCGCGCAAGCGTTGGCACGATGCACACGCCCACGCGGTTGCTATAATTCCTCGGATCAGTGCGCGAAATCACGTAGCTGCAATCGGCTCAGTGAGAACGTGTCTCGGACGCTGAATTCAGGCCCAATTCAAAACATGATTCAGCAACTTTTGATTTGAAATCGAGATCCTAGAATGCTGTTTTTCTCAGAACATAAAGCTGAAGTTGAGCCGAAACTTCATCAGGTTAGTTGTTCAGCACCCTTCTTTAGATTTTGAGCACGTTTGTTGCTTCAAACGAACAAAATGCACAAATTACAAATGATGGACTATACCTTTAATTACACAAGGATTTACCTTGCCCGCTTTACGGGGTAGGCAGCTTCACCGCTTGCCGGCTTGCCTGCTTCGCCCACACGGCACCGAGTTTCTGCCGGTACCCTGCTTTTGCTAAGTAAAAATTTTCAGTGCTTAGCAGATTGCCGTGCAGCGTTGAGCAGTGAAATTTTCCCAATTTGCTATGAGCTTGAATCGGTCAAAACAAATCACCAAAAAAATATGAGTAATTAGGATGCATGCACTTTATCAAACTTGAACTACTTTTCATGAAGGTATCTACAGACAAAAGCCAGGTGACGTTGGGTGTAAGTAATTGTTCAAATTACTTAATTTGGGAGTTCAGGAAAGGCTGTGCGTAACTCCACTGCCAAGGCTGTCCATATCCTGCCTGGACAATTGAACAATTACACCGCCTGATTATGAGCCTCGCTCGTGGAACAATGAACAGTCTTTGGGGGGGGGGGGTTGGCAAACAGAGTGACATACAGGCAGGGCTTGTGGAAAGGATGTGGTATGATGAATGCGCCCTAGATCCAAGTGTCGTGATACTGATAATGTAGAGAGATACAATGTACATGTACCATACATCTAATTCTACCTCCGTGGTTGTGTGTACTACTGAATGAAATTAGGCCCAAAAAAAAATTGTTCTTCTTCTGGCTAAATGTACTGAGTACCTACCCTATTTTGACAGCCCCTACTCCAATTATTTTGGGGAAAAGTGAGGAAAAACCCAAACCCATCAATTACTACATTTTACCCTTGACTACACGCAGGCACTTCCAAATGATTGTACACAAACAAAAATTGCCCCCCAAAAAATAAAATTTCTTACCTACCTAAGCGTTTTTCAAATGCCATGTAATCGGAAGCAGAATTGTTTTTATTTTTGCTTTATGAAACACCCACCCCCAATGTTAAAAATTAGAAAGTGCAAACAGGATTCCATGTACAAGTACCCACTCACAGTTAGAACAATGCACAGGCGATGTAAGGTGTACAGGGGGGTGTTAAGGAGGGCACTCCTTAAAAAAAAACAGCTGAAGAAAACAGGATGGTTTAAGTCAATATTGATCTGTAAATTGTTTCATCCATTTTTAACAAGGGACGTTTGCCAGCAACTGGTTTTAAACGCTGGTCTGTACATGTACTTAGATTTTTGAACAGCGCCCCTGTGCGTCAAAGTATGTGCAACCCCCATGCATCCATACATACATTATAATACAATATTATATAAAGGTAAAGTTTGATTTTAAATTGCATCATTAGCATTAGATACACATGTTTACTTGGTACTTAAGGGTTTTTTCTTTTAATTTCCAATTTTATTTGTCAACATATGATAATAAATGCTGCTTTAGGTTGCGAGATGAGCCCTTTAATGCCTCTTTAATGATGCGAATGCACTCTATTCACAGTAAATTAGCGGCAATAATTGGGCCTCTGGCACTGCAAGCTGTTACCCACTGCCTGCATAGTTTATGAGGCTAGCACAATGCTACTTAATGGCAAATTATATTCACTGAAGTAGATTCTTACGTGAGCTTAACGGAGAGTAGCGCTGACGGTTTCTTGGCGTAAATTTACACCTCGTGATCCCGTAGAGAGCTGTATGACCTTCAAGATTCGCTGATCGGATCTACGAGATGGTCATCGCACACAGAGATCTGTGCGCCGTACCACCCTCGTGGCTTGTTGCAACCGTGCGTACGAAACGACCCAAGGCATTCGTGAATCGTGAATGCATTCAGAGACAGATCATAATGTGATGTGGTCGGGTAACTCGCGCCGAGTTTTTTTTGCATATTTCTGATTAGATTCCAGCTGTTTGTGCAAATGTTATGCAGTGCGCTCGAGCTGACAGCGGTCTTCTGCTGTGTTGGTTTTTTAATGAGAGTCTGCAACAATAGATCATCGAAGTTGATACGTAGTGATGGGTTGCTGTTGCCTGCATGAGGTCCTGGGAATTTTGCAATTTGAGGATCGTTTTTGTGATGATGTCTGCATTAGGATGGTGGAGAGGAAGCGTGCAAGGGAAGTTGAAGGCAAGCGAAGAAAATGAAATCGTCTGTTGCCATCTTTCATTTGAGGATCTTAAGTAATCACTTCTCTCCTTTGGCTATCCGCTCAGCACACCAACTAGCGAGGGCAGCATAATTACCCATTGCCCTGTGAAGTCATATTTTGCTGGCTTGCCACAGTGTTTGTTTTGACCCATGCTTTACTGCACCCTCCAAAACACTTCAATATTTGCCTTATACGACGAGGATCTTGTAATTGCTACACTACTATTGCTATCGGCTCCGTGCATGGCATGACGAGGGCAGCATAGTGACCTATTGCTCAGTGAAGTCACATTATAATGCCATTGTATTGTGCTGTTACTAGCCTGTGACACTTGCACTACTACAACCTCCAAAATGCTTCAATGTTTGCCTTAAAGGATGAGGATCTTAGGTAAATAAACTGCAACGCTACACTCCAGTTGCTATCCGCTCAGTGCATGACCTTACGAGGGCAGTATTGATACCTTTTGCTCCATGGAAGTCACATTTTGCTGCTGTGCCAGTGTGCTTGGCATTCACAGTCCTTATAACCCCCGCTGTACTACATGTACACTTCAGCTTTGCCTAAAACAAAGTCTGTTTACTGCATCCATGTTACTTTCGGATAAGCATTAGGGCTTTCAACTTTTTCTTCGCAGTGTACCGGTACAAAAGTGTCAGGTATGAGAAAGTGGACAATTTTTGGATGAGGATTTTCTATACAACACTGTTCCTGTGGACAGGGCATCTTCTGAATTCTGCCCAGTAACATTTGTCTTCAATCAGATCATGGTTCTTCAAACGAAGGAAAAAACATGTAGCAGATGGGAAAACTCTACACAAAGTTGCGGTTTCTTTGAATGTTCATGAGCAGTGCCACACGGCCTTCCAAAGGTTTTCCTTAAAACCGGTATCCGCAAGATAAACTGAAAATCATCCCGCCGCTGCACTTTCTAGGTCCAATCTAATTAGATTTTATCGCTGTTTCGGAGATCCCTTCGTCTCTTCTGCCTAATCCCAACTTTGAATTTTTCGCATCAGCTGTTCAAAATTCGTCAACGGTGTGGGTTTGTCTGCGATCCGACCTCGCGGTTTTTCCTAGGGATTTTTTTTGCGTGTTATCCAACGTCGTGGATTTATACCTGTCTTAGACGATACAAAAGAGATGAACCAATCACGAAGGAGAGGCTTACAGCGAAGTGACAAGCGTGCGTGCATGGCAGTGATTCACTACGTTTCATCCTTAAACCTATAAGCTTCAGTTGTCGACAAAACTTTGGTGACAAAAATTGAGTCTCGTTCTTCGAATCAGACTTTTCGACAGTTTGTACTTTTGTGCGTCAGGAGAAAGATCACTGTTGGTTTTGCTTTTTTAAATATTTTTACATTATCTTCAGTTTGGAAAGCGTATACATGTAGTTTGAACTATTTGACTACGTGTTTGTTTGAACACGGTATTTACTAATGTGGATAAACTTGAACCGTCTTCATGTGACCAAAATGGACCTTAACGTGGGCGTTGGCAGAAACGGTGCAAAGCGTTCGTCAGCAATAGTAAAATTTTGCGCACTTATGACAGAGGCTGTAGAAGTTCATTAAAAGTCGTGTTTTAACGCTTTAAACTTTAAAGTAGCTACAGTCACGTCATAGTGACATATTTACAGGAACATATTTCATAAAAATCTACATATTTCTTTCAGATAAAAAATGTATTGCGTCACCATTATGTAACCACCTGCCAGGAAACTTTTAGAGTTGACAATTCATTTCCCGAACTTTAATACGTAATATTCTTTATTTCGCTTCCTGTCTAAGTCTCAATTGACAATTTAAATTCCGTATTGATGAATGACGAGCCGTCAGCCGCCCAGACGCGCCCTGCTAACACCAACAACGGACATCTCGGCTTTCGGGCAATCAAGAAAAACTAGAAAGGGTTTCATCCAAAGCCGAGGTCATTAAGTCGACTTTAAGGGATCAAACCCCAAAAGAACACGTGCCCCCTCTTCGGACTCACTCAGAATTGCATCTTCCTGCCTTGAGTTGGCCAGCCCGCCACCCACTTCCTGCATCCTGATTGGCTGGAGGGGACCACCTGAATATTCATGTCGTCTCTAATTGGTTAGAACTGGGTAGTACATTTTGCATGAGAATCAGCAGTGTCATTGACAAAGTGCACCATCCTGCCTCCGATTGGTCACTCCAAGTGACATGAATAATCATTCACTCCCTGATTGGATGACACGCGCGGGTATCATTTACATGAGTAATCAGCAAGGTCAAAAGACGGCATTGCAGTGGAACAGATCTTGTTTGAGAGTTTCCTGAAGGAAACCGATCAGATTGCGGCTGGGCTATAAATACCGTGAGAGCAGCAAGGGGTGGGCACACAGACGTTGTCAGGAAGAGGCCCCAGCTGCTAAAACTTGGACTCGTTCCGTCTATTTAAGTTCATGACTTCTCTGCTCTGCAAAACTTTTCTTCGGGACTTGGAACTGCGTTGCCGGGGAGTGCACTTGTAAAATTGTGAACAACTTGCCTAAAGAGGAGCGTATAGAATTCAAGCCAGGTTTGAATGTTTGAAAGCAGAGAAACTCGTCTCGGAATTTGGCCTAGTGTGGGAATGGACTTTGCGCTCTGAACAAAGAGCGCAGCATTTTTAACACTGAATTGTAAAACTTGTACGTAGCAGTTGATTTACGAAGGCAGTGGAGAAGCTGTGATTTTTAGGAAGCAAGTCTCGTTTTTTCGTTTGAGGATTTGAGTCCCGATACAGGATGGCATATCCCAGCTACGCAACTCTCAACAATGGCTATAAACAGCCGAGGACCCATAACCACCACCATCACCGTCGTAACATCATGCCGCAGACGAACCCCCGCGTCAGCCCGCGCCGGGGCCTCCACCGCAACATGAACAACAACCAGAAGGTCTCGGACATGCTCTTCGGCGAGCGGCCACGCTTAAAGATCGCCACCAACGGCTGCTTCGTGGACCGAAACAACAACAGCAAGCCGCCGCGGGATGTCTTCAAGAAACCCGCCGACCCACCGAAACCCAAGCGGCACCCCGTTTTCATGGAGACCTCTTTTCTGAACGTGTACCCTGAGGAATACACTCTGGACCCCCCGACCCTGTACACCGATGCCCCCTCCCCCTCCCCTCCCTGCTCGCCCCCACCCTTCCTGCCTCGCCACGAGTCGGCACAGCTGATGAACTCGTTGCTAAAGCATGAAACTCGTCATCGTAGCAACACCATGGATTATCTGCACGAAGTCAAGCAGTACATTCTCAGGACGGCCCGAAAGAACCGGCGGAAACCGATACGTAAGCTTGCATGAATTCAACTTGTTTAAAATGTTATACAATGTAAAACCTTTCCCTTAAATCTTTGTTTAACAGTGCACTTTACTCAAGAAGTTCCAGCTGAATTGTCTTCTGAAAAGGGAGAGAGAATCGCTAACTGTATTTTTTCTTCAGACTCATTGTTATGGGGCCAATGGTTTTTGAACTTTCGCAGAAAAAAAAATTAACAGAATTCCTGTTATTAAATTGAAATCCACCTGTGAAGTTCCGGTAAGCCTTCGCGTGTACACAAAAGAGATACAAAAGTTTGAAAAGATAAATGAAATCTGAAAATTTATCAATTCAAGGTGTGACGCTCAACTTCTGATTTGGTTTGATTCCAACTTCTGTAGCAAATTGCTGTCGAGACGTTTGTTCAAATTCTTCATCAGCTGACAAGCAGAGAGTGTCTTTAGTGTGCGTGTTCAGTGTTCCGATGAGTTGCAAAGTGTTCAGTTAACGTTACACTTAAACGTTTAAATGCTCACAAATCACACATGTAACCTTTTAGAAAATTAAACGTTTGGTCCCAACCCTAATCAGTGTATTCTCTGAGGAGTTGTCTTCATTCGCTTTCCACAGGAAGATTCTACTAAAATGAAAAAAAATCTTGATACTTATTGTTGGTCCCTAGAGCCGCGTACAGGGATAAAATCGGATGTGCCAAAGGCATTGGAGGATTCAACCCTACACTCCTGTTACATGTTTGCGCCGTCCAAAGACTTCCTGTGGCTGTGGAGCTCTGGTCTTTATCATGTGTCAGATTTATTGAAACTTCGAGAGGCGAACTGATTTAAGATTTTACTTGAGGCTGATGTTTTTCTCTGAGCTCTTCGAAGAGGAAACATATTGTTAGCAGATTTACTGGTTAAGTTTGAATGAATGCTATTTTTCGAAGAGCTCTATTACAGCTTATTGAATAAGCATAAATTAATATTTATTTCTGGTAATGAAACCAAGGATGCGTCAATAGCGCACTAGACTCTGTAGCTCGCAAGCCGGAAGAAACTTGTAGAGAGAAGACAATGAGAAGAACTTACAGTTTTAGAGGTTCGGAGGAAAAGCCCAGAAGAATATTCTGCGGAATACCAACGGAATCAGGTAGGGACTGAAAACCCAATCCACATGTTTCAAACCTGGGTCACAGCGGTGGAAGGCGAGGAAAGTATCCCTACGCCAACCTGACTCCCCCGACATTTTTTTCAGCACAAGAAATCTGCTGAGCAAACACAAATTTGCTTAGCGAAAACCGCTTATCGGCCAAAATGGCATGCAGAGTATATTATGTTTGACAGGTTCCCATTTGAATTTCACTTAGCACATAAAGCACTGTTTTCTGCTTACCAGCTTCTTGAAATTTGGTACAACTACAGACCCCAACCTCCAATATATATGTCACATCAAGATATTTAACCCATGAATGGACCGTTCCAGATTTCAGCCATAAGCCCCGCCCACTTTGGTTTGTGTACATTTCTCACAGTGCTTGTGACCAAATTTGACCAAGCTACCATGGTCACCTGACCCAAAGTTCTGACCTGATTGGTCAATGTGTACTGACTGACAGGCAGGAATCCATTGCCATAGGCCATAAGCCCCGCCCACCTTTGGTTAAGTGCACATTTGTCACAGTGCATGTGACCAAATTTGACCAAGCTACCGTGGTCACCTGACCACTAGTCATGACCTCATTGGTTAATGTAAACTATGTGATTGACAGGCAGGAAGAGTCCATTGCCATGGACCACAAGCCCCACCCACTTTTTGTTTGTGCACATTTCTTACAGTTTGTGACCAAATTTAGCCAAGCTACCATGGTCAGCTGACCAGAAGTCGTGATCCTATTAGTCGGTCTGCACTGTTTGATTGACAGACAGGAAGGGTTTATTGCTACAACATTATCCTAGAGAAATTGAGTACCCCTCATTTGCATCATTAGGCAGCGGTATCATAGTTCCTTCCTTTGGGCATGTTTTTCATTAAAGCATTAACTCAAAAAGCCAGCAGGTCGGTCTCTGTAACATAATCGAGTCCGATTACTTTCCCTAATCGGAAGCGAGAGTTTATAGGCATACTTTCTGTTGGTAAAACATGTTTGAGCTTTTGCCATTTTTATTTTATATCTATCTCACTGACTGATTGACTGACTGACTGACTTTCACTTGTGAAGTAGACTGGTTGTAGACTGGTGAAGGGAGTCGGGCAGTGCTATCATATAGGATAACCCTGTAACGCCAATGAATGGGCTAAATCTGGCCCATTGGGAAGACCAGATGCATGAAAAGACTTCCAGTGACTAACCATTCCGAATCAATTGCCTAGAATTTTCTGCGCTCTGACTAAGGCCATCTTTACTACATGTAGACTTGTCTAGACTTGTTCTTTAAGCAGAAAATAGTGTGGAAAACCACACAAAGTTTTAGCTGAAAACTGGTTTTACTCTGAGCTTTATTTCTGTGCTAACATATTTTCATGCTCAGCAACTCCAGGACCAAATTTGCCCTAGGATGTCTCATTTCTGGATCTGAAGTGACTTCTTTACTCCGCAAGGCTGTCACTCGTTACATGGGCGCCAACGGGTTTTTGTTTGGTCTCCTGTCCCCGATTGTAGTTCATTGTAATTATGCTACCTGTCAGTTGGGAAGACAATTAAATTTATTGTTGGGTTTTTGCTCGTCTGGTTCAAATCAAGTACGCTGACCGAAGAAAGAGAGAGAGAAAATTAGATGAAACGTCAGGGAAGGAAATTTAGTTTGGCGGGTGTTCTGATTGTCCTCCGTTGAGACTTCACTTTCAATTTGCGTTTTTCTAGAGTTAACTGGTTGAACTTTGACTTTGCCCGCGCGGTGAAACGGACTGAAGGTGTTGACATTTTGGGTAGGATTAATCTGGGTTGATTGAAATTTGAACTGAGGTAGATAAAGATTGGGGTATGTGTTGGTGGTTAGGGCTGGTGCTTATCGGTGACCCAAGTTCGAACCCCGCCCAGGCTGAAATTGTGTGGGTTAAGGGTGCAAGGGACAGGTTTTTGTCAGTGGTGCTTTCCTTATGTCTCAAGTGTCTCTGTGACCTGGGTTTGAATCCCGCCCAAGCAGAAATGTAGAGTAGGGGGTACAACATGTACAAGGGACAGGTTGGTGCAGTGGTGATTTTGCTTGTGTTTTGTAGCTTCTGATACATACATCTGTCCCTGGTTCGATTCCCTGGTGCAAGCTGCCTTTAATAGTGGTGCATTCTACATTTCATGATTTTGTGACCAAGGTTCAACTCCCACCCAAACTGAAATCTACGAAGCTAGGTTTCCTGAATGACCTGTATTTGTTACAAGGATAGTGTACTTCCCAGGCTGAAATAGTGTGGTTTGGAGTGTAGAGTTTGGGTTTGTATGGGCTCCGTGTGCAATTAAGTACTAGTACCTCTCAGTGGTAAGAAAGGGAGAGTTGGGGTAGACCTCTTGGAGAGACGGTCGAATGCATTGCCTTGACACGTGACACTCACGCGAAGACACCATGTGCTTTTTGCGTATTCAGAATAAGATTAGTTGTGCGTACTCCGCGCTTTTATGCGCGCAAACCAGTACACACACGTGGTGTGCCCCATCCGCTGGGCTCTCAAAAGTGGTAAAAATGTGCCCTTTCTTGTTTGCACACGGAGCCTTATTCATTTGTGCCTTGTATGCGATGGAGGTTCAACTCAAACCTGGCTCACTTGTAAATGGTGGATTTTAAGAATTTCGGATGGTATTTGACAAAAATATCTGTGACGTTAGAGTCAAACTATAAATTAATTGACTTAAACCGAGAGTTTCGTCACTGCATTCAGTTTCTGGGAACGGCAGTACTCTATTGTTTCCATAGTAATCACCATGCAAAAAAATCAATTAAATTCGAACCAAATCAATCATTTCCTGTATTATTTCCTCCCACACCGCGCACCTTTACTGTACTTATTTCCAATTCAAGGATGTTAGGCATACATGTACATTCCCTGTACCGGTTGTCCCTGAATTTATATAAGGTAAAGTGCCTTCAGTATCCGCATACGTAACAAAACTCTCACCACAGAACGTGAGGGTAAAGGAAGGGCCTTCAGTGTTTTTGTAATATTTTCACAAAGTGTTTATGTTTTTGTCGCAAGTTTTGTGTAAAAAAAAACTGAACACTGGTAAAAAGTGGTATCAAAATTTTGGTGAAAGTTTTTGAAAAAGAATGAAGTTTGAAGAAGCCTTAAACCATCCAAGCCACTGGTCCTTGGAACTTTGGGAGAGGAAGTATGGGTACTGCAGTCTGGCTCCCGACTCGCTGCTTTTCATTTCACCCCGCCGGCGTCACGGTCCGCGACACCCGCGTTCGTCATCCCCGGTCAAGACAAAATGCCGCCGGCGCTCACTTGCTGTTTTCTGTTTGTCCGCAGTGTACAACTTGCAGCAAGAGGCGCCCAATCCCAAACGGATCGTCTGCCTTTTCCCGACGGACAACAAGCCGGCACACTACGGTCGAGAGTGAGTATACTCTTGGGTTTTTTTCTGTAGATTTTAGAACCTGTAGGCCTACCCAAAAAAAAACACGAGCAAGTTCAGGCAAGGACTATTGGCTAGTGGTAACCATCGATGCAACCGTGCTCTGTCGTCCGGTTCCAAAAAGTCGACTGGAGAAGTCTGACCATCCTTCGGTCGAGAGAAGTTAGTCAAACTATGGTTAAACTTACATACATAGTCCTTGCTCCAACCTGCATAGGCTGGTCCTGAATAAGTGACTTGACAGTTCATTTGAATAGCTTGTGACTTGACACGGGACTCGACAAGTTTTGATTGACTTGTGCTGGACTTATGATGACATGTCGTGGACTTGTGAGGAGTTGTGATGAACTTGTGAGGACTATATAACTAAAGTTCTTTTATTGAATACATGCTAATCAAGTGCATGCATGGTTTGATAAATCTAGTGACTTTACGGAATCAGCCTAGTTGTGAGGTTGGAGAGATTGCTGGTAATCAGTTGCCAGTACTGTTGTAATTTAGCCCATCACAAGTCCTCACAAGTTCATTCCAAGTCCTCACAAGTCCTCATACTTGTCAGTCCTCACAAGTCCTCACAAGTTAATCACAAGTCCTCACAGGTCCATCACAAGTCCTCACAGGTCCTTCACAAGTCCTAACAAGTCCTCACAAGTCCTCACAAGTCCTAACTAGTCCTCACAAGTCCTCGCAAGTCTTCACAAGTCCTCACAAGTCCTAACAAGTCCTAACAAGTCCTCACAAGTCCTCACAAGTCCTAACAAGTCCTAACAAGTTCTCACAAGTCTTCACAAGTCCTCCCGAGTCCTCATGAGTCATCACAAGTCATCACAAAGCATCTCAAGTCCTCACAAGTCAATCACAAGTCATCCAACTATGTAAGTCAAGTCACAAGCTCATCAAATTTGTGATTGTTCATTCCTTGTCTGTACTTGTGACCGGACTTGTGAATTGACTTGTATTTTCCTTGTGACTGGACTCATGATAAAATTGTAGCAGACTAAACTACACACCGGGTAGCCATGCTATGTATGTGTGTGGACATTGCCAAAAAACTAGGATTGAGATTTGTGATGCTGTTTGACGATAGTTGAATCATCTCGTTTGTAATTTAATATGTGCTCATAGGCATAAGGTACATCACAAATCAACCGCTAGTTAACCAATTTTCCTTGATCGAACTTGCCCCACATGTCCTGAATTTTCCCTAGGGCTTTGCTGTACCATCTTCAACAAAATGCTGCCATACATCTGGTCCTCATTTCCAGTACCAGAAATTCTGAGTAATTGGGTAATAATTTCAGGATATTTGAAAATCGTGACACGGGTAATGGAAATATATGCAACCCAGGTGCTGTGCACATCTGTGGAGTACATGTATACTATATCTTGGCCCAATTTATTGAGCTGCTGAACATACGGTACCGATAACATAATATTGCTACCAAACTTTACATGCTCAGCAAAACTCAGCCGAGTACCAGTTACAGTCAGTATGAATTCCATGGTATTTTGGCTGGTATCCCATTTCAGCTAAGCTTTTTTTTTCTGTGCTGAGCAATTTTTTTGTTCATGGAACTTCTAAGCAGAAAACAGTTGCTAAGCAAAGTTGCATGCAAACCGAGTACCAGTCAAAAGCAGTGTGAGTTCCATAGCCTTTTGGCTGGTAACCCAGTTTTGCTAAGCAGATATTATGTCCGCTTAGCAGATTTCTATGCTTAACAGGGGGATGAATTTGCCCGTTTGCGCATAGACTATACAATATCGCTATAAGCAAATTTTACATGCAAAAATATGCCGAGTGCCAGTCGCAAGCGGTATGACTTTGGCTGGTACCGAATTCCGCTAAGCAGATAGTATTTCTGTTTAGCACATTTCATCTGCTAAGCTCAGTAAAAATGACTACCTGTCGTGTCTTTCCTACAGTCATCGCTGGACAATTTCATTAGGCGTGTCAATGTCCCAACACGGGTTTCTAATCATCTCATATCGCATCCAGGAAGGGTTTTTCATAAGGGTATGATCCTGAGTTTCTTCGTGGGGAAGCTATGGGGTTTATTGTTTCAGTAATCGGAGACAGACGTCCAGGTGATGCGCATTTTGACGGGAAGGATGGGCTGAGTTCCAAAATCATAATTTGATAGACTTTTCAGAAATGAGGATTGAATTTTTTAGAAGTGAATCATGGATATGGTAAATGCTCATCCGCAGGTTTCATTTGCTATTTATTTATTTATTTATTTTTTTTTTGCATTGCGCTCTTTAAACTTTGAAGTGTCTGCATAAAAGGCATATCAATAGGCCCATTTGCATTTATCCCAAAAGTAACCTAGCAAATTATTATCAAGAAGCTTATTTGGATTAAAGATCCCATGAAATTATTCCGCCTGGCTTGCTGTTAAATAAAAAAATGTAGGTGATTTTCCAACAATCAGTCAACTGACTGATTTTTGGAATAAAGAGTTATATTGACGAAATCTTGTTTCGTGATCAAAAGGTTGTGCATGCCTTTTTGCCGTTTTCTCCAAAAGTTTAATATCGGCTGAGCTGAAACTTCTACAGGTTAGGTTTTGAACAGTCTTCTTTTGGATTTCGAGTGGTGTTATTATTGGAAACAAACGAAATGCATGAAAACTTCAAATGTACCTCAAAACTGAGTACTTTAAGCATTTTACCATTGGCAAATACATGTACGTGTATGACAGAGAAATTTCAAAATTTACTGCAAGACATAGGACCTCAGATCTGGATAGTTTCATCATGTGGTACCTTTGCTGGAAATGAATACCCGTAAGAACCTTAGAAGTTAGTACTTGAAAGGATTTTAACATACCGGTGCATGTACTTAATATACATTTTTAAAACACACATCTTTACCATCATTGCACTAATAAATGAATACCAGTACCTTCAAAGAACCTTTGCTTAAGAATTTATTTAGCACCTAGACATTTTGGCCTTCAAGACGAAGTGAATGCCCTCAAAGGACCTCACTCTAAAATCGTCTTGGAGGTGCTAAATTGAGTGGCAAGGTTGGCGCAGGAAACAGCCAATCGGAAAGCGCCCGGCGTGTGAGGTAACACTCTCTCACAACAGCCCAGACTGCGACGAGTCGGGGTACCTGCCAATTATCACAGGTGCGTTGATGCAGCCAAATCAGCCGAAATGGTCAGGCGGCCCTGCCTCGTGGCCTCGGGTCCCGGAAAAAATATGGGCTGCGGGAGACGAAAGCTGATTGAATCACTCAGAAGTGTCGTTCTTCTCACCTGCTATATCAAAATGAAAGTGAAACGCCAATGATATAATTAATTTGATCTGTGTGTGTGTGTGTGTAATTGTCTTGTGACCCCTTTTTGTTTTGAGAATCCAAGTTTTGTTAAGCTAGGTACATGTAGCTATTTCACAATGGCAAGTTGTCTGTCCTCTTCAGGGGCAGGTCAGGAATCTGACAGGAGGGGGATGATCCCCCCCCAAAAAAAAAGCATTAAAGAGCTCAGTGTTGTAGTCAAGTTCATCACAAGTTTGGTCAAAAGTTAATCAAAATTCCTTTCTCAAGTCCTTTAAAGGCATACATGCAGCATCATTTGCATTCATCCCAAAAGTACCCTGCCGAAAAAAAAAATTATCAAAAACTTACTCAGATTAAACGCCCCCACCAAAATATTCCGTCTGGCTAGCTGTCATTTAGAAGAAATGTAGGTGATTCCTCCGATTAAATGGACAAAATCAAGTTTCGTGACCAAAAAGGTTGTGCATGGTTTGTCGCTTTTTTTCTTGAAAGGTGTGATATCCACTGAGGTGAAATTTCATCTGGTTAGGTTTTGAACATTCTTCTTTGGATTTTGAGTGGTGTTATTATCGGAAACGAACAAAATGCATAAAAAGCAAATGATCCTATGTATGTCTTCATGTGTACAGCACTGAAAAGTCATCGTGCCTTCATACATAAACACACACACATTTATAGAGTGGGTGCACTCGTCTGTGTACAACATGGCAGACAGTAATTTCTGTGAAATTAGTCTGGTTTCCGGGGTGGGGGTAGGCTTAAAATGAATAGTTGTGTTTAGTGATCTCAGACCAGATTGGCCTCTTCCTGTGCTTTGATTCTCATCTCTCGATACGCCCGGTCATGTGATCGGAGGCCTGAAACGAAGGAACAAAGCCTTTTAAGAATTCTCTAATCGGATGTGGTCCTAGACCCCCAACAAAATATATAAGTGGCTTGGGGGGGGGGTGACAAAAAAAGAACTTACCTGGTCCCAATTTCATGGAGTTGGTAAGCAGAAAATATTTGCTTAGCATATATATTTGCTTAGCCCAAATCAGCTGGGAACCAGCTACAAGCTGTAGACATCCCTTGACTAAACTGGTAACCCATTTTTGCTAAGCGATTTTATTCTGTGCTTAACAGAATCCTGTGTTTAGTCAAGTTCATCACAATTCCTGTCGTAACAAAAACGGTCCTCCCCACCCGGCTCCCATAAGAAAGCACACCACGTAAAACAAAGTGTGACGTCATCAGTACAGCGACTTATTAGAACTGGCTGACTTGTAATTTACTTGTGATGGTCTTAGTACATGTAAATCACGATCACAAGGCACTTCGTAACTCTGGTCAACTCAGGTCACAAGTAACCGGGTATGAACAATAACAAAGGAATGCTTTTGTCACTACTTAATTTTTATATCGTGTGAGACTTGGCAGGGGATGGCTTATGATTGACTTTGCTGGACCCAACTACAACACTAGTCAGAGGTATTTAAGGCAGGATACAAAATACCCAAAGCTTTCTGTATCCCTCCCCCCTCCCCCACCCGAAACTGATAAAGAATAATTACATACCCGGCCAAAACCCCTTGACATTTTGACAGTTTGACATTTTGACGTTCCTAGAGCGAATTTTTCTTGATTTGTCTAATAAGCTGAGAGTTTCTGTCCGATCTGTTCCAGGCCTAAAATAAAAAACAGGAAACCATTTGCCGAGATTGGGGGGGGGGGGTGCAGAAAGGGTGCATGTAGCAAAGCAATACCTAAGTCTGGACTTTTTTAGGTTAAACGAAAGGGACAAATTTGGTCTGATCTCGTTATGTCAAGTATATATTAACGACAATCCATCTTTATATTGTTGGAAGTTCGGAATTATGTGTACGTTAGTTTGAAGCACTCGGAGCAAAAGTTGAAGTTGGATCTTTCTTCATCTTTTTTGGACGCCCAAGTTTATTAAGGTGCTTAGCTGAAAATATTGCTTAGGAAATTATTTTTTTTTATACAATGGATGGATATCCCGTCGCAAGCCTGTCACAAAAATAAGGCTCGAGACTTGTTTCTGCTAAGCCCCTCCCCCAATCCACCACTGTATGGGCTCCGTGCACAAGTACCCCCTCAACGGTAAGAAAAGGAGAGTTGGGGTAGACCTCTGGTAAGGACATTCAAACGTATTGCCAACTGGTATGCCTGACACTTATGCAAAGACACTATGGATTCGTCCACATTCAGGATAAAAGAAGTCGCGCGTACTTCGCGCTAAATGCGGTACCCAGTACTCGCACGCAGTGTGTCCCATCTACACTGGGCTGTCGGAAGTAGTAAAAAGCGCCCTCTAGTGTTTGCGCAAGGAGCCCGTAGCATCTACATATACCGGTAGGTTGTAAACACAATCCAAACTAATCGTATCTTTTTTTTTTCTTTTTTTCCCTCCTTTTTCTAGGTTTCACGGAGCGATAGCTCGCGAGGAAGCCGACCATTTGCTGACGCAGGGCGGAGAGGGGAGTTACCTGGTCCGAGAGAGCCTACGAGCTCCCGGCAGCTTCACCCTAGGACTCAGGTGACCTTTGACCTCAAGATTATCTATTCTCCCAGAGGTTTTTGAAATCTTGGTTTTGTCTCGGGCTTGGCTTCAGGAGACTATTGGCCCTAGACTTTCACTCGGTGGGCTGTGGCTCAACTCGGGTCCATGTTCTATTTCAGGAACATCAGATTTTAGAATAAAAGGCTAAGGTTTAGAACTTTTCCTTTTGGTTTGGGCAGAAAGGGTTTCTTAATGATTTTGAAGCCAGAGCTGGAGATGAACCCTAGATTTCGAAAACCCAAGACTCGACTAACCTTTGGCACAAACATCACATTTCTGAGGCTTACGTTTACCATTTTTTATAAAATTGTTTGGTTTCCATCTTTGCAATTTTTTATACATACACAATGTAGACCAGGTCCCAATTTCGTTGAATTGCAAATGCCAAAAAAATAACAGTGTGTTTACAGTAACACCTGAATTTTTTTGCTGACATCAAACTTTGCTTTGCCACATTTGGCCAAAACTTAAAATATAGGTTACGTAAAAATAGAAAAGTCTTCCCTATGTAAGTTTTTTTTGTGGGTTATTTGTCAATTAAACAATAAACAGGTCAATTAAAACTGAATAGCATTAAAGGTACTCTAAAGTAAACAAATTAAGTATATAAGACCAACAGATAAACATAAAAAATTACAGAAATAAAATTATTTTATCCCCACCTACCTGAATAATTTTTAGGACGTTAGAGTAAACACAATTTTTTTTCGGCTGAACAAAAAATTACATGCAGGTTAGTGCCCTGAGATAAGAAATTGCCCTGTTTTTCTCTCGGTACATTTGTCGTGACAAGACATTGGTTCTGGTCAGTGGTATTTAAAGCGTAGCCAGTGATTTTGCATTTCTCACAGCCAATCCCAACCCTTTCTTTAAAATGAAACGTAGAACGAAGTCACCGAAAATCAGGAACCAAGGCCATTTTCCCAGTTTTACGCCCGGGGGGAATTTTTAGTTAGTGTCCCTGAACAGGCAGGAAGTTTTTCGCCAATTTGGAGATCTGGACGCTCGCTGACCATTAATCTCGGACTATAATGAACAAGCTCGTCAGTCAGAATTTGCGGCGGCGTATTAATTTGGTTTGTTAATGGCATCCATCCTGGCGGGGGGAATGTGGCACGTTGAGACGTGGAAGGTTTTAAGTGACGGTGATGGTAATCGAGGGTGGGGTGGCATAGGTGTTAAGCGAGGAGAGGTAATGGTGTTACGTCATCCAAAAATGTTTTAGACGTACATTTATGAAAGATAATTGTACTGCACTTTTTTGCCGTTAAACCCTAACCTTCTCAAATCCTCCAAAATCTTCTTTGCAAAATGGAGGATTTTGCAGGATCAAGGCTATAAGGCAAAAGTGTGTGGCTGATTTCGGAGGATGCACTGCGTCAAGGTCTTAGGCCGGACCTTGTGTTGTTTATGCTCAGCCGTGCGTAAATTTAAGCCTATATTTTATACTTGAAATCATCTGCACTGCTCCAGGATGTCACTGGCTCTGCCTCAACATATTGAATCGAGGCAGTGGTCACCCCTTAAAAGGTGCCGTCAACAAAAAAGTTATATTCGACAAAAAAGTGGCACATTACAAAAAGTGCCACAACTTTCCGATAAAATAATATCACAGTTGGGTGTGTATGCATGTGCATATCTTTTTCTTTGAATATTCAAACCGGCAAAAAACTTTTCGAATATTCGAATGATCGACTGTTTGACTATTCGGTTTATTCAGGATTTCATAGATCCGCTTAGCAAATGTTTATGCTAAGCATGATCGGGCTGGGAACCAGTCACAATCCACATATATTGCATGGCATTTTGGCTGGTGACCTGTTTCTGCTTAGCAAGTAATGTCTCTGCTTAGCAGATTTTCGTGCTTAGCTGCTCCACAAAATTGACCCAAGCTAATAAAAAATACACCAAATCGTTACCTTTTTAAAAACTCTTATGGTGTAATGCCAAAAATAAAATATTTGCTCAAAAGTTGAAAAGCTTCCTTTGAGTACATATGGAATGCCACATTTTGTTACTAACCAAATCCTAATGTACCGCTACATGTACATGTACATGGTGTGCTCATTTTTGATAAAACGGAAAGAGACACTGTAATGTAAACACATTTTTTACAGATCAATACACAAAACCATAACTTGCCATTAACCTCTCCGTAATTATTCAGAGCAGGAAATGTTTACAAATAACGACAACGGGATGTACCCTCGTATATTAGAAAATTGCTATCTTATCCAACTTTGTTATCAGTGTATATTTTCCTGTTTTGGTGGATATATATGGTATATCCCCACTCAATTGCCATTGAAGACGAATTACAACCATTGATGAAAATAGTTTTTATCTATTAGGCCCTAATTGTTTTACTTTTCCTATAGATTAACCCTCCTTTTGTTTGATCGGCCAGGGACAGTCAAAAAGTCAGTCCTGTTCCCCTGCCATGCCTTTTACACAGGCTAGTCCCCAAAAGTCAGATCATATTTTTTGTAGGCACTGTGACTAGTCAAATTCCATCAACAGACAAAAGCAGGTGACTGGTAGGCACAGCTGGCTTATCAATCTCCTACAGTCAAAGCATAGCTACATGTATATCAGGTTTCATAACAATCACAGCCAGTCAATCCTGCTTTATGAAGGCAGGGAGCACTCAACTGTTAAAAACAGTCACTTGATTTATTTTGACTGCTGGGCTGGCCTTGTTGAGATTGCCAGCCGGAGAGGGAGGGTTAATTGCGCAAGATTAAAAAAAAAGGCTTATTCCTCGAAAGTACACGCATGTTGTTGCTGCGGCGACTTCCGACTTAATATTGTTGGGTTGGGTCACAGTTACTAATAGGTGTCAGAAAAATTAAAGTATTCTTTGTAATGTTTTCCATTCGTCATCGGAGTTGACCGTTAACTTCACGCCGGAGCATCCGTTGAGGAAGTGCTCGTTTGGACAGTGGGATTTACCCCTCAATAACATTGGCTCCGTAGATAAATCTGACCGGCGGTGGTCAGTCGCCTGCTATTTGATATGAAAATATGGGGCATCCTGCCGTAAAGCTGGCCTAACCCTCCCCTGGAAAAGAAAAAGAAAAGTAGCTTGGATTTGGCTATAATCCTTGTTGATACCACATCAGCATTAGGAAGTCAAAATATTATGCGGGTGTTTCGTATCATGTTCAAGGCAGGCCGGAAAGTCAAAGATTTTGGGCAGGGATTACTTGAAGAAGCTTTCAGCTTTCTCTAATTGGGCAGTCACGTCATGCCCTAGGTACCGGTAATTCAAACCCCTTTCAGACTGGCACATCCAAAGTCTCAGAGAACAGAATTATTCTTAAGATTATTCTTTAAAACTCGGTTTGAATTCCACTAAATATTTGGTTTGGAGTTAGGAAAACCTATATTCGAAACCATCCTTTAAAAAATTGAGCCTGCCATTTTTGAGACACAAGCTAAAGAAAACATCTGGAACATCGTCCAATTTGCTTCATGGGCTCTTTTTTTTTTGGATTTTAGGATAACTTGGACTACTGAATTGAACTCTCTCAGCTAGCACTATCCATGCATTGTACAGGCGAAGTTGTCTTAAGATTGGCTGTTGCAGTAGTGCGAATGACTCCAGAATCTTGTCAATGAAAAATTACCACATAAATTAATACATAAACCGACCCCACGCACCAACATTAGATGGCCCTTTGTGACTTCTTTTGAGATTACCATTGAGAGGAACACACAAAGTGCATACTGGTTCACGTGCATATGGCATGAAATACTACGTGACTTATTTTAAATTAAAAGTGGGTGTCAAGCATACAGCGGCGATGCATCTCTCTTAGTGGTCTCCACAAATTCTCCGTTTGTTTAAGGGGGTACTTGTGCACGGAGTTTGTAGCGACATTCCACTGTATTTGTCTTTCTAAAACTTGTAAAATGTCTGTCTTGCTTGCAGGCTGAACCACTCGACGAAGAACTTCCGGCTGTACTACGATGGCAAGCACTATGTGGCCGAGAAGCACTTTGACTCCTTACATGACCTGGTGGCCGACGGCCTCATCACGCTCTACGTGGAGGCAAAAGCCGCCGACTACATCAAATCCATGGAGTCGGAACCGATCTACGAGAAGCACTCACGGTACGCGACGATCAGGGACAAGCGGATCAGTAACGGGGCGGTGGTGTCGACGTCAGGCAGCAAACAGGTACCCAACCAGGATCAGGTGAGGAAAGTTCCATTGGATGAAGTCTAGGTCCAAGACCTGGTTTGGATAAATGTTTCCTAACTCAGCTATTCCAAGACCTCACAAGTCCTCATGAGTCCACACAAGACCACAAAAGTCAACGCAAGACCTCACAATTCCTCACAAGACCAAACAAGTCCTCACAAAACTGCACAAGTCTTCACAAGTCCACACAAGACCTCACAAGACATCACAAGTCCTCACAAGGCCTCACAAGACATCACAAGACATCACAAGTCCTCACAAGGCCTCACAAGACCGCACAAGACCTCATAAGTCCTCACAAGTCCTCACAAGACCTCACAAGACCTCGCAAGACCTCACAAGTGGTTTGAACCTGCAACCTCCGGATTGCCATTCCGGACAAAATGGGGAACCACCAACACAGGGCTGGATAGCTCAGTTGGTAGAGCACCTAAACGGCAAACCGGAGGTTGCAGGTTCAGACCCCACTCCAGTCAATTTCCTTGTTCAGCCTTAAAATACTTATGCCGCACCTAGTCAGTTTCCCTGTGAGGTTTCAAAAACCTGTCAAACTTTGATCAAACTGATTGACATTCCCTTAAAGTTCACGTTTGCTTTGAACAAGAAAAGACCAGTAAGCATTTTCTAAGATATCACCCCCCCCTCCCACCCCCCTCCTTCCAAAAAAAAAATTATTCAGAAAAATATTGGCTTTTAAACTAATTAATCTGAAGGTTACCCTACCTGGCTTATCAATTAGGCCTCAGAAATTGATACCCGGCTGGCCTTAACAGGTGTCTGATCTCGTTAAGGGCAAGCCACGGACACCTGTGATAGGGTGTCAAGAGTTGAGCGCTCTACAAGCGCTAAGTGCTTAGCGCGGATGATGGGGTTACCATCTTGCGGGGAAATATAAAGGGGTCCTTTTTCCCAGCTGTGTTGTCAAATCGGAGTCGGTATTACCGGCTTAATTGATCCCGACAGGACGGCCAGCTGCGCGGGTATCGATTAAGGAAATTTAGAAGGATTTTTAGATTAGAAGAGATTTTGGTAAGCAGGAATTAAGCTGGGAACCGGCTACTTCAGCAGCTGAATACAAGCCTTTGGCTGGAAACCGGTGATTGGCGCCGAGGCAAAGGCCAGTTGCATATGCTGTTCTCATTCAGCACAAATTGTGCTTACTACTGAAATATTTGCTTAGCGGAAAACAAGTCACCGGCTAAAATATCATATGATGTATTCTGCTATTGAATGATTCCCTGCTGGTTACTGCTAAGCATAATGCATTTTCTAAGCAATAATTTCAATAAAATGGAATTAAGTATATTGGATTTTTTTCATTCGCCCTTGTAGGTGGATGCACGTACCGCTGTATGTCCGGACAATGCAGTCACGTCGGCATCGTACGAGAAGGCACACAACTTCAAGGTACAAAACATGAAAGCATAAGACTTATCATCATTGTTATTGTTACCTCATTTCCATGATTATCACTATAAGTTTAATATATGGACCACATTTGTAGAAAATTATGAAAACAAAAAACAAAATGTTGCAAACAGCTTACTGACGTGAGTGACCTCAAATATAACTGTTTAAGAGCGCCTGACATTTTAAATCTTACAGAATTTGTCTTGAAGAATTTCTCGGAGATCTGTATTAAAACCCCTCAAAATTTTTTAATGTTCTGTTTGTTGAATATTGAGGTTATCATACCACAATGCCACTAAACGATCGTTTGGCTATAAATAATTAACATCCCCTTTGAATTCTGATTTTTAAGTGAAGTCTATAGTGAAGTTTACCATATTTTATGATTCTTGCAACTGTTGTTCCTGTTGTTGGCCATTGGCAGATGCACACTTTCAAGGGTCTGAACTGGTGCGAGTACTGCGGCAACTTCATGTGGGGTCTCATAGCACAGGGAGTCCGATGCACAGGTAAGGAGCTGTCATCCATTGGCTTCGTGCTTGTACGGTAGAGGGCGCTATTCGCAAGAGTCAACTTGGGGCACAATCATTCTTGCTGGTCGTGCGGTCCAGCCTGCCGCCTCTTTACACCTGTCGCACCGATTGACTCACTGACTAACTGTTACTTGTGAATAAGACTTGCACTAGACTCGCGTTGGCCCAAAAATTGCACTCAGATGACTACCTAGAACCTGTTGACCAGGGTGACCGTTTTAGCCGATTTTTCGCTAACTTTGACAGATTTTTTGTTAAAAAATGAGTTTGACAGGAAATTTGACAGTGGATTTTTTTGGCATTTTTCTGACAGAATTCTGCAAAAATGGTTATTTGACAGAAAAAATGGTATGTTTGTTTAAAAAAGCTTCAATCCTTTTAAACAAACCCTTGCATAATGGGACAGGTTGGCTAGTCTAGGTGCTGAGGTTCACTGGGAAACGGACTTCGTCGTGGCCGGATCCGCGTTTTGCCCGAAATTTACGCGATAATTTCATAACATCTTTATGTGACTATAGATTGTGTATGTAATTTGAATCTTAATTAAGGCAATACTACCAATCTGCATGTGATTTTAGGCGTTCATAGTGTATTTCGAGTAATTCTGGGGAATTTGGCAGATTTTTGATGAATCTGACAGATTTTTGAAGCGCATTTAGCAGAATTTGGCCACGACCTTACAGCCACCCTGACAGTCAGTCAGTAAGTCAATCGGTGAGACAGGTTCTAGGTAGTCATCTGAGTCCAATTTTTGGGCCAACGTGGGACTAGCGCAAGTCTAATTCTTGTTCCAGCTTTTTGTTTTTTTATTTATCTACTAACCGTTAAGGTAATATACAACATTTGCAAACATCAGAATGCCCTGTACATGAATGTCAATAAACATACAGAAAAAAATTAAGTTGAAACCACTTGCTTACTCAATGCTTGATTATAAACAGTCTTGAAAGTTGAATGGTTGAAATTAGGTTAAGGGGAGATAGGCATTTAAGATTAGCCTATGTTACACATGGGAACCTTTTTGTTACTTGCAAATGTTGAAAAAAAGTTTGTCAACCCCCAAAATGGGTGTTGCTACCTGTTCGGGCCGCATTGGTTTTTTGCCTGCCAAAACCTCCCATGGGACACTAGGGGCAACTTATGATTTTTTATTTTTTTTTACAAAAACCGACCAACACAAAGAACAACATTGGCGTTGGACGCAGGAAAGGGGCTAGGGCGACGTTTCCGAACTGCCAGCTAAAAATACCGCACAATGCTGGCTTATCTGGCCTGCGCATGCATTTCTGAGGTGGAGGGCCCGACAGCTTTACGTTATGCACTGACTCGCGCGGCAGGATTGACGCTAGAACACATGTTTCATTTGGTTAGTTAAACAAAGAGCTCCACATGTTCACCACATTGTCAGGTTTGATCCCAGAAGGCGAAATTAAACTAACAAGGAAGTTACAATTTTTATTAAGTCAATGTGTCAGAAAGATAATGTTTAATCTCATACATTTTCAATAAACTGTGTTCATAATCTTCGGCTGGTGACGTTTCCTCCAAAACAAAGGTCAAATTGAAGTCAGTTAAATTACAATGAGGAAGGAAATTTAATCTTTGAAGCAATAAGTGTTGAGTGCAAAATGCAATGTATTGGTGTTGGGCAAAGCCCAATGATGTAAAAATTGACATAATTGTGTAGGCAGACAGTGTGCTGACCGTTGTGTGGGCCGTTGTGCAGTTTACACTCCAGCACACACAATTGAAATATATGAGGTTTCAGCAAGAAATATTAGACAAATACTGTTGAAATGACTCTTGCGAATCAGTATTTGTGACGTTTATCTGTACATCAGAAGTAGGCTGGGAAATTTGGCCTTTTGTGAAAAATAAACCCGGCGTGAAGTGGTTAAAGAAGAATCTAAGTGAAAATTTACATCAACCTAACACAGCCCCTAAAAAGAGAAATAAGAAATGTTTATCAAATATCAAATCTCATTTTTTTTTCCATTCATTTCCCCGAACACTCAATTCCAAAAATCGTCTTTGCCTCGTGCATATTGTGCCTGCAAAAAAAAAAAATTAAAAAAAATTCAGCAAACAAACACGCAAAACAAATGAATGAAATAGATTTTTAAGACGTCTGTTACATGGCGTTCGTTAATTAATTTTCCGGAGTCTTAAGCCCCTTAATAATGTCTGCGGCTCCCAGATGCGCCGCCCATCGCGCAGAAGTCACGAACGAGGAATTAAGTCTTTTTCCCGCTTATCTTATCTCCAGTTCTGCACATCCCCTTCCGCTTCAACGTAAAAAAAAAAAATTAAAAACTCAGAAAAATAAACCCATTGCCGTTATTTGCTCTGTAAAAGCCATTTCCTGCCTTGTTTTACTCATTCTAATTGACGTCTCCTAAAGGGATTACATCGATGACTGTTTGGGAAGTCCTGTTGAAGAAACATTTACACTTGTGCGTGTTTGTGTTTTGGTTTTTGGTTTTTAATTTTAAAAGTTCAAAAGATGGCAAACTTGACAGTAAGTCAAAAAAAGCGGAACCCAAACCCCAAAATTTAAAGAAATATGAAGCGCCAAAAATAATAACGACTGGAAAGTCAGTTTCATAAGCTACTTTTAGATGAAAACATTACTGAAATTGCTCAATCTGTTCAAAGAATATTACCATTTAAATACAATGACACTAAAACCCCTTTCATCCAAAAATGCGATTTCAAGAATCGTCGTCACAATTGTCTTCAAACATCACCAGCGATAAAGCCTCAGTGTAATACATGTAGTTAAAAATATTCAAGAAAGTCCTTTTAAAGGCACGTCTGTAAAACAAAAATGGATTTTATAAATTATATTGTTTGCCTAACCAGTGTTGTTAATAAAGATATTGTGTACTACAGTTGTTGACAGTTGTTGAAACAAGTATTCTGTGTCATTTTCTTTGTTGTTCCAAACAGTCAGAATACACAATAAATTGCTTTTTTTTTTGACGAAACAGGTTTTAGGGTCATTGCGTTTAAATGGTGATATTCTTTGAACGGATTGAGCAATTTCAGTAATTTTTTCATCTAAAAGTAGCTTATGAAATTGGCTTTCCAGTCATTATTATGTTTGGTGCTACATATTTTTTTTTAAATATGAAATATCTTTTTCGGGGTTTGGGTTCCGCTTTTTTTTACTCACCCTGTATTTGTTGGCTTGATGTACATCTTTATTAGTGCCCTATGTTTTGGTCATACAAGATATGTGACTTGTTACCACGAATAAGTCATTTGCGAGTGACCAATACCCTTTGGGAAGTGAATTTGAAAAACATCTGGTACACTGACTTGCTCAAAATGCTCGGCACATGTTAACTTTGAACTCTCCAGACCAAAGACACTGTTACTATATCACACGATTCGGGGCAAGCTCTTGCATAGTTACGTAAGAGACGCTCAGCACCAATACATTGTTCACAATGGGTGAGAATGGCACAAAGACACCAGACCATTCCGGACTGGGGGTTGCTAGCGTAAGGCTTGCTGTGAATCACGTGATATAGTTACAGTCGCTTTGGTCTGGAGAATTCAAAGTTCAAATGTGCCAAGCATTTGAGCAAATCAGCATATCAGATGTATTCAAATTTAACTCGCAAATTGACGTTTGTAGCCATACTTTGAATATTTTTATTAAACCTTGGTCAGGCTAAAGAGCAGTGTTGTAGTTGAGTCTATCACAAGTCCAATCACAAGTAATTCACAAGTCCATTCAAAAATCAAATCAAAAGTCAAGTCACAAGTACTGGTAACAGTGATGAATAATAGCAAAAACACAATTCCTGTGAATAGCTTTCGACTTGACTAAGTACTTTTGAAGACTTTTGAGGTCTTGTTTGGACCTGTGAGGTCTTGTGTGGACTTGTGAGGTCTTATGAGGACGTGAAGTTTTTTGAGGACTTGTGAGGTCTTGTTAGGTCTTGTGAGTTCTTGTTAGGACTTTTGAGGACTTGTGACATCTTATGAGGACTTGTGAGGTCTTGTGAGGAATTGAGGACGTTTTAGGTCTTGGGAGACCTTGTGAGGTCATTGGTGACTTGTGAGGACTTTTTAGGTCTTGTGAGGACTTGTGAGATCTTGTGAGGTCTTGTGTAGACATGTGAGGTCTTGTGAGGTCATGTGAGGACTTGTGCTAGGCTCATCTTACAACACTTTTATAAAGAAATAATTGTTCTTACCAGTCCCGTCATCTTTCTTTCTACAGATTGCGGCCTAAGCACCCACAAGCAGTGCTCCAAGAGGGTACCCCTAGACTGCACCCCGGACCGCCGCCTCATCAAACGTGTCTACGGCGTGGACCTGACAACCCTCGTCAAGGCACACGGCACAACGCGGTCAATAGTCATCGACAAATGTATAGAGGAGCTGGAATCCAGAGGTGAGCATTGGGGCTCAACCCTGTGACAGGACCATAGTGTTTGTGTTCATGGGCAAGACACCTTACTACAATTTGCCATGGTCCAGTGATTACAATATCCAACTCATGTGCGATAATACGTGGGTTCTAAACCCAGACAGGCCAAAAGGGTGTGTGTTCTTGGGCAAGACACTTTACTAAAATTGCCTTACGAATTGTCATTTGTACAAGTTATAGTATGGCTCCTTTCTGATTTCAGGTTTGGACATTGAGGGCTTGTACAGGGTACCAGGTATGCAGGATGACATGGATCTCTGCAGACAGCGGTTTGATAAAGGTGAGAAAAATCATCCATTTTCACAGAAAACAAAATTAACCGTAAATCATGCGTGTCCTCAAAGGTCAAATTCAACATTGACTTTTGTATCGTGAATCCCCTAAATCGCACGCATTTTGTGTGAGATGGTTCGAGACACGATAAAAGGGAGAACAGAAAGCACGGTGTGTTCTCTCAATTCTCCAGGGAGCCAGAGGGTCTTCCTGCCAGGAAGCCCAAAAATGTAATTCAAGCACCACCTTGTCATTTTTTCTTATGCAACCGAGGCCCCTTAGGTGAACGGAAAAGGAGGGGTCAAGTCGCTTATTATTTCTGGCTCCGGACTAATTGGCTCCAGGCGAACCGAAACAACCTCTCACCGAGTAAAAAAAAAGTTAGAGTTCAGGGAAAGGGGACAGTGTCTTTTTTAAGGGGGAAATTGTGGGCGGGGTGGTGGGGGGGGGTCGTATTGTTGACCCACACCTGGTGCTGGTTAGCTGGTATCCCGCATGTCTGGTTACCGACTGCTTCAGATAGTACTTAACCTAGATACTGCCAGAAAACATCCGTTGTTTTATTCGTACGCGGGTTACCATTTTGACTTATCTTGCCCATGTGTTCCCCCCCCCCCTTGTGTAGTGTCTAGTTACCTCTGATTAGGCCTGAGTCATTCTGTCATATGTTTTGTGTTACATATTCTTTTGTTTCTGGATTCCGTTAGGTCTTAATCTAGAGAACAATGCAAGTCTTTTTTGTCAGACTGAAAACATCTTTTTGTAATTTAGGCACATACGTGCCTTCCGTCATTTTGTATTCACATGGTTTAAATTACTTGAAAGTTTGCACCGCAGAGAATCAATGAAAAGGACGTTTTAGGATTGTACCATTTGTGGTTTTCTTTTTCTTTTTTTACAGTCTTGCGGTTTTAAAATGAACATGTTAATTCAGATTCTGGAACAGTGTGTTCCATTTGCATTCTAGAAAAGCAGACTAACTGCTTTCCAAAACATAAGTAAAGCCATTTCTTTAGAAACACGCAACTTTGAAAGCAGAGAAACATGAACATAGAGTGCCATAAAGAAATACATTTCACTGCACAAATGGTTGTTGAAAATATCGTCGGACGTTGTTTGCTGAGAGGATTTAATGAAGAAAAAAAATGTTTTCCATGAACACAGCTTACATGTATATCCCCCAAAAATGCTGGGGGAGACCAAAAAATTTCACTGAATGCATGTGTTCCAAAATGTCAGCATGTTCAACCCCCCCTTCCCCTAAATGAAAAGAACGGAAATGTATAACTCCGTTTTTGAATCGTTTTAAAAGAAAATGCTTATAACTGAGATTTAACAGTATTGAGTGCTAGCCTAAAGGTGTGATTTTCATTTTAAAAAAAAACAGGAAGTCTTGTGGCTCGTCAACAGAACAGCTTGAGCTCCAAAATCTGTCGAGGAGTTAACCTTGTTGCTTTGACAGTACACTTCACTCAGTATTTGGGATTATTTCATTTGAGCTTTATGCAAACATCTTATCTTTCTAGTCAGCAGGGAATTTATTGAAGATTTTAAGTCCCATAAACTGAGCGCACTAACAGGTGTAACTTCTGGTCTTTGCCCCCCCCCCCCCTTCCCTTCGGGACAGACCCTCGAGGAAGGTTCTCATTAACCGCCGGACTCCGTTTGAAGGAAGCCGTCCCTCAGGCGGATTATGAGAACCGGGGTTGGGTTTGACTTCGGAGGGGAAAGTGCATCCAGAGGAAATGAGGATCAGAAGGAGAGAAACTTGATGTCATAGACACACCCTTGAACACCCCCTCCCTCTGGGGAGGGGGATTCAGTCTCGGTCTTCCCCCACCCCACCCACCCCCTACCCAATACCCATCCCTGAGACAATGTTATATAATCTTGGTGATGTCACAGCCACACCCTTGACTCATCAATCTCCCCCTCCCCACCCCCACCTCCCCACCCTCACCTCCCCACCCTCACCTCCCCACCCTCACCTCCCCACCCCCTCTGTCACCCCCACTTCCTGATACCCATCCCTGGGTCGATGTTACGTAACCATTGCCGAAGTCATAGCTAACTGCTTACACTTTTCATCTATTAGCATCAATTGATTGGTTTCCGAACCGTTTGTCATCGGAAATGCTAATGGGCATTTGGGATGGTAGGGAGTGGGTAGGTTGAGGGTTAAAAAAATTTGATTTGCGATGGAGAATTGAAGCGCCAGCCCAGTTATCAAGGTTTTTGATTTCAGAAGGTTCTTTCAGTAACAGACATTGTTATGGCATCTGTACCAGACGAAACGTTTTACTGGTTTCAGAGATAAAAAGTTGTGTTGAGGGCCTGGCTAAAGGAAACATCAACAGAAAATTCGTTAATGGTTAAGTAACATGGGAAAATGCCTATGAAAAGTTATTCTCATGGTTCATTTTGTCTTGAAAGTTGCTGGACCATGGTGATAAAAAAATTCTGTATCTCTCTCCAGATGGTGCCAACGCCAAGATCAGTGCCAAGGACTTCCCGGACATCAACGTCATCTCGGGAGCGCTCAAGATGTACCTGAGACAGCTTCCCATCCCGCTGGTCCCGTTTGAGATGTACGACCGCTTCATGATGGCAGCGAGTGAGTAAAAGCAAGAACTTGTTGTTTCCTCTTCGTTCCTCTCTAACTGACTGACTGACTCTTGAGAACTGGGCAGTGTTATCTTACAGGATTACCCCATAAGGGCGATGAGTGGGTTAAATCTGCCCGTTGCGTTGCCCAGATGCACATTAGACTTTCAGTAGAATTTTTTGCACTCTGGGTCCTGCAGTCAGTTTAACGAAACAGTGCCCAACTTACACCATGCGTAGGGCTTGCGCAAGAAATTTGTTGCGCAGCTGCGCAATAAACTTTCGACCGATTTCACTTAACTTGTCTTAAATAATCCAAACATCGTGGACGAGGAAAATATCAGCAATTATGACAGCTGTTTGTGTATGATTTTGTTCGTTCACGAAAAAGTTGTTGAATCACCTCCGCCCTCCATTTTGAAATTTTGTCCAACTTTCTTTGGAATCGTATGGCAGCTCTAAATATTCTGTCAAAAGTAAAATAGCAATTCTTTTGCTTCATCCTCAAAGCTGTGAGTGTCTTGTATCAACTTTGATAAGTTATGCGATATAAAAGGCTCCACGACGATCACGATTTGCTGGTAAAAAGTTCATTTTCAGTCGCTATGCCACAACTTACGCTACCTAAAATAGTTGTGCAAGTTACGACATAAAATGAGTTCCACAAGTTGTGACTTACGCACTATGAAACTTTCCTGACATTGTTATAACTGAAAAATTGCGCAGCGTAAAATGTTGCGCAACTTACGCAATGAATTGTAGTGCAGGCGGAGTTACGCTATTGCGCAAAGTTACGTGAGATCGTTTTTGGCTTTACTAGCCTAACTATGTCTCGTTTGTGATTTTCCCCGGTTGTGTGCAGAAATCCAGGATCCTACGGAGAGGTTAGAGGCGACGCACAACGCAATGAATGAACTGTACAACCTCAAGCCGGCCCACTATCACACACTCAAACATCTCATCAACCATCTCAACAGGTAAAGAGCGCCCTCTGTCGGTCAGGAACGAAGCAGATAGAGACTAATCTATTGAGCACAATAAGGCCGAAAAAAAATAAGTCGGTCTCTGGTCAGCGCGCGCG